>CM041778.1:294658149-295258149 GCA_023374045.1 Limonium bicolor
TTGCCTACCTGAAGAGCACAAAAAAATACTAATTTTTCCAAAAAAACGAGTTCGAATTGCCTTGCCGTGTGCATCTCCGGTACGATTCTGACCAAATTAAACCGATAATGCTGTTCGTTTTTGCATTACTTGTAGCACCCCAACCGCTAATCCTTCCATTATCCTCTAATCAATCCCATACTTACCCTTCTTGCAGCGGAATACTTACTCACTCCCGGCGGGTGTTACAACGCCGTTAACCCTCCAAGGTTAACAAGGCTACTGCTACTTACCATTTCGGTCTGATGATTAGAATGAAATGCATACGTACTACTTACTTTACAATACCAAATACGTACTTACATTTGATTACCGAGTATCCAAGTTATACGAATTACATTTCAATACTACTTCCCAAAAATTAAGAGTTATACCACTACTCCTTCCTATCCAATCAAAACCCATTATCCAAAAAGGTGTACCACGTGGTACACCGGCTACACAAAAAGGCCTTAGCCGTGTACAACTCAGTACACCGTTTCAATCCTTACTAACTACCAAAGAATCACATCCCGTCCTTACCCTTCCGTCACGCCTCGCGGGTACCTGTGGAGTAAAAACATTCCCCCAAGGGGGTCAGCTTACGCTGAATATGATAACCGCATACCCCGCGTACTAGCGAGGGTACGCCAACCAATTGGTCGAATACATGCGGTTCGTTTCATTCATACATGCATACATGCTTATTACAATACAATTCAATACATTCATTTCACACAAGCATACATACATACAATACATACAAGAAGTACAATACAAGTCATCCATTCATACTTACCATACTCACCGCATTACGGAGATACAATTCTCCAATACATACAAGGTCTTGTTAGCCTCATTACACCACCCGGGTTAATCGGGTGTTCAATACTTTTTACTCCGGGTCAATGACTTACAATAGTCAAGACCAATACAAATACAATACTTACTTCTTACATACTTTACTTCCAATTAAGTCGGTATGACCTCCGGGCAGGGATTACTACATCCCACCACGGGCTTTAGGGTGGCCCACTAATCCAGGATGCTACCCATTCAAGGGATTTGGTCCATGGAAAAGATTATAGCCAGGATTCGGATCCAACCTCTTGTGTTTCCTTATCCTCACGCGTGGCCGAAACTATATCGGGCTTCTACTCATTCTATTTTACTCATTACTCATGTTAGGAGTTAGATTGTTAGGAATTAGTAGAAGTCCATACTTACTTCCATACATACATACAATACACAAGTACTCATACTTACACATACACTTCATTTCCATTCATACCTTTCATGAATTATACAAACTAAATGTTCAAGAAGGTTCAACAAGAACGAAATAGTTCAAACACAGTTAAGTGCAATATAAGTCCGATTCATGCATTTATCTTATTGGCGATCACATAGGCACACAAATCGGGGTAACCAAGTTAGGATACAGGGCATGAAGAAATCATACCGTTCACCGTCGTAAGTACTACTACCGGTTCCTTTGGAGCTCAACTATTGGATTCCTATACATACATGAAGTAGTATGATCAATGATCTATTATTGATCTACTTACTCCTTCATTGATACTTTCAATGTATACTTACTACTTCATTACTTTCTTACTTGGTTATAAAACCATCCTTTTCCTTATTACTTCTTAAGCTTGCTTCCTTACTCACGTACTTACTTTCTTACCATTACTACTTCATTAATGGTGTGTTACTACATATATATGCATATATGTATATAGGCATATATACATGTATATATGATTACTATAATCATATAATTAAAAACATTTTTTTTACTCGACTGGACTTGCGACCAACCTTGCAAGTCCGGTCCATTCCAGTAGGTTACATCGTGTGAAAATTCCAGGGCCGACCCGACCTTGCAAGTCTGGTCCCATGGTCGGTCCGTATTCCAGTAAGTTTCGTACTTAAAAAATTTTAGCCCGACCGACCTTGCAAGTCCGGTCGCAAGGTCAGTCCATTCCAGTAGCTCGCCTTACGGGAAATTTTCTGGCCGACCGAACTTGAAAGTCCGGTCGCAGTTTCGGTCCATTCCAGAAGGTTTCTGACGGGAGAAATTTCTGGTCCGACCGAACTTGCAAGTCCGGTCGCAAGGTCGGTCGATTCCAGAAGGTTTCCCGTCTTGTAAATCTGGGCTCGACCGACCTTGCAAGTTCGGTCCTAAGGTCGGTCCGGCCCAGTACTTCAGTTTTAAAATCTGTTTTTGGGTGTTTTCTTTACCCATTGTTTCCCCAATCTTTACCAATACTTTCCTACATGTTTACCACTCATTTAGATGTTCTAAATCACCTTAATTCATACACCAAACTTGCTACTCAATTCCTACACAACTCACACCAATTTTCATCATCTCATTTCAGCACTTACACTATTTTTCTCCACACTAATGCTACAGATTTTGGTTCCCTTCATTATGCTACAGATTTTCCCTCAACACTTATCCTCCAATACTCCCTCATCCCATGCCACTCTTAGCACCTAAATACATTAACTCACAACCTAATTCCATCCCATTTACCAACTCATTTTCAAATCTGTTACAAGCTACTAAACACCTTCTAAACTCTCCAAATATTTTCCTCTTCTTAAACAACTTAAGTCCTCTCATTCCTACACAAAATTTGGCATAGTCTCCCCTATAATTCTTACTTTTCTCCCACACTATTTCAGCTCACATGTTCATCTTCTCACAACCTGTTTACTCAATACATTATACTCACATTTCAATACTACTACAACAACAAATAAATTCCTGCACATACTCAATCAATACCCAATGTTTTCCCAAGCTTTTAAAACTCATTTAAAAACTTCAAAACTGTTACATTCTCTTCTCCAATACATTACTACATTACTACTACTCATACTACATACATTCCTCATTGTTAGATACTTAAAATCTGTTACAATGAAATACACAAACTAACCCAAGGTAAGAGCATTACCTTGACTTGCTAGTTTTTCCTTCTTTCCTTTCCTTCTCTTCTTCCTTCTTTCTTGTTCTCGGTTTGAATGGGGTTCTCACCCAAGTTCTACAACCCATACCAATACACACACCATTTTACATTCATGTTTGCACTAACCCTAGAATTTAATGTTTTAGGGTTTAGACAAGGGACCTTCCAATGGATGAATGAAGTTCTTGAATAGCAAAAGAACAAGATTCCTAGCCCAACAAGAGAGCCAAAATCGGCTAGACACAAGAGGGCCAAGAGTTCAAAAACTGAAAACCTTATAATGCCAATGAGAGCTAGAAATGAAGGATTTTCGAAATTCTTTTTACCTCAAAGTAACAAGGAGGTGAAGGTGCTTCTAATGGTGGACTTGAATCTTCAAATGGAGGATACCCATAAAAACGAAAGTTGAGTTTTTGGATTTTGAAAGGAGGGAAATGTTCTCCTTTGCAAGGGGATTCCAATGGTACTAATTTTGTAATTTTTGGAGCAAGATTAATGGGTTAACAAGAGGAGAGAAGGAGGGAGTTGTGTGTGTAACACCCCTACTAAACCTGTACCTAAAAACAATATAATCGCAGCGGTAAAATAAAAGACTGTCGCTCTAATGGTGTCACTGTTATCACTCGCCCATACGGGTGATAACTGTTACCTGATAATCAACATACGAAACGTATTCCCGCAGTGACCACAAGAGATAGATAGTAGTGCTAAAACAATTTTAAAACAATCCAACATCAACCATTATTACAAACTATACTCGTGAGCAACTAATCCAAAAACATACACCTCGGTTTACAAAACCCGAGTCCATAAACAACTGTAGTCTCATACCGTACCAATTCTAACAACAATAACAACAACTGTCGCGCCCCGCGTCGACCCTCCAGCTAATCACCTGCAATAAATATGGTTTGTGGTATGGAATCAGCCCCTGCTGAGTATGTTATCACATGCCCCGTCATGCCCCCTCGGACCCCTCAATTAATTGGTCGAGAGCATGGGGTTCATTACATGCGATACCATTTTAATATTTAAACTGTAAAACAATTAACAGTAATATCCACACAAAAACATAACCATCAATACACATAATATATATACCACACAGTATAACCAGGGAACAACAAGGCGAAACGACGAGGATAATAAACAAGTATTAACTCCCGTCCTTGGTGTAGTAACCAATAATGTTCGCCACTGTAAAAGTAATAATTGTTCAGTTATACCTAGTGACAACGTCTCATTAAAACGACGTGCCTCTAATACCCATATATTATGGCGGGTCACCCAAGGCAGTAGCCACTCCAGCGGTAGAGTCTCCGACCAACGAGCCATCCAAACTCACGGGAAAATTTTCTTGATACTTACGGACCCGTACGCGGACATCCTAGTATCGTTATTGTGATCACAGCGCGCACCAAGAGCCACATCCTCTTGGCTTTCCAATTCTTGTTCAGTCATACCATCGCATCGCATTACCAAATTTCTAACATAGTAGACTAAGGTCGTTAGTCTAAACCGGAGTCTGTAAACTCGGGATCCAATGTCAGATACAAGAGCGGCGTTAACAAGGCCAATGCTCTGTATAAAAGTCTCGAATAATATACATATCTTATTATCCTAGTGCTACAACGTTTCACTGACGATCCTTATAATTCTTATAAGATAGCACCATAGCCGCTAGTTCGTTATATTATATGTTCATATATACGAACCAATACTGTTAACTCAACAACAGTAAATAATAAGCAGCTATAAATATACAGTTCACGTATATCTTTTAACACATTCAGACAAACAATCTTATCACAGATCACACAGAAGTCTGAACTGAGGAAGACCTCAGAGAAAATCAGAGACACGTAACAACATACCATTCACCCAGAATATAGTACGGTGGAGTATGAAATCAGCAAAAGTCCGATGCTCCACGTGACGTCTCTAACAATCTAAGTAATACATAACGCTACTGATTAGAATCCTGTATAACAACCTAACTCTACGGCACCCCGTACCGTCACTAATACCTCCCGGTTAATCCCCCGTATAATAACTGTCAATGTTTGTCGGGTTTCCGGTTTAACTCAGGATTTGGAAAAAAACGTTATATTACACGTGTAGTTTCCTCGCGTATATTATTATACTTAACGTTGAACTTGTTATCGCATGTAACTTAATATACCTTGTATATTGTATAGTTTGTTTCTATATTGCATGTATAATTCTTCACCATGTATTATACATCTCACCTTAGTATTTATTTTCCTAAGGTTTGTTTTTTCCAAGTTTAATGGAGTATAATTCGTATATAAAATACCATGAACTATATAAACTCTTATTATTCCATGTATACTCCTATCATTAGAATTCCATATCCAATGTTTGTGTTTCTTTTTCTTTTATCTCCTTTCTTTTAAATCATGGTAATATATAGTTATTGAACTATATTTTATTTTCCATAAAATAACATATTTATTTATATACATGTATTATAGGACTATTTATTATATGGAAAGTCATTATAATATATATTCATTCTTTTTAATGAATACCTCTTATATTATAAATGTTATAGCTCTTATAACATAATAACCATATTATAAATTTCATTCAAAAATAGTATTATTTTCGAACAGCACCTATAATTCTCAAATATTTACAAATCAACCCCATTTAATATATATAGTTTCTAATATCACCAAAACTATATATTATACATATATCTTCCATAAAACCTTATATATAATTCCAAAAATTACCAAACTATACCAAAAGGTTATAAATATTATTATTAACCTTATATTTCCTCTTAATCTCGGTTTCACCACATTAATTACCCATTTGTAACAATGTTATGAAATATCTTATATTATACTTAGATAATTCATATAAACTCCAAATTTAACCAAATCAACTTCTAAAAATTCCTAATAACCTAAGGTTTGTACTAATCTCCATTTAGTACCCCTAGTTTTCGGAAATTACAATATCACCCCAAATATCATAAATCTTTTACAATTTAATAACTATCTTATTATAAGGTAGTATTTTAATTCCTAAATTCTCCAAACTTAGTCAAAGTCTCCTATATAGTCAACTTGACTTCTAATACCCAAATGGGACCCAAACTTTTCGGTAATTACAATTCTTAACCTATAGTTTTCTATTTTTACAATTTTGACCCAAAACTTTATAAAATGTTATAATTTTTATTAAATTCATTTAAAAACCCTAAGTTTCTCTAAATTAAGCCCACGGCTTATTATTTAGCTAGTAATTACCATTTGGCCCCAAACTTAAATATATAAGCATAAATTAA
Source organism: Limonium bicolor (assembly GCA_023374045.1). Lineage (NCBI taxonomy): Eukaryota > Viridiplantae > Streptophyta > Magnoliopsida > Caryophyllales > Plumbaginaceae > Limonium > Limonium bicolor. Next base: position 294,664,471 of record CM041778.1, read on the forward strand.
ACTAGATAAGCTTGTAAACTTAAATTAAAATGGCCTAATGACATGGCCTTATTACAACCTTGCTTCATAACATAAAATTACACATAAATGTCTCAAATAACACAATTAATTCTCGGCCTCACTTTGATTTATATATTTTTCCACATAATGTCATAATTTGACCATTATGTTAATTAAATCACTTAAATGACTAGCTTAATTTATCTTAGTCATTTTTTTTCCATTCTTAGGTTATAAATAACCCATAAATTACATAACACTCTCGGCACATATTTATATATGCTAAGAATTACATAAAATCATAAGTTTAAGGTGTTTATACCTTGATAAACTCTTGTATGAGCTCGGCACCTTGGAGTAAAATTCACCACAATATTTAGACATGTTTAATACACCAAAACAAGATATAGTTATACGCCAAGCTTGAGCTTAACCATAAAGAACAATTAATGTAAGATTTAAGGCAAAAATCACCTTAAAAATGCTTGAAAGGTTCCTTATGAATTCGGCCTGGTTTAGACACACCACAAGGTGTTAAATTCACTATATAAACATAAGGAACACTTAGACAACAACAAGCTGCTGTGGTAATATGTTTTACCTTGGAAAAATGCCTAAAAAGAGAGTATTTCCTTTGGATTTTGGTCACCCTTGCTCCAAATGGTTAACCAACTGATTGAACATGTAAATATGAAGATTATGAGTGTATAAACTCACAAAAATCAGAAAAAGAAAACCGGATGCAAAGTGTAGAACCTTAAGGTATGTTTTTACCTTAAAATGTAGATTTGGAGTTCCTTGGCCCTCAAACTGATTTCGTTCGAGATTAGCTCTTGTTCTAACCTTATAATACTGGGAATAAGCCATAGGAAAAGATAAGCCACGAAATCCAAGTGTTGGTAGTGAAAGAATGAAGAAAAAGGGCTAAAATGACCTTAAATCATTACCTTAGGAGCTTATTGGATTGAATTGTCTTCCTAACTGAAGAACACGGCTTGGGAGAGTCCAAGAACTCAGACTCCACGTTTGGAATGGAGCAAGAGGCAAGAGAGAGTGAGATTTGGTGTTAAAAGGCATAAAATGATAAAATAATGAATAGTAATTGGTGATTCATCACATTAGCTGTCCAAACTGAATTATTGTCATTGTGTGCTGTCCTCCCTTCTTCCTTGCCTGCCGACACCCCTTGTATGGGTTGGTCAATTCGTTGACCAAAGGTCAAACTTGACAAATGTGCTTAAAAATGGCACTATTTGGGTACTATTCACAATAAACTGTCAGTTTTGGATTTTTATTTTCAAACTTGGATTTAGACTTTTAAATATAGTCTATCATGTCCAATAAATGTTTTAAATGATATACTCATGTCTTTAAAATGACAAAAAGTCATTATCTTAGAGCTCATACACAAAAACGTGCGTTAAGGTGATTTCAGGGCACTTTTTGTGTCACCGAGTGTTTCTGAGCTTAGTTTTCTTTGAGAATAGTTTTTTTGTGTTCCTTACTTCATTAAATGTTTAGGAATCCAGTTGGATCCTATTTGAGGTCATACAATCTTCATGGTGTTAAAGCACATTTTGGCCTTACCGATCTTAAGGCGTGTTTTGCCTTGTTGAGATCTTTTAGATTGTTCCCCAATAGTGTTAAGATGTTTAATAATCATCTTTAATCATTTGTATATCATTTAATTGAGTTTTTAAGGTTAGGGGTATTTCAGTCTACCCCCCTTAAAAAGGCTTCGTCCCGAAGTCCTTACTCATCTACAGTTCACCTAAGGAATCAAGTTCCACTATGTACTCAAACAGATCATCACTAGGGAGTAACTCCCACTAGGTTCAAAACTAGTATATATGTATCAAGATTGATACAGCACATATCAAATAACTGAACTCATGGTATAAATATAACTCATTGTAATCATAGCACTAGACAAGGTGCACATCCAAACCATCAACAAAAAGTACTCAGCGGTACTATATATTTATTCTCAAACAGGTGCACTAAGGCACATACAAAAGATGTATCAAACATACAATCATCCAACAACCATGTATGACGCAGCATACCACTAAAACACACCCACAAAAATAAGACCTAGTGCATAACATATGCGCAAGCCAAGTGGTGTCTACCCCCCTTAAAAAGGGTTTGACCACGAACCCGTATAAGTATCACAGCTACTACTCGAAGAGTGCTGGGTACTTTGCTCTCATGGAGTCCTCTAACTCCCAAGTAGCCTCCTCCACCTCATGGTTCGACCAGAGAACTTTGACCATGCTAACGGTCTTGTTCCTAGTCCGTCTCGTCTTCGTATCGAGAATGCGGAGTGGTACTTCCTCATAACGTAGAGCGGGGTCCAACTCTAAAGTCTCTGGCTGCAAAACGTGCGATGGATGGGGCACATACCTCTTCAACTGAGAAACGTGAAAGACGTCGTGCACCCTCCCGAGCTCTGCTGGCAAATCCAGCCTGTAGGCTAATGGGCCCACTCGCTCCCTAATCGCATAAGGTCCAACATACTTTGGGCTCAACTTGCCCTTCTGCCCAAACCGGAAAATCCCCTTCATGGGTGACACTCTGAGGAAAACCATGTCGTCGGTAGTGAACTCAATGTCCCTCCTCTTGGTGTCTGCATATGACTTCTGCCGGTCCTGAGCTGCGCTCATGTTTCTACGGATCTGTAGGACATCCTCCTTAATCTGCTCTAGGTACTCCGGTCCTAGAAGCGTATTCTCGCTGGCCTCGTCCCAGCATAAGGGGGTCCTACACGGTCTACCATATAGTGCCTGGAACGGTGGCATCTGTATCGAGGAGTGGTAGCTGTTGTTATAGGCGAACTCTATCAAATGTAGGCGCTCTAACCAACTCCCCTGAAAGTCTAAGGCACATGCTCTCAGCATGTCCTCCAGTGTCTGGATAGTCCTCTCACTCTGACCATCGGTCTGTGGGTGGAAAGCCGTACTTAGCTTCAGCTTCGTACCTAAGGCTTCCTGAACCTATCCCCAGAATCTGGACAAAAATCGAGGGTCCCTATCAGAAACAATAGTCTTTGGCACCCCATGGTGCCGGATCACCTCCTTCTGGAACAAGTCCGCTAACTTAGGAACTTTCCAGGTATCCTTCATCGCAACAAACCTTGCCACCTTAGTCAAACGGTCCACAATGACCCATATCGAGTTCAGTCCTCCCTTAGTCGGTGGAAGACCGACAATGAAATCCATGGAGATGTCTTCAAACTTCCAGCAAGGAATAGGCATAGACTGCACTAAACCTCCTGGTCTCCTATGCTCAAACTTAACCTTCTGACAGGTCAAGCATCTAGCAACATACTCAGCTACATCCTTCTTCATCCCGCTCCACCAGAAATGGACCTTCAAGTCCTTGTACATCTTAGAAGAACCTGGTGGACGGATAAGGAAGAGCTATGAGCCTCCTGGAGTATCTTCTCCTTCAGATCAGGAGACGACTCCGGAATACACAACCGGCCATTCAGCCGAATCATGCCATCATCACATAGTTCGAAGTCATACTTCAAACTCTCGAAACAACCATCCAACATCTTCAGCCTGATACTCTGCATGTAATGATCACTCTCCTGTGCAGCTCGTATCTCATCGATCATGCTGCTGTTTGCTAACAACGAAAACAGTGAATGAGCTCTACGGCTCAGGGCGTCAGCTACTACATTCGCCTTGCCCTCTTTATTTCTCAGGTCTATATCGTAGTCCTTCAAGAACTAGACCCACCTTCTCTGTCTCATGTTCAGCTCCTTCTGAGAGAAGAGATGCTGTAGACTCTTGTGATCAGAGTAGATGATGACTGTCACACCGTAGAGATAGTGTCGCCAGATCTTCAAAGCGAAGACTACTGCGCCTAACTCGAGGTCGTGTGTGGGGTAATTCACCTCATGCTTCTTTAGCTGCCGGGAAGCGTAAGCAACTACCTTCCCATGCTGCATAAGCACACAGCCTAGACCGGTCCAGAGGCATCACAGTATACCTCGAACCCATCGGTGCCCTCAGGAATAGTAAGAATGGGTGCCGATGTAAGGAGATCCTTCAGTGTCTGAAAGGACTGGTCGCACTCTACGGTCCATAAGAACTGGGTCTCCTTCTTCATAAGATTAGTCAACGGTTTGGCCTCCTTGGAAAAGTCCTTCACGAACCTTCTATAGTAACCTGCCAAACCCAGAAAACTGCGAACATCTGTAACTGTCTTTGGTCTTGGCCAACTCTTTACTGCCTCAATCTTTGCAGGGTCTACAGATATCCCGTCTGCTGATATGATGTGTCCTAGAAATGACACGCTGTCTAGCCAGAACTCACACTTCGAGAGCTTGGCATACAGCTGGTTTTGTCTCATGATAGTCAAAACCTGTCTCAAGTGTAACTCATGATCCTCCCTGGTCCTGGAATAGATCAGAATATCGTCGATGAAGACCACAACTGAACTATCAAGCTGTTCTCTGAAGAGACGGTTCATCAAATCCATGAATATAGCTGGTGCATTTGTCAACCCAAATGGCATAACGGTGAACTCGTAATGTCCATACCGTGTCCTGAAAGCTGTCTTCTCTATGTCATGCTCTGCAATCCTGATCTGATGGTAGCCAGATCTGAGGTCTATTTTTGAGAACACACTGGCCCCTCTCAGCTGATCAAACAAGTCATCAATCCGGGGTAACGGGTACTTATTCTTGACCGTGACCACATTCAGCTCGCGGTAGTCGATGCAGAGTCGCATACTGCCGTCCTTTTTCTTGACAAACAATACTGGAGCACCCCAAGGAGAAACACTTGGTCGAATGTAACCCTTGTCGAGGAGGTCCTCCAGCTGTATCTTCAGCTCCCTCATCTCAGCCGGTGCCATACGGTAGGGTGCCTTAGCAATAGGGCCCGTACCTGGCAATAAATTAACGGCGAACTCAACCTCACGCACGGCGGCAAGCCTGGCAACTCATCTGGAACAAGTCTGGAAAGTCTGCCACGACTGGAATATCAACATCCATCTCGTCGCACTGTCTCGTGTCCTGTACGTAACAGAGGAAGGCTTGTCGGCCCTTCCTAACGTCCTTCATCAGGGACAATGCTGACACGATCTTGACAGTCGGCTCTCTCCGTACACTGCGGTATGACACTGTCCTGCCGCTCGGCCCCTTCAACAGTAGTCGATGCTCTGCACAATGAAGGCGGCCCTTATGCCTCTGTAGCCAATCCATGCCCACTATGATATCGAAGCCCAAATTCCTGAACTCGATCAGATCTATGGGAAAGGTCTCAGCCATGATGCTGATCTCTAACCCGGTGTACTGCCTGATGCAACCTACTTTCTCCTTCGAAGGGAGGGTGACTGAAAAGTCTGAAAGCTGTTCGGGAGCAACCCCCAACTTCTTCGCGAACGCCGAGGAAACAAAAGAATGTGAAGCCCCTGAGTCGAACAACACGGAAGCTCTAACAACATCAATAGGAAAGGTACCTGAGATCAACTCTCGTATAAGCATCGAGTCCCAATAAATCACTAATTTACTGCCTGTTGTAACCGTCATACCTGTGATGACATTACCGGACTCCTTGGCTTGCGCCATATCTAAGATGCATATGGTACCCTCCTTTCCATCTCTGTGGCCTGAAGTTATGATTAACGGTATCAACAAACTGAACACATATACTCGTAGGTACAAAAACTCTTATTTCACTCATCCACTGTATTACACAAGGTTACACACTTAACTACTGTTATTTCAGTACTGTCTGAAAGTCAAGTTTAAACGGCCGGGTCGGACGTGGGTATTATTCACTAATGCTGGTGGGGCGGTATTGAGCTTAATGCTCTTAATACCATGGTAAACAAGCCTAGACTCTCCACCAAATACCAACACATCCCCAGATTTGAGGATGATCTTGCTTGCTAGGTCCATCCTCTTCTGGTCTCCAAATAAGAACTCAGCATCATCGCCGATGGAGAATGACACAACCGGTATTCCTCTGGTGATGGACTCAGTCGTCTCATCGCTGTCCTGGTGCATCCCAAGCTTACCTCCCTGCTCGTAGTAGTTGATGATGCAAACGTCAGGTGTCATGTCGGGTAATGGATAGGTCTCACACTCTTGAGCAATATCCATTGCGTTACTCACCAAGTTTAGGAAACTCTCAGGTATCCTAGGTATTGATACGCCATCTACCATCCTCACCTCTCTATAAACCCTAGCTTGTGGATCCCAATATTTTCCTAAGCACATCATGTGCAGTTTCATTCTAGAACCATTATTAAATACAGGGGTATAAAATCCTCCTATGCCCTTACCCAAAGCTCTACACTCATTGACTATGGCGATTTGCTCATCTAGGGTTAGGAATTCTTTGAGAAGTATCATGCCCTGTCTGACCACATGACACATCTCGCCAGGGTACTCCCGTCTTTCCTCCTCGGGTCTAGGTGATCTCTGTCTTGTAAGTGTGGGATAGCAGACATCGAAGTCTCCTAGGGTGAGTCGTATACCTATAGCCGTAATTAAAACAAGCATTCATGCTAAGGTAAAGCTTTTAACACCTGATCATGCTTTCATACATTGGTTAAGGTTTCAAATACTTACTTTCATCGCGCTGGGTACTAGTACCAGCGCCCGAAGCTCCCGCTGCGTTCAGCACACGGTTGCCCGGCGGGTTCCTCTGGTTCTGCTGCTGAGGCTGCTGCTGCTGCTGTCCCTTCTGGGCCTGGGGCGCCGGCCCCTTCTGGCCACCTCGAGCTCCACCTCCTCCAGTAGGTGCGCCCTGAGTCCCCTTCGGTGGGCGGTACGCTCGGCTCTCGGGTTCGAGAAGCACTCGAACGACCTATGGCCCTTCTTCCCGCAGTGGTGACAGTCTACAGCCTGCCCCTGGCAGTCAGCACCCGGATGATCCTTCCCACAGCGCTTGCAGTGAAAGTGGCGCTGGGGTACAGTACCTATTATCATACAATAATCTGATCAATACAAGGTCGGTAATGGTTAGTGTAGTACAACACTCATTCTCAAGGTTAGATCGCTTACCCTTAGGGGGTGCAGATCTAAGAGGCTGGACATCGTATGTAGGCCCGGTCAGCAACGGGACCTTTTCTTTGCCCTTCTGGCTGGCCTGCTCCTTCTTCTTCTCCCTCCAGGAGAACTTTTTCTTCCTGAGATCGTCAAAGTATTAGGAATAACAGGTATGAAAGCAGGCAGCAAGTAAGTAATTTAAATGTATTAAATAACTTAAAGCGGTTCTTACTTCCAGCTCTTACTGCCTCCGCTTCCAGCCACCTCTTCTGACTCCTTCTCGGGGCCTTTCGCTTCTGCCCTTGGTTGTCCTCCCGGCTGTTCACCAACAGCTCGGTCCGAGAAGCAGCATCGTAGCATTCCTACAATGCATCGATAAGTTCCCCGAACTTGTAACAAAACAAACTGAGTAATAGATATAATCTGTCAACTAATTTACCTGGACCGTTTGGTGTAAACCAGCACCCATGGCGGCCTTGATAGCATACTTCAGCCCGCCCCTAAACTTTTTGAAATACCCCAAACCTTGGTATGTCGTGAAAATGTTAAACTATGGTATTAAAAGGCTAAAAGTGCCTTAGGAACATCAATGTACAATTTAAACCATAGTAAAAACACAATAAAACACTAAGACACGGTTTGAGCAAAAACGTGCTCTAAGCTCGGAGTGAACTTGGTTAGGACCCAAAGATCCTACCAAGACTTAATAATATTCAATTATGATTTAATAAGGCTAAATAAGTCCTTAGGAAACCTTGGTGGACAGTTAAACCAAATAAAACACAAGAATATACTTAAAGTCAATATGAGCAAAAATGTGCTCTAAGCTTGGGATAAATTTGTATAAGACCTAATGGTCATAAATATACCTTATAAATATGTTAATTAACATATTAAATCTATTACCAAAGAAAACCAAGCTTGAAAACAAGTTAAAACACAAAATGTGCTTAAGGAGTCTTAAAGCACATTTTTGAAAAATTGTCTTGTAAATGAGTTTTGAGTGGCTAAATGACCATCATTACTCTTTAATAATATTTGTACTACTTAGTATCACATTAGGAAGTCTAAATCAATGGGAAATCAAATATTTCACAAATATGTGCCTTAATTTGTGAATAGTGCTCAAATAGTGCTAGTTTAAGTTATAAGTCAACATAAGTTGTTTAATTGGTCAACAAAGGCCATATATATGTTATATATGTTAGGGGCCACGGTTTTAGGGGTGTGAGTCATCACACTTGGCTTGCCAATTAAAAGAAAGAAAGAAAAGTAAGTAAAGGTTACCTTTTTGCTTTATAACTTAAATATCTCCAAAACTTACCTCTCTCCTCAGTTTCTCTTCTTTTCTTTTTGGTTCCCACCGTCTCCAACCTCATCCTCCCTTCTCCATTCTCGTTTTGCTACAGCAAGTAGCCATTCTCCATCTTTGAATGCTTGTAACTCATGGCTCCAAGCTCCGAATTCAATTCCGAGACTACCGTTGTCTTAGTTAGAGTAAGCTCTACATTCCTATCTTTTCAAATCTTCAAAAGCTCCATTTCGGTGCCATGGAGATTCACCATTGAAGGAGCTTGAGCTCATATGTCCATGCCTTGTCATTCTCCTTTGTTTCAAGGTAAGGAAAATCAAAGAAAATCCAAGTTCCCATCATTTTCTTGTATAACTGAAAATTCACTTACAATGGTGCCTTGTCTTGCTATTTTCTTAGCTTAATTCAATCTTCAAGGGACTAGGAGGAGTCCTATCTTGCCACTTAACCAATCTCTCTTTCAAATTCCAAAGGTAATCATCAAATTTAGTGTTTTAAGACACTTATGTAAACCTAGGGTTTAATTATGAGTTTGTGTATTAAACTTAATACTCATTACCCTTATATGTGTATTGGTTAGAAGGTTGACAAGTGATAAAAGCTCCTTGCCGATTTTCAATCAAGAAAAACAAGTGAAAACAAGTGAGAAAGCTTGGAAAACAAAGAGGTAAATGACCTCTCTTAATGTGGTTTTATGTACTAGGGAATTGAGCTATATTGCTTAATAAATAACCTAAAGAGCCAATGGGAAATGAGCTAAAAACTATCCACAAGGTGGACTAAAAAGACATGGGAGCATTGTTGTGTGTATTCACAGGTTGAAGGCATTTAAATGTGGAAATTCAGTGTTTATGGTTTATGTTATTTAAGGGCCTAAGTGCCAAGCAATTTAAGTTATGCACTATATTGTGATGTAGTGTAGTTTAAAGGTTTAGTTATGTAAAGAACATCTCTTGTGAAGGTGAATGTGTTTGATGGTTAAAGGATGAAAAACCATATGTTTGTATATAAGAGTGTGTATTAAGAGATTGAATGTTCTTGATTGTCTAAAGGTGAAAAACAATGTGTTTTGGTGTAAGGTGATACAAGAGAAGCTATGGCGAAATTTAGTTGATAAACAAAAGAGTTTATGTGTTGTAATGAGATTTTATGACCTAGAAGGTACTAGGAATTTTTAAGTGTTAAGATGGTGAAAGAAAGTGAATTAAGGGTTCTTAGGTGTTAAGATGCCTTAGGCATAGTCTTGGAGATTTAGGGAACTAATGGATGATTTCTTGATACACCAAGGTGATGGTGGAGGTGTCGTAAAGTCTTGTGCAAAGTTTGGTGAACAATGAAAGTGTAACGTCTTGTGAAGGTTTAGTTATGAACTTGTGGGAAAGACTTGAGGAGTGTGTGTAAAGGGGATGAGTGTAGTGCAAATGATGTTTAAAAGGGTGGTTATAAGGTAGTGAGGGAGTACTTTGGTTAGGTGAAGTTTTAGGCAAGAATACAAGTTACAAGTGTAAGAAAAAATGTTCTAAGTGTTAAGGACTTAGTAAAAGTTGAGTAAAAGTTTAAGGAATTTTTGGGATGTTTCGAGAGGGTTTAAGTGTGCCCAAAAGATGTTAAAACATGTGGGAGAACATGTGTAAAGCATAGGAAAAAATTGGGATGAATTTGGAGTTCAGAAAGAGGAGAAAAGCACATTAGAAAATTGGTCTGCAGTGGACCGCCCCTACGGACCGCCCCTGTGGGGAGGTCCAGTGCAGAGAAGTGAAAAAAAAAGAAACGTGTAGCATCTGTTGTGGACCGCCCCTGGGACCGCCCCAGAGGGGCGGTCCAGACCAGAAATGAAGAAAAAAAATTGTTTAAGGCTCCTAATAATGGGGGATTGAATGGTAATGGTTTTAGATGATGTTTAGGCCTTGTTTGGTGACTTTTAAAGGCCATTGGAAGTATAAACAAGTGTGAGAGTGAATGTGTAAGTTGTGAACTTAAGATCACATAAATAAATTTAGTACAACGGGATGATGGGGTTAACTATGGGCATTAGATATTAAACAATCATGTCACCCCGATGTTAATGACAGTAATTGTGATGTTACCAGTTGTACGGGATTTGTTCGAGGAACCTAGGAGGACACAATATAGTGGACCGTGGTGAAAGGTATGGTTTTCTTGCAACCTGTGTCCTACCGGATTACACCGGCTTGTATGCCAATGTGTTTTTCTGAGTGTTGCCACCTTGTAAGATTAAAACATGTAATGAGTTTATAGTAATTCATTTATGTGGCGCATCTGGTCTCCGATACCGTTAACCTCAAATAAGTGTTGAACCTTAGCTAACTAGAACTAGGAACACGTGAGAGATCGGTATTCGGAGTTAACGACCCAAACCTTGGGAACGTTCTAACCACGGCTATGTGTGAGTTAGTTGGATATTGTTGTTGTATGCAGGTGTGTGAACCTCCCTTCTGTGCTTAACTCGGTTATGTACCGTATGGTGTGTGGATGTGATAGGCTCCATAATGGATCTCTAACTACTTATTTATAAGTATATATGTACTAATGGGGGTGAGGAGTCCGGTTGTTCCGGCACGCACGCGTGTGAGGACGGGAGTCGATGTCATATCGGTTCGACTCTCTTGGTGTATGTATAGGTTGTATTCCAATTTGGTTTCAATCTTCCCTTAGCTTATCCAAAGCTAGTTTACTGACTCACGTCGGGCCACAGGGCATACAATGTTATTTCGGTGTGCTTGGGATTACTATATCCGCACACCTTGGGTTTAAGTTAACCGTTCGATATAACTGGACGGTAACGAGGTTGGTAACGAGCTTAGCATGAGATTGGCAATAATCTCTAGGCTCACTATGTATACTAACTATGGTGGAAGGTTCCTTGTGTGAACCGATCTTATGGTGTTTTGTGTTGATATTGTGCTAGGCAATTTCCTTGCTATGCTATGATGTGACGTATGTTATGAATTCGATGTATCATGTCGTAACGATGTTGTCAATGATGCGTCGAAAAGTGTGGTCGAAAAGAGTGTTGTTGTTATGTTTTGTATGTGAGGAATGTGATATGTTGTAAGATATAGGTGTGTGGATCATGGAAATGAATCCCAGTTTGTGACAAGAGGCGTATAAGGATAACCCGATTTAAGGGTAAGTGTGTCGTCTATTAAGGAAGTAGCTCCGTTAGAGGAGGAACACTCTAGGGATAATGAATACCATGAGTGACTTATCAAGTAAGGATGCATTATCCGTTTGTTGAGCCCATTGAGGCGAAGTGTTTTGTGTTGTGTGTTTACAGTTGTATGCATGATTTAAATGTAATCAACCGCATGCTAAGACGACAATTAGTTGTGCGTGGCCCGGTAGCATGTGGGCTGCGGGATTACCATACCAGCAAAGGTGCTGAGCCCCTTGGGGGCCACCCTTTTCTACCTTTTCTATTTCAGGTACAAGGAGCTGGAAGCCATTCGAGAGTAGGACGGGGTATGACTGTACATGGGTAGCCATTTAAATTGAGTATGTACTGTAGGCGTAGTAAGACCGAAATTGTTATCGGCATTAGGTTGTAAATACTCGGTACAGTGGGAGTGTTTGTGTATAATAATTGTTGGAAATGGGATAAGGATTGTATTGTGTAGTGCTCGGGAATTTAGCCCATCAGGACGGTACAATGTATATGTATTGCCTTGTTAGCCACGGGGTGGGTTAACGGCGTGTAACACCAACGAATTAAGTTATTTAATGAGGGTGTATTCCGCTGCAGATTGTTGTTATGTTTGTTGTTGGATGGGGTGTTACAAAAAGTGGTATCAGAGCGAAGTATCGCTCTGATGACTGAATTACCGAGCTTAGGAAGTACCGAGTTAGGATTTTAGTACTTTGGGTTAAGGGTTGAGTGATAGCGTGAGAGATACGCTAGATGGGTATTACCAGTGTGCACTGGAAACTTACAATATTCATCCCATCCTCCACAATCCCTGTTTTATAACTTGGGAAAGGACGCCAGAGAGATGGAAGTCCACTCTTACTCGGGAATACCTGATCTGGCTGCTATTAAATACCTTTAAAGTACGGAAGACCTGTCATACGGTAGATCCCGAAAACTGGGAATCCCGGAGACGGTTTCCATCTAAACAGTGTTAACCGCATTTCATAGCGAGGAATGAAGCATTTGGTGTATAAGAGAATAGAATTTCCGGCAACCTGGGTCGACATGCCGAGCAGTCGAGAATAACCAGCTTGCAACGCACTAATCGTTCAACAGGCAAGAAGTGGATTGATGAAACCCGAGACAAGTGTCTACGGAACCACAGTTATTAAGGGATACACCAACGGTATATCAACCGACAAAGGAAACTACAACGTAGTGCCCAAATAAGAGACAAGCCTCAGTAACCACGATAAATGCGTGGAATGGGCTACGAAGAGGATACAATACAAAAGAAAAGGGGTCTCCAGAATAGGAAACACCTAGTTAATGAGTATCATGTGAAGACAGTGAGAAGTCACCTAGGAGAGTTATTATCAAGACAGTAAGATCAGTGAGGGCCAACAAGGCCACTGATGACAGTGCGGGTAAAGACAATACCCCAACCGGTATGTGTTAAACTGATAGCCAGCTAGCATGGCACACTTGCCATAGCAAGTGCTGCTATAACAGGGCTGTTCGGGAAATTTATAACTACGAAGTACTTGGTAAAGTACCATGAAGTTAAGTGAGATCATTATAACCATGGAAGGGCTTAACGGTCTAACCTCTGTAATTGGAAGTACACCAGTCAGCAGGAAGCTAGACTTGGTTAAGGTAAGAAGATGTTGTGAAACCATGAAAATTTTCTTTCAAACCCAGATTTATTTCAAACTCTTTTCTTTCAAAACCAGATTTTCTTTCAAACCAACACTTCTTTCTAACCTTCTTTTAAACCAAAGCAGTAAAAACCAAGGGCAGTTGATAAAGATACAACAGTGGATAAACCTTCCCTTGATTAAGTTTGGGAAGCATGGAATGAATATTGTCACAAGACAATATAAGGGAGTTGACAACAGAATACTTCTTCTAGGCGTGTGACGGGCACTACGAGTGTACCAACTGTGTTGTGGGACGACCGCACTCCGATAGGAGCATGTGGGCCTGACAGACCTACTTATAGGTTAGTTGGGTAAGTAGCAATGTATCAGTATGATACCCCATATATGTATACGAGTAGAGTCTAGAACACGGGAAGTAGTCGACTCCATACTACGGTCAGCAGAAAAGTCAAGTAAGAGCTAAGGATTACCACGAATGGTTGAAGTAAAGGAACCCAGCTAAGTTAAAAAGGACTAAAGGAACTAGTGAGTTTATTTCAAGGAAATGTATAGAGTCAAGAGGTGCGAAGTGCACTAACTGGTACGTAAAGACATCGGATATGTTTTAAGAATCTTCATGGATAAAACATGATAGCTGAAACGAATACCCAACTAAGAACGTAAGAAGACGTAGTTACTGAATGTACCCATGAGTGCAAGCCAGATGTAATGGCATATGTTAGTAACACCCAGGAGCAATCCTTGAGGGGTGTTTGGATTAAACATTGTTAGATGGAGCAATATAACAGAAACACAAGATTTGGAACAATTACTCGGATTACACACTGAAGGTAAACCCACTTAACAGTAGGACCCTAAGTTGTCAAAGAGACAACTTGGAAGGAATCGTGACAGTAAGGCTTATAAGCCACAACAACTTGTGTTATGTAAATTTGATCAGTTGCAGAAGTATATGCTCTACAAGTAAATAGAGCGGAGAACGAACCACTGCATTAAGAGTGGGGATACCTCTGGATATTGTGAGACCGCAGGAGCGGTAGCTATATGAACCAAGTTCAAGGAATATGTTAAGGGTTGACCATGTTGTTATTACCCCAGAACGATTTGAATAAGAATAATACGAAAGGAAATGTTGTACCAGTTGTGTAGACAGGAAGAGTGATAAGTTGGATAGCAACCACCATAGGTGGTGATGCTAAATGAGTAGCGAACAACGCTCAAGGAACATAAAGGCTCGAGAAAAAGTGTATTCAAATAAACCAGCCAGATAAGTGGCCAAACCCAGCGTAATAGCGGAAGCTAATATAAGAACGGATGCAGTGTAAGTTGATGTTGTATAATGAAAGAGGATACGACGTGCAATAAGCGACCGTCGTATAAGTGTTGTTAAGTGATAGTATGACAAATAAGCGGAATTATGAGTTAAACCCAGCAGAGATACAATGGTAGGTGTTGGCAAATGAACTAGGCAGTAAGCCAGTAGCCATTATTATGTGATAAGGACTCCAGTAAAACACAGTGTAAATTCCTATGGCAATCGCATAAGAGATTTACTGTCAAGAGTTTACGCCTCTGCACTCTGTATGACTGAGTGTTTTGGTATTGCACTTGCGCAGTAACGATCAAGTGGGATAGCTAGGATTTGGGAAATGTTAATTGTGGTGGATGTAGAAAGAAACCTATAATACTATAATGATCAATGCATAGGAAATGCAAGGTCATACCAATGGAAGAGTACTTGTACGAAACCAAATGTGGAGGTATGATTAAGAATAAGTGATAACAGTAGCACTAAATACCAAATGTCGGTATGAAATATACCCCAGGTGTGGGAAATAACCGAGAGAGCACTACACATTAGGTAGTAGCTCAATCTCAACCGACAGTAAGTCGGTAGAAGCAAGTCAATCATTGTGAAATACATAGTTGTATACACAGTAAATTGTTATGGAAGTGGATGGAAAGTTGTGAAACTCACCGAATTCGCTCACGGTAAGAGATACCGTGCGTCGGTTGAGAAACCATTAATACCAAGATTAGGGTAATACATTGGAGATGTACAATACAGCAACAGTAACGAATGGGGCAAACTAGCTCTATAATTATCAGAGTTGCGCAACAGAGGCCAGTGAGCCCATGCGTCAGATACCGGATATACATTGTGAATATGAATGGATGGCTAGTCATCAATGCCTAGAAGCCTCACAGGCCAGGACCGAAACCGGTTATGAGTTAGATAAACTCCTAGGAAAATTCTTGGTTTAAGGACTAAACCGCCGATATGGTTAAGATCCTCTAACCAGAACGCATTGTATAGCAGACCGCGTGGAAGTTAAAATACTTCACGACGGCAGAACATTTTAAGCCAATGTTCAGTGGTTGATTACGTGGGCGTAATCCCTTTTAAGGGGGGTAGAGCGTAAAGCCTCTTAGTGTGGGAGTACTTTGGTTAGGTGAAGTTTTAGGCAAGAATACAAGTTACAAGTGTAAGAAAAAATGTTCTAAGTGTTAAGGACTTAGTAAAAGTTGAGTAAAAGTTTAAGGAATTTTTGGGATGTTTCGAGAGGGTTTAAGTGTGCCCAAAAGATGTTAAAACATGTGGGAGAACATGTGTAAAGCATAGGAAAAAATTGGGATGAATTTGGAGTTCAGAAAGAGGAGAAAAGCACATTAGAAAATTGGTTCTGCAGTGGACCGCCCCTACGGACCGCCCCTGTGGGGAGGTCCAGTGCAGAGAAGTGAAAAAAAAAGAAACGTGTAGCATCTGTTGTGGACCCCCCCTGGGACCGCCCCAGAGGGGCGGTCCAGACCAGAAATGAAGAAAAAAATTTGTTTAAGGCTCCTAATGATGGGGGATTGAATGGTAATGGTTTTAGATGATGTTTAGGCCTTGTTTGGTGACTTTTAAAGGCCATTGGAAGTATAAACAAGTGTGAGAGTGAATGTGTAAGTTGTGAACTTAAGATCACATAAATAAATTAAGTACAACGGGATGATGGGGTTAACTATGGGCATTAGATATTAACAATCATGTCACCCCGATGTTAATTACAGTAATTGTGATGTTACCAGTTGTACGGGATTTGTTCGAGGAACCTAGGAGGACACAATATAGTGGACCGTGGTGAAAGGTATGGTTTTCTTGCAACCTGTGTCCTACCGGATTACACCGGCTTGTATGCCAATGTGTTTTTCTGAGTGTTTGCCACCTTGTAAGATTAAAACATGTAATGAGTTTATAGTAATTCATTTATGTGGCGCATCTGGTCTCCGATACCGTTTAACCTCAAATAAGTGTTGAACCTTAGCTAACTAGAACTAGGAACACGTGAGAGATCGGTATTCGAAGTTAACGACCCAAACCTTGGGAACGTTCTAACCACGGCTATGTGTGAGTTAGTTGGATATTGTTGTTGTATGCAGGTGTGAACCTCCCTTGTGTGCTTAACTCGGTTATGATACCGTATGGTGTGTGGATGTGATAGGCTCCATAATGGATCTCTAACTACTTATTTATAAGTATATATGTACTAATGGGGGTGAGGAGTCCGGTTGTTCCGGCCACGCGTGTGAGGACGGGAGTCGATGTCATATCCGGTTCGACTCTCTTGGTGTATGTATAGGTTGTATTCCAATTTGGTTTCAATCTTCCCTTAGCTTATCCAAAGCTAGTTTACTGACTCACGTCGGGCCACAGGGGCATACAATGTTATTTCGGTGTGCTTGGGATTACTATATCCGACACACCTTGGGTTTAAGTTAACCGTTCGATATAACTAGACGGTAACGAGGTTGGTAACGAGCTTAGCATGAGATTGGCAATAATCTCTAGGCTCACTATGTATACTAACTATGGTGGAAGGTTCCTTGTGTGAACCGATCTTATGGTGTTTTGTGTTGATATTGTGCTAGGCAATTTCCCTTGCTATGCTATGATGTGTATACGTTAGATGTTTAAAATGAATTCGATGTTATCATGTGTGCGTCGAAACGAGAAAAGTGTTGTTATGTTTTGCTATGTGAGGAATGTGATATGTTGTAAGATATGGAGTGTGTGGATCATGGAAATGAATCCCAGTTTGTGACAAGAGGCGTATAAGGATAACCCGATTTAAGGGTAAGTGTCGTCTATTAAGGAAGTAGCTCCGTTAGAGGAGGAACACTCTAGGGATAATGAATACCATGAGTGACTTATCAAGTAAGGATGCATTATCCGTTTGTTGAGCCCATTGAGGCGAAGTGTTTTGTGTTGTGTGTTTACAGTTGTATGCATGATTTAAATGTAATCAACCGCATGCTAAGACGACAATTAGTTGTGCGTGGCCCGGTAGCATGTGGGCTGCGGGATTACCATACCAGCAAAGGTGCTGAGCCCCTTGGGGGCCACCCTTTTCTACCTTTTCTATTTCAGGTACAAGGAGCTGGAAGCCGTTCGAGAGTAGGACGGGGTAGCTGACTGTACATGGGTAGCCATTTAAATTGAGTATGTATTGTAGGCGTAGTAAGACCGAAATTGTTATCGGCATTAGGTTGTAAATACTCGGTACAGTGGGAGTGTTTGTGTATAATAATTGTTGGAAATGGGATAAGGATTGTATTGTGTAGTGCTCGGGAATTTAGCCCATCAGACCGGTACAATGTATATGTATTAGCCTTGTTAGCCACGTGGGTGGTTAACGGCGTGTAACACCAACGAATTAAGTTATTTAATGAGGTGTGTATTCCGCTGCAGATTGTTGTTATGTGTTTGTTGTTGGATGGGGTGTTACACTTTTCCACCTTCACGGTGTCAGAATAAACTACTCCAGGGATGAACTCCAGCAGCCCTATAAACTTGGAGTAGTACTGGTCTACAGTCTTACCACCTTGTCTCAAATCCTCAAATTCCTCCCGCTTCCTCTGCTTTAGATGAGCAGGATAGTATTTATGTCTCAGCAACTCAATAAAATCAGTCCAACCAAATCCCTCAGTAGCCATGTGATGCGCCTTCACGGACCTCCACCAAATACTGGCGGCGTCCCTCAGGTGGAAAGCAGCTATACCAACTCTGTGCTCAGCAGGCACCTGGATGGCCTCGAAGGCCTTCTCATGCTCGATGATGAACCTCTCCAGGGTGGTGGGGTCAGCTTCCCCATCATATGTAGGTACTCGCGTGTCGACCACGCTCTTGAGCCAGTTTTGCCCTCTAGGTGCGGGTACGGGTGGGGCTACGGGTGGTGCTCCGATCTGGACGCCTCCCATCAAAGCTAACTGAGCAAAGACGGCTGCTACCGCCTCGGCTACGCCTGCGACATTGGGCTCAGGAGGTCCTCCTCCAGCCCCGCCGCCTCCACCTCTTCCCCTGCCTGCCGAACGTCTACCGGAAGACATCTGAAGAATTCAGAATCAAGGTTAACACTCGGTACAAATACTGTACTTTTCTCAACTATAAGTTCACATAGCCCTTAAAAGGCATAAGAAACATCGTCCCCGACAATTCCCTAACTTAAATAGTTCACAACTTCCTTATTGGTACTGGTGTATGTATAACCTAAGCTCACGGTACTTATACTACTATCTCTTGTAATCAGAGCGGTACTCCGCTCTGATACCACTTTTGTAACACCCCTACTAAACCTGTACCTAAAAACAATATAATCGCAGCGGTAAAATAAAAGACTGTCACTCTAATGGTGTCACTGTTATCACTCGCCCATACGGGTGATAACTGTTACCTGATAATCAACATACGAAATGTATTCCCGCAGTGACCACAAGAGATAGATAGTAGTGCTAAAACAATTTTAAAACAAATCCAACATCAACCATTATTACAAACCATACTCGTGAGCAACTAATCCAAAAACATACACCTCGGTTTACAAAACCCGAGTCCATAAACAACTGTAGTCTCATACCGTACCAATTCTAACAACAATAACAACAACTGTCGCGCCCCGCGTCGACCCTCCAGCTAATCACCTGCAATAAATATGGTTTGTGGTATGGAATCAGCCCCTGCTGAGTATGTTATCACATGCCCCGTCATGCCCCCTCGGACCCCTCAATTAATTGGTCGAGAGCATGGGGTTCATTACATGCGATACCATTTTAATATTTAAACTGTAAAACAATTAACAGTAATATCCACACAAAAACATAACCATCAATACACATAATATATATACCACACAGTATAACCAGGGAACAACAAGGCGAAACGACGAGGATAATAAACAAGTATTAACTCCCGTCCTTGGTGTAGTAACCAATAATGTTCGCCACTGTAAAAGTAATAATTGTTCAGTTATACCTAGTGACAACGTCTCATTAAAACGACGTGCCTCTAATACCCATATATTATGGCGGGTCACCCAAGACAGTAGCCACTCCAGCGGTAGAGTCTCCGACCAACGAGCCATCCAAACTCACGGGAAATTTTTCTTGATACTTACGGACCCGTACACGGACATCCTAGTATCGTTATTGTGATCACAGCGCGCACCAAGAGCCACATCCTCTTGGCTTTCCAATTCTTGTTCAATCATACCATCGCATCGCATTACCAAATTTCTAACATAGTAGACTAAGGTCGTTAGTCTAAACCGGAGTCTGTAAACTCGGGATCCAATGTCAGATACAAGAGCGGCGTTAACAAGGCCAATGCTCTGTATAAAAGTCTCGAATAATATACACATCTTATTATCCTAGTGCTACAACGTTTCACTGACGATCCTTATAATTCTTATAAGATAGCACCATAGCCGCTAGTTCGTTTATATTTATATGTTCATATATACGAACCAATACTGTTGACTCAACAACAGTAAATAATAAGCAGCTATAAATATACAGTTCACGTATATCTTTTAACACATTCAGACAAACAATCTTATCACAGATCACACAGAAGTCTGAACTGAGGAAGACCTCAGAGACAATCAGAGACACGTAACAACATATCGTTCACCCAGAATATAGTACGGTGGAGTATGAAATCAGCAAAAGTCCGATGCTCCACGTGACGTCTCTAACAATCTAAGTAATACATAACGCTACTGATTAGAATCCTGTATAACAACCTAACTCTACGGCACCCCGTACCGTCACTAATACCTCCCGGTTAATCCCCCGTATAATAACTGTCAATGTTTGTCGAGTTTCCGGTTTAACTCAGGATTTGGAAAAAAACGTTATATTACACGTGTAGTTTCCTCGCGTATATTATTATACTTAACGTTGAACTTGTTATCGCATGTAACTTAATATACCTTGTATATTGTATAGTTTGTTTCTATATTGCATGTATAATTCTTCACCATGTATTATACATCTCACCTTAGTATTTATTTTCCTAAGGTTTGTTTTTTCCAAGTTTAATGGAGTATAATTCGTATATAAAATACCATGAACTATATAAACTCTTATTATTCCATGTATACTCCTATCATTAGAATTCCATATCCAATGTTTGTGTTTCTTTTTCTTTTATCTCCTTTCTTTTAAATCATGGTAATATATAGTTATTGAACTATATTTTATTTTCCATAAAATAACATATATTTATTTATATACATGTATTATAGGACTATTTATTATATGGAAAGTCATTATAATATATATTCATTTTTTTTAATGAATACCTCTTATATTATAAATGTTATAGCTCTTATAACATTAATACCGTATTATAAATTTCATTCAAAAATAGTATTATTTTCGAACAGCACCTATAATTCTCAAATATTTACAAATCAACCCCATTTAATATCATATAGTTTCTAATATCACCAAAACTATATATTATACATATATCTTCCATAAAACCTTATATAATTCCAAAAATTACCAAACTATACCAAAAGGTTATAAATATTATTATTAACCTTATATTTCCTCTTAATCTCGGTTTCACCACATTAATTACCCATTTGTAACAATGTTATGAAATATCTTATATTATACTTAGATAATTCATATAAACTCCAAATTTAACCAAATCAACTTCTAAAAATTCCTAATAACCTAAGGTTTGTACTAATCTCCATTTAGTACCCCTAGTTTTCGGAAATTACAATATCACCCCAAATATCATAAATCTTTTACAATTTAATAACTATCTTATTATAAGGTAGTATTTTAATTCCTTAAATTCTCCAAACTTAGTCAAAGTCTCCTATATAGTCAACGTGACTTCTAATACCCAAATGGGACCCAAACTTTTCGGTAATTACAATTCTTAACCTATAGTTTTCTATTTTTACAATTTTGACCCAAAACTTTATAATATGTTATAATTTTTATTAAATTCATTTAAATACCCTAAGTTTCTCTAAATTAAGCCCACGGCTTATTATTTAGCTAGTAATTACCATTTGGCCCCAAACTTAAATATATAAGCATAAATTAAACTAGATAAGCTTGTAAACTTAAATTAAAATGGCCTAATGACATGGCCTTATTACAACCTTGCTTCATAACATAAAATTACACATAAATGTCTCAAATAACACAATTAATTCTCGGCCTCACTTTGATTTATATATTTTTCCACATAATGTCATAATTTGACCATTATGTTAATTAAATCACTTAAATGACTAGCTTAATTTATCTTAGTCATTTTTTTCCATTCTTAGGTTATAAATGACCCATAAATTACATAACACTCTCGGCACATATTTATATATGCTAAGAATTACATAAAATCATAAGTTTAAGGTGTTTATACCTTGATAAACTCTTGTATGAGCTCGGCACCTTGGAGTAAAATTCACCACAATATTTAGACATGTTTAATACATCAAAACAAGATATAGTTATACTCCAAGCTTGAGCTTAACCATAAAGAACAATTAATGTAAGATTTAAGGCAAAAATCACCTTAAAAATGCTTGGAAGGTTCCTTATGAATTCGGCCTGGTTTAGACACACCACAAGGTGTTAAATTCACTATATAAACATAAGGAACACTTAGACAACAACAAGCTGCTGTGGTAATAGGTTTTACCTTGGAAAAATGCCTAAAAAGAGAGTATTTCCTTTGGATTTTGGTCACCCTTGCTCCAAATGGTTAACCAACTGATTGAACATGTAAATATGAAGATTATGAGTGTATAAACTCACAAAAATCAGAAAAAGAAAACCGGATGCAAAGTGTAGAACCTTAAGGTATGTTTTTACCTTAAAATGTAGATTTGGAGTTCCTTGGCCCTCAAACTGATTTCATTCGAGATTAGCTCTTGTTCTAACCTTATAATACTGGGAATAAGCCATAGGAAAAGATAAGCCACGAAATCCAAGTGTTGGTAGTGAAAGAATGAAGAAAAAGGGCTAAAAATGACCTTAAATCATTACCTTAGGAGCTTATTGGATTGAATTGTCTTCCTAACTGAAGAACACGGCTTGGGAGAGTCCAAGAACTCGGACTCCACATTTGGAATGGAGCAAGAGGCAAGAGAGAGTGAGATTTGGTGTTAAAAGGCATAAAATGATAAAATAATGAATAGTAATTGGTGATTCATCACATTAGCTGTCCAAACTGAATTATTGTCATTGTGTGCTGTCCTCCCTTCCTCCTTGCCTGCCGACACCCCTTGTATGGGTTGGTCAATTCGTTGACCAAAGGTCAAACTTGACAAATGTGCTTAAAAATGGCACTATTTGGGTACTATTCACAATAAACTGTCAGTTTTGGATTTTTATTTTCAAACTTGGATTTAGACTTTTAAATATAGTCTATCATGTCCAATAAATGTTTTAAATGATATACTCATGTCTTTAAAATGACAAAAAGTCATTATCTTAGAGCTCATACACAAAAACGTGCGTTAAGGTGATTTCAGGGCACTTTTTGTGTCACCGAGTGTTTCTGAGCTTAGTTTTCTTTGAGAATAGTTTTTTTGTGTTCCTTACTTCATTACAATGTTTAGGAATCCAGTTTGGATCCTATTTGAGGTCATACAATCTTCATGGTGTCTTAAAGCACATTTTTGGCCTTACCGATCTTAAGGCGTGTTTTGCCTTGTTGAGATCTTTTAGATTGTTCCCCAATAGTGTTAAGATGTTTAATAATCATCTTTAATCATTTGTATATCATTTAATTGAGTTTTTAAGGTTAGGGGTATTTCAGTGTGAGTTCTTCTAATTCTCCATGGCTGTCGCAAGGTAGAAGAAGAAGGGAGAAAAGAGAGAATAGAGAGGGGTGTGTACGTGAGGGGAAGAGGGGAGTGAGGAGAGAGAGTCTTGCTTTTGCTTTTTGATTTAGTTAATAGGTTTGTCTTTTAGCAAATAAGAGAGAGTTATGTGAGTGTGAGAGAGGAGGAGAAATCGGTCCCCCTATACACTCCTCTACAGATTTTTAATTTTTATTTGAAAAGTGGACACACCAAGTTTGTTTATTTGCATTCTCACCCCACAACTTCCCGGTTGTTACAGTTCTTACTAACCGGTACCCGTTTTCCGGAATTCTCTCGTTTAATTAATTTTATTGGTTCTAAAGCTTCACTAACATTTATTAATGATTATTTAGTTGACCAAAACTGTTACGAGTCTATTTGACCCGCTTAAAGTCGCGTTTTCCCGGTTTCCTCGAAAAACACGCTTTAAGGTTCATTTATGCTTTTAACCCATTTTAAAGGTCCGTTTTCTTCGGGATTTGTTCCCTTGTATTTATTTAAGTGTAATTAAGCCTTTAAAAATATAATTAGCCTAATTAATCACTGTTTTTAATTACGGGGTATTTCATTCCTATTCATACCCCTCTATCAATTTAACATATAACACACTACATTGAGAGAATTTGTAGAAATTCGAAACTGAAACAACATGAACCCTAACTTCGAATTGCCAGAATCGTTTTCTCGTTGTATTGCATGATAGGTCATGAAATTTATACCATTAGATTCGTTTTTTAATTTCTAATCCAATGAAACAAGAATCATCGAATTTCGTTCTGTGAGTTGAGAGAAAAGATTGATTTAGTACTCGAGTAGAATCTGGAGTTACTGAAAAACTCAGACGATGTCGGTCGTCCGATCGTAGTTAAAATAAACGGACGGCCGAGATTAAGACGTTCAATTTAAAAAGTTTAAGTTTTTATAGTAATTCCAGAATTAAACCCTAACTTGTTGGATTTAGTTAATGGTCTTCCCGAATGTATTTTGACTTGGAATTTTAACCATAGATTCCTTATAAAATCTAGTTTATTTTGATGTAAATTAATATGGTTTTGGAGTTTTTAAACGTAAGATATGATTTTTGCAAATGACGGGTATTATGGAATTATTAGGCTAAATAAAAAAGATATTTTTATGAAATAAAAATTTTATAATATGTCTAAAATGTTATAGCTACTATATATTTAATTTGGGAATTTTTAGACAATGGTAAATGGGTTTAAAAATTGTGTTTATGAATTTTTCATAAGAATAACTTATAATATATGGTTTTTAATGTAACCAAAAATTAAAGTATAGTTGATTAATGAACTTTATAGGTTGGGGAAAATATAATAAGACTAAACTAACATTTAATACATAATGTTAATAAATATTTTTGGGTATAAACTTTTAAGTGAAGTAAATATATATATATATAAAATAAATAAAATAGTAACTTAGGTTAAATCAAGGAACTAAATTAATCTACATTTATATTAATTATATAATATGGTAGTTGATATATTTAATTGAAACTAAGGAAAATACTTTATTTTTATAAACCATATATTGGATGTAGCTATGTGTAAAAGTTAATGTAAATAATTAGATGCAATAAAACTACACAAAGAATGTCTTTAATAAATCCTAATATATATATACATAAAAAAACTACATAAATAAAAGAAATAAAGTACCTTATAGAAAATATAATATGAAGGAATTAATGAGATAAACTAAACCTCTACATAATACTAATAAAAGAATATTATATGAGGTGGTATTGGATTATGATTATTAAACTTAAAGAGTTATCTTTGAATTTCTAAGATTTATATAAACCGTATTAAAATACATGTATAGTATTAGTCAACGACCATAATGTAAATCTAAAATTGGGTTAAGTAATTAATAAGTTAAAACTTAGGAAAAATTGTGATTAGATTACATAAAATGTTACACAAATAGATCTTATTCTATAATTAATGATAAATAAATGTAGTACTTTTACATCTAAATGTTCTTAATATATAAACAATAATAAATAAATAAAAATACTTTTACATCTAAATGTGAGGTGGATTAGTAAGTCTAGATTTAATCATTTCTTAACATTTATGGTATTGAAATATAACTTAATGTTTTAAGATAAATCATTAAAAGGATTATGATATAAAACTATATTAAACTATGGTTTGGAAATTTATCTAAATACTAATCCTTAAGTTTCTTGGCATTAGATACGCCATATGAAATACATTTGTAACATTAATTACCAATACTTAGGATGTGAGTTTATAATTAAGTGATGTGTTTAGTAGTTGGAATTTATAAAAAGGTTTATAAATAGAAATTAGATACTTAAAACCTTTGAACCTTTAATTAGATGAAACTAAGTTACATAAGATATTATATTGATATACTTTACGGTAATGGGAAATATTGATATGTTATTTGAATATAAAATATGCGAATTTTCAGAATAGACGATCTTATTAAATAGTTGACAATTTCACTTATGAATGAGGATTTAATTCTTAGATAAATTTTACCTTATGTTAAGATATAATGTTTATCCTAAAACATAATAAAGGGAAATAATTTATTACGTTATTCCTTTGAAACCTTAGGTTTTGTAAATAATTTGAAACGTATTTAAGACTTAAGTTTATTGAGGTTTAGTATAAAAGGATTATACATAGTCTATGGAGGGAATGTGTGTAAAAATAAAACATTTAGGAAATTAAATGTAGGCAAAGATACATAAAAGGTTATCTTAAAACACCTTATTATATAGTTAATGATAAAGTAAATAAGATATCTTGTGAATACTAAATGTAAGAGTTCGATAAGTCTAAGATAATAATAATATAGTTATTTCAATATGAGAGGTAATTCAACATCTTATGACAAGATTGTTAGACGGTTATAATAGAAAGTCATTCTGAACTAAGGATATGATAATTGAGTTTAGTGGCTCAATTAAGTTATAATAACACTATGATTCCAATATACAAGATGTAGATCTTAATTAAGTTAAGGGGAAACTTAATCATGATGGTTTATTTGGTAATATTGATAAAGTACATAATCATTACATTGTGAATTAATAGTATAGTATTCTAAGATAAACCTATTATAGGTCATAAGACGATGTTTATTCTAAAGTAAGAGTAAAAGTATTGAGCTTAAGAATTGTTATTGAAATTCTAAGATTGATTGAATAACATATAATGCACTTATGTTATAAAGGTCTTTAATGTGAGAATTATGGTTAAGTATGGGTAAAGTGGATAAGAGTGGAACAATTAACAAGTGTTAATAAAATACATTCCTTGGTCTTACAACCTTGAGTTATACAACATTCTAAGACAAGTCAAAGGTTATACATAACATTTAAGTGAGGGCTTAAAAGACAATTGGGACTTAGAAATAAGAGTGAGGAGTTTATTTAAGCTTAACGTAGGCTACAAGTGATTGATGATAGACAACCTTTAATATTCTTCAGAGTACTGTTGATTGTTTGCACAAGTTGACTAGAACTGCTACAGTGTTATCCAGGTACGATTTCTCGTACTCCGATACTTGTACTAACCGACTTATGAGACATTTTCGAAAAACGCTAACTGAGTTGAAAGGAATTTCAAAAGGATACTGTTGGTGTGGCTAACTCAGCTTGATGTGACTAACTGAGCCTTGAATGTGAAACTTACATGGCTATTGGTTCCTTCTATTTGGTTATTCCGTTAGACATTAACTGCTTAGGGTTTACGCTTCTGCACTCTGTAGGACTGAGTGTTTTGGTATTGCTCTGGGTAGTTAGTGATCTAGTGGGAATGTGGAGAAGGTCAATTTTGGTAAATTCTTCTTTTGACTCTGGATATCGTTTCATCCATGAACTGGATCTTGTTGTTTCGACATGCGCGCGTCTTCAATGGTAACAGTGAGGGGATGTATATCCCCTGTCCCAAAAGGGACGTATTAGACAGTGAGGGGCTGTATATCCTCTGTCCTAAAAGGAGGTACTTGGCGGTGGGGGCCATCTCTCCCAGTTGAATTTATTCCACTCTTGAGTATATTTTGTCTATGGGAATAAGCTTTCTGAAATGGTGGGGACATAAACTGTCTACCACGGGTTTTGGGTATTCATATCATTCCTAGTCCTTTGTGACTACATGAGTCTTTCTCTTCTTAACCAGAATTGGTTCTAACATCAATAACGGATGCTTACTAACTATATGGTGTGACTTCTTAAGTGGTTGACTTGGTTTTTAAGTTCTTTGTCTCTATCCTTACCTTGTTCTCTTTTCTCTATGATTGATTGTTTTGAAGTGCCTGATTTCCCGGTTTTACTTTCAAGAGTTTGATTTTAAGTTACTGTTTATTTTGAAGAGTTATGTTTAAAATATTGTTTTGGAGAATTGTACCAGTTCCATTCCAGGGAACTGACTGACCCCTCCCGGGGTGGGCTGCTTGGTTTCATCTTGCAGGTACGAATTGTTTATACAGGTGGCCACGAAGAGCATGAGTGATTGGGATGGGAATTAGGAATTATGGAGAGTTATTTTGTTTACGTTGTTTTCTTGAGTTCAGACCGTAACTTAGATAATTGTAATGGTTGTAATTGGTGAGGTTGGTACCGGGTGTTTGGAACCCGATGGTCTGTAATTGCCTTAGTATTTTGATTCCGTTGTAAATACGTTAAATAGGGGCGTTACAAAGTACCAATGATTATCCTCATCATTCATTGGGATATAAATCTGAAATAATCAGTAGTTTAGAAAATGATTAACCCATAATTGATAATTATAATTCTATAAAAAAAGTAAAATTATTACTATTTCACTTAATGAATAAAGGATTACATACCCTTTTTAAGGCCTCTACATTACTCATGTGGTCACGTATGATCCCTGTTACTTTTTTATCACTTTTATCCACCCGTTTTTTTTGCTTGTTTCTGTATCCAAAACATACATATAAGATCATAGTAAGCTTTATTTATTACACAAAATAAATGTTATGAATAAATTCTTACCGCAAAATGACAAGGTAGAAACCACAAATCTTGGCCGCCTTGCTTTGATCTTTGATCAAGTGTTAGCATTGAGACCACTAGATCAATTACCTACACAATACAAAATAATTGTACGCACTTATAATGTTGTAAAATATGCATAAACAAATATGTGTTAATAATAGAGAGAAGAAATAAAAAATTCTAAATGCATACATCATCCAACATCAATTTCATTGGTAGTAATGTGGACAGTGTTTGTCTTGTAGCATCATGAATATATGTTGTTCCATATGTTACTAGTAGTTCGTTCCTGATAAAATAGACAAACCATATAATTACTTGTAAACAACAATACAATTACACACTAGGTCATTATATGGCTGAATATAATGATTGAATATTCAATAATTACTCATGTAAGTCCTCTGTTGCGGTTGCCCCAACAATATATGTCGCAAGAGCAATTTGCCTTTCATCAAATTGTGCTTCCCTCAAAGGGTCAAATAGTGCTTGAATTCGCTGCAAAATTACCAAAAAATTACTAAGCAAACATCAAAAAATTTATCTAAATCAATACAATGAATTTAGTGCACTTACACTTGGCATATACGGAACATGTATGGTTTGGATGGGACATTTCTTTCAGAAGCTAGATTTTTAATATAGTACCCCGTAGAACTTGGTGCGACATTTAGTGCCGGAACAACCTTTGAATCGCACTTCTTTGAAGAAAACAACACCCTTGAAACATTTTTTTTTTCACTTCCCACACCGTGTGTTTCGTGCCCAAAGTTGCTGATCATATCTCTCATCTCATAACATAGGTTATTAAATGAATCTTTTAGTTGTTTTAATTCATCTCTCACCTCAATTATAATTGCTTCCATGAAATATAATTGATCGGAAAGCTCATGCATCATAGTAATTAAAATAATTAAATTCCAGATAAAAACCATAGTAATTAAATTAATTTTACACATTATAACATTTAAATAAAAATAAAATCTAACCTTAATATGCATCTTGTTAGAAGATGTGGCATCATCAAAACTTTCTTTTCTTTTCTTGTCAGATACTTGTTTACTGAAATATAAACACCATTACAATTTACATATATATGATGTAAGTGCTTATTGTAATATGAAGTTAACTAAACATTACTTACTCTGACGAAAGTAATATGGGAGTAGTACGATTAACTCCACGAGCCGGCGAATCAACTTCTTCAGACTTTTTTTGACCACTCATGTGTGCGTGTTCGTTAATGTTAGACATCTCTTGTATTTTTTTTAGTAATCTGCATTTGGGATGATGATGAAATGTAACACCCCATCCAACAACAAATACATAACAACAATCTGCAGCGGAATACACACCTCATCAAATAACTTAACTCGTTGGTGTTACACGCCGTTAACCACCCACGTGGCTAACAAGGCTAATACACATACATTGTACCGGTCTGATGGGCTAAATTCCCGAGCGACTACACACTACTATCCCTTTCCATTAACAACAACAACAACATACACCTTTCAACTATACCGAATATTTATAAACTGATGCCGACAACAATTTCGGTCTTACTACACCTACTGTATATATACACTTAAATGATTACCCATGTACAATGTCTACCCCGTCCTACTCTCGAACGGCTTCCAGCTCTCTGTACCTGAAATAGGAAAAGAAGAGAAAGGGTGGCCCCCAAGGGGCTCAGCACCTTTGCTGGTATGGTAATCCCGCAGCCCACATGCTACCGGGCCACGCACAACTAATTGTCGTCTTAGCATGCGATTGATTATATTTAAATCATGCATGCAACTGTAAACACACAACACATAACATTTTGCCTCAATGGGCTCAACAAACGGATATACATCCTTACTTGATAAGTCACTCATGGTATTCATTATCCCTAGAGTGTTCCTCCTCTAATGGAGCTACTTCCTTAATAGACGACACTTACCCTTAAATCGGGTTATCCTTAAACGCCTCTTATCACAAACTGGGATTCATTTCCATGATCCCACACTCCATATCTTACAACATATAACATTCCTCACATAACAAAACATAACAACACTTTCACGTATCGACGTGCACATGATAACATCGCAATAGAATGCATTAACAACAACATCACATAACATAACGGGAACGGGTCCTCTTAGGAACCGACCCAAACATAGTTAATTCACTGGTGAGCCTAAGAATGGTGTCACCCTCATGGTAAGCTCGTTATACAACAACACTCATTACCGTCCTAATAGTCGGACAAGTAACTTAAGTTAAGATGGTACGGGTTTGGAGGCCCGACACACCACACAAACACATGTTCCCCTAAACCGATCATAAGTCAGAATATCTAAGCTTTGGAATAAGCTAATGGAGATCATAACCCGTGAGGGAAACAACTATACAAAGAGAAGGTAAGGCTAAAAGGATACCCTCTCCCAAACAACGCGCGAACGGCCAAACCGGATTCCTCACCACTGTTAGTACATACTTACTTTATATTAGTTAGAACCCCACTATGGAGTCTATCATAACTACACACCACACAGTATTACAACTGGGTTAGACACACAAGGGAGATCCCTACATTCACATACACATATCACACAATTAACGCACGCATAGCCGTGGTTAGTACGTCCCATGGTTCGGGTCATTTACTCCGAATACCGAACTCTCATGTGATCCTAGACTCAGTTAACTAAGGTTACACTTCCGGTTAGGTTGGTAAATGGTATCGTTGTACACGCCACATAAATGAATCACTGTAAAACTCATTACATGTTTAATCTTACAACGTGGCAAACATACAGAAAAACACATTGGCATACAAGCCGGTGTAATCCGGTAGGACACAGGTTGCAAGAAAACCATACCTGTCACCGGAGTCCACTTATCACGTCCACTTATGTTCCTCGAGCAATTCTCGAACAACTGATAACATTACATGTACTTTTATTAATATCGGGGTAGCATGATTATTAATGTCTAATGCTTATAACTTTTCCCCTTTAACTTAGTTACATAACTTCACTTTTTAACTTGTTTTACTTTTACATTTTAATACATCTTTTCACCCACTTAATTGTCATTAAAACTCACCAACATGTCTTAAACAACCTTATAACATCATTACTACGTTATTACCATTTTTAGGCAACTTTTCCCACCTTAAAACAAAGTTTTTGGTCCATACAGTGGCCTGTCCGAACTTGTTCCGAACCTCCAAGTTCGGACGCAAGCCGTGACTTTGAATTGAAAACAACACACGTCCGAACTTGTGTCCGGACTTCGGAAGTTCGGACGTGAGTCGAGAATCTCTTAATGCGGAAATCCATGCGCTCGAACATGTGTCCGAACTTCCCAAGTTCGGACACAGTCGAGTGTGCAAAATTCTTACCCAACAGCGCCTGCCGAACTTCCATGTCCGGACGGAAGTTCGGACAATGCAAAATGCTCAATTTCCAAGCCTTTATAAACACTTAGCCAAATTCCTCCAAAGCCTCCAACACTTATAGTATCTACTCACTCTAGGCTCCTAAGTGATGTTTCATTCCTGTTCTAACCATTATACCAAGATATATCTTCCACACAACATCATCATCCAAACATCCTTTCTTACAAATCAAAACTCCTTATGTTCATTCTACAATTCCTTTTCCAAGCTTACACTTTCTCCTCAATTTACCAAAGTTTGCCTAAGTCTCAACTTAAGTCCAAAATGACTTTGGTATATACTAAAACCCCCAAAATAATCCCAAAATCCTATTACACCTAGAACACTTCCTAGTTCACCAAAATTCCTTTAAAACACTTTGAACTTCTTATACATTTTTCCTAAATTTTGACAGGGGGTTCTCTTAGCACATCATCATTCCAAAACTCATGGTTTTCACCACTAAACATTCAAGAACACCTAAATCCATCAAAAACACCATCACACACAAGTCTTCACCAAATCTACACTACATCACAATATAGTGCACCATTAAAATTGCTTGGCACTTAGGCCCTTAATAGCATGGCTCTTAGGCCCTTAAATTGCATAAACCTTAAACAACTGAATTTCCACCCATAATAATGCCTTTTGACCTGTAAATACACCCAACAATACTATGTTCTTTTACTAGTCTCCTTGAGAACACTTTACTAAGTCATTCACCATTTGCTCTTTAGGTAGTTTTAACAAGCATTATAAGCTCATTTCTCCTAAGGCATTAAACCCATTAGGTTGTATATTTACCTCTTTTCCACCCCAAACTTCTTTCTTGTTTCCTTATAAAACCGGTAAGGTATTTGATTCCTTGTCCAACTACTAAACAATATACCAACATTGAAATGAGTATACAAGCTTTAAGCTTCATCTCATTGTAAACCCTAGGTTTACATTGTTTCAAAAACATTAATGCAGTTGTTTTACCTTGATCTTTGAAGAGAGTTTGAATATCTATGAAGAGAGGACTCCACCTAGTCCATGAAAGGTTGGAATGAAGCTAGAACAAAGTCACACAAAGAGCACCATTAATGTGCAATTTCGGTCAAGGCAAAAACATGGAAGAAACTTGATTTTTCTTTGAGATTCCTTACCTAGGAGCAAAGGGGATCAATAATATGTAGAAATACAAGCTCAAGCTCCTTCAATGGTGGAACTCTATGGCACCGAAATGGGGCTCTTGAAGTTTTGAGAAGATAGGAATGAAGAGCTTGATGAGAGGAAGAAGATGGTGGTGTTTGTTTTTGATTTGGTTAAGTGAGCTAGATTTTACAAGAGGTCAAAGCTAGAGTTTAATGGTGGTGGTGAGTATTACCGTGAGAGAACAAGAAGAAGAGAGGTTGAAGAAGAGTGGAACCGTGTGAAATGAGAAAGAAATGAGAGAATGAAGATAAACTTTGCTTTTTGAAGATATTTGTTCTTATAAAGCAAATAGTACATTAATTAGTCATTCTTTCTTTTCTTAGTAAATTAACAAGAGAGTGGTGAGTCACACACTTAAGAAAACCGGCCCCCTCTATTACATAAGGGTACTTTAGTCTTTATTTGTCAATTTAATTACTTATGATAACATATGTTACAAACTAGCTTATAAAAATAACTATTCACAAAAACAAGGCACATAGAAGTGAAAATTTTTGATTTCCTATTGATATAGACATCCAAATGTGATACTATATAGTATACATATATATTTAAGAGTAATGATGGACATTTAGCCACTCAAAACTCATTTACAAGACAATTTTTCAAAAATGTGCTTTAAGACTCCTTAAAGCACTTTTTGTGTCTTAACTTGTTTTCAAGCTTGGTTTTCTTTGGTAATTGATTTAATATGTTCATTAACATATTTTTAAGATATAGGTATGACCATTAGGTCTTATACAAATTTATCCCAAGCTTAGAGCACTTTTTAGCCCATATTGACCTTAAGATATTTATTTATGTTTTGTTTGGTTCCAATGTCTACCAAGGTTTCCTAAGGACTTAATTAGCCTTATAAAATCATAATTAAATGTTATTAAGTCTTGGTAGGCTCTTTGGGTCCTAACCAAGTTCACTCCAAGCTTAAAGCATGTTTTTGCTCAAACTGTATCTTAGTGCTTTATTGCATTTTACTATGATTTAAGTTGTTCACTGATGTTTCTAAGGCACTTTTTAGCCTTTACATACCATAGTTTAATATTTAAACCACATATCAAGGTTTGGGGTATTTCAATCTACCCCCCTTAAAAGAACTTCGTCCTCGAAGTTCACATTTCCCACACATCATTAGATTAGAATACGGGGATTACTTATAGCCATAAAACTTCCATAACCAAACACACTTTACATCACAACCTCGGACTTAATGGTCCGGGTAACATATTCACATCCATACATAACATAACATACTCACATGATAACCTCGGACTCAATGGTCCGGGTATCTTAACAACATTTACACATACATAACAACCCTTAGACTCTCTGGTCTCGGGTAACATAACAACATTTAGACACATAGGTCTTGATAACATAACAGCCTTTAGACACGTAGGTCTATATAACACAACAACATTTAGACTCATAAGTCTTGATAACATACACTTTAGGAACTCAAGGTCAAAATAATATTTATTACACATACCACACAACATGTCATAGCATGTATAACAATCAAAAGTATCTTTGATATACACTGTGATCCCGCAGAACCCAGTCGCGATGGACACCTTCCGTCCCCGTGCCTTTGGGAGATCAAAACAATCACTTAAGTTTAAAATTTCCTTGTGAGGTTAAGTAAGAGAACTTTAATTATGTAAAGTATCTATCGATGTTTTATAAGTACCAATTGAAAATCCTTTTGAAAACACACACAACTCCAAGTCCAACTTATGCTCTTCGCTTCTTCTCTTAGCATGGTTATTTGTGACCACTTAAAGGGAGCTTCAAGAATCATCCAACCCTGATGTGATCAGCATCAGTGTCGAACTATCCTTCCACTCCAATTTGTGTTCGGCTTCCCTTGATCACATGCAAATCAAGTTCCACCTCCCACTTCATTTTCAAGCATCAAATAAATCACTCATTTCCAATTTTCTATCTTTTAAATCATTATAGTCATAATCATAACATCTCCAAGGGATAGAACTTCGTCTATCAGTATTCTCCTATTCGCTTTCATCTTGTTACCTAGGGAATCTTATCCTCATTAGGTTTTATATCGATCTCATACCCTTTCATGAATCACTATATAGTATATATATATACATATATTTTATCAAAATACCACACCCAGTTTCACATTTATACACTGTCGGGGTTTGTTCCCCCGGGAGTTTCTCTACTCCCCACACTTGTACTATCACACACAACTGTTAACAAATACACACACTTATCACAATGGTATTCGCATCTTCTGTGTGCAATTACCACAATTAAACCATGACTGAATGCGTATGTTTACGTAACACACACATCAATCATCAAAACAACTATTTTGTGCTATGCACAACATAAGTCACGTACACTTGTACGGTAATACACACTAAGTGGTTTTGCGCTCTACCCCCCTTAAAAGGGATTACGCCCACGTAATCAATCACTAAACATTGGCTTAAAATGTTCTGCCGTCGTGAAGTGTTTTAACTTCCACGCGGTCTATTATACAATGCATTCTGATTAGAGGATCTTAACCATATTGGCGGTTTAGTTCCTAAACCAAGAATTCTCATTGGAGTTTGTTCAAACTCTTAGTTGGTTTCGATTCTGGCCTGTTAGGCTTCTAGGCGTTAACAATTAGCCATTCGCTCATGTTTACCATGTACATTCAACACTTGAATCACCGGTTCACTGTTTCTGCTGCGAAACTCCAATAACTGTAGAGCTTAATTGCCCCATTTGTTATTCTTATTGTATTGTACATCCCCAATTGTCACCTTCATCTTGGTAACAATGGTTTCTCAACCGACGCGTGGTATCTCTTACCGTTAGCGAATTCGGTGAGTTATAAACTCTTTATCTACTTCCATAACGATTTACTGTGTACACAGCTATGTATTTCACAATGATTGACTTGTTCTCTTCCGACTTACTGTCGGCTGAGATTGAGCTACTACCTAGTGTGTAGTGCTCTCTCAGCTATTCACAACATTTGGGGTATATTCCATACCGATATTTGGCAGTTAGTGCTAATGTAGTCGCTTACTGTTAATCATGTCTCTACATTTGATTTTGTACAAGTACACTCTTATTGGTGCGGCCTTGCATTTCCTATGAATCGGCCATTATAACATTATTCCTCCACAATTAACGTGTTTCCAATTCCTAGCTATCCCACTCGATCATTACTGCACAAGTGCAATACCAAAACACTCAGTCATACAGAGTGCAGAGGCGTAAACTCTTGACAGTAAACCCCTTATGCGATTCGCCATGGAATTCACACTGAGTTCCTCATCACATAGTACCTACCACTGGCTTATTGCCCAGTCTGTTTAACATCGCTTATCCTGCATCTCTACTGAGTTTAACTCCTAATTGGTCTTATCTGCCACATTATTACTCAATAACATTGATACAACGGTCGCCTGCTGCGAACCGTGCTCTTACTCGTTGCATAACAATAACTTACATGGTATTTACTATCTCATTAACTTCCGCACATATACTTACATTATTCACATTATGGTTCATCACTCATTTGGATGACTACCGAATGCTCCTTGAGCATTGATCATTCGAGTCACAAGCCGGCATTATTCAGCTCGGTGTTTCACTTTATACACACATACTACTAAGCTAACTGCTCTCTTTCAATAATAACATCGTCCATCCTTAACATATTTCTTGAACTTGGTTCACATAACTACCACTCCTGCGGTCTCACAATATCGAGAGGTATCCCCACTCTTAATGTAGTGGTTCGTTTACCACTCTATTTACTTGTATAACATAAAGTCCTGCCATCGATCAAACTTACATGACATATCTTGCTTGTGGCTTATAAGCCTTATTATCTTGAGCTGCGCTCGTTGTAAGCTGTCCACATTCATTTATGTCTCTGTGCAACATTTCATGATTTGGATATTATATTGGGCTCCATGACAAGGTTGTTGCATCACGTTTCCTTTTATGGAATGCCCCTTAGGTTTGTCAGTCCGTCTCCTGACAACTTATGTCTAAGCTGGGTGTTAGTTTCAACCCTTGTGTTTCTGTCACGCCATTTCATGCAACAATTACTGATGCGAACACCCTTTAAGGATTGCTCCTGGGTGTTACTAAGTTATGCCTTTACATTTAGTTCACACTTATTGGTACATTCAGTTAGCCACGCCTTTTTGCGTTCTTAACTGGTTATTATCTTCTTCTGTGAAGATCAACATTTCCTGGTAGTGTAGGTACTCATTCTGGGAGTTTCATCCCGTTCATTGCACATTAATGTGTCCACATTAGGCATCTGCTTGCCATGTACAGGCTGGGTCACCGTTCCAGCTAACATGTTTATCCTTGAGGATCCTTAAGACGTATAAGATGTCTTTACATTACAGTTAGTGCACTTTGCACCTCCTGACTCTTAAACATTTCCTTGAAAGGAATTCACTAATTCCTTTAGTCTCGTTAACTTAACTGAGTTCCTTAACTTCAACCATTCATGGTAGTCCTTAGTTCTTGTTTGACCTATACTGCTGACCGTAGTACGGAGTCGACTACTTCCCGTGTTCTGGACTCTACTTGTATACATATGTGGGGTACCCTACTGATACATTACTACTTACCCAACTAACCCATAAGTAGGTTTGTCAGGCCCACAAGCTCCTATCGGAGTGTGGTCGTCCCACAATTCAGTTGGTACACTCGTAGTGTCCGTCACACGCCTAGGTGAAGTATTCTGTTGTCAACTCCCTTATATTGGCCCGTGACAATATTCATTCCGTGCTTCCCGAATTTAATCGAGGGAAAGTTTATCCACTGTTGTATCCTTGTCAACTGTCCTTGGTTTTACTGGTTCGGTTCTTAAAAGAAGGTAGAAGGAAGTGTTGGTTTGAAAGAAAATTTTGGTTTTGAAAAGAAAAGAGTTTGAATAAATCTGGGTTTGAAAGAAAAATTTCATGGTTTCACAACATCTTCTTACCTTAGCCAAGTCTAGCTTCTTGCTGACTGGTGTACTTCCAATTACAAAGGTCAGGCTGTTAAGCCCTTCCATGGTTATAATGATCACACTTAACTTCGTGGTACTTTACTAAGTGCTTTGTATTTGTTAAAACTTCCCCGAACAGCCCTGTTATAGCAGCACTTGCCATGGCAAGTGCGCCATGCTAACTGGCTATCGGTTCAACACATACTGGTTGTGGTATTGTTTTTACCCGCACTGTCATCAGTGGTCTTGTTGGCCCTCACTTAATCTTACAGTCTTGATAATAACTCCTCTAGGTGACTTCTCACTGTCTTCACATGATAATCATAAACTATGGTGTTTCCCATTCTGGGAGACCCCCTTTTCTTTTGTATTGTTTCCTCTTCGTAGCCTATTCCACGTATTTGTCGTGGTTACTGAGACTTGTCTCTTGTTTGGGCACTACGTTGTAGTTCCTTTGTCGGTTGGTATACCGTTGGTGTATCACTTAACAACTGCGGTTCCGTAGACACTTGTCTCGGGTTCCATTAATCCACTTCTTGCCTGTTGCATGGTCGGTGCGTTGCAAGCTGGTTGTTCTCGACTGCTCGGCATGTCGACCCAGGTTGCCGGAAATTCTATTCTTCTATACACAAGATTCTTCATTCTTCGCTATTAAATGTGGTTAACATTGTTCTGATGGGAACCGTCTCCGGGATTCCCAGTTTTCGGGATCTACCTTACCTTAAAAGGATTTAAAACAGATCGGGTATTCCCGAGTAAGAGAGGACTTTCATCCCTCTGGCGTTCCTTCCCAAGTTATAAAACAGGGATTGTGGAGGGTGGGATAGATATTGTAGGTTTCCAGTACACACTGGTAATTCCTATCTAGCGTATCTCTCACGCTATCACTCAATCCTTAACCCAAAGTACTTAAATCCTAACTCGGTACTTCCTGAGCTCGGTAATACAGTCATCAGAGCGATACTTCGCTCTGATACCACTTTTTGTAACACCTCATCCAACAACAAATACATAACAACAATCTGCAGCGGAATACACACCTCATCAAATAACTTAACTCGTTGGTGTTACACGCCGTTAACCACCCACGTGGCTAACAAGGCTAATACACATACATTGTACCGGTCTAATGGGCTAAATTCCCGAGCGACTACACACTACTATCCCTTTCCATTAACAACAACAACAACATACACCTTTCAACTATACCGAGTATTTATAAACTGATGCCGACAACAATTTCGGTCTTACTACACCTACTGTATATATACACTTAAATGATTACCCATGTACAATGTCTACCCCGTCCTACTCTTGAACGGCTTCCAGCTCTCTGTACCTGAAATAGGAAAAGAAGAGAAAGGGTGGCCCCCAAGGGGCTCAGCACCTTTGCTGGTATGGTAATTCCGCAGCCCACATGCTACCGGGCCACGCACAACTAATTGTCGTCTTAGCATGCGATTGATTATATTTAAATCATGCATGCAACTGTAAACACACAACACATAACATTTTGCCTCAATGGGCTCAACAAACGGATAATACATCCTTACTTGATAAGTCACTCATGGTATTCATTATCCCTAGAGTGTTCCTCCTCTAATGGAGCTACTTCCTTAATAGACAACACTTACCCTTAAATCGGGTTATCCTTAAACGCCTCTTATCACAAATCTGGGATTCATTTCCATGATCCACACACTCCATATCTTACAACATATAACATTCCTCACATAACAAAACATAACAACACTTTCACGTATCGACGTGCACATGATAACATCGCAATAGGAATTGCATTACAACAACATCACATAACATAACGGGAACGGTCCTCTTAGGAACCGACCCAAACATAGTTAATTCACTGGTGAGCCTAGAGAATGGTGTCACCCTCATGGTAAGCTCGTTATACAACAACACTCATTACCGTCCTAATAGTCGGACGAGTAACTTAAGTTAAGATGGTACGGGTTTGGAGGCCCGAACACACCACACAACACATGTTCCCTCTAAACCAATCATAAGTCAGAATAGCTAAGCTTTGGAATAAGCTAATGGGAGATCATAACCCGTGAGGGAAACAACCATAACAAAGAGAAGGGTAAGGCTAAGAAGGATAAAACAACGCGCGACCGGCCAAACCGGATTCCTCACCACTGTTAGTACATACTTACTTTAGATATTAGTTAGAACCCCACTATGGAGTCTATCATAACTACACACCACACAGTATTACAACTGGGTTAGACACACAAGGGAGATCCCTACATTCACATACACATATCACACAATTAACGCACGCATAGCCGTGGTTAGTACGTCCCATGGTTCAGGTCGTTTACTCCGAATACCGAACTCTCATGTGATCCTAGACTCAGTTAACTAAGGTTAACACTTACGAGGTTAAATGGTATCGGAGTTGTACACGCCACATAAATGAATCACTGTAAACTCATTACATGTTTAATCTTACAACATGGCAAACATACAGAAAAACACATTGGCATACAAGCCGGTGTAATCCGGTAGGACACAGGTTGCAAGAAAACCATACCTGTCACCGGAGTCCACTTATCACGTCCACTTATGTTCCTCGAGCAATTCTCGAACGACTGATAACATTACATGTACTTTTATTAACATCGGGGAGCATGATTATTTAATGTCTAATGCTTATAACTTTTCCCCGTTAACTTAGTTACATAACTTCACTTTTTAACTTGTTTTACTTTTACATTTTAATACATCTTTTCACCCACTTAATTGTCATTAAAACTCACCTAACATGTCTTAAACAACCTTATAACATCATTACTAACTTATTACCATTTTTAGGCAACTTTTCCCACCTTAAAACAAAGTTTTTGGTCCATACAATGGCCTGTCCGAACTTGTGTCCGAACCTCCAAGTTCGGACGCAAGCCGTGACTTTGAATTGAAAACAGACACACGTCCGAACTTGTGTCCGGACTTCGGAAGTTCGGACGTGAGTCGAGAATCTCTTAATGCGGAAATCCATGCGTCCGAACATGTGTCCGGACTTCCCAAGTTCGGACACAGTTCGAGTGTGCAAAATTCTTACCCAACGAGCCTGTCCGAACTTCCATGTCCGGACGGAAGTTCGGACAAGGCAAAATGCTCAATTTCCAAGCCTTTAAACACTTAGCCAAATTCCTCCAAAGCCTCCAACACTTATAGTATCTACTCCCTAGGCTCCTAAGTGATGTTTCATTCCTGTTCTAACCATTATACCAAGATATATCTTCCACACGAACATCATCATCCAAACATCCTTTCTTACAAATCAAAACTCCTTATGTCATTCTTACAATTCCTTTTCCAAGCTTACACTTTCTCCTCAATTTACCAAAGTTTGCCTAAGTCTCAACTTAAGTCCAAAATTACTTTGGTATATACTAAAACCCCAAAATAATGCCTAAATCCATATTACACTCTAGAACACTTCCTAGTTCACCAAAATTCCTTCAAAACACTTTGAACTTCTTATACATTTTCCTAAAGTTTGACATGGGTTCTCTTAGCACATCATCATTCCAAAACTCATGGTTCACCACTAAACATTCAAGAACACCTAAATCCATCAAAAACACCATCACACACAAGTCTTCACCAAATCTACACTACATCACAATATAGTGCACCATTAAAATTGCTTGGCACTTAGGCCCTTAAATAGCATGGCTCTTAGGCCCTTAAATTGCATAAACCTTAAACACTGAATTTCCCACATAAATAATGCCTTTGACCTGTAAATACACCCAACAATACATATGTTCTTTTACTAGTCTCCTTGAGAACACTTTACTAAGTCATTCACCATTTGCTCTTTAGGTAGTTTTAACAAGCATTATAAGCTCATTTCTCCTAAGGCATTAAACCACATTAGGTTAGTATATTTACCTCTTTTCCACCCAAACTTCTTTCTTGTTACCTTATAAAACCGGTAAGGTATTTGATTCCTTGTCAACTACTAAACAATATACCAACATTGAAATGAGTATACAAGCTTTAAGCTTCATCTCATTGTAAACCCTAGGTTTACATTGTTTCAAAAACATTAATGTAGTTGTTTTACCTTGATCTTTGAAGAGAGTTTGAATATCTATGAAGAGAGGACTCCACCTAGTCCATGAAAGGTTGGAATGAAGCTAGAACAAAGTCACACAAAGAGCACCATTAATGTGCAATTTCGGTCAAGGCAAAAACATGGAAGAAACTTGATTTTTCTTTGAGATTCCTTACCTAGGAGCAAAGGGGATCAATAATATGTAGAAATACAAGCTCAAGCTCCTTCAATGGTGGAACTCCATGGCACCGAAATGGGGCTCTTGAAGTTTTGAGAAGATAGGAATGAAGAGCTTGATGAGAGGAAGAAGATGGTGGTGTTTGTTTTTGATTTGGTTAAGTGAGCTAGATTTTACAAGAGGTCAAAGCTAGAGTTTAATGGTGGTGGTGAGTATTACCGTGAGAGAACAAGAAGAAGAGTGGAACCGTGTGAAATGAGAAAGAAATGAGAGAATGAAGATAAACTTTGCTTTTTGAAGATATTTGTTCTTATAAAGCAAATAGTACATTAATTAGTCATTCTTTCTTTTCTTAGTAAATTAACAAGAGAGTGGTGAGTCACACACTTAAGAAAACCGGCCCCCTCTATTACATAAGGGTACTTTAGTCTTTATTTGTCAATTTAATTACTTATGATAACATATGTTACAAACTAGCTTATAAAAATCACTATTCACAAAAACAAGGCACATAGAAGTGAATTTTTTGATTTTCTATTGATATAGACATCCAAATGTGATACTATATAGTACACATATATATTTAAGAGTAATGATGGACATTTAGCCACTCAAAACTCATTTACAAGACAATTTTTCAAAAATGTGCTTTAAGACTCCTTAAAGCACTTTTTGTGTCTTAACTTGTTTTCAAGCTTGGTTTTCTTTGGTAATTGATTTAATATGTTCATTAACATATTTATATATAGGTATGACCATTAGGTCTTATACAAATTTATCCCAAGCTTAGAGCACTTTTTAGCCCATATTGACCTTAAGATATTTATTTATGTTTTGTTTGGTTCCAATGTCTACCAAGGTT
Source organism: Limonium bicolor (assembly GCA_023374045.1). Taxonomy (NCBI): domain Eukaryota; kingdom Viridiplantae; phylum Streptophyta; class Magnoliopsida; order Caryophyllales; family Plumbaginaceae; genus Limonium; species Limonium bicolor. The sequence continues at coordinate 294,707,525 of CM041778.1, forward strand.
TCCTAAGGACTTAATTAGCCTTATAAAATCATAATTAAATGTTATTAAGTCTTGGTAGGCTCTTTGGGTCCTAACCAAGTTCACTCCAAGCTTAAAGCATGTTTTTGCTCAAACTGTATCGTAGTGCTTTATTGCATTTTACTATGATTTAAGTTGTTCACTGATGTTTCTAAGGCACTTTTTAGCCTTTACATACCATAGTTTAATATTTAAACCACATATCAAGGTTTGGGGTATTTCATTAAAAACTATTGAAAAAGTAAAAAAAAGGAGATAGATACTTTACACTATTTCACCCTTTCGTAAACCACTTCTCCCGTTACTCCTTCAGTGCCGGACTCGAACAATCAGGGTGGATTCCGGGTGGATTCTTTCAGTTTGCCAGACTTGAACAATCACTGTGGAGGCAGTCTTACACTGACAGGTCTTCCTCTGTTTACTCCGGCTTGGATGGATGCTTAACGTTTGCTCGTGAATAAAAAGTGACAGAGATGACCGTGAAAGTGGTAAATATAAACACAATCTCCTAGTTTTTATCTATTTTCTTAAAACTAATGAATGAAAGTAGTAAAACGATAAAAAAAAGTTAGGGATCAGAATTTTATCCACCAAAATTATAATATTGTAAAATCTGGTCGTATTAGTATCTTCATTTAAATAATGAAAAACAAAACAAATATTTTTCCCACTAATAATGGTGAGTAAAATCAAGATATAATGATAAAAATTGTAATCTGCTGAATTATAATTTTTTTCTTCTTCACTTTTTAATAGGAGTAATTGGTTAAATGCAACTTTTAAAACATGAAAGAAAAAAAATTAACGATCAATAGTCTTATCCTTGTTTTATTGTAGAAAATCTTGTTTAAAGTCAAGATATATGGAGTATTTTACATTTTTAAAAAGGTTTATTTTTAGTGTAAAATATAAATAAAATAATATATCTCTTTTTAAAAGAAAATTTAAAAATCAGATTTTATTAAACAAAATATGTAAGTTTTAGGCGAGTAATGTCAATTGTTAATGACAACTATATCAACTTGATCCACCATCTCAGTTTTGTTAACAAAAATATTTCATGTTCCATATTATTATATCATTTGTTATATATCATGAATTTGGAACTGGATATAAATATAATTTTGAATCTATAACATATCCGGGATATAAATTATATGATCACTATCGTGTAAAGAAAAAAAAGGTGGTGAAACGATAAAAACAAGGTGATTTGGGATCCGATTATTTGTGGGACGTTACCTGGAAAAAGAACATGTATTTAAGTGTAACACCCCTACCGTTAATACCATCATTACCGTCCAATCTCCTCGTACTTCCAGAATCACGCAGCGGATACATACTTACATGCGGTGGGTGATACAATGCCGCTAGTCACCCACGTGACTAACAAAGCTACTACTACTACATACAGCATCGGTCTGATGGACCGGAATCTCCGAGTACTACACAAATACAGTACATACTCCCATTACTTACTGAGTACTACAACTTTCCATTCAGTACAATACTTCATTACAATACCATCCAATACAAAATAACATACCGAGTTTACTAGGATCCTTATACAATACAATACTTCTTCCAAGCTCATACACACTCATTAAGAGTCTACATCTACCCATTTCTCACATCTACATGCTTATAATGCATAAGGTGTACCCCATTGGTACACTACTACCTTAAGGTTGTAAGCCTTATACCATTTGCTACTATCTACATTTCATTTCCAATGATCTAGGTAGATCCACCAGTCTCTTACCTTGACCATATCCACTTCGGTACCTGCACACTAAAAACGTTCCCCTAGGGGGTCAGCTTACGCTGAATATGATAACCGCATACCCCGCGTACTAGCGAGGGTACGCCGACCATTTGGTCGAATGCATGCAATTCAATTTACAATACATACATTCATACATACATGCTTTCATTCATGATACTACAATACTACGCAAGGTATACATACATACGCCCAGTACAATACATGTTTGGAAGACAATACCAGTCAACCAACACTTACTTACCATCTTCCACAATACACATACACAATACATACTCGTTACCTACTCAATACGCGATACGGAGATACACTTCTCCAATTCACACATAAGGCTTGTTAGCTTCTTTACACACCCGGGTTAATCGTGTGTTCAATACTCATTTACTCAAGGTCAATGACTTACAATAGCCAAGACCGATACACATACAATACTTACTTCTTACTTACTTTACTCCAGTTAAGTCGGTATGACCTCCGGGCAGGGATTACTACATCCCACCACCGGGCTTTGGGGTGGCCCACTAATCCATGATGCTACCCATTCAAGGGATTTGGTCCATGGAAAAGATTACAGCCAGGATTCGGATCCAACCTCTTGTGTTTCCTTATCCTCACGCGTGGCCGAAACTATATCGGACTTCTACTCATTCCATTACTCATTACTCATGTTAGGAGTTAGATTGTTAGGAATTAGTAGAAGTCAGTACTTCATTTCCATACATCCATACAATACACAAGTACACATTACTTACACATACTCTTCATTTCCATTCATACGTTTCATGAATTATACAAACTAAATGTTCAAGAAGATACACAAGAACAAAATAGTTCAAACACAGCTAAGTGCAATAAAAGTCTGATTCGTGCATTTATCTTATTGGTGATCACATAAGCACACAAATCGGGGTAACCAAGTTAGGATACAGGGCATGAAGAAATCATACTGTTCACCGTCGCGATGTACTACCGGATTCCTTCGATGTTCAACTATTTGATCCTATACATACATGAAGTTGTATGATCAATGTTCCAACTTACTCTTCCATTAATACTCCTAATGTATACTTGCTACTCCTTTACATTCATACTTGATTATAAAACCATTCTTTTCCTTATTACTTCTTAAACTTGTTTCCTTACTCATGTCTTTACTTTCTTACCATTATTACCTTCATTAATGGTGTATTACTACTTACATATGCATATATGTGTATAGGCATTTATATACATACATATGATTAGTATAATCATATAATGAAATATTTTTTATTTTTTTATTTTTTATTTTTTGTTTTTGACTTGACCGACCTTGCAAGTCCGGTCCCCAAGGTCGGTCCAAGTCAGTAAGTTTCGATACGGAAAAATTCCAGGCTCGACCGACCTTGCAAGTCCGGTCCATTCCATTAGCCTTCTTTACGGAATTTTTCTGGCCCGACCGAACTTGCAAGTCCGGTCGCAAGTCCGGTCCATTCCAGAAGGTTTCAGACGGGAAAATTTTCTGGTCCGACCGAACTTGCAAGTCCGGTCGCAAGTCCGGTCCATTCCAGAAGGCTCCCGTCTTTGTGATTCTAGGCTCGACCGAACTTGCAAGTCCGGTCGCAAGTCCGGTCTGGCCCAGTACTTCAGTTTAAAAATCTGTTTTCAGTTGGTTTCTTTACCCATTGTTTCCCCAATCTTTACCAATACTTCCCCACATGATTTAGCACCAATTAAGCCCTCTAAATCACCCTAGTTCATCCACCAAATTCCTTACTCATTTTTAAATCCACATACACAATTTCTCCTCACTTCCTTCCAACATTTACAATAATTTTCCTTCCTCTTATGCTACAGATTTTCATTTTAACCTTTACCATTCAATACTCCCTCTACCAATGCTACTCCCAGCATCCCAAATACATTTCCAAGCAAATACAATATCTATACCCAAGTCCAATCTCCATTTCACCAATTCTTGTACACTCATTCCTCCTAGTTTCCACAATGCATTTAAATACTCTTTGCTACAGATTTTGCACTCTCATATCCTCATAATACAACTACCATTCCATGGTTACTAAACCTCTCTACTAACTCCAATACACACCTTGGTTTATCTCATTCACCAAGTTACCCATAATCACACAATTCCTACCAAAATTTCACCATGGTTCACCTACATTTCTAACTTCTCCACATAAGTCTATTCTCACCAAGTTCATTCCTAAAACTAGCCACAATCATACAAGGGTCCTACCAGCAATCAAAACAAATCTCAATACACCAATACTTCCTCAAATACAATACTAATGCACATACACAATATACTTGGCTCCAAGGCGTACAGTTCACATACTAGTTCACAAATACCAAGAATCCCAACACTACAATACCAATACAACATTTTGGGTTCTTTAAGTTAGTTTACCCATTCCCTTTACTCTAATGCGTTAAGATTTATCATTTAAGGAAGAGCTCTTACCTTGAGTTTTTAATTTCCTTCATTCTTTTCCAATTCTCCTCTTTCTCTCTTCCTTGCACCAAAATCGGTCATATGGGGGAATGGAGTTGCCAAACTCCATTCCCTTCACCCAATATACACAAAATAAGTGTAATTAAAATACTAACCCTTAAAGTATCACCAATTCATTGAAGTGTTAAAAATACAAATTCTAGGGTTTACCTTTGGAGTGTTTTAGGAGGGGTTTTAGCCCTAAGTTCAAGAAGGTGATTCCACCACCATTGCAAGGTTGATATTATGCTCAAAGAGAGAGAGAAAACAAGGCATTACAATGGGCAAAAATCGGTTATGAACCAAGATGGAGAAAACATGAGTTTTTCATGTAGATTTTTACCTTAATGGAAAGAGGAGACTCCAAGCTACCCATTGGTGCTACTTTCTCTTTGAATGGGGTATACCCACGAAAATGAACTTCCTCATTTTTGGATTTTGAAAAGAGAGGAATATAGAGGATGATGAGGAGAGTAACAATATGTAGTTATTTTTACATTTGGAGCTCACTTGGTGGTAAAGCATGAAGAAGAAGAAGGGAAGCCATTGTTGCTTCCTTTGGGGGCTTCAAAATCGCCACCCAGCAGAGAGAGGGAGAGCAGATCGGTGGGAAGAGGAGAAGGGAGGTGAGAGAATAGAGAAAGGTGAGGTGAGAGAGAAGGTAAATACTTTTTACTTTATCTCTTTTTGCTTTTTGACTCCCTTTATTTGTTAGCTAGTTACATGTGTGTGAGAGGGGTTGTTTGAATGATTAAAAGCCGGCCCCCTAATGTTGTACTAGTTGGAGCGTTTTTCGTCTTTTACAGAAAATGCTTGTTAATTTACCCGGTTTTGGTACTGTTCACTATCCGGGCCCGTTTTCCGGAATTTTCTCGTTTAATTATTTTTATTGACTATTAAGCTTTCGTAAATGCTTAATAATTGTTATTTAATGATTTATAATTTTTACGGGTTCGTTTGACCACTTAAAATCACGTTTTCGGGTTTCCTCGAAAAACGTGCGCTAAAGCTATATTAGCGTTTTATTGCGTTATTTGGATCCGTTTTCTTCGGGAGTTATTCCCATATATTATTTAGGCCTTATTAAGCCTTTAGAATCCATATAATACGCTAACCGAGGTCTCATACCTCCTATAGTTGTCTAACGCTTATTTAGCGTTTTTTGCTTTTTAAGCGTTTATTTATTTCTTTTGGATTTATTTTTCCTTACCAATATTACTTAAGCATTATTAGGCTCTTAAATCAGGATTAGAATAATCTTAATCACTATATTTAAGTTTGGGGTATTTCATTAAGTAAGTTAGTATCTAAATTTTAGTAAAATCTAAACATTCGATTTAGTTCAACCGACTCCTACATTTATTGTGAAAATGTTTTCTAAATACTAGAGTTTAGTAGTAAAAAAATATTTCAGACTTTTATCAACAAAATTATGATATTGTAAAATATGGATCTATTTGTCTCTTCATTTAAATAATGAAAAACTAAACAAATATTTCTCCGATAAACAATGGTGAGTAAATACAGATTTAATGACAAAAATTGTAATCTGCTCAATTATACATTTTCTCTTTCACCATTAAATAGGAGTAATGGGTTAAATGCAACTTTTGAAACATGAAGAAAAAAAATTAATGAACCAATAATTTTAGCCTTGTTTATTGAAGAAAATCTTGTTTCAAATCAAAATATATGGAGTAATTTATATTTTTTAAAAGGTATATTTTAATGTAAAATATAAATAAAATAATATATCTCTTATAAAAATCAAATTTTCTTAAAATAATCTGTAAGTTTTAGGTGAGTAATGTTAATTCTTAATGACAACTACCTCCACAATTATTGTGAAAATGTTTTCTAAATACTAGAGTTTAATAGTAAAAAACTATTTTAGAATTTTATCCAACAAAATTATGATATTGTAAAATATGGATCTATTTGTCTCTTCATTTAAATAATGAAACAATGAAAAACTAAACAAATATTTCTTCCATAAACAATGGTGAGTAAATTCAGGATTTAATGACAAAAATTGTATTCTGCTCAATTATACATTTTCTCTTTCACCATTAAATAGGAGTAATTGGTTAAATGCAACTTTTGAAACATGAAGAAAAAAAATTAATGAATCAATAATTTTAGCCTTGTTTATTGAGGAAAATCTTGTTTCAAATCAAAATATATGGAGTAGTTTACATTTTTTAAAAGGTATATTTTAATGTAAAATATAAATAAAATAATATATCTCTTATAAAAATCAAATTTTAAAAGGTATAACATGTCCGGGATATAAATGATATGATCACTATTGTATGTAGATACAATATTTCATATTTCATATCATCATATCATTTGTTATATATCATGAATTTGGAAACTGAATATACATATAATTTTGAATCTATAACATGTCCAGGATATAAATGATATGATCATTATTGTTTGGAAAAAAAATATTCTACATATTGGTCATAATTAGATTTGAACCGAAACTGAATATACATATAATTTTGAATCTATAACATGTCCAGGATATAAATGATATGATCATTATTGTTTGGAAAAAAGATATTCTACATATTGGTCGTAATTAGATTTGAACCTAGGATAACTCACTCAATACTTATATCACTTACCACTGCACCATTAACAACTTTATAACATATAAGGTCATTTATACAATATATCTATAATAATTATAGTCACTCTACATATAAGAATCTTTGAATTCTTTAACAAACATGGGGTCACGTGATCCCACAAGGCCCCGTCTAGCTCCGCCCATGGTTTTTTATTTATCAAATAGGGGAAAATTACCACTAAAGCCCTTTTCAACCTCCATGGATATTTATCCTACCTTTTCTCTTTTTTTTGTGCTCTAATAGAGGAATAACCTTCTTGTACCTAGGAATGAAGATTTTGCCCCAAAATCCTAATAAAACTTCATTGTTGAATCTTGAAGTTGTTTTAATGCTTTATTTTAGTCATTGTGCTTAATGAAAGATGATCTTTGAGTGTTTAGGGCTTTTAATTTTGTCTACATGGAAACTGTGGATTTACTTAAGGTTTACTCAAGTTAATGTTAATGTGTTAAATTGGTTGGTTTAATGTCACCAATTAATTTAGCATTAGTGTGGGTTTCTATGAAAGAGTTTCCAAAAGTATTGATCTATACTAATGGGGGACTAAATCAATGTAATTTATCAAAGGATGATGAGATAGATTGTATTACAACTTAGGAGGAACTTGCGCTTAGTGTTGTCAGTTGAATCGGGTGGTTGTACTATCATTTACGTTCTAACTAAATTGGTTAGGATTCGTTGGATAGAGTTTGGATGATAGTTATTAAATGTTCCAGATGTTTAACTGCAAGTTCAAGAATTAACAACTGTTAGTAAAAGGGTGAAGGGTGGAAATATCCATCCCGTGCGGGTACATCTATCTTAGAGAGTTAGCATAGTTTTATTATTTTTCTTTATTTTACCATTTATTAACCAAAACCTCAAAAACAAACAATTTGCATTTAAGTGATAACATATGTGAATTTTGAATGTTCATATATTCCCCCTAAACCAAGTTTATAATTCATAACCAGGTAGATGATGTGACAATACTAAAAATGTATAAGAGTTGGCTATATATGAAAGTGATTAAATCTAGGCTGTACAATCTCTTTGAATCATGTAAAAACATATAAAAAAATAGCTTAATAACCTTGGTCCCAAGTACAATGTAAGATATACTGTTTTGCCTATTAGTTTAGCAGATTTTAGAGTTTCTATGTTTTTATTTAAGTGACTCTCATGTCTGTTTCTTGGGTTTATTTTATTGTTTAACTTGTGCACTTTCGTTTTCAATTGTACTTGAGCCTAGTAATACTTTAATTTTTAAAATCACATTCAACTTAATAGAGCATATCACACAAGATACCAAAGATATTTACAAAATTTCACAGTATGCCACTAAAATATACTTATTGCTCATATATCAACCTTATACATTGTTCCGGGTCATCATAGCTCTGAGTTTCAATGTCCCATCTTTGAGTTACACTCAAAAACAATAGTTTGACATGTAAAAAAGCATTACACCCCACCTTCTAACAACACACTTATTAACACATCGCAGCGGAATTCATAACCCAAAACATCACTTAATTCTTTGGTGTTACACGCCGTTAGCCACCCACGTGGCTAACAAGGCTAACATACATACATCGTACCGGTCTGATGGACTAAATTCCCGAGCAACTACACATCGATACTGTTTCATATCCAACATACCATATTCACTTACATTACAACTGTACCGAGTACTTCTCAACTAATGCCGATACAATTTCGGTCTTACTACACCTACAATACTTGCACAAATCTCATGACTACCACATACAAATGACTACCCCGTCCTACTCTCGAACGGCTACCAGCTTCATTGTACCTGAAAAGTAATGGGGGCCCCCAAAGGGGGTCAGCACCTTTGCTGGTATGGTAATCCCGCAGCCCGCATGCTACCGGGCCACGCACAACTATTTGTCATCTTAGCATGCAGTTGATTTATTTCAAACATGCACAAACTCATACACATCATGCTTATAAGCAACATCCATTAGTGAGTACATGCACAAGGTTAGCACACCCAACATAACAACACACACTTCACTTTATAGCATACACATCTTAATTCCACTCTTCTTAGAGTACATGAACTTCATTTAGGGAGTGCCGGGGTGATATAAGCCCGAGCACATCATACATACATTTCCTTACTTGAGTGGCAGCCTCGTATAGGACCGTACACAACATACATAATTTCCCCCTAACTCCAATAGTGATGAGGTAGGTAAGCCTTGGTTAAGCTTGTGGGTAACAGAGAGGGAGTCGAAGCAACATAGGCGTCAACACCCTAACAACATTACACATAATTTCCCTCCTAGCCCGATATGGAGGTCGGGTAGGTAAGCTTTGGCTAAGCTAATGGGGGGTCGAAATCCAATGAAGGTAAACAACCCTTAACATAACAGGATGGGAGTTAATTCACATATATGTATTAACTCCCAAACAACACGCGCGACCGGCACACACCGGATTCCTCTCCATACATAACATATACTTATTAGTTAGAGGTTCCCTTATGGAACTTATCACATACATACATCGCATAGTGTTACTAACTCGGTTAGACACATAAGGGGAGTATTATCCCTTTTTAGCAAACATGGATATCTGTATCCGATAACAACAACAACATACCAAACAACTCACATACATCACACATAATCACAACATATACTAACGCACTGATAGCCGTGGTTAGAACGTTCCCATGGGTTGGGACGTTTATTCCGCATACCGAACTCTTATGTGAACCTAAGGTCGGTTATCTATTATTTAACACATAACTAAGGTTAAGCGGTATCGGAATTATTTACGCCACAATATTGAATTACTGTAAACTCATTTCATGCTTTATCTGCAAGGTGCAGTGGCAACACACAGAAAAACATATTGGCATACAAGCCGGTGTAATCCGTTAGGACACAGGTTGCAAGAAAACCATACCTGTCACCGAAGATGCACTCTAATGTGCTATCACATGTTCCTTGAAAATCTTTGTACAACTGGAACATTATAACTATCTTTATTAATATCGGGGTAACATAATTATTTAACGACTAATGCGCCCATGATTAACCCCGTTCGATAGTTTTATAACTTTACATTTGTATTACAACTTCTTACCTCTCAATCACCATTATAACTTACTTAATTTATCCTTAACAACCTTATAATCTTAACTTTAAGCATTAAGGTTTATACTTAATCTTAACTTAATTACTTAAGTTCTTAGGGTCCCAATCATCACTACCCTATTAATGGCACACCTTAATACCAATTAACATTCTTAGAAGTTAAAATTTTTTTTTTTTTTTTTTTTTTTGTTAAGGGTCGACCGACCCACCGACCGACCCAACCCCTGGGTCGGTCCGTCCCAGTAACTTTCTGGTTCAGGAAACAACCTTAGACCGACCCACGACCGACCCATCCTTATGGGTCGGTCCATTGCCGAAACTTTTCCCTTCGTTAAATTTTGCCGGACCGACCCAAAGCTAAGCCGACCGACCCAAAACCCTCTGGGTCGGTCCATTACCGAAACTTTCTGGCTGGCTTAACATGGTCCGACCGACCCAGAACTGGGTCGGACCCTGGGTCGGTCCACTACAGATTTTTCTCTTAATTTATTCTTTCAACTCCAAACTTTTCCTCATATATCCTAAGTTCTAACCTCATTTGGACACTTCGAACACATCTTAATCCCCCCCTAAACACACATAAAACTCATCTTCTAATTCCTTAAGCCTTTACTCATTCCTCCTCAAAATACCTAACACTTACCATGTCTTCTCTCCATTAGTCACACAAGAACACCTAAAATCACCAAGACACTCTCAACCATAACACCATCATCAAACACTCATTTCCATAGAAATTTTGACATAACTTCCCCATAATCTCTACATATTCATCCTCATCAATCATCATCAAAACTCAACCTCTTCATTCCTAATCTAGCCACACCCTTTTCAAGGGTCCTAACAGCACACAATAAAACCTCAACTCATCAACATCAACAATATCACCATAACTCCATAAACACAATACCAATCTCCACCTTAAAATATTTGGCTCTTAAGGCCTTCAATTCAACTATTAATTCACACATCTCTCCACACCAACTAGACACATTTTCATCACACATTTCATTCCACAATTTGGGTTCATTAACTTGTTTACCCATCCCAAACATTCAAACAATTTTAACAATGTTTAAGGTAGTGTTCTTACCTTATTTTCACAAGTCTCTCATTAATTTCCTCTTGCTCCTCATCTCCTCAAAATCGGTCAAGAGGGAATGGAGTTTCCAAACTCCATCCCAACATTCAAGAACACAAAAATACATTTCATTAATTCTCCAAACCCTTAAGAACTTTAAATCGATTTAAGGGCTTAAAACACAAGATTAGGGTTTACCTTTTGGAACCCTTTAAGAGAGGTTCTCACCCTTGAATCAAGAAGGGAATCATTCCACCATTGGAGGGTTGTAATGAAGCTCAAAATCAAGAAGAAAAACAAGGTGTGAGAGAGAGCCAAAATCGGCCAAGGCATGAAAATGGGAAAAATGAGTTTTTCTCTTGAACTTTTTACCTTGTTTGAAAGAGGAGACTCCAAGCTACAAGGTGGTGTGTTTTCTCTTCAAATGGGAAAAACCCATGGAGATGAAGTTCTTCATTTTCGAATTTTGAAAAGAGGGAAAGGTAGAGCTTGATGAGAGGAAGAAGAATATGTGATTAGTTTTTCGTTTGGAGCATGAACGAAGCTTGGGCAAGAGGAGAAAGGTGGGAAGCCATTGAAGGGGCTTCAAAATCGCAACACACAGAGAGGAGGGGAGGAAAAATCGCTGGAGGAAGAAAGGAAAGAACGTGGGGAAGAAAGGAGAAAGGAAAAAGAAGAGAGGAAAAAGAAATAAAGGAGGAGAAGAAGAATAAAGGGGTAGTTGTACCCTTTTGCTTTTTGGCTCTTTTGACTTAATTAATTAGCTAACTAGTCATGTGTGAGGGGCTATCTTCATTAATAAAACCGGCCCACATAACTGTTACAGGCTGGAGCGTTTCTCGTCTTTTACAGAAAACGCCCGTTAATTTACCCGGTTTAGCACTATTCACTAACCGGGCCCGTTTTCCGGAATTTTCTCGTTTCTTAAATTTTAATGGTTATTATACTCCCATTAATTCTTATTTATAGTTATATGATAAACTATAACTTTTACGGGGTCATTTGACTGTTTAAAGTCACGTTTTCGGGTATTCTCGAAAAACGTGCTTTAGACTCCGTTAGCGTTTTAACGCCTTATTTGAATCCGTTTTCTTCCGGAATTTTTCCCACATGTTTCTTGGTGTGTAATTAAGGTATAAAATATATTTATCACTCTAATGGAGGTTATGTACCTCCTAAAATAATTTAAATACGTATTTTCACGTTTTGTGACTTTTACGCATTTTCCTTTCCTTTTTGGTTCTCATTTCCTCACCAAGGATCTTAAGGACTTAATTAGCCTTAGAAAATTATAATTACTCAACTAATCAACACATTAAGGTTTGGGGTATTTCAATCTACCCCCCTTAAAAGAACTTCGTCCTCGAAGTTCACACTTCCCACACATCATTAGTTAGAATACGGGGATTACTTGCACATAAAACTTCCACAACAAACATACTTTACATCCCAACCTCGGACTTGATGGTCCGGGTAACACATGCACATCCATACATAACATAACATACTTACATGGTAACCTCGAACTCAATGGTCCGGGTGCCTTATCAACATTGTACCAACATAACAATCCCTTAAACTCTTGGTCTGGGTAACATAACAACATTTAGACTCGTGGTCTTGATAACTTAGCAACCTTTAGACACATGGTCTAGGTAACATAACACTTCCGGAATTCCATCACATTAGGACTCAAGGTCCAAAATAATAATTATTACACATACCACACAACATGTCATAGCATGTATATCAACCAGAAATTCCTTTTCCATCTCTTCATGGGTTCGAGACCCATGTAGAGTACATATACACTGTGATCCCGCAGAACCGGTCGCGATGGACACTCTGGTCCCCGTTCCTTTGGGAGATCAAAACAATTGCATACATCTTTAAAATATACTTCTCATGTCACCGGTCCTAAGACAAGGGCTCATACGTCCTCAGCTCGTGAGCAAGTAGTAGGAAAATACCCTCTATGAGGTTAAGTATAATGAAATCCCTTATTGGAAGGATACAAGTTGAAAATCCTCTGCGAGGTCACATAAAGGTAGTCCTTCCTTTGAAAATACCACTTAAGAATCTTAAAATATTTATTGAAGTATTGAAAATACTAATTGAAAATTTGAAACCCAATTTAAAATTCTTTTGAAAACTCAATACAACTCCAAGTCCAATTATCATTAACTGCATCTTATTCTTGATGTGGTTATTTATGACCACTTATAGGGAGTTTCAAGAATCATCCAACCCTGATGTGATCAGCATCAGTGTTGAACTATCTTTCCACTCCAATTTGTGTTCGGCTTCCCTTGATCTCATGATAATCAAGTTTCACCTCCCACTTCAATTTCAACCAACAACTAATTCAAGCATATACCATTTTCTATCTTTTTAATCCATCTAGTCGTAATCATTACATCTCCAAGGGTGGAACTATGTCCATCAATCATCTTCCAGATTCATTTTAAATCGAGTTACCTAGGGACTTTAATTCCCGCTAGGTTCTACATTGGTGTCATACCTCTTCATAAATCACAATACTGTATATATACATATATCCATATATATATTTTTTTTATCAAAATATAATACACAATATTACTTTTGGTATCATATAAACATAAACTGTTGGGGTTTTAGTTCCCCGGGAGTTTTTCTACTCCCTTATACTTATACTTTCACACACATCCTTTAACACACTTATCACAATGGTATTCGCATCTTCTGTGCGCAATTACCATAATTAACCATGAATGAATGTGTATGTTTATGTAACACACACACCAATCATCAAAACAAATCATTTTGTGTTATGTACACCATAGTTCACGTACACTTGTACGGTAGAACATACTAAACGGTTTTGCGCTCTACCCCCCTTAAAAGGGATTACGCCCACGTAATCAATCACTTAATCACTGGTTTAAACGTTCTACCGTCGTGAAGTGTTTTCTCCACGCGGTTTATTACACAATGTGTTTTGGTTAGAGGATCTTAACCATATTGGCGGTTTAGTCCCTGAACCATGAATCCTTTTTAGAGTTTGTTTAACTCATAACTGGTTTCGATTCTGGCCTGTGAGGCTATAGGCGTTAATAATTAGCCATTCACTCATATTCACAACGGACATTTCCATACTTGAATCGCTGGCTCACTAGTTTCTGCTGGGCGACTCTTGATAATTTAGAGCTTAGTTTGCCCCTACATTATTCCTATTGTATTGTACATTCCCGATTATCACCCTTATCTTGGTAATAACGGTTTCTCAACCGACGCGTGGTATTTCTTACCATGAGCGAATTCGGTGAGTTACAAAACTTACTATCCATTTCCATGATACTTACTGTATTTCACACTGATTTACTTAATTTCTTCCGACTTACCGTCGGTTACGTTTGAGCTACTACCTATTGTGTAGTACTCTGTTGGTTATTCCCAACACTTGAGGTATATTCCATACCGATGTTTAATAATCATGTTACTGTAGTCCCTCATGTCAACAAAGTACCCTTGATTGGTACGACCGTGAGGGTTGGTATGACCGTGCTTCTCCTATGCCTCGGTTTTATCACACCATAATTCTTGTTCTTCTATCACATTTAACATTTTCCCAAATTTCCTAGCTATCTCACTTGATCATTACTGTACCAGAGCAATACCAAAACACTCAGTCATACAGAGTGCAGAGGCGTAAACTCTTGACAGTAAATCTCTTATGCGATAGCAATAGGAATTCACACTGTTGTCCTTATCACATGGTATCAACTACTGGCTTATTGCCCAGTCTGTTTATCATCACTTACTAGTATGTCCATTGAGTTTCACTCATAACTGGTCTTATTCGCCACATTATTATCTAACAATACCTATACAACGGTCGCTTACTGCGCACCGTGCGGTCACTCTTTGTATAACATTAACTTACACTGCATCCGTTATTATATTAGCTGGTTGCTGAATACGCTATTCTTCGAGTCTTTATGCTCCTTGAGCGTTGTTCATTACACATTTAGCATCCCGCACCTATGGTGGTTGCTATTTGACTTTTTACTCATCCGATCTCCACAACTGGTGCAAACACTTCCTTTCGTATTATTCCTACTCACATCATTCTTGGGTAATGACAACGTGGTCCACCCTTAACATATTCCCTGAACTTTGTTCGCATAACTACCGCTGTTGCGGTCTCACATATCACGAGGTATCTCCACTCTTGAAGCAGTGATTCCTTCGCTCACTCACTTACTTATATAACATAAATCTCTGTGGTCAATAACATTTCCTTTACATATTTCACTTGTGGCTTATAAGCCCTATTGCCTCGAGCTCTGCTCATTGTAGGCAGTTCACACGCATTTACTTCCCGTACATAATACACGGTTTATAGTTTGTATTGGGCTCCATGGTTTATTCCTTTCATGGGATTCCCCTTCCAGGATGTCAGACTTCCTTCTGACGACTTGTGCTTAAATTGGGTATTAGTTGCAACCCTTGCGTTTTTATTACGTTCTCTCGTTCAACCATTGTTGATCCAAACACCCTTTTTAGGATAGCTCCTGGGTGTTACTAGGTTATGCCATTACATCTGGCTTGCACTTCTTGGCATGTTTAATTTACTACCTCGCTCTACGTTTCTTTGTTGGGTTAAATATCTTCTCCAGTGAGATTGATATCTCCTGATAGTTTAAGTGATCCTTCCGGGAGTCTCATCCCGATCATTGCACATTAACGTATCCATAGTAGGCATCTGCGTCACCATATATAGGCTGGGTACTCACTCCAGCTATTATGTTCATCCATCCAAATCCTTGAGACATATGCTATGTCTTTACTTACTAATCGGTGCATTTCGCACTTGTTCACCTTTAGACATTTCCTTAAAATAAACTTACTAATTCCTTTAGTCTTCCTTAACTTAACTGGGTCCTTTTACTTCAACCATTCGATGGTAATCCTTTGCTCTTGCCTGACTTCCTCTTCGGACCGTAGTATGGAGTCAACTACTTCCCGTGTTCCAGACTCCACTCGTATACATACATGGGGTATCCTACTGATACATTGCTACTTACCCGACTACCCCATAAGAAGGTTTGTCAGGCCCACAAGCTCCTATCGGAGTGCGGTCGTCCCACATTACTGTTTGGTACACTCGTGGTGTCCGTCACACGCCTAGGTGAAGTATTCTGTTGTCAACTCCTCTTATATTATCCTGTGATAATATGCATTCCGAGCTTCCCGAACTTAATCAAGGGAAAGTTATCCACCGTTGTATTATCATGAACCTTATCCATTCCCTCGGGTTGTTACCCTTGGGTTTACCGGTCTCCATCCGGTTATGTTAAAGTAACTGGGTATAACTTACCTACCATGTGGCACTGGGGCCGGTGTAGGTCTTCTGGTTTGGTTTCAAAAAGAAGGTTAGAAATAAAATGGGTTTGAAAGAAACTTTGGTTTTGAAAAGGGTTTTGAAAATAATTTTAGGTTGAAAGAAAAATTTTCGTGGTTTTACAACGTTTCCTTGCCTTACCCAAGTCTAGCTTCTTGCTGACTGGTATATTTCCAAGTACAGTGGTCAGGCTATTAAGCCCTTCCACGGTTATGATAATCCCACTTAACTTCATGGTGCTTTACTGAGTACTTTGTAGTTGCTAAAAATCTCCCACACAACCTTGTTGTAGCAGCACTTGCCATGGCAAGTGCGCCATGCAATCTGGTTATCGGTTCAATACACTCTGGTTGCGGTATTGCTTTCATCCGCACCGACATCAGTGGCCTTGCTGGCCCTTACTTGATCTTACAGTCTTAACAATAAATCCTCGGACACTTCTCACTGTCCTCACATGACAACCATTAATTAGGGTGTTCCCCACTCTAGGAGACCCCTTTTACTTGGTATTGTATCCTCCTCGTACTACGTTGTAGTTCTTTGATCGGATGCTATACCGTCGGTGTATTAGTCAACTTGTAGTCCCGTAGACATTCGTCTCGGGTTTCATTACCTCGCTCCTTGCCTGTTGCACGCTTGGTGCGTTGCAAGCTGGTTGTCCTCGACTGCTCCGCATGTCGACCCAGGGTGCTGGAAATTCCATTCTCTTGTGCACAAGATTCTTCGCTTTTCGCTAACAAGAGCGGTTAATATTGTTAAAATGGAGACCGTCCTCGGGATTCACACCTTTCGGGATCTACCGTGTGACAGGTTCTCCGTACTTATAAGGACATTTAATAACAGCCAGATCGGGTATTCCCGAGTAAGAGAGGATTTCCAACTCTCTGGCGTTCTTTCCAAGTTATATAATAGGGTTTGTGGAGGGCGGGATGGATACTGTAAGTATCCAGTACACACTGGTATTTCCCTAACTAGCGTACTTCTCACGCTATCACTCAACCCTTAACCCAAAGTACTAAACTCTTAACTCGGTACTTCCTAAGCTCGGTATTTCAGTCATCAGAGCGATACTTCGCTCTGATACCACTTTTTGTAACACCCCACCTTCTAACAACACACTTATTAACACATCGCAGCGGAATTCATAACCCAAAACATCACTTAATTCTTTGGTGTTACACGCCGTTAGCCACCCACGTGGCTAACAAGGCTAACATACATACATCGTACCGGTCTGATGGACTAAATTCCCGAGCAACTACACATCGATACTGTTTCATATCCAACATACCATATTCACTTACATTACAACTGTACCGAGTACTTCTCAACTAATGCCGATACAATTTCGGTCTTACTACACCTACAATACTTGCACAAATCTCATGACTACCACATACAAATGACTACCCCGTCCTACTCTCGAACGGCTACCAGCTTCATTGTACCTGAAAAGTAATGGGGGCCCCCAAAGGGGGTCAGCACCTTTGCTGGTATGGTAATCCCGCAGCCCGCATGCTACCGGGCCACGCACAACTATTTGTCATCTTAGCATGCAGTTGATTTATTTCAAACATGCACAAACTCATACATACATCATGCTTATAAGCA
Source organism: Limonium bicolor (assembly GCA_023374045.1). Lineage (NCBI taxonomy): Eukaryota > Viridiplantae > Streptophyta > Magnoliopsida > Caryophyllales > Plumbaginaceae > Limonium > Limonium bicolor. The sequence goes on from CM041778.1 coordinate 294,725,650, forward strand.
ACATCCATTAGTGAGTACATGCACAAGGTTAGCACACCCAACATAACAACACACACTTCACTTTATAGCATACACAACTTAATTTCACTCTTCTTAGAGTACATGAACTTCATTTAGGGAGTGCCGGGGTGATAAGCCCGAGCACACATACATACATTTCCTTACTTGAGTGGCGGCCTCGTATAGGACCGTACACAACATACATAATTTCCCCCTAACTCCAATAGTGATGAGGTAGGTAAGCCTTGGTTAAGCTTGTGGGTAACAGAGAGGGAGTCGAAGCAACATAGGCGTCAACACCCTAACAACATTACACATAATTTCCCTCCTAGCCCGATATGGAGGTCGGGTAGGTAAGCTTTGGCTAAGCTAATGGGAGGTCGAAATCCAATGAAGGAAACAACCCTTAACATAACAGGATGGGAGTTAATTCACATATATGTATTAACTCCCAAACAACACGCGCGACCGGCACACACCGGATTCCTCTCCATACATAACATATACTTATTAGTTAGAGGTTCCCTTATGGAACTTATCACATACATACATCGCATAGTGTTACTAACTCGGTTAGACACATAAGGGGAGTATTATCCCTTTTTAGCAAACATGGATATCTGTATCCGATAACAACAACAACATACCAAACAACTCACATACATCACACATAATCACAACATATACTAACGCACTGATAGCCGTGGTTAGAACGTTCCCATGGGTTGGGACGTTTATTCCGCATACCGAACTCTTATGTGAACCTAAGGTCGGTTATCTATTATTTAACACATAACTAAGGTTAAGCGGTATCGGAATTATTTACGCCACAATATTGAATTACTGTAAACTCATTTCATGCTTTATCTTGCAAGGTGGCAACACACAGAAAAACATGTTGGCATACAAGCCGGTGTAATCCGTTAGGACACAGGTTGCAAGAAAACCATACCTGTCACCGAAGATGCACTCTAATGTGCTATCACATGTTCCTTGAAAATCTTTGTACAACTGGTAACATTATAACTATCTTTATTAATATCGGGGTAACATAATTATTTAACGACTAATGCGCCCATGATTAACCCCGTTCGATAGTTTTATAACTTTACATTTGTATTACAACTTCTTACCACTCAATCACCATTATAACTTACTTAATTTATCCTTAACAACCTTATAATCTTAACTTTAAGCATTAAGGTTTATACTTAATCTTAACTTAATTACTTAAGTTCTTAGGGTCCCAATCATCACTACCCTATTAATGGCACACCTTAATACCAATTAACATTCTTAGAAATTAAAATTTTTTTTTTTTTTTTGTTAAGGGTCGACCGACCCACCGACCGACCCAACCCCTGGGTCGGTCCGTCCAGTAACTTTCTGGTTCAGAAAACAACCTTAGACCGACCCACGACCGACCCATCCTTATGGGTCGGTCCATTGCCGAAACTTTTCCCTTCGTTAAATTTTGCCCGACCGACCCAAAGCTAAGCCGACCGACCCAAAACCCTCTGGGTCGGTCCATTACCGAAACTTTCTGGCTGGCTTAACATGGTCCGACCGACCCAGAACTGGGTCGGACCCTGGGTCGGTCCACTACAGATTTTTCTCTTAATTTATTCTTTCAACTCCAAACTTTTCCTCATATATCCTAATATGTTCTAACCTCATTTGGACACTTCGAACACATCTTAATCCCCCCCTAAACACACATAAAACTCATCTTCTAATTCCTTAAGCCTTTACTCATTCCTCAAGAACACCTAAAATCACCAAGACACTCTCAACCATAACACCATCATCAAACACTCATTTCCATAGAAATTTTGACATAACTTCCCCATAATCTCTACATATTCATCCTCATCAATCATCATCAAAACTCAACCTCTTCATTCCTAATCTAGCCACACCCTTTTCAAGGGTCCTAACAGCACACAATAAAACCTCAACTCATCAACATCAACAATATCACCATAACTCCATAAACACAATACCAATCTCCACTTTAAAATATTTGGCTCTTAAGGCCTTCAATTCAACTATTAATTCACAAATCTCTCACACCAACTAGACACATTTTCATCACACATTTCATTCCACAATTTGGGTTCATTAACTTGTTTACCCATCCCAAACATTCAAACAATTTTAACAATGTTTAAGGTAGTGTTCTTACCTTATTTTCACAAGTCTCTCATTAATTTCCTCTTGCTCCTCATCTCCTCAAAATCGGTCAAGAGGGAATGGAGTTTCCAAACTCCATCCCAACATTCAAGAACACAAAAATACATTTCATTAATTATCCAAACCCTTAAGAACTTTAAATCGATTTAAGGGCTTAAAACACAAGATTAGGGTTTACCTTTTGGAACCCTTTAAGAGAGGTTCTCACCCTTGAATCAAGAAGGGAATCATTCCACCATTGGAGGGTTGTAATGAAGCTCAAAATCAAGAAGAAAAACAAGGTGTGAGAGAGAGCCAAAATCGGCCAAGGCATGAAAATGGGAAAAATGAGTTTTTCTCTTGAACTTTTTACCTTGTTTGAAAGAGGAGACTCCAAGCTACAAGATGGTGGTTTTTCTCTTCAAATGGGAAAAACCCATGGAGATGAAGTTCTTCATTTTCGAATTTTGAAAAGAGGGAAAGGTAGAGCTTGATGAGAGGAAGAAGAATATGTGATTAGTTTTTCGTTTGGAGCATGAACGAAGCTTGGGCAAGAGGAGAAAGGTGGGAAGCCATTGAAGGGGCTTCAAAATCGCAACACACAGAGAGGAGGGGAGGAAAAATCGCTGGAGGAAGAAAGGAAAGAACGTGGGGAAGAAAGGAGAAAGGAAAAGAAGAGAGGAAAAAGAAATAAAGGAGGAGAGAGAAGAATAAAGGGGTAGTTGTACCCTTTTGCTTTTTGGCTCTTTTGACTTAATTAATTAGCTAACTAGTCATGTGTGAGGGGCTATCTTCATTAATAAAACCGGCCCACATAACTGTTACAGGCTGGAGCGTTTCTCTTTTACAGAAAACGCCCGTTAATTTACCCGGTTTAGCACTATTCACTAACCGGGCCCGTTTTCCGGAATTTTCTCGTTTCTTAAATTTTAATGGTTATTATACTCCCATTAATTCTTATTTATAGTTATATGATAAACTATAACTTTTACGGGGTCATTTGACTGTTTAAAGTCACGTTTTCGGGTATTCTCGAAAAACGTGCTTTAGACTCCGTTAGCGTTTTAACGCCTTATTTGAATCCGTTTTCTTCCGGAATTTTTCCCACATGTTTCTTGGTGTGTAATTAAGGTATAAAATATATTTATCACTCTAATGGAGGTTATGTACCTCCTAAAATAATTTAAATACGTATTTTCACGTTTTGTGACGTTTACGCATTTTCCTTTCCTTTTTGGTTCTCATTTCCTCACCAAGGATCTTAAGGACTTAATTAGCCTTAGAAAATTATAATTACTCAACTAATCAACACATTAAGGTTTGGGGTATTTCATTAGTGCATGTGTGGTGTTGGTATGGCCTAAAATAAAATGGCCTGCTGAGTTCGAAGACACACTTGCGTCAATGGTTTCTAACTGTCACTATCTTCTAGAAAATAAATTAAAAATAAATAAATTATCAAATACTACCTCCTATTTTAAATGTAAGACATTTTAGAGATGAATTTAGACTGAAATTAGTCCAGATTCAACTCTAAAACGACTTATATTTAAAATAGGAGGGACTACTATTTTGGTTTTATATTGAAAGCCTAGAAACATTCCTTATTTTTTGTCATCAACCTACATAAAGCACAAATAATTTTTGTAACACCCCTCTTGTTAAACTCGTAATAATCTCTCTCGTAGCATAATTAAAAACGTCTTACAACAGAAGTTAATCAATATAATCCTCACTTGGGTGTCACATGCCATTACTGGCCCATGCGAGTAAAGAAGCAAAATTGAAATAATAAATAAACAACGACAACAATGAACCACATTGATGAACGAGATATCTACTACATCATCCTAAATACAAATTGATACATATGACAAGTGAGCATCTAAGGTATTCCCAATACTTACAACGTACTAAATACAAACTAGTTCTAAAAAGTGCGGTAAATGAAAAGGCGTCATCGGCTACCCTAAAAGTCAAGTACTCCAGCTTCATAGCTCAATCATTAACCTGACTGAAATACCCCGAACTTAAATATAGGGATTAAAATTAATATAATACGTATTTAAGGGCCTAATGACGCCTAAGTAATATTGGTAAGGAAAAATAAGTCCAAAAGAAATGAAGAAATGCTTAAAAAGCGAAAAACGCTAAATAAGCGTTAAATAACCATGGGAGGTATGAGACCTCGGTTAGTGTATTATATGGATTCTAAGGGATTAATAAGACCTAAATATTATATGGGAACAACTCCCGAAGAAAACGGATCCATAAAATGGATTAAAACCATAATCGAACCTTAAAGCGCGTGTTTCAAGGTAACCGGGAAAACACGACTTTAAGCGGGTCAAATAGACTCGTAATAGTTTCGGTCAACTAAATTGTCATTAATAAATAATAGTGAAGGCCTAGAACCAATAAAATCAGTAAAACGAGAAAATAGTAAAAACTGTCAAAAACGGGAAGTTGTGGGGTAAAAGTGTAAATAAAATAAATAAGTGTGTCCACTATTGCAATTAACATTTTAAAACCCCATGTGAGGAGTGTGTGCAGCCGGTTAATTAATAACCCATGCCCCCTCTCTTAATTCCCTTATATGTACAAGAGACAAACAAAATAAAAAGTCAAAAAGTAAAACTCTCTCACCCCTCACATTTCTCTCACTCACGTACAGAACACCCACACCCCTCTCTGTTTCTTTCTTCTTCTTCATGCGACTGTAATGGCGATTTGAGAGCCATTCACAAACAGCCCACTTTCTCTCCATTTTTGAAAGCCTAAACCACCACCAAATGCTACAAAAATTATACCGTTGGATTCGTATCGCTGAGGAGATTATTCTACACCCTTCAAAAATCTAAAACCTCCAACTTTATTTTTGAGGGTATAATCATTTTAGAGCTTGAAGAGCACCATTTTAAGATCTATCTTCTTCTCCATGTTCTAAGGTAAGAAAGAGACCAAAGCTTCACTCTTTTCCATTGTTCCTTGCAAAAGTCAAAACTCACGTAGAACACCACTATTCCATTCTCAGCCGATTTTGGCATTTCAAAGAGGAGTTGAAGCCTTGTCATTTGCTACTCAAAAACTCCATTAGAAGCTCAAGGTAAGACCTACTAAGTGGTTTAAATGGTTTCTCACAAAGTTAGGGTTTAATACGTGAGATAGAAAATTCACTAGTTTTGGTGTGTATGTGTGTGCTTGGTTACATGGTGTAGCTTGGCTTAAATAAACCAAGAAAACAAAGAAGGAGAGAGGAGCAAGAAAGGAGAAGGAGGGAAAGAAAAAGGAATCAAGGAAACCCAAGGTAAAGAGAAGTCTCTGTACAGTTTTGATGTATGTATGCGTATAAGTATGTTGTTTTAACAATGGTTTAGACATCACCGTAACAGTAGGAAGAGTATGGGTATATTAATGTGAATGGTAATTGTAGTTTGAAGCCTTTGAAAACAAGTAAATAAGTTGTTAAGTGTAAATGGTAAGTGTGCACTGAGTATTAGTATGTGGTGGGAGAATAATGTATATGTTGAACAGGTTATGAATGTATGGAGTGTGCAAAATTATGTGGTGAGAACATTTAGAAATGTGGGGAACCTCTGTCAAAATTCGTTTAGGAATTTAGAGACTTGAGTGTGTTAGAAAAGAAAGAACAAAGCTGTTGTACTGAGAAGGAAAGAATAAGAGATTTCACTTTGGTATGTAACAGGAAGAAAGAGTGTAGTTGGGTAGAGTTGTAAATGGTGTATTGGGAGTTGTTTAACTAAGTAAGGATAGATTGAGAATCATTGAGTTAGTGAGAAGAAGAATGGGAAAGTCTGTATGTAACACCCCATCCAACAACAAACACATAACAACATTCTGCAGTGGAAAATATACTACTTCACATAACTTAACTCGTTGGTGTTACACGCCGTTAACCACCCACGTGGCTAACAAGGCTATTACATATACATTGTACCGGTCTGATGGACTAGATTCCCGAGCAACTGTACATTACTATACCTTTTCATTAACAATAACCAACATACATAAGCCTTCCAACTGTACCGAGTATTTACAAACTGATGCCAATAACAGTTTCGGTCTTACTACACCTACTGTATATATACAACTTAAATGATTACCCATGTACAACGACTACCCCGTCCTACTCTCGAACGGCTTCCAGCTCTTTGTACCTGAGATAGGAAAAGAAGAGAAAGGGTGGCCCCCAAGGGGCTCAGCACCTTTGCTGGTATGGTAATCCCGCAGCCCGCATGCTACCGGGCCACGCACAACTAATTGTCATCTTAGCATGCGGTTGATTATATTTAAATCATGCATGCAACTATAAACACACAACACATAACATTCCGCCTCAATGGGCTCAACAAACAGATAACACATCCTTACTTGATAAGTCACTCATGGTATTCATTACCCCTAGAGTGTTTCTCCTCTAATGGAGCTACCTCCTTAGTAGACGACACTTACCCATTAATCGGGTTATCCGTAAATGCCTCTTATCACAAACTGGGATTCATATCCATGATCCACATACCCCACATTTTACAACATATAACATACGTCACATAACAACACCTTTCACGTTACAACATGCACATAACCACATCGCAATAGAAATTGCATTACATCAACAACACATAACATAACGGGAGCGGTCCTCTTAGGAACCGACCCAAACATTGTTAATTCACTAGTGAGCCTAGAGAATGGTGTCACTCTCATGATAAACTCGTTATACAACACTCATTACCGTCCTAATAGTTGGACGAGTAACTTAAGTTAAGATGGTTCGGGTTTTGTGGCCCGAACACACCACACAAACACATGTTCCCCCTAAGCCGATCATAAGTCAGAGTAGCTAAGCTTTGGAGTAAGCTAGTGGGAGATCATAACCCGTGAGGGAAACAACCATAACAGAGAGAAGGGTAAGGCTAAGAAGGATACCCACTCCCAAACAACGCGCGACCGGCCTAACCGGATTCCTCACCACTGTTAATACATACTTACTTTTAGATATTAGTTAGAACCCCGTTATGGAGTCTATCACCTCTACACACCATACAGTATTACAACTGGGTTAAACATACAAGGGAGATCCCTACATTCACACACACATATCACACATTTAACACACGCATAGCCGTGGTTAGAACGTCCCATGGTTCGGGTCGTTTACTCCGAATACCGAACTCTCATGTGATCCTAGACTCAGTTAACTAAGGTTAACACTTCCGAGGTTAAATGGTATCGGAGTTGAACACGCCACATAAATGAATTACTGTAAACTCATTACATGTTTTATCTTACAACGTGGCAAACATACAGAAAAACACATTGGCATACAAGCCAGTGTAATCCGGTAGGACACAGGTTGCAAGAAAACCATACCTGTCACCGGAGTCCACTCTATCACGTCCACTTATGTTCCTCGAGCAATTCTCGAACAACTGATAACATTACATGTACTTTTATTAACATCGGGGTAACATGATTGTTTAAAGTCTAATGCTCATAACTTATCCCCGTTAACTTAGTTAAATAACTTCACATTTTAACTTGTTTTACTTTTACACTTTAATACAACTTTTCCCTCACTAAATCGTCATTATAACTCACTTAACATGTCCTTAACAATCTTATAACATCATTACTTAATAATCACCATTTTTAGACAACTTTTCCTAACCTTATACAACATTTTTGGCCCATACAGTGGCCCGTCCGAACTTGTGTCCGGACTTCCCAAGTTCGGACGCAAGTCGAGACTCAAAAGTGAAAACAGACGCCTGTCCGAACTTGTGTCCGGACTTCGGAAGTTCGGACATGGGTCGAGAAAATTTCAAAGTAGAAGCAGGTACGTCCGAACTTGTGTCCGGACTTCCCAAGGTCGGACACAAGTCGAGACTCTGAAAATTTTTACGCAACAGGGCCTGTCCGAACGTCCATGTCCGGACAGATGTTCAGACAAGGCAAAACACTCATTTTCTAAGCCTTTAAATACTTAACCAATTTCCACCCAAACCTCTAACACTTATAGTATTTTCTCCTTAGGTTTCTAAGTGGTGTTTCATGCCTATTGTAACCATTATACCATAATATTTCTTCTCCATTTGAACATCCACTCTTAAGCATCTTTTCTTACTACTAAATTCCTTATGTCATCCTTGTAGTCCTTTTACAAATTTATTCCTTCTCCTTTTTTCCAAAGTTTCCCTAAGTCCTAGAACAACTCCGAAATGACTTTGGTGTGTCCCAAAACACTCACTTGATTTCTAGAACCTCCAAGACAATGTCTAAATCCTTGTAGCACTCTAAACACCTTAATACATGCCTTTTTCCCTAGTAAAACATTTAATCATTCTCAACACTTCCAAACTCACCAAAACTCTTTTTAAACACTTAGAACTTCTTATACATCATCTAAATTTTGACATGGGTTCTTCTAGCACATTGCTATACCAAAGCACATAGCTTTCACCATTAAACATTCAAGAACACCTAAAATCCATCAAGAGTATTCTCACACACAAACACTTAGGTTTTCACCCTTTTACAACCAAAACACTTAATCACTTAATGCACATTCCTTACACACAAACATATTGTTTTTCCTTCATTAACCATCCAAGACACTCATCTTCACAAAGAATGTTCTTTACACACATCTAAATCCTTAAACTACACTACATCACAATATAGTGCATAAACTTAAATTTCTTGGCACTTAGGCCCTTAAATAACATGGCTCTTAGGCCCTTAAATTGCATAAACCTTAAACACTGAATTTCCCACATAACATATTGCCTTTAACGTGCAAATACACTCAACAACACATATGCCCTTTAACAGTTTCCTTGAGAGCATTTTACTAGGTCATTCACCATTGGCTCCTTAGGTATTTTTATCAAGCAAATCAAGCTCATTTTTCCTAAGGCATTTAAACTACATTGAGATAGTTTGTTTACCTCTTTTCCTCACAAACTTCTTTCTTGTTTCCTTGTACCGAAAATCAGCAAGGATTTTGATCACTTGTCAACTTTCTATTCAATATACATATAAGGGTAATGAGCTTAAGAATTCATCTCTTTGTAAACCCTAGTTACATATATTATCTTAAGGTATTAAAATGATTGTTTTACCTTGGAATGGAAAGAGAGCATGGATATGTATCAAGAGAGGACTCCACCAAGCCCTTGGAAGATTTAAAAGGAGCTAAAACAAGCAAGGTAAAGACACCATTGTGAGGTGAATTTTCGGACATTATACCAACATGGAGGAAACATTATTTTTCTTTGAGATTCCTTACCTAGAAGCAAAGGAGATCAATAATATGTAGAAGTATAAGCTCAAGCTCCTTCAATGGTGAATCTCCATGGCACCAAAATTGAGTTCTTGAAGATTTGAAAAGATAGAAGTGTAGAGCTTGGTCTAACTAAGACAAATATGGTCTTAGAATTTGATTTGGAGCATGGAGTTGGATTTGGCAAGGAAATGAACATGGAGAAGAGAGGTTACTATAGCCCATCATTTTTGAAGAAGAGAGGAGAGGATGAAGACCGTGTGAAATGAGAAGGAAGAAGAGAATGAGGTGAGAGAGTACACTTTGTTAAGATATTTATGTTATAAAGTAAGTTTCTCCTTTTATTCACTTTTCCTTCCTTTCCTTAATTGATTTCTTTTACATGTTGGTCACTCACCATGATAAAAACCGGCCCCCATCTCTACCTAGGGGTATAATAGTCTTTGTTGACCAATTTAATTACTTATAACAACATATGTTACAAACTAGCTTATTTAAGTTACTATTCACTAAAATAAGGCACATAGATGTGAAATTTTTGATTTCCCATTGATATAGACTTCCAAATGTGATACTATATAGTACACATGTTAATTAAAGAGTAATGATGGACATTTAGCCATTCAAAACTCATTTACAAGACAATTTTTCAAAACCGTGCTTTAAGACTCCTTAAAGCACATTTTGTGTTTTAACTTGTTTTCAAGCTTGGTTTTCTTTAGTAATTGATTTAATATGTTCATTAACATATTTATAAGGTATAGATATGACCTTTAGGCCTTATACAAATTTATCCCAAGCTTAGAGCACATTTTGCTCATATTGACTTTAAGGTATTTTCTTGTGTTCTGTTTGGTTTAATTGTCTACCAAGGTTTCCTAAGGACTTAATTTGCCTTACTAAATCATAATTGAATATTATTAAGTCTTGGTAGGCTCTTTGGGTCCTAACCAAGTTCACTCCTAGCTTAGAGCATGTTTTTGCTCAAACTGTATCTTAGTGCTTTATTGCATTTTACTATGGTTTAAATTGTTCACTGATGTTTCTAAGGCACTCTTTAGCCTTTACATACCATATGTTAATATTTAAACCACATATCAAGGTTTGGGGTATTTCAATCTACCCCCCTTAAAAGAACTTCGTCCTCGAAGTTCACACTTTCCACACATCATTTGGACTAGAACGCAGAAATCACTTGGAAATAAACTTCCATAACCAAACATATTTTACATCACAACCTCAGACTTAATGGTCCGGGTAACATATTCACATTCATACATAACATAATATACTCACATGATAACCTCGGACTCAATGGTCCGGGTATCTTAACAATATTGGCACATACATAACAACCCTTAGACTCTCAGGTCTTGGGTAACATAACAACATTTAGACCCATAGGTCTTGATAACATAACAGCCTTTAGACACATAGGTCTATGTATCACAACAACATTTAGACTCATAGGTCTTGATAACATACACTTTTGGGACTCAAGGTCAAAATAATATTTATTACACATACCATACAACATGTCATAGCATGTATAACAATCAAAAATATCTTTTATATACACTGTGATCCCGCAGAACCCGGTCGCGATGGACACCTTCCGTCCCCGTTCCTTTTGGAGATCAAACAATCACTTAGATTAAAATTTTCCTTGTGAGGTTAAGTAAGAGAACTTTAATTATGTAAAGTATCTATCGATGTTTTATAAATACCAATTCAAAATCCTTTTTGAAAATACATACAACTCCAAGTCCAACTTACGCTCTTTGCTTCTTTTCTTAGTGTGGTTATTTGTGACCACTTAAGGGAGCTTCAAGAATCATCCAACCCTGATGTGATCAGCATTAGTGTTGAACTATCCTTCCACCCCAATTTGTGTTCGGCTTCCCTTGATCGCATGCAAATCAAGTTCCACCTCCCACTTCAATTTCAAGTATCAAATAAATCACTCATTTCCAAATTTTTATCTTTTTGATCATTCTAATCATGATCATAACATCTCCAAAGGATAGAACTTCGTCTATCAGTTATTTCCATTCACTTTAATGTTGTTACCTAGGGAATCTTATTCTCACTAGGTTCTATGTCGGTTTCATACCCTTTCATGAATCACTATATAGTATATATATACACATATATTTTATCAAAATACCACACACAGTTTCACATTTATACACTGTCAGGGTTTTTGTTCCCCAGGAGTTTCTCTACTCCCCACACTTGTACTATCACACACAATTGTTAACAAATACACACACTTATCACAATGGTATTCGCATCTTCTATGCACAATTACCACAATTAAACCATGAATGAATGCGTATGTTTACGTAACACACGCACCACTCATCAAAACAAATTATTTGTGCTATGCACAACATAAGTCACGTACACTTGTACGGTAATACACACTAAGTGGTTTTGCGCTCTACCCCCCTTAAAAGGGATTACGCCCACGTAATCATTCACTTGATCATTGGTTTAAAACGTTCTGCCGGCGTGAAGTACTTCAACTTCCACGCGGTCTTTTATACTATGGATTCTGATTAGAGGATCTTAACCATATTAGCGGTTTAGTTCCTAAACCAAGAATTCTCATTAGAGTTTGCTTAAACTCTTAACTAGTTTCGGTTCTGGCCTGTGAGGCTTCTAGGCATTAATAATTAGCCGTTCACTTATGTTCACCATGCACATTCAACACTTGAATTACTGGCTCACTAGTTTCTGCTGCGAAACTCTAACAACTGTAGGGATTAGTTTGCTCCATTTGTTATTCTTACTGTATTGCACTTCTCCTATTATCACCTTTATCTTGGTAATAACGGTTTCTCAACCGATGCGTGGTATCTCTTACCGTGAGTGAATTCGGTGAGTTTCAAGACTTTGCATCCACTTCTCTAATAACTTACTGTGTATACAACTATGTATTTCACAATGATTGACTTCCGACTTACCGCCAGTTGAGGTTGAGCTACTACCTAGTGTGTAGTGCTCTCTCAGCTATTTCCCACACTTGAGGTATATTCCATACCTATATCTAGTATTCCGTGTTACTGCAGTCACTTGTTGTTAATCATGCCTCCACATTTGGTTTTGTACAAGTGTTCTTTCATGGTATGTCTTTGCATTTCCTATGCATCAATCACTATGGCGTTATAAGCCGTTTTCTGTTTCCACCACAATTAACATTTCCAAAACCCTTTCCATCGCACTCGATCATTACTGTTCAAATGCAATACCAAAACACTCAGTCATACAAAGTGCAGAGGCGTAAACTCTTGACAGTAAATATCTTATGCGATTCGCAACGGAATCCACACTGTGTTTCATATCACCTAGTACCAACTACTGGCTTATTGCCCAGTCTGTTTATCTTCACTTACCTTGCATCACCACTGAATTTAATTCATAACTGCTCCTATCTGCCATATTATTATTTAACAACACTTATACAACGGTCGCTTGCCGCGTACCGTGCTCTTACTTCTTGTATAACACTAACTTACATGGTATTTACTGTCACATTAACTTCCACACATTTACTTACATCATTCGTATTATGATTCATCATTCGTTTGGATGACTACTGAATGCTCCTTGAGCATTGATCATTCGAGTCACAAGCCGGCATTATTCAGCTCGGTGTATCACTTTATACACACATACTACTAAACTAACAACTCTCTTTCAATAATAATATCGTCCATCCTTAACATATTTCTTGAACTTGATTCACATAACTACCGCTGTTGCGGTCTCACAATATCGAGAGGTATCCCCACTCTTAATGTAGTGGTTCGTTCTCCGCTCTATTTACTCGTACAACACAAACTTTTGCAATTGATCAAATTTACATATCACACCTTATTTGTGGCTTATAAGCCTCATTGCCTTGAGCTGCGCTCATTGTAGGCTGTCCACATACATGTACTTCTCTGTACAACATTACGTGGTTAGAGGTTGTATTGGGCTCCATGACAAGGTCGTTGCATCACGTTTTCTTTCATGGGATGCCCCCTTAGGATTGTCAGTCCGTCTCCTGACAACTTATGTCTAAACTGGGTGTTAGTTTCAACCCTTGTGTTTCTATCATGTCACTTCGTGCAACTCTTGTTGATGCGAACACCCTTCAAGGATTGCTCCTGGGTGTTACTGAGTTATGCTTTTACATCTGGTTCACACTTATTGGTATATTCAGTTGGCCACGCCGTTTGCGTTCTTAACTGGCTTATTATCCTCTACTGTGAAGATTAACATTTCCTGGTAGTGTAGGTACTCATTCTGGGAGTTTCATCCCGTTCATTGCACATTAATGTGTCCATATTAGACATCTGCCTTGCCATGTATAGGCTGGGTCACCGTTCCAGCTATCATGCTCATCCCTGAGGATCCTTAAGACATATACGATGTCTTTACATTACAGTTAGTGCACTTCGCACCTCCTGGCTCTTAAACATTTCCTTGAAAGGAATTCACTAATTCCTTTAGTCTCTTTAACTTAACTGAGTTCCTTTACTTCAACCACTCATGGTAGTCCTTGGCTCTTGTTTGCCTTATACTGCTGACCGTATTACGGAGTCGACTACTTTCCGTGTTTCGGACTCTACTCGTATACATATGTGGGGTACCATACTGATACATCGCTACTTACCCAACTAACCCATAAGTAGGTCTGTCAGGCCCACAAGCTCCTATCGGAGTGCGGTCGTCCCACATTACAGTTGGTACACTCGTAGTGTCCGTCACACGCCTAGGTGAAGTATTCTGTTGTCAACTCCCCTTATATTGTCCTGTGACAATATGCACCTTGTGCTTCCCGAACTTAATCGAGGGAAAGTTTATCCACTGTTGTATCTTTGTCAACTGCCCTTGGTTTTACTGGTTTGGTTTAGAAGAAGGTTAGAAAGAAGTGTTGGTTTGAAAGAAAATTCGGCTTTGAAAGAAAAGAGTTTGAAATAAATCTGAGTTAAAAGAAAAATTCTCATGGTTTCACAATGCCTTCTCCTCCTTAACCAAGTCTAGCTTCTTGCTGACTGGTGTACTTCCAATTACAAAGGTTAGGCTGTTAAGCCCTTCCACAGTTATGATGATCAGAGTTAACCTCGTGGTACTTTACTAAGTACTTCGTATTTGTTAAAACTTCCCGAACAGTCCTGTTATAGCAGCACTTACTATGGCAAGTGCGCCATGCTAACTGGCTCTCGGTTAAGCACACATCGGTTGCGGTATTGTTCTCACCCGCACTGTCATCAGTGGCCTTGTTGGCCCTCACTTGATCTTACAGTCTTGACAATTAACCCTCTGGGCAACTTCTCGCTGTATTCACATGATAATCATTAACTAGGGTGTTTCCTATTCTGGAGACCCCTTTTCTTTTGTATTGTTTCCTCTTCGTAGCCTGTTCCACGCATTTGTCGTGGTTACTGAGACTTGTCTCTTGTTTGGGCACTACGTTGTAGTTCCTTTGTCGGTTGGTATACCGTTGGTGTATCACTTAACAACTGTGGTTCCGTAGACACTTGTCTCGGGTTCCATTAATCCACTTCTTGCCTGTTGCACGGTCAGTGCGTTGCAAGCTGGCATTCTCGACTGCTCGGCATGTCGATCCAGGTTGCCGGAAATTCTATTCTCCTATGCACAAATTCTTCATTCTTCGCTATTACATGCGGTTAACATTGTTCAGATGGAGACCGTCTCCGGGATTCCCAGTTTTTGGGATCTACCGTATGACAGGTTCTCCGTACCTTTAGAGGTATTCAATAACAGCCAGATCGGGTATTCCCGAGTAAGAGAGGACTTCCATCTCTCTAGCGTTGTTTCCCAAGTTATAAACAGGGACTGTGGAGGGCGGGAAGGATATTGTAGGTTTCCAGCACACACTGGTAATACCTAACTAGCGTATCTCTCACGCTATCACTCAACCCTTACCCCAAAGTACTAAAATCCTAACTCGGTACTTCCTAAGCTCGGTAATTCAGTCATCAGAGTGATACTTCGCTCTGATACCACTTTTTGTAACACCTCATCCAACAACAAACACATAACAACATTCTGCAGCGGAAAATATATTCACATAACTTAACTCGTTGGTGTTACACGCCGTTAACCACCCACGTGGCTAACAAGGCTATTACATATACATTGTACCGGTCTGATGGACTAGATTCCCGAGCAACTGTACATTACTATACCTTTTCATTAACAACAACCAACATACATAAGCCTTCCAACTGTACCGAGTATTTACAAACTGATGCCGATAACAGTTTCGGTCTTACTACACCTACTGTATATATACAACTTAAATGATTACCCATGTACAACGACTACCCCGTCCTACTCTCGAACGGCTTCCAGCTCTTTGTACCTGAGATAGGAAAAGAAAAGAAAGGGTGGCCCCCAAGGGGATCAGCACCTTTGCTGGTATGGTAATCCCGCAGCCCGCATGCTACCGAGCCACGCACTACTAATTGTCGTCTTAGCATGCGGTTGATTATATTTAAATCATGCATGCAACTATAAACACATAACATTCCGCCTCAATGGGCTCAACAAATAGATAACACATCCTTACTTGATAAGTCACTCATGGTATTCATTACCCCTAGAGTGTTTCTCCTCTAATGGAGCTACCTCCTTAGTAGACGACACTTACCCATTAATCGGGTTATCCGTAAACACCTCTTATCACAAACTGGGATTCATATCCATGATCCACATACCCCACATTTTACAACATATAACATACGTCACATAACAACACCTTTCACGTTACAACGTGCACATACCCACATCGCAATAGAAATTGCATTACATCAACAACACATAACATAACGGGAGCGGTCCTCTTAGGAACCGACCCAAACATTGTTAATTCACTAGTGAGCCTAAAGAATGGTGTCACTCTCATGATAAACTCGTTATACAACACTCATTACCGTCCTAATAGTCGGACGAGTAACTTAAGTTAAGATGGTTCGGGTTTTGTGGCCCGAACACACCACACAAACACATGTTCCCCCTAAACCGATCATAAGTCAGAGTAGCTAAGCTTTGGAGTAAGCTAGTGGGAGATCATAACCCGTGAGGGAAACAACCATAACAGAGAGAAGGGTAAGGCTAAGAAGGATACCCACTCCCAAACAACGCGCGACCGGCCTAACCGGATTCCTCACCACTGTTAATACATACTTACTTTTAGATATTAGTTAGAACCCCGTTATGGAGTCTATCACCTCTACACACCATACAGTATTACAACTGGGTTAAACATACAAGGGAGATCCCTACATTCACACACACATATCACACATTTAACACATGCATAGCCGTGGTTAGAACGTCCCATGGATCGGGTGGTTTACTCCGAATACCGAACTCTCATGTGATCCTAGACTCAGTTAACTAAGGTTAACACTTCCGAGGTTAAATGGTATCGGAGTTGAACACGCCACATAAATGAATTACTGTAAACTCATTACATGTTTTATCTTACAACGTGGCAAACATACAGAAAAACATTGGCATACAAGCCGGTGTAATCCGGTAGGACACAGGTTGCAAGAAAACCATACCTGTCACCGGAGTCCACTCTATCATGTCCACTTATGTTCCTCGAGCAATTCTCGAACAACTGATAACATTACATGTACTTTTATTAACATCGGGGTAACATGATTGTTTAAAGTCTAATGCTCATAACTTATCCCCGTTAACTTAGTTAAATAACTTCACATTTTAACTTGTTTTACTTTTACACTTTAATACAACTTTTCCCTCACTAAATCGTCATTATAACTCACTTAACATGTCCTTAACAATCTTATAACATCATTACTTAATAATCACCATTTTTAGAAAACTTTTCCTAACCTTATACAACATTTTTGGCCCATACAGTGGCCCGTCCGAACTTGTGTCCGGACTTCCCAAGTTCGGACGCATGTCGAGACTCAAAACTGAAAACAGACGCCTGTCCGAACTTGTGTCCGGACTTCAGAAGTTCGGACATGGGTCGAGAAAATTTGAAAGTAGAAGCAGGTACGTCCGAACTTGTGTCCGGACTTCCCAAGGTTGGACATAAGTCGAGACTCTGAAAATTTTTACGCAACAGGGCCTGTCTGAACGTCCATGTCCGGACGGATGTTCGGACAAGGCAAAACACTCATTTTCTAAGCCTTTAAATACTTAACAAATTTCCACCCAAACCTCTAACACTTATAGTATTTTCTCCTTAGGTTTCTAAGTGGTGTTTCATGCCTATTGTAACCATTATACCATAATATTTCTTCTCCATTTGAACATCCCCTCTTAAGCATCTTTTCTTACTACTAAATTCCTTATGTCATCCTTGTAGTCCTTTTACAAATTTATTCCTTCTCCTTGTTTTCCAAAGTTTGCCTAAGTCCTAGAACAACTCTGAAATGACTTTGGTGTGTCCCAAAACACTCACTTGATTTCTAGAACCTCCAAGACAATGTCTAAATCCTTGTAGCACTCTAAACACCTTAATACATGCCTTTTTCCCTAGTAAAACATTTAATCATTCTCAGCACTTCCAAACTCACCAAAACTCTTTTTAAACACTTAGAACTTCTTATACATCATCTAAATTTTGACATGGGTTCTTCTAGCACATTGCTATACCAAAGCACATAGCTTTCACCATTAGACATTCAAGAACACCTAAAATCCATCAAGAGTATTCTCACACACAAACACTTAGGTTTTCACCCTTTTTACAACCAAAACACTTAATCACTTAATGCACATTCCTTACACACAAACATATTGTTTTTCCTTCATTAACCATCCAAGACACTAATCTTCACAAAGAATGTTCTTTACACACATCTAAATCCTTAAACTACACTACATCACAATATAGTGCATAAACTTAAATTGCTTGGCACTTAGGCCCTTAAATAACATGGCTCTTAGGCCCTTAAATTGCATAAACCTTAAACACTGAATTTCCCACATAACATATTGCCTTTAACGTGCAAATACACTCAACAACACATATGCCCTTTAACAGTTTCCTTGAGAGCATTTTACTAGGTCATTCACCATTGGCTCCTTAGGTATTTTTATCAAGCAAATCAAGCTCATTTTTCCTAAGGCATTTAAACTACATTGAGATACTTTGTTTACCTCTTTTCCTCACAAACTTCTTTCTTGTTTCCTTGTACCGAAAATCAGCAAGGAGTTTGATCACTTTTCAACTTTCTATTCAATATACATATAAGGGTAATGAGCTTAAGAATTCATCTCTTTGTAAACCCTAGTTACATATATTATCTTAAGGTTTTAAAATGATTGTTTTACCTTGGAATGGAAAGAGAGCTTGGATATGTATCAAGAGAGGACTCCACCAAGCCCTTGGAAGATTTAAAAGGAGCTAAAACAAGCAAGGTAAAGACACCATTGTGAGGTGAATTTTCGGACATCATACAAACATGGAGGAAACATTATTTTTCTTTGAGATTCCTTACCTAGAAGCAAAGGAGATCAATAATATGTAGAAATATAAGCTCAAGCTCCTTCAATGGTGAATCTCCATGGCACCAAAATTGAGTTCTTGAAGATTTGAAAAGATAGAAGTGTAGAGCTTGGTCTAACTAAGACAAATATGGTCTTAGAATTTGATTTAGAGCATGGAGTTGGATTTGGCAAGGAAATGAACATGGAGAAGAGAGGTTACTATAGCCCATCGTTTTTGAAGAAGAGAGGAGAGGATGAAGACCGTGTGAAATGAGAAGGAAGAAGAGAATGAGGTGAGAGAGTACACTTTGTTAAGATGTTTATGTTATAAAGTAACTTTCTCCTTTTATTCACTTTTCCTTCCTTTCCTTAATTGATTTCTTTTACATGTTGGTCACTCACCATGATACAAACCGGCCCCCATCTCTACCTAGGGGTATAATAGTCTTTGTTGACCAATTTAATTACTTATAACAACATATGTTACAAACTAGCTTATTTAAGTTACTATTCACTAAAACAAGGCACATAGATGTGAAATTTTTGATTTCCCATTGATATAGACTTCCAAATGTGATACTATATAGTACACATGTTAATTAAAGAGTAATGATGGACATTTAGCCATTCAAAACTCATTTACAAGACAATTTTTCAAAAACGTGCTTTAAGACTCCTTAAAGCACATTTTGTGTTTTAACTTGTTTTCAAGCTTGGTTTTCTTTAGTAATTGATTTAATATGTTCATTAACATATTTATAAGGTATAGATATGACCTTTAGGTCTTATACAAATTTATCCCAAGCTTAGAGCACATTTTGCTCATATTGACTTTAAAGTATTTTCTTGTGTTCTGTTTGGTTTAATTGTCTACCAAGGTTTCCTAAGGAATTAATTTGCCTTATTAAATCATAATTGAATATTATTAAGTCTTGGTAGGCTCTTTGGGTCCTAACCAAGTTCACTCCTAGCTTAGAGCATGTTTTTGCTCAAACTGTATCTTAGTGCTTTATTGCATTTTACTATGGTTTAAATTGTTCACTGATGTTTCTAAGGCACTCTTTAGCCTTTACATACCATAGTTTAATATTTAAACCACATATCAAGGTTTGGGGTATTTCACTGTAGCAATTCTTGGAGAATGAAAAATAGTAACAGAGAAGAAAAACTTACAGTGAGTGTATAAATGTAACAGATTTTTATAGAGTGGATTAGGCTAGTTTAAAGTGCTTAATCAATGCTAAAATATTCTAGATTATATGTAGGAATATTGGGGGAGAGATTGGAAGAAGTTTGGAATTGAAACAAGTTCAAAAACTTACATAAATTGCAATACTGTAACTAGTCCGGGTTTGTAAGCCAGCACACAAACCCGGACTAGCATGAAAACACGACAGAAAGTTTTTACAAGGGATGGTCTGGGTTTACAAACCAAGACACTAACCCGGACCACCCCAAAAATACACCCGTAAGTTACCAAAACAGATGGTCCGGGTTTGCAAAGTAGCACACAAACCCGGACGATGCAAAAAAATCACCCGAGAGTATATACCTATGTGGTCCGGGTTTGCATACTAGGAAGGAAACCCGGACCAAGCAAGAATTTCACCCGTATGTAGTTCAAACGAGTTGGTCCGGGTTTGTGAACCCGGACACCAACCCGGACCAACACAGAAATCCTACAGAATGTGTTTCTAAGCTTAGGTAAGGATGGGTAATGATGGGTAATGATATTATAAGATGATTAAGACATAATTAATGATGTTTAAAGGTTACTAAGGCCATAAACAAGCTTAGAAAATAATTGTAAGTAGGTAACATAAGTATAAGTATTTGAACAACAATGAATTAGTAAGTATAAAACAGGAAATGTTAGTAAGTGATTAGTAAGGTAAAGTAAGGGTAATTAACCACCCAATTGTATGTGTATGTTAGGACTTGAATTGTGAACACCGTAGGAACGTCGGATACAAGTACAACGGTGAACGGTATGATTTCTTCATGCCCTGTATCCTAATCTGGTTACCCCGATTTGTGTGCTTATTTGATCACCTAATAAGATAAATGCATGAATCGGACTATATTGCACCTACTTGTGCTTGCTTACATTGTTCTTGATATTTGTCTTGAACAATAGTTTGTATAATTCATGAAATATATGAATGATGATGAAGTGTATTTGTATCTCGTAGTGTACTTGTATATTGTATTGTATTTTGTATGGGTGTGTATATGAACAATGCAATGTGTATGTGGCTTGGATGTTGACTTCTACTAAATTCCTAACTATCTAACCCCTAACTTAAGTGAGTAAATTGGAATGAGTAGAAGTCCGATATAGCTTCGGCCACGCGTGAGGATGAGGAGACACAAGAGGTTGGATCCGATTCCTGACTCTTAAACTGGTCCGCGGCCCAAACCCCTTAAATGGGTAGCATCCCGGATTGGTGAGTCAAGTAAATCCCGGTGGTGGGACGGAGTAGTCCCCGGGCCGGAGGTCCCGACGACTTAACATGAGTAAGAGTAAGTAAGTAAGTATGCATGAGTATGAGTATGTATGCGTAAGTACTGTGGAACGAGTAAAAGAGTAATCTCCACCCGATTAACCCGGGTGGACCAACATGAGCTAACAAGTATGGTGGATTGTGTATGTATTGCGTATGTATTGTACATGTATTGTGTATTGTGGATTTCGGAAAGGTAAGTATATATCTGATGGCATGTATGATTTACCATGTATGTATTGAAGTGTATGTATGTATTCCTTGTGTAATGTATTGTAATATTATGTATAAGAGCATGTATGCATGTATGTTTGAATGAAATCAATCGCATGTATTCGACCAAGTGGTCGGCGTACCCTCACTAGTACGCGGGGTATGCGGTTATCATATGCAGCGAAAGCTGACCCTCTAGGGGGAACGTTTTTAGTGTGCAGGTACCCGAAGCGGATATGGTCAAGGTAAGAGACCGGTGGCTACATTCGGATAGTAGAAGTAGAATGTAGAGGTGTACTAAGTGGTACACCCTTGTACTTAGGAAGTAAGTAGTTTGTGAGGAATGGGTAGTTGGAGATATGAATTTGGGAGAGGTATTATATTTGTATAAGGATCTTAGTAAACTCGGTGTATAGTATTGTAATGTATCGAACCTATGGAGCATTGTATGAAATGGAGTATTGTAATGAATGGGAAGTTCTAGTATCTGATTGGGTAATTGGAGTATGTATCGTAAGTGTGTAGTACTCGGATATTCCGGTCCATCAGACCGATGCTGTATGTAGTAGTAGTAACCTTGTTAGTCACGTGGGTGACTAATGGCAGTGTATCACCCACCGTTGAGTATGTAAGTATCCGCTGCGTGAATCTGGATTGTATAAGGAGATTGGACGGTAATGACGGTATTAGCGGTATGGGTGTTACAAAAAGTGGTATCAGAGTGAAGTATCGCTCTGATGACTGGAAATACCGAGTTTAGGAATGCCGAGTTAGGAATTAGAAGCTTAGGGCTAAGGGCTGAGTGTTAGCATTAGAGATATGCTAGTTAGGAACTACCGGTGAGTACCGGATACCTACAATACCAGACCCGCCCTCCACTAACCCTATTGTATAACTTGGGGAAGTACACCAGAGAGAAGGAAAGACCTCTCATACTCGGGAAAACCCGATCTGGCAGTAGTGAGATAATCCTACAAGAGGAAAGGACTTGACACACAGTCGATTCCAAAAAAATTGGAAGTCCCAGAAATGGATTCCGGTTGAACAACAGTACCCGCACTTAATGGCTGTAAGATGAGCACTCCAACCATAAGGAGGCTACAACTTACAACAACATGGGGCGACATGCTTAGCAGTCGCGGAATCTGGTTAACCAACCAGTAGCAAGAAAAGAAGCAGTAAGCGCAACGGAGCAGAAAAAGGAACAGTAACAAAACCCGAGACACAAGTCTACGGGACAGTAATAGCTAAATAGCACCACCAACGGTATACTAGCTGACTAAGGACATAGTCAGGAGTGATTGACTCCAAAACTACAACGCCAAATAGGTTACAAACCTGGCCAATATAGCTCAGACAGCTACAAGAACATTCACAAGAAATAATCTGATGCAACTACAACTGTAGTGCCTAAACAAGCTAAGGCTCAATAACCACGGTAAACCGGTGGGAACGAGCAACAAGGAAGAACACAACCAAATCAAAAGGGGAGTCTCCAAAGGATTGGAGAGGTACCCTGATCAATGACAGCCATGTCAAACTCACTGAGGAGTTACTCAGAAGATTAATTAATCTAAGTAGATGATCATGGGGATCAATGGGGAAGTCGACAAGACTATCAAGTTCCATTGGAAACCATACCGTGACTGGTATCGGTTTACCCACAAACCACCGGTACCACGCATTTGTCACGGCAAGTGCAGTAAGAACAGGAACATGTATAGGAACTTTAACGCACCACAGGTACATAGTAATGTACCGTGACAGCGGTGGAACAACTATAGGATCACAAATCCTGGAAGCTAGAGGAATCAAACCTTGGAAAGGCCTGACGGCCTGACCATTGTATTAAGAACATACCAGTCAGCGGGAAGCTGGACTTGGTCAAGACCACAAACATGGCTATGCCATGTAGAACTTCTTTTAACACCGCACCATTGTTTCAAAACCCAAAATTCTTCTTTCAAAACCACAACATTTCTTTTAAACCTTGGATTTTTAAACAAAACCAACAGAATTACGGTGAGTATCATAGATTGATACAAGAGGAGTTGACAATAGAATACTTCACCTAGGCGTGTGACGAACACTACGAGTGTACCCAATTACGGGATGTGGGACAACCGCACTCCGAAGGAGCTTGCGGGCCTGACACATAGTTAGGTAAGTGGTAACGTATCAACATGGTACCCCACGTATGTATACATGTAGTGTACGAAACACGGGAAGTAGTCAACTCTGTTCTACGGACCATGAGTAAATGCAAAGCAGAACAGCTGGACACCTCAGGCGATCAAGGAGAAGGAACTCCGCTAAGTAACAAGTATCAAGAACTCAGAGAATCCATCTGAAGATAAGGAATGAGGATTAAGAAGCGCAAAGAGCGCCGACTAGTAAGCATAGACATTGGATATGTCTGAAAGACATCAAGTAAATACACGACAGCTGGAAAGCATACCCAGCCTAAACACAGTAAGGCAAAAGCCTAACGTGAACACCACAACGATCAACAAACGGGACGGAGTTCCCAAGAACAACTACAAAACTACCAAAGAACATAATCCATCATTGAAGAGGATATTAAACCTAGTCTTAAACACTAGAGGAAGGTATAAACGGGCTACCCAAGAATGGGAGACGTTGCAACCCTAAGAGGGATAACTCAAACTACAATACCACAAGGCGGTATAGTGGACACAACATATCATATACATTAGCCGGATGTAACGGCATAACTTAACAACACCCAGGTCCAATCCTTGAAGGGTGACTGGATTAACAACAGTCAAACAAAGCGTCAAGATAAGAATACAGGAGCTGGAATGAACACTCGGTTAGAACACCGAAAGGATTTCACTTAATAGGAAATACCCTAAATTACAAAAGGGCACTGAGTAACATCAGAATGCCAAAATGGGCCTCCTATGAACGGAAGCGTGATGTCACGACTTACATGGAGCCCTGCAATACCTCTAGGCATACAAGGAGCAGAAATGTGTATAAGCAGCTTGCAAAGAGCATAGCTTGCAGCAATAAGGCTCAGAAGCCATAAACCAACTACGTTATGTAACTTAAACGGTTGCAAAACCCACACCAAATACTAACAAGACTTGCAAAAGATATTTCTTCATGCAACAACAGATCGACAACTGAAACACCTAATCTAAACTCAACATAATGAGTGGCTTGGAGTAATGGCTACCTCATGTCGGTGTTACTAGAGCATCAGTCTATATACAGTTGACGAAGCTTTTAATTGCCTTTATGCCCTCTGTCACAATGGTAGCACAGAGGCATAGTACACTGTCCTAGTCCACACTTGGACACTACGAGGAACCCGAGGGAAGACACCTCTCGTTAACCGAAGACCACCAATGTGGTGAAGATGTGAACCCTTCGAAAGGCTTCCATCTATTATAACAGTAAAGCCTACGCTTATAGATATTGCCAAGGGGCGATGGAATAAGGAAATGAGATTTCCAAACCATTACGACTTAAAGAGCAAGCATACTCCATATGCACCCAAGCATGTGGTGAACCATTGTATAAACACCAACATGGTAAACCTTGTCATGAGACCTATGAGTGGTAACTAACCTCTCAACAAGAACCTTCATTTACCAAGGGTAGAGTACTCTTCAATTGGAGAACGGGACCAGAAAACCCTTGAAGTTTCATGGGATGTCCCGGTGATGTACATACAAGTAGAACTACAGAGCTAGAGCCTATAACCAATCCTCAGCACTGGAAGACAATAATTGTCAAATACAATCAATGTGAATACACATTGAACACCGTGAATGACTAACGCTCAAGAGAGCTTATAACCCGATGAGTTATCTCATCCTTGGTCAATCAAGATACTTGGTAAATTATATCATAAATGATGATAGCATGTGAGGTAAGCTAACCTACACATAAAACGTAAGTTGAAACAAAATATCTCCACATGGGGAAGATAATAACATGGCGGTATGATGCGACAACCGTCATACATATGAACTAGGAACCTCCTAGTGTATTCACACCATAAGGAAATGGTGCCAACAACAATGGCAACGAGTAAAGATAAGCTACCACAGTAACAGAGACAGTAAAAACAATGTTGTACAATGAGTAAGAATACGGTGCGCAACAAGCGACCGCTATGAGGAAGTAGCAGATAATGACACGGAGTATAAGTATGAGAAGACAGGCAGAAATATTCTTTCCTATCACATAAGTGACTTACTGTCAAGCGTTTACGCCTCTGCACTCTGTATGACTGAGTGTTTTGGTATTGCACTTGTGCGGCTAATGATCTAATGGGATGGCTAGGGATATGGGAAATGTAAATCCTAGTAAACTCTTCTTTTCACCAACAAACATGGCATAAGCCAGCTAAGGAAGCTTAGCAACAGACCGTGCGGCCTGAGGCCAAAGAAGCACGAAGAGTGTGAAGCACACTAACAATCACAACACGTGAATTCCATTGGAATAAAAGGTGAAAGGAGACGTAACAAGTCACTAGGACCGACGCATAGAAATGCAAGGTCACACAGGTAAGAACACTTGTACTGAACCAGAAGAACTGGTATGATTCAGAAACTATTGACACCAGAGGAAGCACTACAACTAAGTAGTGACTTAACCTAGCCCGACAATAAGTCGGAGGAACTTACTGAATAATCGTGGAAGCACGAATAGCATGTGCAGTAGATTACCAAAGAGCTGGTTACAATCTAAAACTAATTTAGTCCAAACACGGTAAAAGAATACCGAAATTGCTTAGTAAACCTTATTCCCATAATAGACGGATAAAAAGGTGATGTATAGCACATTAAGGATAACAAGAAGGGTGAATAACCCAAGTTATCAGGGTCACGCAGCAGAAGCTAGTGGTCCCTACCTAGGAGATAATATACCTAATAAGTATAGTAGAATGGCTATTAATGCCTTGAAGCCTAATAGGCTGGAACCGAATTAATTATGAGTTAAATAAACTCATGTAGGAATCCTTGGTGCAAAGACTAAACCATTGTTATGATTAAGACCCTTTGACAAGGGTGCATTATGTAACAAACCGTTAAGAAGCTAAAACGCTTCAGATTGCCCAATTGAGTAAACCAATGTTTAATGATAATAACATATGGTAGATTACGTGGGCGTAATCCCTTTTAAGGGGGGTAGAGCGAAAATTGCATAATGTGAATTTCATGAATTAAACACATAAACTATAATGTGCATAGCACAAATGAGAATTGATTGGATGATTGGTACTATGTTAAATAAACATAAGTATTCATTCATATTGAAATTGTGGTAATTAGGCATGAGAGATGCAAATACCATAGGATGGTTATACCTACCTTGTAACACCATGTAAGAGTATTAGTAAAAGAAAAGTAACGAGTAGTGGACGGAGCTCCACAAGTATTGTAGCCTTTGAAGAAATAGTACGAAATGAATGAGAGTAGTAGATGAATGAAGTCTAAGTGTAGTGTATACCTGAGTAAGTTATTGGAAGTAAATTGTGAACAACTAAATTCTACAAGTATGATAATCCCTAGTTAGAATATTTGAAACGATGGAGAGTAATGGATGGAAGTAGCGAAGGTTGATGAAATGAGCACTTAGGTATTGAATCTCGAAGTAAAGTATTTGGGAAGTGGAGTGAGGATGATTGATGGATTAAATTCCATCCCTAGGAGTTGTATGAATTTGTATTTATGACTAGAAGAGTAAAAGATAGAAAATGGACATAATCAAATTATTTGGTTGTTTGAAACTGATGTGGGAAGTCGAACTTGATCCTGATCAGATCAAGGGAAACCGAACACAAATTGGGGTGGAAAGATAGTTCAACACTGATGCTGATCACATCAGGGTCGAATGATTCTTGAAGCTCCCCTTTAGTGGTCACAAGAATCACACCTAGGATAGAAGTAATGAATACAAATTGGAATTTGGAGTTGTATGCTTTAGAAAGATTTCTAATTAGTAGTTGTAAAAGAATTTTCTTAGACTGGAGAGTGAGTAATTGTTGGAAGTTATACCGGAGAAGATAGTAGGGTAGCATGTTATATTATTCCAAGGGCAACAGGACATAGAGGAGTCCTGTGTCGAGATGACCTGAGTGCCTACGGGATTGTGATGTGTATTGCATTGCTTTGGGGATAGCTTTGCACTGTATGTATGTATAAAGTTTGTAATGAGGAACCGGATGGTTGATAGTAATATGGATTGGGGTAATTATTGTACATTGGTATGGTATGGAAAGGAGAAACCTTGAGTAACGAATCTAGGAATTGTAAGGAGGAGGAATGTATGGCTTTGGTATTAGGCAAGTATAAATGAGTAAGTATAGTAATCCCATAACCTCGAACAACTTTGAGGACAAAGTTCTTAAGGGGGGTAGATTGAAATACCCCGAACTTAAATATAGGGATTAAAATTAATCTAATACGTATTTAAGGGCCTAATGATGCCTAAGTAATATTGGTAAGGAAAAATAAGTCCAAAAGAAATGAAGAAATGCTTAAAAAGCGAAAAACGCTAAATAAGCGTTAAATAACCATGGGAGGTATGAGACCTCGGTTAGTGTATTATATGGATTCTAAGGGATTAATAAGACCTAAATATTATATGGGAACAACTCCCGAAGAAAACGGATCCATAAAATGGATTAAAACCATAATCGAACCTTAAAGCGCGTGTTTCAAGGTAACCGGGAAAACACGACTTTAAGCGGGTCAAATAGACTCGTAATAGTTTCGGTCAACTAAATTGTCATTAATAAATAATAGTGAAGGCCTAGAACCAATAAAATCAGTAAAACGAGAAAATAGTAAAAACTGTCAAAAACGGGAAGTTGTGGGGTAAAAGTGTAAATAAAATAAATAAGTGTGTCCACTATTGCAATTAACATTTTAAAACCCCATGTGAGGAGTGTGTGCAGCCGGTTAATTAATAACCCATGCCCCCTCTCTTAATTCCCTTCTATGTACAAGAGACAAACAAAATAAAAAGTCAAAAAGTAAAACTCTCTCTCACCCCTCACATTTCTCTCACTCACGTACAGAACACCCACACCCCTCTCTGTTTCTGTAACACCCCATCCAACATTAACACACTTACAATAAACTGCAGCGGAAAAACAACCTCATCACATTACTTAACTCGTTGGTGTTACACGCCGTTAGCCACCCACGTGGCTAACAAGGCTAATACACTTACATTGTACCGGACTGATGGGCTAAATTCCCGAGCGACTACACCTTGCTATCCCTTTCCATTAACACAACAACAACACACACCTTCCAACTATACCGAGTATTTATAACTAATGCCGATAACAATTTCGGTCTTACTACACCTATTGTACACATACACTTAAATGAATACCCATGTACGACGACTACCCGTCCTACTCTCGAACGGCTTCCAGCACTTCGTACCTGAAATAGGAAAAGAAGAGAAAGGGTGGCCCCCAAGGGGCTCAGCACCTTTGCTGGTATGGTAATCCCGCAGCCCACATGCTACCGGGCCACGCACAACTAATTGTCGTCTTAGCATGCGGTTGATTATTTTTAAATCATACATGCAACTGTAAACACACAACACATAATCATTCGCCTCAACGGGCTCAATCAGACGGATAATATATCCTTACTTAATAAGTCACTCATGGTATTCATCATCCCTAGAGTGTTCCTCCTCTAAAGGAGCTACTTCCTTAATAGACGACACATACCCTTAAATCGGGTTATCCTTAAACGCCTCTTATCACAAACTGGGAATCATATCCATGATCCACACACTCCACATGTTACAACATATAACATACACTACATAACACATAACAACACTTGCACGTTTCAACGTGTACCTCATAACATCACAATAGATATTGCATCATAAACGAAATACATAACATAGCGGGAATGGATCTCTTAGGAACCGTCCCAAACCTTGTTTATACACTGGTGAGCCTAGAGAATGTTGCCAGTCTCATGATAAGCTCGTTATACAATAACAACAACACTCATTACCGTCCTAATTGTCGGACGAGTAACTTAAGTTAAGGCGGTTCGGGTTTGGGGGCCCGAACACACCACACAAATACATGTTCCCCCTAAACCAATCATAAGTCAGAATAGCTAAGCTTTGGAGTAAGCTAATGGGAGATCATAACCCGTGAGGGAAACAACCATAACAAAGAGAAGGGTAAGGCTAGGAAGGATACCCTCTCCCAAACAACGCGCGACCGGCCAAACCGGATTCCTCACCACTGTTAGTACATACTTACTTTAGATATTAGTTAGAACCCCACTATGGAGTCTATCATGACTACACACCATACAGTATTACAACTGGGTTAAACACACAAGGGAGATCCCTACATTCACATACACATATCACACAATTAACACACGCATAGCCGTGGTTAGTACGTCCCATGGTTCGGGTCGTTTACTCCGAATACCGAACTCTCATGTGATCCTAGACTCAGTTAACTAAGGTTAACACTTCCGAGGTTAAATGGTATCGGAGTTGCACACGCCACATAAATGAATTACTGTAAACTCATTACATGTTTAATCTTACAACGTGGCAAACATACAGAAAAACACATTGGCATACAAGCCGGTGTAATCCGGTAGGACACAGGTTGCAAGAAAACCATACCTGTCGCCACGGTCCACTATATCATGTCCTTTTAGGTTCCTCGAACAAATCCCGTACAACTGGTAACATCACAATTACTTTTATTAATATTGGGGTAACATGTTTGCTTAACATTTAAAGCGCCCATAGTTTACCCCGTCATTCCCGTTACACTTAACTTACTCTTGTGATATTAAGTTTACAACTCTCACATCAAACCCAACACTTGTTTACACATTTTAAGGCCTTTATATGCCACCAAACAAGGCCTAAACATCACCTAAAACCATTACCATTCAATTCCCCATGATTAGAAGCCTTTAAAACAGATTTTGCAACACTTTTGACCTGGTCCGGGACTTGGTCCGGACCTAAGGTCCCGGACCACTTGTAGAATGTACTCTCGGCCTTATTTTACTCTTGGTCCGGGTCTTGGTCCTGGACTAAGGACCCGGACCACTTCTAAACTTCACTCTTGGCTCTTTTTAAGGGGTGGTCCGGGTACCTATACAAGGGCTAGGTCCCGGACCATGTTATTAACTTGTCAAAACATCATTTTTCAACCCCTAAACCAACCTTAAACCTTACCTAATCATTCCATAAACTTTCCACATGTTTCCTACATGTTTAAACACCTTAAAACAAGCACTAAACTTTCCAAAATCATCACTAACTGGTTACTCAATTCCTTACAACAGTTCCTAGCACTTATAACATTTTCTTAGATTTCTAAGTGGTATATCATGCCTACTACCTCAACTAACCAAAGTGTTGTCTCACAAACATTACCACCACTCCAAAAGCATTATTTCTCATACACACCTCCTTTGCACAATTGCTTCTAATTTCCACAAGTTTTCACTTAGACCTTCACTAGGCATTTCTTTTCCTTTGTTTACCAAATCTTGAACAAGACTTAACACTTCACATAACAATTCCTTGGTGTGTTCAAAACACCCATTTGAGTTCTAAATCCTCCAAGACAATGCCCATGGCACCTTAACACCTAAGAACACCATGTTTTCTTCCTTAATGAAGCATGTATCCATTTCTAACAATTCCTAGTTCACCCAAGTTCATTTAAGCACTTAAAACTCCTTATACATTTTCCCAAATTTGGCCATAGCTTCCCTTGTATATACTCACATCCAAACACTTAGGTTTTTACCTTATTTCATTCAAGAACACCTAAAATCCATCAAGAACATTTTTACACACAAACTTCACACATTAAGCACTACATCACAATATAGTGCATAACTTAAATTGCTTGGCACTTAGGCCCTTAAATAACATGGCTCTTAGGCCCTTAACTAGCATAAACCTTAAACACTGAATTTCCCACATAAGTAATGCCTTTGACCTGCAAATACACCCAACAATACATATGCCCTTAATAAACTCCTTGAGAGCATTTTACTAGCTCATTTGCCATTGGAATTTAAACTACATTGAGATAGCTTGTTTACCTCTTTTCCTCACAAATTTCTTTCTTGTTTCCTTGTAGAACCGGTAAGGCATTTGGTTCCTTGCCAACCACTAAACATTATACAAACAACATAATGAGTATTCAAGCTTTAAGCTCCACCTCATTGTAAACCCTAGGTTTACATTATTTCAAAACATTAATGTAGTTGTTTTACCTTAATCTTTGAAGGGTGTTTGAATATCTATGAAGAGAGGACTCCACCTAGTCCTTGAAAGATTCAAATGGAGCTAGAACAAGGCAATATAAGAGCTCCATTAATGGTGAATTTTCGGACAACAACAAAACATGGAGGGAACTTGATTTTTCTTTGAGTTTCCTTACCTTGAAGCAAAGGAGAACAAGAATATGTGAAAAGATGAGCTCAAGCTCCTTCAATGGTGAATCTCCATGGCACCAAAATTGAGTTCTTGAAGATTTAAAAAGAGGGAAGTGTAGAGCTTGACCTAACTAAGACAAATATGGTCTTGGAATTTGATTTGGCCAAGGGAGCTAGAAGATACAAGTGGTCAAAGCTTGAAGATGGTATATGTGCTGTAGCACCACCGAGAGAGAGCATGGAGGGAGGTTGGAGACGTTGGAAGTGAAGGGAAATGAGAGAATGAAGATAAAGCTTGCTTTTGGAGATATTTAAGCTAAAAGCAAATAGTACTTTTGCTTTGTCATTACTTAACTTACTTATTTGTTCAAATGTGGTGAGTCACACATGAAAAACCGGCCCCCATCTTTACCTAGGGGTATAATAGTCTTTGATGACTCATTTAATTACTTAATACAACATATGTTATAAACTAGCTTATAAAAGTCACTATTCACCTAAACAAGGCACTTAGAAGTGAAATTTTTGATTTCCCATTGATATAGACTTCCAAATGTGATACTATATAGTACACATGTATATTTAAGAGTAATGATGGACATTTAGCCACTCAAAACTCATTTACAAGACAATTTTTCAAAAACGTGCTTTAAGACTTCTTAAAGCACATTTTGTGTTTTAACTTGTTTTCAAGCTTGGTTTTCTTTGGTAATTGATTTAATATGTTAATTAACATATTTATAAAGTATAGGTATGACCATTAGGTCTTTTACAAATTTATCCCAAGCTCAGAGCACATTTTTGCTCTTATTGACTTTAAGGTATTTATTTATGTTTTGTTTGGTTTCATTGTCTACCAAGGTTTGCTAAGGACTTAATTAGCCCTATAAAGTCATAATTAAATGTTATTAAGTCTTGGTAGGCTCTTTGGGTCCTAACACCAAGTTCACTATAGTAGAGCATGTTTTGCTCAAACTGTATCTTAGTGCTTTATTGCATTTATTGTGGTTTAAATTGTTCACTGATGTTTCTAAGGCACTTTTTAGCCTTTACATACCATAGTTTAAATGTTTAGCAACATATCAAGGTTTGGGGTATTTCAATCTACCCCCCTTAAAAGAACTTCGTCCTCGAAGTTCACATTTCCCACACATCATTAGATTAGAATACGAGGATTACTTACAGCCATAAAACTTCCATAACCAAACACACTTTACATCACAACCTCGGACTTAATGGTCGAGGAAACACATTCACATCCACACATAACATAACATATCCACATGATAACCTCGGTCTCTATGGTCCGGGTATCTTAACACACACTTACACATACATACAACCCTTGGACTCACTGGTCTCGGGTAACATCAAACATTAGGACACATAGGTCCCCATAACATAACAGTCTTCAGACACTTAGGTCTATGTAACACAACACATTTAGACTCATAGGTCTCAATAGCATACCCTTTTAGGAGATCAAAGTCAAAATAACATTTATTACGCATATCACACAACATGTCATAGCATGTATAACAATCAAAAATATCTTTTACATACACACTGTGATCCCGCAGAACCCGGTCGCGATGGACACCTTCCGTCCCCGTGCCTTTGGGAGGTCAAAACAATCACTTAAATTTAAAATTTCCTTGTGAGGTTAAGTAAGAGAACTTTAATTATGTAAAGTATCTATCAACGTTTTATAAATACCAATTGAAAATCCTTTTGAAAACACACACAACTCCAAGTCCAACTTAAGCTCTTTGCTTCTTTCTTAGCGTGGTTATTTGTGACCACTTATAGGGAGCTTCAAGAATCATCCAACCCTGATGTGATCAGCATCAGTGTTGAACTATCCTTCCACTCCAATTTGTGTTCGGCTTCCCTTGATCACATGCAAATCAGTTCCACCCCACTTCATTTTCAAGCATCAAGTAAATCACTCATTCCAATTTTCTATCTTTTTAATCATTTAACCATGAATACATCTCCAAAGGTAGAACTCATCTATCAGTTATCTCCATTCACTTTAATGTTGTTGCCTAGGGAATCTTATTCTCACTAGGTTCTATGTCGGTATCATGCCCTTTCTTGATCACTATATAGTATATATATACACATATTTTATCAAAATACAACACACAATTTCACATTTATACACTGTCGGGGTTTATTCCCCCGGGAGTTTCTCTACTCCCATACTTGTACTATCACACACAACTGTTGACAAATACACACACTTATCACAATGGTATTCGCATCTTCTGTGCGCAATTACCACAATTAAACCATGAATGAATGTGTATGTTTACGTAACACACACACCAATCATCAAAACAATAATATAATTTTGTGCTATGCACAATATAAATCACATACACTACGTACACTTGTACGGTAATATACACTAAGTGGTTTTGCGCTCTACCCCCCTTAAAAGGGATTACGCCCACGTAATCAATCACTAAATATTGGCTTAAATGTTCTGCCGTCGTGAAGTGTTTTAACTTCCACGCGGTCTATTACACAATGGATTCTGATTAGAGGATCTTAACCATATTGGCGGTTTAGTTCCTAAACCAAGAATTCTCATTGGAGTTTGTTTAAACTCTTAGTTGGTTTCGATTCTGGCCTGTTAGGCTTCTAGGCGTTAATAATTAGTCATTCACTCATGTTCACCATGTACATTCAACACTTGAATCACTGGCTCACTAGTTTCTGCTGCGAAACTCTAGTAACTGTAGAGCTTAGTTGCTCCATTTGTTATTCGTACTGTATTGTACATCCCCAATTGTCACCTTCATCTTGGTAACAATGGTTTCTCAACCGACGCGTGGTATCTCTTACCGTTAGCGTATTCGGTGAGTTACAAACATCCTATCCACTTCCATGATAATTTACTGTGTATACAGTTATGTATTTCACAATGATTGACTTGTTCCCTTCCGACTTACTGTCGGTTGAGATTGAGCTACTACCTAGTGTGTAGTGCTCTCTCAGCTATTTACAACATTTGGGGTATATTCCATACCGATATTTGGCAGTTAGTGCTACTGTAGTCACTTACTGTTAATCATGCCTCCACATTTGGTTTTGTACAAGTACTCTTTTATTGGTGTGGTCTTGCATTTCCTATGCATCGGCCATTATAACATTATTCCTCCATAATTAACATGTTTCCAATTCCTAGCTATCTCATTCGATCATTACTGCACAAGTGCAATACCAAAACACTCAGTCATACAGAGTGCAGAGGTGTAAACTCTTGACAGTAAATCTCTTATGCGATTCGCCATGGAATTCACACTGAGTTCCTCATCACATAGTACCTACCACTGGCTTATTGCCTAGTCTGTGTATCATCACTTGCTTGCATGTCCACTGAGTTTAACTCATAACTGGTCTTATCTGTTACATTATCGTTTAACAACATTTATACAACGGTCGCTTGTTGCGCACCGTGCTCTTACTTATTGTATAACACTAACTTACATGGTATTTACTGTCACACTAACTTCCACACATATACTTACATCATTCGTATTATGGTTCATCACTCATTTGGATGACTACTGAATGCTCCTTGAGCATTAATCATTCGAGTCACAAGCCGGCATTATTCAGCCAGGTGCTTCCCTTTATACACACATACTACTAAGCTAACTGCTCTCTTTCAATAATAACATCGTCCATCCTTAACATATTTCTTGAACTTGATCCACATAACTACCGCTCCTGCGGTTTCAGAATATCGAGAGGTATCCCCACCCTTAATGCAGTGGTTCGTTTACCACTCTATTCACTTATACAACATAAACTTCTTCAATCAGTCTAATTTATATAACATATCTTGCTTATGGCTTATAAGCCTTATTTGCCTTGAGCTGGGCTCATTGTAGGCTGTCCACATACATGTACTTCTTTGTACAACATTACATAGTTTGGATATCATATCGAGCTCTATGACAAGATCGTTATATTACGTTTCCCTTCATGGGATGCCCCTTAGGATTGTCAGTCCGTCTCCTGACAACTTATTTCTAAACTGGGTGTTAGTTTCAACCCTTGTGTTTCTGTCATGCATTTCGTGCAACACTTGTTGATGCGAACACCCTTCAAGGATTGCTCCTGGGTGTTGCTAAGTTATGCTATTACATCTAGTCCACACTTATTGGTATATTCAGTTAGCCACGCCGTCTGCGTTCTTAACTGGCTTATTATCCTCTTCTGTGAAGATCAACATTTCCTGATAGTGTAGGTACTCATTCTGGGAGTTTCATCCTGTTCATTGCACGCTAAAGTGTCCACATCAGGCATCTGCCTTGCCATGCATAGGCTGGGTCTCCGTTCCAGCCATAGTGTTTATCCCTGAGGATCTTTAAGATGTATACGATGTCTTTACATTACAGTCAGTGCACTTCGCACTTCCTAACTCTTAAACATTTCCTTGAGAGGAATTCACTAATCCTTTTAGTCTCGTTAACTTAACTGAGTTCCTTAACTTCAACCATTCCTTGTAATCTCTAGTTCTTGTTTGATTTATACTGCTGACCGTAGACGGAGTCGACTACTTCCCGTGTTTCGGACTCCACTCGTATACATATGTGGGGTACCATAATGATACATTACTACTTACCCAACTAACCCATAAGTAGGTCTGTCAGGCCCACAAGCCCCTGTCGGAGTGCGGTCGTCCCACAATTCAGTTGGTACACTCGTAGTGTCCGTCACACGCCTAGGTGAAGTATTCTGTTGTCAACTCCCTTATATTGTCCCGTGACAATATTCATTCCATGCTTCCCGAACTTAATCGAGGAAAGTTCATCCACTGTCGTATCATATCAACTGCTCTTGGTTTTACTGGTTTGGTTTAAAAGAAGGCTGGAAAGAAGTGTTGGTTTGAAAGAAAATCTGGTTTTGAAAAGAAAAGGGTTTGAATAAATCTGGGTTTGAAAGAAAATTTTCATGGTTTCACAACATCTTCTTACCTTAGCCAAGTCTAGCTTCTTGCTGACTGGTGTACTTATAATCACAGGGGTTAGGCTATTAAGCCCTTCCACGGTTACAATGATCTCACTTAACTTCATGGTACTTCACCAAGTACTTCGTAGTGGTTATAAATTTCCCGAACAGCCCTGTTATAACAGCACTTGCTACGGCAAGTGCGCCATGCTAACTGGCTATCGGTTTAACACATACCAGTCGTGGTATTGTTTTTACCCATATTGTCATCAGTGGCCTTGTTGGCCCTTACTGATCTCACTGCCTTGACAATAACCCTCTGGATAACTCCTCACTGTATTCATATGGTAATTATCAACTAGGGTGTTTCCCATTCTGGGAGACCCCTCTTACTTAGTATTATATCTCCTTCGTAGCCCATTCCACGTATTTGTCGTGGTTACTGAGACTTGTCTCTTGTTTGGGTACTACTTTGTAGTTCCTTTAGCGGTTGGTATACCGTTGGTGTATCACTTAACAACTGTGGTCCCGTAGACACTTGTCTCGGGTTCCATTACTTCACTTCTTGCCTGTTGCACGGTCAGTGCGTTGCAAGCTGGTTATCCTCGACTGCTCAGCAAGTCGACCCAGGTTGCCGGAAATTCTATTCTCCTATACACAAGATTCTTCATTCTTCGCTATTGCATGCGGTTAACATTGTTCAGATGGAAACCGTCTCCGGGATTCTCAGTTTTCAGGATCTACCGTGTGACAGGTTCTCTGTACCCTTAGAGGTATTCAATAACAGCCAGATCGGGTATTCCCGAGTAAGAGAGGACTTCCATCTCTCTGGCGTTCTTTCCCAAGTTATCAAACAGGGACTGTGGAGGGTGGGATGGTTATTATAGGTTTCCAGTAGTCACTGGTAGTTCCTAACTAGCGTATCTCTCACGCTATCACTCAACCCTTAACCCAAAGTACTTAAATCCTAAATCGGTACTTCCTAAGCTCGGTAACTCAGTCATCAGAGCGATACTTCGCTCTGATACCACTTTTTGTAACACCCCATCCAACATTAAACACACTTACATAAACTGCAGCGGAAAAAAAAAAAACACCTCATACATTACTTAATCGTTGTGTTACACGCGTTAGCCACCCACGTGGATAACAAGGCTTAATACACTTAAAGTTACCGGTCGATGGGCTAAATTCCCGAGCGACTACACCTTGCTATCCCTTTCCATTAACACAACAACAACACACACCTTCCAACTATACCGAGTATCTATAACTAATGCCGATAACAATTTCGGTCTTACTACACCTACTGTACACATACACTTAAATGAATACCCATGTACGACGACTACCCGTCCTACTCTCGAACGGCTTCCAGCACTTCGTACCTGAAATAGGAAAAGAAGAGAAAGGGTGGCCCCCAAGGGGCTCAGCACCTTTGCTGGTATGGTAATCCCGCAGCCCACATGCTACCGGGCCACGCACAACTAATTGTCGTCTTAGCATGCGGTTGATTATTTTTAAATCATACATGCAACTGTAAACACACAACACATAATCATTCGCCTCAACGGGCTCAATCAGACGGATAATATATCCTTACTTAATAAGTCACTCATGGTATTCATCATCCCTAGAGTGTTCCTCCTCTAAAGGAGCTACTTCCTTAATAGACGACACATACCCTTAAATCGGGTTATCCTTAAACGCCTCTTATCACAAACTGGGAATCATATCCATGATCCACACACTCCACATGTTACAACATATAACATACACTACATAACACATAACAACACTTGCACGTTTCAACGTGTACCTCATAACATCACAATAGATATTGCATCATAAACGAAATACATAACATAGCGGGAATGGATCTCTTAGGAACCATCCCAAACCTTGTTTATACACTGGTGAGCCTAGAGAATGTTGCCAGTCTCATGATAAGCTCGTTATACAATAACAACAACACTCATTACCGTCCTAATTGTCAGACGAGTAACTTAAGTTAAGGCGGTTCGGGTTTGGGGGCCCGAACACACCACACAAACACATGTTCCCCCTAAACCGATCATAAGTCAGAATAGCTAAGCTTTGGAGTAAGCTAATGGGAGATCATAACCCGTGAGGGAAACAACCATAACAAAGAGAAGGGTAAGGCTAGGAAGGATACCCTCTCCCAAACAACGCGCGACCGGCCAAACCGGATTCCTCACCACTGTTAGTACATACTTACTTTAGATATTAGTTAGAACCCCACTATGGAGTCTATCATGACTACACACCATACAGTATTACAACTGGGTTAAACACACAAGGGAGATCCCTACATTCACATACACATATCACACAATTAACACACGCATAGCCGTGGTTAGTACGTCCCATGGTTCGGGTCGTTTACTCCGAATACCGAACTCTCATGTGATCCTAGACTCAGTTAACTAAGGTTAACACTTCCGAGGTTAAATGGTATCGGAGTTGCACACGCCACATAAATGAATTACTGTAAACTCATTACATGTTTAATCTTACAACGTGGCAAACATACAGAAAAACACATTGGCATACAAGCCGGTGTAATCCGGTAGGACACAGGTTGCAAGAAAACCATACCTGTCGCCACGGTCCACTATATCATGTCCTTTTAGGTTCCTCGAACAAATCCCGTACAACTGGTAACATCACAATTACTTTTATTAATATTGGGGTAACATGTTTGCTTAACGTTTAAAGCGCCCATAGTTTACCCCGTCATTCCCGTTACACTTAACTTACTCTTGTGATATTAAGTTTACAACTCTCACATCAAACCCAACACTTGTTTACACATTTTAAGGCCTTTATATGCCACCAAACAAGGCCTAAACATCACCTAAAACCATTACCATTCAATTCCCCATGATTAGAAGCCTTTAAAACAGATTTTGCAACACTTTTGACCTAGTCCGGGACTTGGTCCGGACCTAAGGTCCCGGACCACTTGTAGAATGTACTCTCGGCCTTATTTTACTCTTGGTCCGGGTCTTGGTCCTGGACTAAGGACCCGGACCACTTCTAAACTTCACTCTCGGCTCTTTTTAAGGGGTGGTCCGGGTACCTATACAAGGGCTAGGTCCCGGACCATGTTATTAACTTGTCAAAACATCATTTTTCAACCCCTAAACCAACCTTAAACCTTACCTAATCATTCCATAAACTTTCCACTTGTTTCCTACATGTTTAAACACCTTAAAACAAGCACTAAACTTTCCAAAATCATCACTAACTGGTTACTCAATTCCTTACAACAGTTCCTAGCACTTATAACATTTTTCTTAGATTTCTAAGTGGTATATCATGCCTACTACCTCAACTAACCAAAGTGTTGTCTCACAAACATTACCACCACTCCAAAAGCATTATTTCTCATACACACCTCCTTTGCACAATTGCTTCTAATTTCCACAAGTTTTCACTTAGACCTTCACTAGGCATTTCTTTTCCTTTGTTTACCAAATCTTGAACAAGACTTAACACTTCACATAACAATTCCTTGGTGTGTTCAAAACACCCATTTGAGTTCTAAATCCTCCAAGACAATGCCCATGGCACCTTAACACCTAAGAACACCATGTTTTCTTCCTTAATGAAGCATGTATCCATTTCTAACAATTCCTAGTTCACCCAAGTTCATTTAAGCACTTAAAACTCCTTATACATTTTCCCAAATTTGGCCATAGCTTCCCTTGTATATACTCACATCCAAACACTTAGGTTTTTACCTTATTTCATTCAAGAACACCTAAAATCCATCAAGAACATTTTTACACACAAACTTCACACATTAAGCACTACATCACAATATAGTGCATAACTTAAATTGCTTGGCACTTAGGCCCTTAAATAACATGGCTCTTAGGCCCTTAAATAGCATAAACCTTAAACACTGAATTTCCCACATAAGTAATGCATTTGACCTGCAAATACACCCAACAATACATATGCCCTTAATAAACTCCTTGAGAGCATTTTACTAGCTCATTTGCCATTGGCATTTAAACTACATTGAGATAGCTTGTTTACCTCTTTTCCTCACAAATTTCTTTCTTGTTTCCTTGTAGAACCGGTAAGGCATTTGGTTCCTTGCCAACCACTAAACATTATACAAACAACATAATGAGTATTCAAGCTTTAAGCTCCACCTCATTGTAAACCCTAGGTTTACATTATTTCAAAACATTAATGTAGTTGTTTTACCTTAATCTTTGAAGGGTGTTTGAATATCTATGAAGAGAGGACTCCACCTAGTCCTTGAAAGATTCAAATGGAGCTAGAACAAGGCAATATAAGAGCTCCATTAATGGTGAATTTTCGGACAACAACAAAACATGGAGGGAACTTGATTTTTCTTTGAGTTTCCTTACCTTGAAGCAAAGGAGAACAAGAATATGTGAAAAGATGAGCTCAAGCTCCTTCAATGGTGAATCTCCATGGCACCAAAATTGAGTTCTTGAAGATTTAAAAAGAGGGAAGTGTAGAGCTTGACCTAACTAAGACAAATATGGTCTTGGAATTTGATTTGGCCAAGGGAGCTAGAAGATACAAGTGGTCAAAGCTTGAAGATGGTATATGTGCTGTAGCACCACCGAGAGAGAGCATGGAGGGAGGTTGGAGACGTTGGAAGTGAAGGGAAATGAGAGAATGAAGATAAAGCTTGCTTTTGGAGATATTTAAGCTAAAAGCAAATAGTACTTTTGCTTTGTCATTACTTAACTTACTTATTTGTTCAAATGTGGTGAGTCACACATGAAAAACCGGCCCCCATCTTTACCTAGGGGTATAATAGTCTTTGATGACTCATTTAATTACTTAATACAACATATGTTATAAACTAGCTTATAAAAGTCACTATTCACCTAAACAAGGCACTTAGAAGTGAAATTTTTGATTTCCCATTGATATAGACTTCCAAATGTGATACTATATAGTACACATGTATATTTAAGAGTAATGATGGACATTTAGCCACTCAAAACTCATTTACAAGACAATTTTTCAAAAACGTGCTTTAAGACTTCTTAAAGCACATTTTGTGTTTTAACTTGTTTTCAAGCTTGGTTTTCTTTGGTAATTGATTTAATATGTTAATTAACATATTTATAAAGTATAGGTATGACCATTAGGTCTTTTACAAATTTATCCCAAGCTCAGAGCACATTTTTGCTCTTATTGACTTTAAGGTATTTATTTATGTTTTGTTTGGTTTCATTGTCTACCAAGGTTTGCTAAGGACTTAATTAGCCCTATAAAGTCATAATTAAATGTTATTAAGTCTTGGTAGGCTCTTTGGGTCCTAACCAAGTTCACTCATAGCTTAGAGCATGTTTTTGCTCAAACTGTATCTTAGTGCTTTATTGCATTTACTGTGGTTTAAATTGTT
The DNA here is from genome assembly GCA_023374045.1 of Limonium bicolor. Lineage (NCBI taxonomy): Eukaryota > Viridiplantae > Streptophyta > Magnoliopsida > Caryophyllales > Plumbaginaceae > Limonium > Limonium bicolor. The sequence goes on from CM041778.1 coordinate 294,768,187, forward strand.
CACTGATGTTTCTAAGGCACTTTTTAGCCTTTACATACCATAGTTTAAATGTTTAGCAACATATCAAGGTTTGGGGTATTTCAGTTTCTTTCTTCTTCTTCATGCGACTGTAATGGCGATTTGAGAGCCATTCACAAACAGCCCACTTTCTCTCCATTTTTGAAAGCCTAAACCACCACCAAATGCTACAAAAATTATACCGTTGGATTCGTATCGCTGAGGAGATTATTTTACACCCTTCAAAAATCTAAAACCTCCAACTTTATTTTTGAGGGTATAATCATTTTAGAGCTTGAAGAGCACCATTTTAAGATCTATCTTCTTCTCCATGTTCTAAGGTAAGAAAGAGACCAAAGCTTCACTCTTTTCCATTGTTCCTTGCAAAAGTCAAAACTCACGTAGAACACCACTATTCCATTCTCAGCCGATTTTGGCATTTCAAAGAGGAGTTGAAGCCTTGTCATTTGCTACTCAAAAACTCCATTAGAAGCTCAAGGTAAGACCTACTAAGTGGTTTAAATGGTTTCTCACAAAGTTAGGGTTTAATACATGAGATAGAAAATCCACTAGTTTTAGTGTGTATGTGTGTGCTTGGTTACATGGTGTAGCTTGGCTTAAATAAACCAAGAAAACAAAGAAGGAGAGAGGAGCAAGAAAGGAGAAGGAGGGAAAGAAAAAAGAATCAAGGAAACCCATGGTAAAGAGAAGTCTCTGTACAGTTTTGATGTATGTATGCGTATAAGTATGTTGTTTTAACAATGGTTTAGACATCACCGTAACAGTAGGAAGAGTATGGGTATATTAATGTGAATGGTAATTGTAGTTTGAAGCCTTTGAAAACAAGTAAATAAGTTGTTAAGTGTAAATGGTAAGTGTGCAGTGAGTATTAGTATGTGGTGGGAGAATAATGTATATGTTGAACAGGTTATGAATGTATGGAGTGTGCAAAATTATGTGGTGAGAACATTTAGAAATGTGGGGAACCTCTGTCAAAATTCGTTTAGGAATTTAGAGACTTGAGTGTGTTAGAAAAGAAAGAACAAAGTTGTTGCACTGAGAAGGAAAGAATAAGAGATTTCGCTTTGGTATGTAACAGGAAGAAAGAGTGTAGTTGGGTAGAGTTGTAAATGGTATATTGGGAGTTGTTTAACTAAGTAAGGATAGATTGAGAATCATTGAGTTAGTGAGAAGAAGAATGGGAAAGTCTGTAGCAATTCTTGGAGAAGGAAAAATAGTAACAGAGAAGAAAAACTTACAGTGAGTGTATAAATGTAACAGATTTTTATAGAGTGGATTAGGCTAGTTTAAAGTGCTTAATCAATGCTAAAATATGCTAGATTATATGTAGGAATATTGGGGGAGAGATTGGAAGAAGTTTGGAATTGAAACAAGTTCAAAAACTTACATAAATTGCAATACTGTAACTAGTCCGAGTTTGCAAACCAGCACACAAACCCGGACTAGCATGAAAACACGACAGAAAGTTTTTACAAGGGATGGTCCGGGTTTACAAACCAAGACATTAACCCGGACCACCCCAAAAATACACCCGTAAGTTACCAAAACAGATGGTCCGGGTTTGCAAAGTAGCACACAAACCCGGACGATGCAAAAAAATCACCCGAGAGTATATACCCATGTGGTCCAGGTTTGCATACTAGGAAGGAAACCCGAACCAAGCAAGAATTTCACCCGTATGTAGTTCAAACGAGTTGGTCCGGGTTTGTGAACCCGGACACCAACCCGGACCAACACAAAAATCCTACAGAATGTGTTTCTAAGCTTAGGTAAGGATGGGTAATGATGGGTAATGATATTATAAGATGATTAAGACATAATTAATGATGTTTAAAGGTTACTAAGGCCATAAACAAGCTTAGAAAATAATTGTAAGTAGGTAACATAAGTATAAGTATTTGAACAACAATGAATTAGTAAGTATAAAATAGGAAATGTTAGTAAGTGATTAGTAAGGTAAAGTAAGGGTAATTAACCACCCAATTGTATGTGTATGTTAGGACTTGAATTGTGAACACCGGAGGAACGTCGGATACAAGTACAACGGTGAACGGTATGATTTCTTCATGCCCTGTATCCTAATCTGGTTACCCCGATTTGTGTGCTTATTTGATCACCTAATAAGATAAATGCATGAATCGGACTATATTGCACCTACTTGTGCTTGCTTACATTGTTCTTGATATTTGTCTTGAACAATAGTTTGTATAATTCATGAAATATATGAATGATGATGAAGTGTATTTGTATCTCGTAGTGTACTTGTATATTGTATTGTATTTTGTATGGGTGTGTATATGAATAATGCAATGTGTATGTGGCTTGGATGTTGACTTCTACTAAATTCCTAACTATCTAACTCCTAACTTAAGTGAGTAAATTGGAATGAGTAGAAGTCTGATATAGCTTCGGCCACGCGTGAGGATGAGGAGACACAAGAGGTTGGATCCGATTCCTGACTCTTAAACTGGTCCGCGGCCCAAACCCCTTAAATGGGTAGCATCCCGGATTGGTGAGTCAAGTAAATCCCGGTGGTGGGACGGAGTAGTCCCCGGGCCGGAGGTCCCGACGACTTAACATGAGTAAGAGTAAGTAAGTATGTATGCGTAAGTACTGTGGAACGAGTAAAAGAGTAATCTCCACCCGATTAACCCGGGTGGACCAACATGAGCTAACAAGTATGGTGGATTGTGTATGTATTGCGTATGTATTGTACATGTATTGTGTATTGTGGATTTCGGAAAGGTAAGTATATATCTGATGGCTTGTATGATTTACCATGTATGTATTGAAGAGTATGTATTGAAGTGTATGTATGTATTCCTTGCGTAATGTATTGTAATATTATGTATAAGAGCATGTATGCATGTATGTTTGAATGAAATCAATCGCATGTATTCGACCAAGTGGTCGGCGTACCCTTACTAGTACGCGGGGTATGCGGTTATCATATGCAGCGAAAGCTGACCCCCTAGGGGGAACGTTTTTAGTGTGCAGGTACCCGAAGCGGATATGGTCAAGGTAAGAGACCGGTGGCTACATTCGGATAGTAGAAGTAGAATGTAGAGGTGTACTAAGTGGTACACCCTTGTACTTAGGAAGTAAGTAGTTTGTGAGGAATGGGTAGTTGTAGATATGAATTTGGGATAGGTATTATATTTGTATAAGGATCTTAGTAAACTCGGTGTATAGTATTGTAATGTATCGAACCTATGGAGCATTGTATGAAATGGAGTATTGTAATGAATGGGAAGTTCTTGTATCTGATTGGGTAATTGGAGTATGTATCGTAAGTGTGTAGTACTCGGATATTCCGGTCCATCAGAACGATGCTGTATGTAGTAGTAGTAACCTTGTTAGTCACGTGGGTGACTAACGGCAGTGTATCACCCACCGTTGAGTATGTAAGTATCCGCTGCGTGAATCTGGATTGTATAAGGAGATTGGACGGTAATGACGGTATTAGCGGTAGGGGTGTTACACTGACAAAACGTCGTGAAGGCTCAGCGATAAACAATGAGTATGCTAGGTGTGAATTTTGGACCCTATTGCTCACATAAGTCATCTTAATCGTCTTAGCATTAGATTCATTACATACTGTACTGGTTTACAGATTGTAATAAAACTATAAATACATGAGTGAAAAACCTTTAAATACAACCAATGCAGTCACTACAATTCACTAGCAATCATTTATTCAGATAAATGCAATAAACAAGAAAACACGATGTTACGTGAAGGTCGCAGTTAATGAACGGTACTCGTTACTTGGCCTTTAAGGCCGTTATATGTTATTCGCCATACGAGAGTGATTTAGGTCTCATAATATTGATTAGGCTTCAAATACTGATTAGCACATTTGATTATCATTATCCATTGACAGACGTCTTGTTAGTAGATGACTTGTCCTCCACACAAACTTCTGTTGTCACCTATTATATGATGGGACACCAACGGTAGTAACCATTCCTGTAACGTGGGAACTATGAATCCTCCTTATGTCACCTAGCAGGACACCAACGGCCGTAGCCATTCTCTTTACGTGGGAACTCCATCCAACGATCAGAGAGATCAAGTGGAATATCATTTAAGCAGACCTGTACCAATCATCTACTCTATTGTGATCACTATGAGCAACCAGTTAGTCCATGACTACACTGGGTTTCACCTCATACACCAATCCTCCAATATGTGATTAAACAGTTAATCAATTACCTAAAGTATAATCTTAGGTTATGGAGAATTCATATTTACTATGGCAGCCCTCAGGGTCTTACACACTTACCTAGAAATAGTCTAGGTCATGTTCATGTTTAAGATCCAAGCTCTAGAGACCGGTATAGTCGTGTCTTGTTTCCTAAGTGTTTTACTTAGGTTAATGTGATAATAATATCTGTCGTACTGCATTAGGTAACAAGCACTCCACTTTCTTACTCGTATATGTATGTTTATATAAGCCGATCTATAGTCGATGTGGTATTAGTCCGAAGGACATTCACGCACAAGTAATTAATGCGAGAAGCGAGTAAATAACCATATAACATTCATTCATTCATATATATATATAATATATATATATATCACGCATATCGCTCTTGGCAATTTAAACAAACAATGTCTGACCCCAAGGAAACCCTCATGATGGTCAGACCACACCAAAACATACCTTACACCAAGACCAAGGATGCGCAAAAACCTATGCTTGTCTGGCGCCTTTGTCAGACGTACGATCTGGAGTATAGATATCACTACGAGTCAATCCCTGTGATTAACTAAATTTGGTATTTCCGAATATCACTAAAAACCCCGAGGGTTCATCCCCGGATTTCAACAGTTAATTTGGTTCGGGTTTGTTGTATGTTCAGGTCTAATTAAATTAGTCGGTCATATTACGTAAACTCGTAGTTGTAACATTTTGACTGTTGGTTTTTAACCCATTATACTACATGATATTTGTATATGTATATATATAATCGTGTCCATACATATTTATATATTTATCCATGCTCATATACACATTAAGTATATAACCTATAGTGGCATGTATGCATGAAATACCCCTAAATTAATTTAAATTAATTTAGGGGATTTCTTTTATTAAACCATAAATAATACTATTAATATTAAATTATGGTATGGAATTATGAATATTAAATTATTATATGGAATTGCGAAATTTATTTAGGGGTTTTCTCCTATTTAACCCTAATTATTATACATTATTATATAGTATTATGAATTTAATAATAAGATTTATAAGTCAATAAATCTTGGGAAAATTTCTAAACACTCCAAATATATTATAAAGATTTTAGGAAGTGTTGGAACATTGTTTTGAAACATAAAAGTCAATATAAAATTCTAGAAACCTTAGAGCTTATTAAGCCTTGCTAGAGTTGACTTTTTGAGAATGGTCAAACCAGGCCATGAAACCTATACCAATAAATAGGTTATGAAAAACCATGAAGATCGATAAAAAGAACGTTAAAAACGGATCATCCTAGCCAAAGTTATGATAAATTGAAGTTTAGAGCCAAAATTTTGAAGGATGCTGACGTGTCCAGGACACGTGTCGCGCCCAGTCAGCCCGATTTAACTTAGTCTTTTCAGATTTCCTTCAGTTATGGCATGTCAAGGGTCGATCTTTAGACACCTATATCTTTTTCCCTACTCCACCATTTGGTATGCCGTTTGTTTCATTCGATTCTCCTATCTTTCCTCTTTCCAACCATTATTCACACATCATCTAACTCATTCTACATCGACGGGAAAATCGATCTAAAGTTGGCTCCTCGCGATTGCGTAACCCAGAACTGCAGTTTTTCCTGAAATCGGGTAAACTTCGTCACGCCATAACTTCTTCGTTTCTCGTCCAAATTTCGTGTTCTTTAGCTTGTTTTGAAGATCTCAAATCCCTCTATAACTTTCATGTTTATGGCCAAGGCTGATTCTCACGGGTTTGGGAGATAAATCTGTCTAAAGTTGCCCACTCGATCACGGCGGTAATTCTGCCCAGTTTCATCCCGAACCAACTAGGTAAACTCGGATCTTGTGAGATCTATAACTTTCTCCCTAGTTCATCAAAATCAATGATTCTTCCACTAGCATCTAGAGTTACATGTCTAGTTTGGATTGTGATAGGTTACATGAATCAAATCTCTCTCAGTTGGTGCGAGTTGATTCGAGAAGTGGCATACCCGAACCGCACATGAAATAACGTTTTCCAGATTTCCCGATTTGATTTCGCCCCGTTAATGCAATCCCGGTGAGTTTTTGATCAAATTGCTCCGATGTTGATGTTCGTAGTCATGTTTCCGATCAAACCCACATGCCAATTTAGTCTATTATGCATTACAAAGGGAGAATTTGTCAAAATTAAAATCGAACTCAACTGTGAACCCTAACTTCGAACTCAGTTTTCGAATCGGTTCAATTCTGCATGAAAATTGGGGAAATTGGTACCATTAGAACCGTAATTTTATTTCGAATCGATAGGAACAAGAATCACTCGATTTCGTTCTGTAGATTGTGAGAAAAACGAGATTTAGTACTCGATCCCCTTACTACCTTCGCTGATGAACTCGAGAGTTCTGGGCCGTCCGATCGCGGTTAATAAACATGGACGGCCGAGATTAGATCGTGGGGATTTAAGAAGTATTAAGTGAATATGTTTTCCAGAATAAAGTCCTAACTTGCTATATTTATTTAATGGCCTTCCCAAATGTGTTTTGGCTTGAAATTTTAACCATAGATTCCTTATAAAATCTAGTTTATTTTGATGTAAATTAATATGGGTTTTGAGTTTTTAAACATAAGTTATGATTTTTGCAAGTTACGAGAATTATGGAATTATTTGGATAATTTAAAAAGATATTTTTATGAAATAAAAATTTATAATATGTCTAAAATGTTATAGTTACTATATATTTAATTTGGGGATTTTTGGACAATTGTAAATGGGTTTAAAAATTGTGTTTATGAGTTTTTCATAAGAATAAGTTATAATATGTGGTTTTTAATGTAATCAAAAATTAAAGTATAGTTGATTAATGAACTTTATAGGTTGGGAAAAATATAATAAGACTAAGTAACATTTAATACAGTATGTTTATAAATATTTTGGGTACTAACTTTAAGTGAAGTAAAAATTGTTACATATATTTATATATATATTTATATGAGGGAAATAAATAGAAACTTATATTAAATCAAGGAATTTAACTAAACTACATTTTATTTATTATATATAATATGGAAGCTAATATGTTTAACGAAAACTAAGGGAAATACTTTATTTTATAAACCATATATTGGATGTAGCTATGTGTAAAAGTTAGTATAAATAATTAAGTGCAATAAAACTACACAAGGAATGTCTTGAATAAATCCTAATATATATACACATAAAAAAAACTACATAAATAAAAGAAATAAAATGCCTTATAGAAAATATAATATGAAGGAATTAATGAGATAAACTAAACCTCTACATAATACTAATAAAAGAATATTATATGAGGCGGTATTAAATTAAGATTATTAAACTTAAGGAGTTATCTTTGAATTTCTAAGATTTATATAAACCGTATTAAAATACATGTATAGTATTAGTCAACAACCATAATGTAAGTCTATAATTGGGTTAAGTAATTAATAAGTTAAACCTTAAGAAAAATTGTGATTAGATTACATAAAATGTTACACAAATAGATCTTATTCTATAATTAATGATAAATAAATGTAATACTTTTACATCTAAATGTTCTTATATAAACAATAATAAAGTAAATAAAATACTTTTACATATGAATGTGAGGTGGATTAGTAAGTCTGGATTTAATCATTTCTTAACATTTAAGGTATTGAAATATAACTTAATGTTTTAAGATAAAATCATTAAAAGGATTATGATATAAAACTACATTAAAGTATGATTTGGAAATTTATCTAAATAATAATCCTTAAGTTTCTTGGCATTAGATAAGCCATATGAAATACATTTATAACATTAATTACCAATACTTAGGATGTGAGTCTACAATTAAGTGAGGTATTTAGTAGTTAGAATTTATAGAAAGGTTTATAAATAGGAATTTGATACTTAAAACCTTTGAACCTTTTATTAGATAAAACTAAGTTACATAAGAGGTTATATTGATCTACTTTACGACGCTAAAAATATTAATGTGTCATTTGAGTATAAGGTATGGGGATTTTTCAGAACATATTATCTTATTAAGTAATTGACAATTTCACTTGTGAATGAGAGTTTAATTCTTAGATAAATTCTACCTTATGTTAAGATATAATGTTCATCCTAAAACATAATAAAGGAGATTAATTTATTAAGTTATTCCTTTGAAACCTTAGGTTTTGTAAACAATATGAAAAATGTATTTTAAGACGTAAGTTTATTAAAATTTAGTATAAAAGGATTGTACATAGTCTGTAGCGGGAATGTGTGTAAAAATAAAGCATTTGGGAAATTAAATGTAAGCAAGGATAAAAAAAAGATTATCTTAAAGTGCTTTATTATATAGTTAATGATAAAGTAAATAGTATACCTCGGGAATACTAAATGTAAGAGTTCGATAAATCTAAGTTAACTATAATATAGTTATTCAAGATGAGAAACAATTTAACATCTTATGATAAGGTTATTAGATGGTTGTAATGAAAGTCATCTTAAACTAAGCATAAGATAAATGAGTTTAGTAACTCAATTAGGTTATCATAAAATGCATCTATAACACCATGTTTCCAATATACAGGATGTAGATCTTAATTGAGTTGAGGGGGAAACTTAATCATAATGGATTATTTGGTAATACTGATAAAATACATAATCATTACATTGTGAGATAATAGTATAATATTCTAAGATAAACCTATCATAGGTCATAACCTGATATTTATTCTAAATTAAGAATAAAAGTATTAAGCTTAAGAATTATTATTGAGATCCTAAGATTAGATGAATAATATAATATGCACTTATGTTATAAGGGTCTCAAGAGTCTTGAATTGGGAACTAGGGTTAAGTATGAATAAAGTGGGTAAGAGTGTAACAATTAACAAGTGTTAATAACATACATTCCCTAGTCTTACAACCTTGGGTTATACAACATTTTAATATAAGTCAAAGGTTATACATAACATTTAAGTGAGGGCTTAAAAGACAATTGAGACTTAGAAATAAGAGTGAGGAATTTATTTAAGTTTAACTTAGGTTACAAGTTATTGATGTTAGACTACCTTTAATATTCCTCAGAGTATTGTTGATTATTTGCACAAGTCGACTAGAACTGCTACAGCGATTACCAGGTACGATTTCTCGTACTCAGCTTGATGTGTTATGGACTTGATGGAATGTTTTGTACGATTTCTCGTACTCAGATATTTTTGATGACGAATTTTATGGAATGTTTTGAGAAACGCTAAATGAGCTTGAATGAATCTTGAAAGGAAATTAGTTGTGTGACTAACTCAGCTTGATGTGACTAATTGAGCCTTGAATGTACACCTTGTATGGTAATTGGTTCCTTCTATCTGGTTGGTTCATTAGATATTATCTGCCCGGGGTTTACGTCTCTGCACTCTGTAGGACTGAGTGTTTTGGTATCGCTCTGGTGCAGTTAATGATCTAGTGGAAATATGGGAAATGTCAATCTTGGTAAATGCTTCTTTTGACCCTGGATATTGTTTCATCCATGAGCTGAGTCTTGGTTGTGATGTGCGCACATCTTCATCGGTAAACAGCGAGGGGCTGTATATCCCCTGTCCAATCGGACGTTGTAAACAGCGAGGGGCTGTATATCCCCTGTCCTATCGGACGTAGTTAACAGCGAGGGGCTGTATATCCCCTGTCCCAAAAGGGACGCAGTTGGCAGCAAGGCCATCTCTTCCAATTGGTTTTATTCCACTCTTGGGTCTCTTTTTCCATTCCTAGTCCTTGTGACTGCTTGGGTCTCTCTACTCCTAATTGGAACTGAATCTAACACGAGCAATGGTTGATCACTGACTTATGGTGTGGTTTCTTTTTATCAATTGGCTAACTTTACCTTCTTGTTATTTATCTCTATTCTTGACTTGTTACCTTTGACCTGGTGAATTGGATGTGCCTTGTTCTTTTGTTTTTGTTTTAAGCATTTGACTTCAAGTTATTGTTTATTTTAAGAGTTATGTTTTTAAACTTCTGTTTTGGAGAGTTGTACCAGTTCCATTCCAGGGAACTGACTCACCCCTCTCGGGGTGGGCTGCTTGGTTTCATCTTGCAGGTACGAATTGTTATACAGGTGGCCACGAAGAGTATGAGTGATTGGGATGGGAATTAGGAATTGTGGAGAGTTTTTATATCTTGCTCTTGTTATGTTTTCTCGAGTTCAGACCGTAGCATTTGTAATATCATAGGTTGTAATTGGTAAGGTTTGGTGTCGGGTGTTTGGAACCCGATGATCTGTAATCGCCTTAGTATTTTATTTCCGCTGCATTTATGATAAGTAGGGGCGTTACAATGCATGCATTAATAATCCATGTGATATTGTTATTTCATAATCTATTGTATATCATAGTTATACTTGTGTGCACATGTTTATAAAATCTTATATAATATATTTGCATGTATATAAGTGTATATACAAGAATATAACATATTGTTGTACATTCATATATTATTATGTGTCATGTGACAACATTACTCCTTAAACTCTAATTATATATTTACGAGTTGGTCAACTTGACTTCTTTGGTCAAACTAGTTGACTTGGTCAAGCATGTTGACTTGACTAATCATATTGACTTGATTATTTCATTTATGTACATTAGTTTATAACATTCATTATAATACATTGTATTATATAATTCATCAATCTTGTAACAAGTTACATTTGAACTTAAAACTTTATAACTCATAGTTTATAAATTGTATTTATGTAATAACATTCACCAATTTATATTATATGTTTTCTAACCATATTATATACACGTTTTCCCATATGTATATGTTACGCCTTATATATATATAGGTTTTCATGAATTATAAAATACTTTTATTAAGGGTTACATGTCATCATCTTATGTAAGATGATTATTCTTACTAGTTGTATCATATTATACAACTTATATTAAGATTCTTTTCGTAATATTATGTAACACTTATATCATATCATAATAACTCTTAAAGTTTATTTGATATTCACTTTAGTTTATAAATCTCATTTATTCTTTATTTGTCACATTATTTCATGTGAACATTTCTACTTATGCTAGTTTCATTTAAATCACATATATACCATATAACTTTTATAACATTTATATCATTATGGACTATAGTATAAATCCATTCCAACTCTTTTATTCTCGGCTTTTCCCTATATTTCCATTTATATCAATTTGACCACATAACAGTATTTAATGTTACAATTATATATTTATGTCATATAATATGATCATATTTTTATCTCTTTATAATTTTAACCTATGGTTTTAATATAGTTATATATATTGCCGAGAAGGCACAATATTATAACCTTAATTCTTTTCATATTCCATATTGTTATATCATTTTTTATCATGAATTTGAAAACTAAATTTAAATATGTAGTAGGCGGTTTTTGACATATTGGCTAGTCGAATTAGTATACACATCTCTAATATATTTTTACAGGTTTAAACCCTATTACTATATTGACAATTCAAATGAAAAGGATGAGTTTAGATGAAACGAGTAAGTCTAGGTCAAACCGGGTGTGGTCCAACCTGGTACGAGAATAGAAAAACCAGGAATGAACACTAGAAATAGTTCTGACAGGGTCCCACCCAACTCACCCTCCCGAATGATAAGCGATACACTCAAGTTCAAGCATGCTAGATGATAATTCTCGCTCTAAATTAGAAATTAAATTTTAATTCAATCTAAATAACTAATTTGGTCAAGCATATTTCTATGCCGAATTTTCTTTTTTTTTCTCACAACTAACCCCTTATTTGTGTAAATGTTTTTTAAAATACAAGAGATTAAGCGTTCAAATTTTAATCCAATAAAAGTATTACTTTTCCGGTAAAGTGTGTGGATGTGTTAGTATTTTCATGTAAATAGTGGAAATTACTAAGTTGTTTAGAGTAAAATGAAGGCTTAAGGAGAAATGCATTAACATAATCCGTTATATAATTTTTAATTTTTTCCCTATTTCTCTATTTAATAGGAGTAATTTGTTAAAGAAACAAACTAATAATATAAATTACATATTACAATGTAACTATAACTTAAATATTACTAATATATAGATTTTTCTCAACAACTCTATATGTTTTTGGTAAGTAAAGACTTATATATCTTTTATATTTTTTTTCTTTGTTGCCCCGCTCAATAAGATATTTTTATTGAAACCAAATTTGGAAATTGAAGTCTTAAATTTATTTTAAATGAGGTATATTACTGTACATTTAACAATAAAGTGAATTTTATAAGCACACACCATATTTAAATATAAATTTTACATATATTATTAACTAATTCAATCTAGATAGAAAATTTAGATAATGATTAAAAAATATGGTTATGGGATTAGATAAAATGTGGGGTGTGGGAGTGTTTAAAAAAACATATTTTTTTTCCTATTTCTCTATTTAATAGGAGTAATTTGTTAAAGAAACAAACTACTAATATAAATTACATATTACAATGTAAACTATAACTTAAATATTACAAATATATAGATTTTTCTCAACAACTCTATATGTTTTTGGTAAGTAAAGACTTATATATCTTTTATATTTTTTTTCTTTGTTGCCCCACTCAATAAGATATTTTTATTGAAACCAAATTTGGAAATTGATGTCTAAAATTTATTTTAAATGAGGTATATATATTACTGTACATTTAACAATAAAGTGAATTTTATAAGCACACAACATATTTAAATATAAATTTTACATATATTATTAACTAATTCAATCTAGATAGAAAATTTAGATAATGATTACAAAATATGGTTATGGGATTAGATAAAACGTGGGGTGTGGGAGAGTTTAAAAAAACATGAGAGAATTTAAATATAAATTTTACATATATTATTAACTAATTCAATCTGGATAGAAAATTTAGATAATGATTAAAAATATGGTTATGGGATTAGATAAAACGTGGGGTGTGGGAGAGTTTACAAAAAAACATGAGAGAATTACTCTAGTTAGTTAAAGTTAACCCAAGGACTGAAAAACAAAATTAGATTAGTTTAAGGATGTAATTTTCAATAATAAACAAATAAAATCTAATTAAAAAAATTGTATAGGTGTCAATACATGATTGGTCCAAGTAGGAAGGGTACCATACCCTCTCAATTGAGAGTGGGTACCCAAGAATTCACCATGTAATAAAGGTATAGGTCTTCCAACTTAGGATTAGTCATCTCCTTAATGATTAGACACGTTTTTGCATTCCCCTCTCTCACTTTCATTAGCATTGATACAACCTCTTAAACTCTAAAATCTTACGTTACAGCTTTTAAACTGCACTTTCTTTTTCATTTAAGTTTACTGAAGTTATATTTTTTTCTCTTGTTCTTTATCAGTATTTATTTAGAATGGTATAAATAATTAAGTTCGGAAGCTCTTATAAGCATGTACATATCTAATCTGAGAAACAAAACTTCTTGTATGTATAATATAATCCGAGAAACAAAACTTCTTGTGTGTTATTGATATTAGAAGTGGTTTATTGCTACTTCGATAAGTCTATCAAGTCCTTTGAGAAGAAACAAAACTTGTTATATATGTATAATATCACGAGACATACTAATATGCGGGAGACAAATGATCCAAAAAATGTTTACCGAAGGCTAGTGACGTTGGGCTTGGAAAAGAAACTGCTGCAAAACAATTAACCAACAGAAATTTTTTGGAAGCTAAATGGTATAGTTTTGCGAGAGCATAACCACAAATTCACCATTGACCAATGTTACAAAGGGATGACATAAGCTAGTGTGGGTTACTTCAGAAAATTCTAAGTTCTTGTTTTATGGGCAGCAGATCCTATAAAGGACACACAAAAGCCTTTATATAAAGGCAATAATATCAGCCATACAGAGAAAAAATGTTAGCCATTTTTATAGGACAATATTAGCCATATATATGAAAACTGATAGCCACCAGATAATTAATAATAATATTTTAAGGAAGTTATTTGCAGTTACAAAATTACTAAATAGTTCAGTAGCCAGCCTCAAAAATGATTTTTTTTAAATTACTCTACACCAACATTACCCTATACCACAAACCATAAAAACCACTATATGGTCAGTTAAAAAATGCCGAAAACATTTTTAGGATTTGTAATACAAGCATTGTAAGACTCTAAACTATAAACCTTTTATATAAGCAATGGAATATTAACGATATACAACCGTGGCCAATATTTTATTTAGCTATGACATACATTTTTATGTGTACATGGCTTACATATCTTAATGTCTATGGCAAATATTTCATAGGTCTGTGGCATATATATTAGTTTCATTAAATACAATTGATCTGTTAGAATTAAGCAATGAATATTGAGTACTTTTTGTATATTTACATATACATGCGTGGAAAATATTTAATAGGTCTATGGCATATATATTTGTACACACATGGCATATATTTTTTAATGTCTATGGCTAACATTTGTCCCTATCTAAAACTTCAGCTAATAGCAGTACATGTACAATATAAGTTCAATATACACATAGCGTCATTAAATACAATTAATCTGTTAGAATTAAGCAATGCATATTGAGTAGTTTTTGTCTATCAATGATATACACTTGTGGCACATATTTCATACGTGTATGACACATATATTAGTAAATACATGGCATATATTATTCAAAGCAATGAGTAATTCTAGGATGATGGTTAGAAGAAGGAAATTAAATTAATGGAGAGGATTAATTCATTTAAATCTAAGGGCTCATATTGATGGGGCGCGGATCCTATAGAGGACAAACAAAAGCCTTTATATAAAGGCTTAAATATTGCTCATTAGATTCACTTTGATTTATTTGAATGGTTGTGATTAGAACACTCATTAATCCAAAATAGATTACCCTACCCCCAAAACACCCCAAAACCCACCCTAGGAAAGCTAAAAACGTCGAAGGTATTTTTAGGGTTTATAGTGGCGGGTTTAGGGTCGCTACCACAAACCCTAAAAACCTGTCGAGTTAGTTGCTACAATATAAAGTACAGAACAAATTCCAAATAGATTACCCTACCCCCTAAAACACCCCAAAACCCACCCTAGGAAAGCTAAAAACGTCGAAGGCATTTTTAGGGTTTGTAGTGGTGGGTTTAGGGTCGAGTTAGTTGCTACAATATAAAGTACAGAACAAATTTCAAATAGATTACCATACCCCCCAAAATATCCCAAAACCCACCATAGGAAAACTAAAAACGTCGAAGGCATTTTTAGGGTTTGTAGTGGCGGGTTTAGGGTCGTTAGTTAGTTGCTACAATATAAAATACAGAACAAATTCTAAATAGATTACCTTACCCAAAACCCACCCTAGGAAAGTTAAAAATGTCGAATTCACCACTTATTACTTAATGAATCATAATATCAATTTTATTCATAATAAAAAATTAATGAATTATATTATCAATTTAGTGTATCATCGTATACAAGTATAAATAATTTTTTTTAAAAGTTGTCAAAACATATCCATGACTGGTCTTATTTTGAAGAGCTTAAATTTAGGTGAACAATGATATAATTTTTTTTCAATTTGGACTTATATATTCAAAGTTATAACAATTTAAAGTATTTATGATAAAGAAGGAAAAAGGAAAAAAAGAGAAAAAAATCGAAACCAAACTCGCTCCTCTGTGGGCGCGTTGCTGATCACCTATATCAACCTTTACATAAAGGCAAAAACCCGTCCTTTATACAAACCTGTAGGCAAGTGCAAACAAGTTTTTTAAGAATATAGATGTAATTTGGCAGCCCTCAGCAAATTAGGAATCGCACGTCGACTGTCAATTTCCTGCGAGGTCACCCCAATGGTATAACTTTTAACCCAATCACACTTTTCTTTTGTTTATTTTTCGAAAACTAATAAAATTATATTTATATAAAAAAGAGTTTGTAACTACATAGTTGATAGCGAAACTTAAAGCATACATTAACATATTGGTGAAGATACCGTAAGCAACTGATTCGTGAAGAATATTCCTACGATAGCAAAGACATTACCAAGTGGTAAGTTGAAAGACGGCAAAAGGGGGTCCAGAGGCTTCCATTTGCCCGGGGTGAAGCAAGCAAGGTCCGACTTCCCAGTGATGACCAGACCGGCTAATCTTGAGGAAACTAAGAGGAGGATACAACCTAGAATACCTACCTTCAGCTACTAAGTTCCAAGACAAATCAACATGGCATAAGTAAATTACATAGTCTTTAATACTGGAAAACAACCTTAACATAACATAACCTACCAACTTGATAAAGCAATTATCTAGTAGAGGCATGGCATGAGACCAAAAGGAGAACACGATTGCAGAGGAGCTATACACCAATCCTTGCGATCGTAGGATGTTAGAATAATACAACTCCTAACCATGGTCAAACTCACCTCCAAGACCTCTAACAATTTACGGAGCAACTCTAGTGTGACATCCATCCAACCATCGGCCCAGTTTGCCACCTCAAAATTCACAAGCAAATCAAACAGAGGAGCAGATTGTAGATTTTTTTTTATAATTGAGGCATTAGCCTTATATTAAAGATAAAAGTAACCTAACAAATGTCAGTCGGGCGAGCTAAGACAGGCCTCATTAAAATCTCCTTAGGCAAAACCCGGAGGGAAAAAGCCAAAGGAGGAAAAAGAGTACCCAGCCCAACCCCCATGATTACATAAGATGGCATACGAAGATACAGTTCCAGTATCCATGCTCCAGACATAACGTCTCTTACCCTTATGCATCATCCTACTAGCATATAGCCTATAACAGACACACCCAACACTCCTAATACATACGATTCTACTAACCCTTTCTTCTCCTCACCCTCTAACCAAAATGACCATCCAAACAGCCCACCCACAACTACAAACAGTACCCTACCATAAATCCTTGCTGTGTCCCTGTGCACTTCTTTACTCCTCTCCCTATGTATCGATCACTTCTGACCCCAACTACTTCTCCTCAAATTCTCGCCTGAGATTGGAGTTGATCGATGAGGTTAGCTTTGGTAAGACTTGGGTTAGGGACTTGACAACCCAACTGTAGAAGCAAACAATGTTTTCAGGATCGTGATCCTACCGTAGGATTGTAATGGACCCCTAGGATCGGATCGTGGGATCGAATCGTAGGATCGAACGATCGTACAAAATTTGATAAATATAAGTTTGTAGTTCATGTAATCTTGCATATTATGAAACTTCAATAAGAAAAGGCATTAGCCAACTTAAAAATCATATAAAATTTTACAGCAAATAAACCATGAGCAAAGTTAACATATAGTTTCATCATCTTAAGCAATCGATAAGTAAGATAATACTCTTACAACATCAAAATATTAGAATGTGAAATTACAAATCCCATAATTCAGTTCTTAAACAAAAAAATGTTAGATCTGATAAATATCAATCAGCTGGGACTGTCAAACATGCTTTAACATCTATGTTGGTGCCAACGAGATGATGTTTTCGGCTTTCCGCCTATAGATACCCCCTACACACAATGTTGCAATACATGTACATGCACTTTATTTTTTTAGTAGCACGATCAACTTAATACCTTGTTCCCATCCTGGATCTGATCTATTACTAGGAGAAATTT
Source organism: Limonium bicolor (assembly GCA_023374045.1). Lineage (NCBI taxonomy): Eukaryota > Viridiplantae > Streptophyta > Magnoliopsida > Caryophyllales > Plumbaginaceae > Limonium > Limonium bicolor. Next base: position 294,786,019 of record CM041778.1, read on the forward strand.
TCTTTCTACGTACAACACAACCTCTATGTCCAGCTTCAATCAGAATTTGGCATTGTTGCTTGCCAGTTTCAAAACTTAAAAGTCGCACTACATGCTCTATACTAGAAGATAATAAGAAAAAATTAAGTAATTATCATCTAACCACTAGCTTTATGAGATTTCAAATAAGCATTTCAATCCAGTATTTTGCCACTACGATTGACATACACTACTGTAACGCTAGTGTCTTTGCATCATGATAATCAAAAGAAAAAACTGAACCATTAAACTATAACAGTAACACTAAATTATAATGAGATAGTAGTGAAATTGATTCTAATCAATTATGGCACTATAATATGCTAGATATTGATTAACATTTAGTTTGATAAAAAAACAGCTGTTAAAAAAGAAACCAATTGTTCATTGTTGTGTTGTTGTTTGTTGTTGTTTTTTGGTTGAATGAAGAGGAAGATTGAAGCTGATGTGCTGTTGCTCAATTTTGGATTAAAGTTGTTGTGTTGCTGTTCTCTTTGCTAGTTAAACAAAGAGGATTAAAGTTGTCGTGCTACTTCGCTTTGTTGGTAAAATGAAAGGATTGAAGTTGATGTTCACTTTGGTGGTTGAATAAAGAGGATTGAAGCTGATGTGGTTGAATGCAGAGAAAAATTGAATAAGTTAGGGTTATAATTTAGAAAATACGTGTTAAGTCATTAGGTGAGGACGTGAGGTGATATCAGTGAGTAAGATAAAGCTCATTTTATGTTTTTTTATATATTTGTATGTTGTAAAGTGTAAAATGGTGGGACCGCAGCTGGATCGCGATTCTGAACGATTCCACCGATCGGAATCGTACTTACCCGATCCTACCATGATCCTACCAAATTCCGAGTCTAGCACCGATCCGAATCGTACTTATGAGGTGGGATCGTAGGATCGTACGATCCTACGATCCGGATCGCGATCCTATGAACACTAGAAGCAAATTAATGCACTCATCAGCTTCTGATTCTACGTTTATGATTTTACCCTGCTCATTTCTTGATGGAGGTCTTTGCCTTTTCCTTATTGCTGATGATGGCGAGGTGTTGTGAAGGAGTTCTACAACTAGGCTTATGCCTTCATTCTCTATTAGGGTCTTCTCAAGGGTATTCTCCTCTTGCACTTTTTCAATTACTATCTGCTGCTTTTGTGGCTCATCACTGTAATTTCCTCCAATTGCTACTGTAGGATTATTTCAATCCCTATGTCTGATCGGCGACTGTATTGGAGAAGATTGGAAAAAAGTGTCAAGTATACCGACAAAATCCTCTTCTGTCTCTTCCTGTGAATGCCACGTATGAGTAGAATTAATGACAACATCATCATTGCTGAGACGCGTGGGGAAGACGGCGCTCTCAACCCGCCTTTCCACTCTCTCACAATTCACAAAGTCACCCGACACGCCCTACTATTCATCAGTCGCTGCTTCAACTATTGTCTCTTGTCGAGACTCTTCCGAATGGTCACCCCCGAGAAGCGCGCCCGATTCATCCTCTCTCACCTCTTTTCCACCGCTATCATTGACTGTTTCCTTCTGGCTTTTATCCTTCCCACACTCCAGCAATAACATTCTCGTCTCATTCTCGGAAGAAGCACCTTGGGATCTGGGCTCCACTTCATGCTCAGAATTAACGGGCATACTTACTGATTGCACCTGTCCCTTAGATTTGTCTACAATATCCCGCTCATTTTGCATTTGGTCAACATTTGAATTTTGTTGGCTTACAATCTTGCTTGTTCCAACCTCCACCATTTGGATGATACTCTCAGAGTGATCCGAGTTCTTGGAATGTAACATTAGCTCGTTGAGTTCAACGATACTAACAAGGAACTTCTGATCATCAACCTTTACCGTAATTTTCAAATTGATAAATTAGAGCGTAGACGTTTCGATTTGAACTCGAATCTCCGCGTTCTCCAGAAACTGACTTTCTTCATCCTTAATTTCGATAACCTCGCCTACAGTTTGGGCTATCTTATGAACATTTGTTTTGTTCGACACATGCAACGGGATCCCTCGGATAAACACCCATGTATGCCTCCTTCTACTTGATCTAATGTGTTCCAACGGTGAATCATTACCCCTTCCCGTTCTTTGCTTTTTTCCCCGCTTGGTCTAGCACAGCTTCAGATAAGAAATAGTGAATCCTTTGGGAAGATGAAACGAGAGACACACAACCTCATTGAACCCATTGGGAAGATAAGAAATAGTGAATCTCTAATTTGACACTCAGGATATGATTGCGGCACCAAATGAAATCGGAGAATCTCTGAGCAACAAAGAGATGTCTCACTGCTTGACCATTGGTGACGAAATCTACATCTTCTAGCATACCTTTGAGGACGAGCTCGATGAGGTCATACCAGTGAGGCGATCGTTGCATGCAAGCGTCAGAGTAGGTGCAGGCTCTGCCGGATTTCTCTAGTGAAGGGGAGATAACACCGGATCGTTTCGCTAGGAGGTTGGTGTCAGTGTCAGTGCCTTGCGGTAGGCGGTGAAGCTAGAGAAGGAAGATGACAACGAAGGGGATGGGGAGATCTGCATAGTGGGTGTTAAGCGGAGAGTGCGAATGACATTTACTAGTGTAAACAACATTTGATTAAGTTGAATTTGAGGGAGGAAAAAAAGAGAGCTTATCTCTCTACATTTATCAACCCAATCACACTTCAATCTGGCCCACCATAACCCTTATTTTCCTTTATATAGCTAAACTAAAAATCATTTATTGAAGCAATACTGAAGGAAAAAACAATAAATAAGATGGAGACACACATGTATAATTTTAAGAGTTCCTCCTCACACTAGTAAAAGCTAGATTATTTGTAACAAGTTTTTGATAACGACTTAAACATCGTTATCATATCTTGTTATTATTGATAAGTATTTTGTTACAAAAGATGGAAATAAAGACTTAAAAAATTGAGACTACAACAACAATATTACCGTTACAAAATCATATTTTTAGTAACAACATAACATATAATAACGAATAAAAGTCGTTACAATAAATAAATTGATATTTGGTTACGCTATCTCCCGTAGTGACATGTAAGAACTTTTGATGTTATAATAAATTAGATTAGTAACGATTTTGATTTTTGGTAACAATTTTTCATTATTACTAATAAGCTATGTTCTAGTAGTGTCACTCAACTACAAAAGTTAAAGATTGAGATAGAAAAAGAAGAACAACACAAGAACTAAAGCTAACAACTTATCATTCCTCTTCTAATACCAACTGCTAACAAGTTGCACATAAATTGTGAGTAGATAGAGAAAACGGTGAGCCAAGATGAGGATGTTGAAGGTGATGCAGGAGTGAAAAAAAATAAACAAAAAGAGAAAAAAGTTGGTAACTATATTTGGGTTTAGTGTGGGAATGGATTTAACTAGGATTATTAAAATTGAGCAGAAGCACATACAAATTCAATATTAACCAGTCAATTCTAGTATTGGACACAGTGTCCGGTCATTTTTGGAGTACTAACATTTAATGCACACGAACCGATTTGGGCAAATGCGGTACATATTTTGCAAAGGAACCACGTTTGCCAAATACGGTTTCTTTGCATTTGAGCGTCCAATCAAAACTGCATTACCCAGATGCGGTTTCTTTGTAAAGTGGAGCCGCTTTAGCCAAACATGGTTCATTTGTAAAATGTCACCCGACATCTACCTCTCTTCTCCTATAAATACCCATTATATTCTCCTCATTTCCCACATATCCTATCCATTATTCTCATATATCTCATTACTTCTACTTCTTCCTCCTCATTTCCCACATCTTATCCTATCCATTCTTCTCATATTTCTGCTTACTTCTACTTCTTCCTCCTCATTTCCATAAAAAAAAGAGTCCAAAAAATATTAGAAAAAAATCTGAAAGAAAACAAAAAGGAAAAGAAAAGAAGAAAAATATATATTTTTTTAAAAAATAACTCTTAGAAGATGACGGGATGCTATGCATCAGCAGCAGGAGGGCCTAGTCTAGAACAAAATGATTTGTTTTTCGTGCAAACGACCCACATTTCGTATGTTATGTTATATGGACTAGAGGTTAGATTTCAATCTCTTTAAGTTTTAATTGCTATTTAGTTTAATAGTTATTTATTTAACTGTGTTAATTAGTAGAATATTTAGATAATCTATTATTGAACTTAGGAGTTTTAGAATGATCTAAGCATAATGGATAGAGTACTGAGTGGGCGTGTGGGTTCAAAGTTGACTGAAAACCCTCATAGACTGATTTCCCCATTGATACAAGTTGTCGGGTTGTGGAGTCTTGCTAGACTAGTGACCAAAGCAAATAGCTTTATCTATAATACTTTGGTTGAGCGATGGAGACCAAAAACACATACATTTATGTTTCCATTTGGGGAGGTTACAATTACTCTAGAGGACATGACACTTCTATTTGGTTTGCCTATCGAGGGTAGAGCGGTGATAGGTGACACTAGTATTAGTACGAATAATATGTGCACTGATTTATTGGGAAAGACACCAGAAGCCCAACATAACAAGGGTAACCATGCTCTATTAACATGGTTATCTGAAAATTTAAATGAGGATGACCCAGAGTTCAACAATGCCGCGCCTGCTCGGGTTGCACAGTACGTTACGACATACATGTTGCAGTTGATTGGTGGAATGCTGATGCCATCCTACCATGGAAACACCGTCGACCTCTGTTATAATCGCTATTGGTTGATTTTGATGTTGTTCGGGGTTACAGTTGGGGTTCTACTATATTGACGTGGATGTATCGTCATTTGTGCATGGCTACCCAAATTACCATGAAGAGATACCTTCTATTCAATACCAGACTACTGACTGTGCAGGCATACTCCAGGATTCCTAGATATTTTATACCAGACAAAGCAGATTCCTAATGATACACCACTGTGTTATTGGTATGTACAATTACTCCAGATTTGTAATAGAATATTTGTTTTAGTGTACTAACTATTTTTTTGAATTTTTAATATTTATCTTGTCTATTATTATTTTTGAACATTTGATAGATGGCATAGAATGGACACCGCTCATATTCAGCATTTATAGGATGCCCGAGCTATATTGGATTCAATGTATGCCCCTCTTACTGATGATGATGTAAGCAAATAACTAATTTCTGTGGATAATGTCTATTTTTAATCAATTATACAAAGCATAATTCGGGTATTCTTTTATCATTGGAGATGGTTGCCTTATGCGGAGCTTCCTCAGTACCAAAATAATGAATCGTATGCATTGGTGGTTCCATTCATACATTTAAATAATATTGTTAAGGGACACAGATAAGTGGTGAAAATATATATTTTTAAGGGTTATTATTACATGTATTTTACATGATTTATAACATAGTTTCACCATTTTATAGAGTATTCTATTTATATTAGTGAACTTACATATCTTTATTATCTTTTAGGTGAAAGCTTAAATTGACATTGTTTACCGCTGCACAAGCAAGCACGCGGGCAGGCTGGTGCAAGCACGCAGGCAGACTTAGGGCCGGCTATTTAACCGGTACATTCTGACCAATTGAACAGGGCCCCCAATTTGAGGGGGCCCAAAATTATTATCTGCAATTTACATATTTATTGTACAGTAGATTAGAATAGAGATTCACGTCACTCTCAATTTAACCTGTCTCCGAACTTTCTTTTTACTCTTCCCTCTCTCTTTCTTTATTCCACGTTTTTTTTTCAATCTCCCCTCTGGCTTTCTCTATTCCAAGCATTTTTTCTTCCAGAAAGTACTGTTGTCGCTTCAGTGACAGTATCCATTACCCTCTTCTCTTCTTCTTTCCCGTTGGTTTCTTCTCAACCATTCTTCTTTTCTTCATCCTCTTTCTACTTCATCCTGTTGTGTACATCTTCTCATTGCTCAAAGAAAAAATTTTACACACCCAAAACGGTTGACATAAAGCCCTGCTCAAAATCTCCAGTTTTTATTATCTTCAATTTCTTCTTCTAGTCTCCCTTTTTAGTGTTTAGCAGATAGTCTCAACTCTCAACCCAAAAAAAAGAGAAAACAATATTTTTTCCAGAAAGTTCACAAACAAAATTCCATATCTATTTAATTATTTTATGCTTACTCCTTCATTCTTCAAGCTTGAAGTGTCGTTGGCATCGGGAGAGAAATTAGCACCGGTAAGTATACAATCTTGCAACTCAGTTTTTTTAATTCTTTGATTGTGCTTTTTTAAATGTTTTTCTACAATAGCTTGATTAATTAGTTAATTTTCACTTAATGTATATGAAATATGTGTGGAGACTAATTTAAACTACATTCGGAGAAAATTAGATCAGTGGGTAAATGTGTTGTGTCAATCATTTATTCATTGTTTAAACCTATTAATTTACTGATGAAAATAACAAGTAATTTGTGTAAATCTGATTTGTGAAACTAATTTATATACTTGGAGTTTTATTCATATGTTAATTTATTTATATTAGTGACATAAATGGTCCAATCATTTATTATTTACTTACGGCTGAAAAACAACAAGTAATATATGTCAATCTGTTTTATGAAATTAACTTATATATTTGGACTTTTTTTCGCTAAATGTTAATTTATTTATATTAGTGAGATAAATCATTTATTCATTTTCTAAGCCTAATTAATGATGAAAAATAATAAGTAATATGTGTAAATCTGATTTGTGAAATTAATTTATATACTTGGACTCTATTTGCTAAAGGTTAATTTTATGAATTGATTTTTTGTGTAAAGTTATTACAAATATAAATTTGGCTAGTGCTTTATTTAAAACTTGATTGATGCCTTAAATTAATTGTCTTGTGTTGTTCTATCATTTTCTAATCGTTTGAATTATTTTTATCTTGCATTCACAGTTTTTTTTTCTTCTCTCAAATAATCTCTACTTATTATAGTTGACTTGAATTATCATAATGATGTGTAAATTTTATTGCAGTTGTTAATTTGGACAGTGGAAGGCTTTCTACAAAACATATGATCATCAAGTGAGCAATTGAGCCGAAGTGTGAGGGCAACATAAATAGAGATTGTATCAACTATTACATTCCTGGTTTTATCGTTTCAACTCAGATTTCTCACTTTTTTTATATATTATACATAGTGAAGTATTTAAAATGTCATCTAGAATCAGAAAGTATGACTCTGGTTGTGAAAAGTGTAAAAAGAAAAAGAAAATGGAAGAGTTAAAACAATCTCAAAAGGGGGCTCTTGATAGGTTTATTACTAAAGAATCTCAAGTTTCATTTGATGATCATGCTGATATTCATGATGTTCTGCCTTCAACCGCTGAAACTCTTCCTAATGATCATATTGAGCCAGCTAATGACAATGTGATAACTAATGCTGATTTGATTAACTTGTTTGATGATGAGAACAATAATGTTGGTGCTCTTGGTGATAGTGATGATGTTGAGAAATTTGAGTCATTTAACTTTTCTCCCTCAAAAGATATATTTGATCCGAGAAATTGGGATTCACTTGATACTAAAATGATTGATGTTTTAGTGATGAAGGGTCCTAAAAGAGATTTGTTAGTTAATAAAGGTCCAAAAGATAAGTTTTCTAGACGATTTAGTTCGACGTTATATACTAGAATTTTGCCAAATGGAGAAAAGTGTGATAGAGATTGGCTTGTCTATTCAAAGGAGCTTGATAGATTGTTTTGTTTTTGCTGTAAAATATTTAGAAAAGGGTCCATAATTGGTCAATTGACAAATGAGGGTTTTGGAGATTGGTCACATGTTAGTGCTAGGCTTAGAGAGCACGAGACAAGTAGGGAGCATGTCAAGAACATGGTCACTTGGTATGATATGCGTTTAAGACTCTTAAAAAATGTGACCATTGATAAAAGTTTTCAAGAACAATTGGAGAGAGAAAAGGATCATTGGAAAAAAATGTTGTTTAGAATCATTTCTATTATGAAATTTCTTGGAAAACATGGTCTAGCATTTCGTGGTAGTAAAGAAAGGTTATAGGAAAATAGCAATGGAAATTTTTTAGGCTTAATTGAGATGCTAGCAGAGTTTGACCCTATTGTTCAAGAGCATGTTAAGCGTATTACAAATGATGATCTTCATGTTCATTATATTGGTCATAATATTCAAAATGAATTGATAGGTTTGCTTGCTTCTGCCATAAAATCAGAAATCATCAAGAAAATAAAGCAAGCTAAGTATTTTTCTGTGATTCTTGACTGCACTCCGAATTCTAGTCACCAAGAGAAAATGACTTTGATTCTAAGATATGTTGATGTTTCTTCTTGTGGTGTTCATGTTGAGGAGTCTTTTCTAGGATTTCTAAATGTGAATGATACAAGTGGCCAAGGACTTTTTATTGTTTTGCAAAATGAATTGAAGTCTCTTGATCTTGATATAGATAATGTGAGAGGTCAAGGCTATGATAATGGGTCAAATATGAAAGGAAAACATCAAGAGTGCAAAAAAGACTATTGGATATAAATCCAAGAGCTTTTTATAGTGCTTGTGGTTGTCATAGTCTTAATTTGACATTATGTGATATGGCTAATTCTTGTGGTAAGGCTAGAGACTTTTTTGGTATCATACAACGTATTTACACAATCTTTGCAAATTCCACTAAGAGATGGCAAATCTTAAAAGACAATGTAAAAGGATTAACTCCTAAGTCATTGTCATCCACCCACTGGGAAAGTCCAGTTGATAGTGTTAAAGCTATAAGGTTTCAAATTGTAGAAATACGAGAAGCTTTACTTCAAGTTGCAGAATCAGACAATGATTCTAAAATAAGAAGTGAAGCTAAATCGTTAGCCATAAATGAACTTGGTGATTATGAATTTCTAATTGCAATAATTATTTGGTATGATATATTATGTGCTGTTAATATAGTTAGCAAACATTTGCAATCAAAGGATATGCTAATTGATGTTGCAATTGAAGAAGTAAAATGTTTGATTTCATTTTTTGAAAAAATAGGGAAAGTGGTTACCATGATGCTACTAATATTGCTAAGAATATTTGTGTTGAAATGAATATTGATCCTGTGTTTCCTGCTAGATGTGAAATTCGAAGAAAAAAACATTTTGATAAAAGTTCACCTGATATTTGTGTATTATCTCCGGAGGATTCCTTTAGAGTTAACTATTTCTTATACATTATTGATCATGCTATTATATCTTTGAAAATGAGGTTTGAACAATACCAAGAATATCAAAAAAATTTTGGTTTCTTATTTACATCTGAGAGGTTGCAATCCTTGGATGATTTAAGGCTAATGTCTTGTTGCACTCATCTTGAAAATACACTTAGTAACTGTGGGCAATCTGATATCAATGGAAATGATTTGAATGTAGAGCTTAAGTTACTTAGAGAGTTTTTGCCTAACAAAAAGATGGGACCTTCTGAGATTTTGAGCTATTTAAGGTCTGTTGATTGCTTTCCTAATGCAACCATTGCATATCGAATTTTGTTGACTATTCCTGTTACTGTTGCATCTGCAGAAAGAAGTTTCTCGAAGCTCAAGTTGTTAAAGTCATATTTGCGTTCTACAATGTCTCAAGAAAGAATTAATGGGTTGGCGATGATAGCAATCGAAAATGATCTCTTAGAGCAACTCAAGTATGAAGAACTGGTTGATGATTTTGCTTCAAGGAAGACGAAAGAGTATTTTCAAGTGCACATATTGTAGTAACTAAATCATAACTTTATGTTTAAGATACATTCAACAGTGTAAACATGATGATTTTGAATGTGTAATTTAATTTAGTAATATTTCTATTTTATATAACTTAATTTTATAAAGGGCCTCATTCTAGATTTAACACAAAGCCCCAGAAATTGTCAAGACGACCCTGGGCAGACTGGTGCAAGCAAGCAGGCTTGCAGGCAGGTGGAAGCAAGTGTAAACAAGCACGCTGCCTGTTTACACTTTCAGCCATACACACTGCACGTAAAACAATTCTCAACGCATGGTAAAGTGCATAAGCATGCACATCAACATACATCCATGCCATGCACATGTGATATTTTCATTTAACGTTCTAAAGCAGACGTTAACTTTCGTGTACAAGCTCACGTACAAGCACGGAAGCATGCACGTAATACCTGAAGAAAAAAATCACCCGACAACAGCATGCATGTTATTAAGTGCGTTGGTCGCACTGAATTCCTCAGGCACACATGTAATTACCTTCCACTAGGCTGTAGTCTCGCCTCACATGCGGACAAAAGAGAGCACGTGAGCAAAATGAAAACGACGCAGAGAATAGAAGATAGCAAACTGAAAAGAAAAGTGACGCTTTCTTGGGGAATCATCGAAAAGAAAAGAGAACAAAGGACAGAGTCGAAGAGAAGAAAAGCGACGGAACGAGAAAACAAGAAGAAAAAGGAGAAGGACCCAATTCCATTAAAAGCTTCTTCAACAACCATGGTTATCTCTTTTACTCCTCTTTTCTCTATTTTTTTAATGTCTGAGTAGTTCCATTTTGTACTTTGGGATGGGGTTTTGACCCCAAATCCCCAAACTAGCATGTAAAACTTAATTTGCTTAAATATAGTTGTTTTGTCTCTCTAAACTTAATGAATGTGCTAGATTGATCACCTTTGTGCATTTATGGTTTCTCCTAATTTCATATATATTTGATTTAGGGATTTTGACCAAGAGAGAGATACACCCTAGATTCTTTCCACTTTAATTAGTTGGTGGATCTAGTGCTATTATTAAGTGCTTGTGTTTAATGTTATCTAGTGATGTTTACCTAACCTTACTCGAAGGGTTTATTCAACTAGATAAGATTTGACTTTCACTAGGATTTTAGAGAGAGTCATAACTGTAGTCCTAATAGATAACTAGAGCAAATTATGATAAATGCTATGTTTGGGAGTATTTGGGCAATTACACTTTCCCGGGGTACATCTTCATCTCAATCCACTAATCTTAATTTAATTGTTTGCTATTTTTATTATTAAATCGAATCACTACGCTTGCCTTTAAACCCATATTTTTACCTCTTTTTAATTAAGCTACTAAATACAGAGACTAGGGAGATAGAACTAATTTCTTTGTGGATACGACACTTGTGGTACTACATCGAATAGGTGTGCTTGCCTACTCTTTGCATATATTTATGTATTTTGTGATATATATTGTTTGGACAACAAGTTTTTGGCGCCGCTACTAAGGAAATTGATAGTTTTTAATCATTTTCTCCAATTTCGGTATTTTAGTTTTTGCTTATTTTTATTTTTGTTTACTTTTGTTTTATTTTTAGTGTTTGTTTTATTTTAGTTTTTATTATTCCTTGTTTTCATTTCTCTATTTCTAATAGTTACCATTTCGCTTTTGGTGATTACTTAGGTACCATTTTCTCCTCTTGTGCATGCCGAGCACCCGAGCTTGTGGTTCTCCGCTTGTCAATCCGAGACCCGTTCTTGAGCTCTTCCTACTAAGACCCAGAAGGGATCTAAGAAGTATAACCATGGCGGATCAAGAACAACCAGGAATAGAAAACAACGGGCACAATCAAAGAGAGTAACTACACGCCCACCCTCAAGCTCTAAGTGACTACTATCAACCATGCACCAAGGGTAGAGCTTCAGCCATAGTCCTTCCAGAGTTGACACCAGAGGAGAACAGACAATGGAAATTTAAGGCGCACTTCATTACGGTTACCCGAGACTTGGGAAGGTTCAGTGGAGCGAATCCAGACGATGCACCAAACCACTTGAGCCTTTTCCTGGACTTTTGCAATTCTTTTGGAAAAGTCAGTGCCGTCAATGAAAGGATAAGACTACAGTTATTCCCTCACTCTCTTCAGGACTCAGCTTCAAGATGGTATAGAAGACTCCCCTCAAAATCAATCCATACATGGGCTCACATGGCTCATAAATTTGTTGCTAAGTACTACCCAACGAGCATAACAAGACAGCTGATTGGTGAGATCAATACTTTCACTCAAGAGCCGGGGGAGACATTATACGATGCATGGGATAGGTTCAAGGAAATGTTGATGAACTGTTCTCATCACGGGCTAGATGATCAATCTCTTTGCCTTTCTTTCTTCAACGGGCTGGATGGTTCTAATAGAGTCCTTGTGAACTCCTCAGCTGGAAGAAGGTTTATGAACAAGTCGCCTCAAGAAGCAACAAAGCTCCTTGAAATCATGACAAACAACACAAGGCAATGGGCTAAGAACAAAGGTAGAGCTTCTAGGGCAGTAGGCCTACTCCATGTCGAGCCTACTGATCACCTCTTAGCTCAAATCTCTTCTCTCACGAAGATGGTCGAAAAATTAGCAACCGCCCAGAAAGAAAGTGTTAAGTTCACAGCTCCTTCTTCCTCGGATCAATCTATGGAGGGATGCGCCATTTGTGCGGGTCCCCATGAAACTCATCATTGCGAGGGAAAGAGTTACGTTAGTGATCATGAGAATGTGAGCTACGTCGGTAACCATCCCATTAACTCATACAACAACAACAATGCCCCTTGGAGAAATCACCCGAATTTTTCATGGAAGAACAATGATCAAACCTAAGGAGGACCGAGTAATACTTCCAACAACTCAATGGGATATAAACCTCAAGAGCCATACCAAGGAAACAACTCTCAAACCGGGTATAGACCTCAAGGTGGCCCACCGGGGTTCAGGCAACAACAACAACCACCCTCCTCCTCTTCTGATGGTATCTTAGCTAGGATGGAAGCCATGATGCAAAACATGCAGAGTATGACAATGAACTTCATGTCGACTACCCAAACTAAGTTCGCCAAGCAAGAAGCTTTCAATGCCAACCAGACAACCTTTAACCAGAACCTCAAAACCCAACTCGACCAAATCTCGGAACAACTTGCTCAAAGGCCACCGGAAATCTTTCCAAGTCAGCCTTAGCAAAATCCAAGAGAGCAAGCGAAAGCGGTGACACTATAAAGTGGGAGGCCACTTGTATCATCTTCTCCACAAGATGAAAGTGAGGATCAATAATCTCACGAATTTCAGAAGGAAGGTCAAGAGATCTTTGAGGAAGCCCCTCCTCCTCCGAAAAATACTTCCAAGGAGAAGTAGTCTCCTAAAACTTCTACCCCTTCCTCTCTTACTAAGATTCTCCCTCCTCTTCCTTTTCCAAATAGGCTCAAAGATAAATATGTAGATGAACAATTTAGAAAGTTTTTGAGCCACTTTAAGAAATTGACAATTAATATTCCATTTTCGGATGCTCTTAAACATATGTCAATCTATGCAAAGTTCATGAAAGACATCATCTCCAACAAGGGATCATTGCAAGAGGTTGACACCGTGTATCTTGCTCAGGAAGTGTCGGATGTGCTACTGAAAAGCTTTAAGAACCTCCCACCAAAACTTGGAGATCCTAGTTTGCCAATCATACCTTGCTCTATTGATGACATTGATTGTGGTAGTGGACTTTGTGATCTAGGAGCTAGTATTAATCTCATGCCACTGTCAATGTTTAATAAGCTTGGAATTGTTGAATGCATGCCTACTTCAATTCAATTGCAATTAGCTGATAGGTCCTTAGCGTTCCCGAAAGGGATAATGGAGGACTTGGTTGTAACGGTTGGAACCTTTGTGTTCCCTGCTAATTTTATTGTGATTGATATGGAGGAAGATGCTAGGGTACCCTTGATTTTGGGTAGTCCTTTCATGAGGACTGCTAGGGGTTTGATAGATGTTGAGAAAGGAAAGATCATACTAAGGCTTCATGATGAAACAATACAGTATGACATGTCTAAGGTAGTAAAGAAAGGTGCGCATGAGGAAGCTATTTTTTCTATGGATATTGTTGACTCTATTGTGCAAGATAATTCCTCTACTATCATTTGCTATGATGCTCTTAAACTTGCTCTATTGGAGTCTTTTGATGATCAAGTGAGAGGTGGTGGAGATGGCGGCAGCCTAGGATAGCAGAAAAGCTTATGTCGTGCCACGCTACCCACCTCCAGAACCATTAGAGCGTTCCGCTCAAAAGCCTCCACCATTGGTTGAAAAGCCTCCAATCGTGGAGATAAAACCCTTACCTTCACACTTAAAATATGCTTATTTGACTGACTCCTATGTTCTACCTGTTATTATCTCCTCCTCTCTAACAGGTGCACAAGAGAAAAGTCTCTTGAAGGTACATGCTTCGAAGCCACAAAAGAGCTATTGGTTGGTCTATCTCAGACATCAAAGGCATTGACCCCCGCTTCTACACTCACCACATATATATGGAGGATGATTACAAACATTTGGTCCAACAGCAGAAAAGGTTAAATCCAAACATGAAAGAGGTAGTGAAGAAAGAATTTATGAAACTGCTTGACTCTGGGATAATCTACCCCATCTCTGACAGTAAATGGGTGAGTCCAGTTCAGGTTGTGCCAAATAAAGGAGGAATCACAGTGGTCCCCAACGCCAAGGGTGGGTTGGTTCCTCAAAGAACCACAAATGGTTGGAGGGTGTGAATTGACTATAGAAAATTGAACACTGCCACCCAAAAGGACCATTTCCCTCTCCCCTTCATCGACCAGATGCTTGAGAGATTGGCCGAGCAAGACTACTACTGTTTCCTTGATGGCTACTCAGGATACTTACAAATACCCATTGCCCTAGAGGACCAAGAGAAGACTACTTTTACATGCCCGTATGGGACATTTGCATACAATCGGATGTCGTTTGGTCTACGCAACACCCCAGCCACCTTCCAAAGGTGTATGATGTCCATCTTCTTGTTATACCCAAAATTTTAACCCCCCGGAAGAGAGTCTTTCCATGGGCATTTTTTGTAATTTTTCAAGGCTCAAAAGCCCCCTATGAGCTTTCTCTCTCCACCAAAGAAGGGTAAAATCAATTCAAAATGCTTTGAAATTTTAATCCATGATAGAGGATGACATTTTGGACATAATGGCGTTAGAATTTTGATTTTTCAAAGTTCCAATAATTTTCTATCAATTTCTGATTAAATCTGACGAGAAATTGAATTTAAAAATATTCCAATATCCAAAAAATTCGATTCCACTTTGGAAAAATCATAAATATCATCCTTTACCCATGTTTAAAATTTCATAGTCAATTTCTTTTTTGGAAGCCCTTGAGCTAAAAAGTCGGTAAATCTCAGTTTTTACTGGATTTTTCTATCTTTAAAGAAGCCTATATAAGGAGCCTTATCCCTTGATCAAATCATAACTCCAAGAACCCTAACACCTCAAGAAACTCAGCCGTCACAACCTCCCCACGTTTTTACACATCCGAGCCCCAAAATTCCATCGAAATCTCACAAAATCACCACAAAACACCTTTTCCAATTTCCACAACACCATCCATCATCAAATCTTCACCAAAACAACACCAAAACGAGAAGAACATCACCAATAACCAATAGTCAGAAGCTGGGTTCGAACTCAATCCAGAACCGAGATCAACGGAGCTCCCAAAAAATCCGAACATGAAGAAACACCTCAAATCCGAAGGTAAAACAGGTAGGAATCTTAGTTTTCTAACTCCCCACGACTTTTCCAGACTTTCTATTGAAATTTGGGTTCGAACTGACTCTTTCCGGCTTCTGTATAGTTGTTCGTTTTTGTTTCTGCCCTTTAACTTGTTTGCTAAGTTTCGTCATTATTCCGAGTTCAAACTGAAATCTTTCGATTACTAACATCTTTTTAAATCATTCAGGCTACAAGTACATAAATTTTGAGCCAAAAACACCGTCGGGAACCATCAAAAACCCACTGTCCGTGGGTGGTCCGTGACCTCGGACGCATGGTCTGGGACCACAGACGGATTGTCCGTGACCACGGACACCCACGGATGATGGCGAGATTTCTTATTTTTCAAGTTTTTGGGTTTTTATCAGTACATGTCCGGGCCCACGGACACCCTGTCCCTGGCCCCGGACTTTTCAAGTTTGCGTTTTTATTTTAGTTATGTTTTCGTAATCATATAATTCAATTGGGGGTCCATGGTCTCGGACATCAGGTCCGTGGCTACGAACATAATTAAAATTTGACCTAATTCTGCCTCCGAAACCCCAGTTTAGGTAGTTTTAATTTTCTGTCAAAAATGTTAACAATACAAAAAATCAGAAGCGCGCACTTAGGTTAAAACGACTCGTGATAACCCGTAATTAAACTAAGTAGAGGAAAAATGACTTCTAGGGGTAATGAAAGTAATTGAACCCTAATTAAGTCGAATATCAAGCCCCCAAACCCGAACTCTCCTTTCCTAATTTGATCTAGGTTAAAATTAGGTGGCGACTCATAATAGGTTCCAGTGAGCTAGCTTAGGTTTTAATAATTGATGTTATATGACATAGTTATTAATCTTAGGTTATAAGTGGACCTAAAACCCTACTAGATCCTAATCCACTTAATCAACATAGGATAAGGGTTTAAAAATCGAGGCTCACACTTCTCTAACTTTCTAGAGAAGAACATCAAGGTTTCATGAACGACTTCTTTGTCTTTGGTCTCACTTTTGAATCCTGTTTAGACAATCTGGATTCTATCCTTGCTCGGTGTGAGGAAACTGACCTTGTGCTTAACTGGGAAAAATGTCACTTCATGGTTAGAGAAGGGATAGTCCTCGGGCACAAAATTTCTTCAAGAGGTATTGAAGTTGATCAGGCCAAGGTCGAGGTCATTGAAAAACTGCCACCGCCTACCTCTGTCAAGGACATCAGAAGTTTTCTTGGTCTTGCCAGGTTTTATAGAAGGTTTATTAAGGATTTCTCCAAAATTTCAAAGCCTTGGTGTGACCTCTTGTCAAAGGACACCAAGTTTGGCTTTACTGAGGAGTGTATGCAACCCTTCACACTTTGAAGGAGTGCCTCATCTCAGCCCCTATCGTAGTTTCATCAGATTGGAGCCTTCTAGTTGAGATTATGTGTGATGCTAGTGACTATGCGGTAGGGGCAGCCTTGTGTCAGAAAAAGGAGAAGATTTTGAGGACCATCTACTATGCCAGTAGAACCCTCAATGAAGCTTAGAAGAATTATGCCACTACGGAGAAAGAGCTTCTAGCAGTGGTTTTTGCTCTGGATAAGTTCCGATCTTACCTCCTTAGGAGCAAAGTGATAGTCCACACAGATCACTCTGCTCTCAAGTATCTGTTCACTAAGGAGGATGCCAAGCCCAGACTTCTCAGATGGATCCTCCTACAAGAATTCAAGATTGAAGTCAAAGATAAGCTAGGAGTGCAAATACAAAAAGTTATCCTGTTTAGTGCATTTATACCATTTAAAATGCCTAAATGGATGGAGCAACCACTCTTTCATGATGTTGTTAGAATTTCTGAAAGATTTACTACCAGAGGGTAATGAGCTTCCAGAAGCAGCTCACACGGTTAAAAGGATAATCTCTGACTTGGGCTTAGGACATGAAAAGATTCATGCATGTCCCAATAATTGCATACTTTTTTGGGGTGACAAAGAGAAAGAAGAAACTTGTTCCTGTGGAGCTTCGAGATGGAAAGTTACCTCTAACAATGAAGATGAGGATGTCATTGGTAAAAAGAAAAAACCAGCAAAAGTCATGCGTTGGTTTCCATTAAAGCCTAGACTTCAAAGACTTTATATGTGCTGAAAAACTGCTAGTCTTATGAGGTGGCACCATACTGATCAAAATAAAGATGGGAAACTGAGACATCCAGCTGATGCTAAAGCTTGGAAGGACTTTGATAGAAGATATCAACTCTTTGCGGATGAACCTCGAAATGTTCGCTTATCCATGGAAAGTGATGGGTTTAACCCATTTAAAACAATGAATGTCACTTACAGTGTGTGGCATGTATGTCTTATACCTTATAACTTGCCCCAATGGATGGTTATGAAACAACCTAACATCATTCTTTCACTCATCATCCCTGGTCCTCAAATTCTTGGAGATAAGTTTGATATCTACATGCAACCATTAATCAAAGAGTTAAATGAGCTATGGGAAGTTGGTGTTAAAACCTATGATGCCTCAAGAAATGAATATTTTCAATTAAAGGCAGCAGTACTCGGCACAATCTCGGATTTCCCCGTCTATGCTAGTCTTTCTGGATGGAGCACTAGAGGAAGATTAGCTTGTCCTGTATGTGGTGTTAACACTACTTCTCAATGGCTCCAGAACAGTAGAAAATTCTGCTACATGTGTCATCGCAGATTTCTACCGCCAGAGCATAGGTATCATTTTGAAGCTTCATCATTCAATGGTACCATAGAGTTGAGGGATCCCCCTTCCATTCCTTCTGAAGATGTAATCACACAACAATTAGAAGGTATTAATTTCTTTGAGCGTAATGAGAATGGCCCTTGGATGAAGAAAAGCATTTTTTTCATGCTACCATATTGGAAAAATTTGTTGTTGCGACATAGACTTGATGCTATGCACATGGAAACAAATATTGCTGAGAATGTTTATGGGACAAGACGGGAAGTCCAAAGATAACTACAAAGCAAGGCTTGACTTGCAAGAGTTGGGTTTAAGGAAATAACTACATCCAACAAGACATCCTAGGAGGAAAACTATCTACTTGCCCAAAGCATGTTATCAAATGACCAAGTCTGAAAAGGAAAGGTTTTTGGAAGTACTCAAGAATATCAAACCTCCTGATAAGTACTCATCCAACATCTCCTGGCGTGTTCAAATGAAAGATAAAAAGCTAATAGGGCTGAAAAGTTATGATTGCCACTTGTTGATGCAGGAATTTTTACCCATCGCCATCAGAGGAAACTTACCTGACTATGTATGTCTTATTTTGATTGACCTCTATGAATACTTCAAGAGGATTTGCAGCAAAGTCCTAACTGAAGATGACCTAAAACAACTCGAGTCTCGTATTGCCATAATTTTATGCAATATGGAAAAGATATTTCCTCCCGCTTTTTTCACCATCATGGTGCATTTAGTAGTTCATTTGGCAAGAGAGATTAGGCTTGGAGGTCCTGTTATGTTTCGCTGGATGTATCCTATTGAAAGGTACATTTCTCATCATCAATGTGCATTGTATACTTGTGAAATTGCCAACCACTGATCTTCAATTTCATCATAGGTACTTTTTACACTTAAATCCTATGTGCACAACAGAGCTCATCCAGAAGGTTCAATAGCAGAAGGATACATGGCTCAAGAAAGTTTAACGTTTTGCTCTCGATATCTTTCGGGTGTAGAAACTAAGTTTACAAGACCAGTAAGAAATGATGACACTAGTGACCAAAATGAACTTGAACGTACAAACTTTCTTTGCCCCGGGCGACCACTAGGAGTAAAAGCTACCAAGATCCCAAATGGAAAAAGAAAGAGAAGGTCCAATTGTGAGATTGATGCACAATCACTTACACAAGCACACCGTTACGTGTTGTTCAATGTTGAATCAGTTGAGCCATATCGCGAGTAAGTGGTTGTACTTTTCAAATGTGGATCTTCTTTTCCCTTCAGATTTTTATGTACCTACTTAATATCATTCATAGGGAACATAAGAGGACCATTCAAGCACAAAACCGTTCACAGCACCGACCACAGTATGCGATTGAGAAAATTCATTCTCAACAATTTAGTGATTGGTTCCGAAGACGAGTATAATTCATTCAACTTCCAAGTATGATATAGTTTTTTATTCTTCACCTTTTTTTTAAATGATTACATTTTTATCACTTTTAAAACTTCATAGGTAGAACGCTTGGAAGAAGCGGGTACAAGTGTTCCAGAGGAAATTAAGTGGTTAACTCGTGGACCAAATACTTCCATTAAACGATTTTCTGGTTACATTGTTAACAGCTTCCGGTTCCATACCAAATACCATGAGAAGTATTTGAAGTCACAAAATAGTGGTGTGGTTGTCAGTGTGAGGGGTGATAGTTATGCTAGTTCCCGAGATACTAGACCAACTGTCGGAGTTATCAAGTATTATGGATCATTGAAAGACATCCTTCAGTTAAAATATTCTGGTAAGATACGAGTTGCACTATTCAGATGTGACTGGGTTGACATCAACAGAGGATGTAAACATGATGCTCTTGGTGCTACACTTGTCAACTTCTCATATTTGGCTCACACTGGAGTCGGTCTACTTGATGACCCCTTCATTCTGGCCTCACAAGCTGAGAAAGTGTTCTACATCAAAGATGCAAGATGTGATGGATGGTTAGTTGCTAAGCAAGTAAAGTTGAGGGATGTTTTTGACATGGGTGATGAGCCAGAATCTTATATGGACCAGAATGGCAATGATGACAGAATTGATGTAGTAGACTTGCATCATGTTGGGGTTGATGGCGATGATGGAGAAGATGTGACATCAATAATGCAACTTGAGTATATGGAAGATCAAGATGAAGATGATCAAAATTAGTGGTTATAGATTAGTATTTTGAATTGTTTTTTGTCTTGTGAATTGAACCTAAATTTGTAACCCCACATACTCATCTTTAAACTTTTTTGTTCAAATATTGGATACATTATCTTTTTCTTGTAGTACATCTTAATACTTCATTATGTTCTTAAATAATAACTTCATTATATGTCTAAATGCATTTGATTTTCTTACCAACCTTTTTCTTTAATGTAAATTTAACCTTTTTACAGTGATACTTTTAGCTTTCGTTCACACAGAAAGGCTAAACATAAGATACGCGTGATATCTATCAACAATCAATCTCAAGGGTCAACACAACAGGAAGGTGGTTCGACTCAATCACAAGAAACTTTTCATACAATTGCAAATGGTGCAATGGATGATGGTGAATCAGATTTTGTGGATACACGTCATGAAGAAACCACTATAGATGAAGATTCTCAACCAGGTTGGTGCAAATATTAAAAATATAGAAACCGTCCTTGCAAATTATGCATTCTATTTTCCAACTATTATTGTTGTTTGATTATCATTTTCTAACTTGTATTATTTTCATGTGAAATGTAATTGAAAAGAAAGTTCGTGGACATACCCGGATGCAAGATGTATGGACTTTAGAGAGTCACCAGCGAGTTCAAGTTAACTTATGAGTTGGGCTTACCAGTTGGCGGAGAAGCTTGTACATTTACCCTATTCCTGGGTACTCTTGCAAGAATGCCTCAACATCTTCCAATCAATTACTCGCAATGGAGAAAAGTTCCCCAAAGGCTGAAGGATGACTTATGGAGCAATGTGAAGGTTATAATTTTTGTAATATGAACTTTACTTTTGATTTAGTTGTCGAGGTATCATATGTATTATGCTCTAATATTCAACTAAATGAAACTATTGTAGGAGAAGTTCACATTTTGTCCAGCTGAACCTGAATTTCTGAAGAGTTGGGTTATTTCTGATGTGAGTAAAAAAATGGAAAGGATGGAAATCTGAATTGAAACAATGCTACTACGATCCAAGCAAGACTGCTGGTAGATGATAGAGTTGGCAAAGATCAAATGAAAAATCTTGTGAATCTTTGGTTGAATCCAGAATACCATGTATATATGATGATTTTATGTTTTATGTTGTTTTATATTTTTTGCGGCATTAGTTTCAAATTGTAATCAACTTTGTGGACTTTCAGATGTTATGTGAACAAAAAAAGAACAATCGTAATAAATCAGATTAGCCTCATTGCACAGGAACTAAATCTTTCGCCAGACTTGAGTACGAAGAGGTGAAAACTTTGCTTATTTCCTTTTTTATTTTGTCCTTGACTTATTGTTTAGTAGTTTTTCATTTTCATAACTCCACGATATTGTAGGCTGCACAATGTGATAGCAACAAAATATGTGTTCCTTGACTTCTTTGCTTCTTATCATTATATTTTTTTAACTTCAACATGCCTTGAACGGTAGCATGTTTTTTCATTCATAGTAGTTTTGCTTGATGTAGGCTAAAAAAAATAATGGGGCTAGGCTTACACATGCTCAACTTTATGTGAAGAGCAGAACTCATAAAAATGGGAGCATAGTGAATGATAAAGCAGCTAAAGTTGTTGTAAGTAATTATTACTTAAACTTTTGGCTGATTTGAATATTGTCTAGTAAAATACTTATGATATATTTCTATCTATTAGGAAATTTTCAAAGGATACATGGATGGAGCAAGCTCTTCGAATGGCATAGCAGGAGTTAAGATCTTGAAGGATGATGAATTGTCTAAAGCTAAAGGACCTGAAAAATGAGGTCATGTTCGATGTGTTGGAAGAGTTCCACATGTTAAAAAGAAAGTAGCTACATCTGGTGAAGATCAACTAACATGGCAAACAGCTGCTAATGAGCTAAGAAAGACCCTTACCTAGACACAAAGGGTCTTGGGTAGTGTTGTAGGATTCATGAAGGAACACATTCCAGAGGCCAGCATGTCAAACTTTTTCAACAGCCTTAATGTGCAGGTAATGTTATTCTTGTACTTGTGTTCTGTAGATTTAGTGTGGGAAGTAATTCATACTATGATATTGCATAGTATTCATTTTTGAGTCATATGTTAAAGTCATTCACCGTGCTGACTACAAAAGTTTAGCTTGTGATATATACACCAAGACATGGTTCATGCTGGAATTGTCTGTTTCTTTAGTTGGTGCCTAATGCAAAATAAGCTCTGTAAATAGTACCAGAGTTGTTCACTATATATGGAACGTTAGTTAGGTATGCTGATTCCATTGTTTCTGTAGTTGGTGCCTAATGCAAAATAAGCTCTATAAATAGTACTAGAGCTGTTCACTATATATACTGGAACTTTAGTTAGGTATGCTGTTTCTATAGGTGTCCATTGTTTCAACGCTGATTTCATTACCCTTCCAACAGTTCCAAGTTCCTGTCCAATTCGGTTCACCCATGTTGTATCAACATCAATTGGCCATATGTTGAAACCGAGTAATATTTGTCATAATTGACTTCCAACAGCTTATCTCTCTTTTCCTTCTTGCATTTGTGAAGATTACTAGCCATGTGTAAATGCAGTAAAGACATGTCTATCATGTATCTCCTCTTGCTCACTAGTCGTTAGGTTCCAGATGAGTGGTTTGGGCATAATCTATGTGTCCGTGTGTGGTGAAGATTAGACTACCCAATGAAGATTGTGCTTTATTTATATATTTCAGGTTCCAAGTGATATTTCTAGCGGTACAAATCGCTCAGTTAATGAAAATCAACTTTCGTCGAGTGAAAGAAATACTAATGGTACTCCTTCTTTCTAATGAATATTTTCCACTTATCTTGGATAACCATTTACTTATCTTCTATCTTTGTGACAATATAATTTTTGTGTGTGCAGGTGCTGAGTAAAAGAATGTGGATGAAGTCAAGATTTTATTTTAGAAGTAGGAGAAGTATGAAGAAAGAGAGAGAGAGAGAGTGATATGTTACATTCTAAACTCGTTTAAGAACAATATTGTATTTTTTGACTTAAACACAACTTATCTTGATGTTGATTATGATACTTTTGGAGAATAATGATGAATGTTAGTGTTGAACTTGCGCTATTGTAAACTCTTAACATTTTTAATGGCATTGGAGCTTATTGAATACCTCATTTATTGTTCGAGAATTCACAGGTCATTTTATGAATATTATTTGAATTATATTTTGTGTCAGTAAAAGTTTTACTAACACTGGATTTTGTGTTAGTATAGCTGTTACAAGATGGTTTATTCTGTTTGTATAATCAACTTTTACTAACATAAATTATGTGTTAGTATATATGTATACCGACACTTACTTTTGTGTAAGTATAGCTATTGCAGGATGGTTTTTTCTATTTGTATAAACAACTTTTAGCTACATAAATTATGTGTTAGTATATAGGTATACTGACACTTAGTTTTGTGTTAGTATAAATTCACAACCTATTCTGTCACTTACGTTAAGTGTTAGTATAGATCTTCTGCCTTTACTGACTAAGAAAATAAGTGTTAGTAAAAGCTCAGAACCCTTTACCGACACACACTATATGTTTCGGTATAGACCTATAGTATCTGAGGTTATACCGACACTTTTTTTAAGTGTCGATAAAGGTCAATTGAGTCTATATTGACACTTTCTATGGCTATACTGACACAAAAAATGCGTTTGTAAATGGCATTTTTTTTTGTAGTGGATCTCACATAGAAGCACCAGATGATGGAGTGCCCATTAATGAATTCTTTCCAGATAAGTATCTCTTCATGATTGGCCATAACAGTGATCCGTAGTATGCATACATGGAAAACTATTTGGCACGGAGAGTAGTGCCTCATGTGATGACTTATCAGTAGAGGAAGAAGTTCTTTATGGATGTGAAGCACTATGAAATACCCCAAACCTTGATATGTTTTCAAAATGCTAAACTATGGTATTTAAAGGCTAAAAAGTGCCTTAGAGACATCAGTGAACAATTTAAACCATAGTAAAGTGTAATAAAGCACTAAGACACAGTTTGAGCAAAAACATGCTCTAAGCTAGGAGTGAACTTGGTTAGGACCCAAAGAGCCTACCAAGACTTAATAATATTCAATTATGATTCAATAAGGCTAATTAAGTCCTTAGGAAACTTTGGTAGACAGTTAAACCAAACAAAACACAAGAAAATACCTTAAAGTCAATAAGAGCAAAAATGTGCTCTAAGCTTGGGATAAATTTGTATAAGACCTAATGGTCATACCTATACCTTATAAATATGTTAATGAACATATTAAATCAATTACCAAAGAAAACCAAGCTTGAAAACAAGTTAAAACACAAAATGTGCTTTAAGGAGTCTTAAAGCACATTTTTGAAAAATTGTCTTGTAAATGAGTTTTGAGTGGCTAAATGACCATCATTACTCTTTAATTAATATGTGTACTACTTAGTATCACATTAGAAAGTCTAAATCAATGGGAAATCAAAAATTTCACAAATATGTGCCTTGTTTTGTGAATAGTGCTCAAATAGTGCTAGTTTAAGTTATAAGTCAACATAAGTTGTTTACTTGGTCAACAAAGGCCATATATGTTATATATTGAAGGGGCCACGGTTTTTAAGGTGGGGAGTCACCAACCTAGTCATCCAACTAAAGAAAAGAAAAAGAAATAAAGTAAAGTTACTATTTGCTTTTAAGCTTAAATATCTTGCAAAAGTGAGACCTCTCACCTCTCCTCTTCATTTCCTTGCCTTCCCACCGTGTTCTTCCTCTATTCTCCCAACCAGAACCGAGCTTGCTACAGCCCTCTCTTCTCTAACTTCAATTGCTCACCAAATGTTCATTAATGCTCCAAATCAAATTCTAAGACCATATTTGTCTTAGTTAGACCAAGCTCTTCACTTATATCTTTTCAAATCTTCAAGAACTCCATTTTTGTGCCATGAAGAATCTCCATTGAAGGGGGAAAAGCTCATCTTCTTTCATATTGTCATTCTCCTTTGTTTCAAGGTAACAAAAACCAAAGAAAATCTAAGTTTCCTCTCATTTTTGTATGTGTCCGAAAATTCACCTCACAATGGTGCTTTTTCTTGCTCTCTTCATAGCTTAATTCAAACTTCAAAGGACTAGGAGGAGTCCTATCTTGCTACTTAACCAAGCTCTCTTCCGAATTCCAAAGGTAATCATCAAATTTTGGTGTTTTAAGACACATATGTAAACCTAGGGTTTAACTATGAGTTGGAGTATTAAACTTAATGCTCATTACCCTTATATGTGTATTGATTAGAAGATTGACAAGTGATAAAAGCCCTTGCCGATTTTCTATCAAGGAAGAACAAAGAAAAACAAGTGGGAAGTCTTGAAAGAAAAGAGGTAAATGTGTTAACCTAATGTGGTTTAAATGCCTAGGAAAATGGAGCTTGATATGCTTAATAAAATACCTAAGGAGCCAATGGCAAATGAGCTAGTAAAATGCTCTCAAGGAGTTTATTAAGGGCATATGTATTGTTGGGTGTATTTGCAGGTCAAAGGCATTATTTATGTGGGAAATTCAGTGTTTAAGGTTTATGCAATTTAAGGGCCTAAGAGCCATGTTTTAAGGGTCCTAAGTGCCAAGCTTTAAGCTTATGCACTATATTGTGATGTAGTGCTAAATGTGTGAAGTTTGTGTATAAAGTGTGTTTGATGGATTTTAGGTGTTCTTGAATGAAATAAGGTAAAAACCTAAGTGTTTGGATGTGAGTATATACAAGAGAAGCTATGGCCAAATTTGGAAAATGTGTAAGAAGTTCTAAGTGTTTTAAGTAAGTTTTGGTGAACTAGGAAGTGTTAAAGGTGAACAAATGTTTTACTTGGGAAGAAAACATGTATTAAGGTGATTTAGAGTGATGCAAGGATTTAGGTATTATCTTGGAAGTTCTAGGAATTCAATGTGTGTTTTTGAGAATGTATTTAAGTCTTGGAGAAGTTGTTTAAGGTTTAGGAATGTTGATGTACAAGAAAGAAGTGATGTTTAGGTAAGATGTGAAAAAGGAGATTTAGTTAGTAAGAAAAGAAGTTTGAGAGATGATGTTAAGGTGTAGAGGAAACACTTTGGTATAGTGGTCATTATTGGTGAAATACCACTTAGAAATCTTAAGGAGGAAACATTCCAAGTGCTAAGAATTTTATAAGAAATTTGTGAATGATAAGATGGTTTTGGTGTGTGATTTAAAGAGTTTAGTACATGGCTAAAGATGTGTTTGAAGTGCCCAAATGAGGTTAGGACATATTAGGATATATGAAGTGAAGTTTGGAGTCAAATGGGCAATGGAAAATAAAGGTCTGGGGCAGACCGACCTTGCGACCGAACTTGCCAAGGTCGGTCGAGCCCAGTTTACCCTGCGAGA
This sequence comes from Limonium bicolor, assembly GCA_023374045.1. Taxonomy (NCBI): domain Eukaryota; kingdom Viridiplantae; phylum Streptophyta; class Magnoliopsida; order Caryophyllales; family Plumbaginaceae; genus Limonium; species Limonium bicolor. The sequence goes on from CM041778.1 coordinate 294,812,714, forward strand.
ATTGGTTTCTGGAATGGACCGACCTTGGGGACCGGACTTGCAAGGTCGGTCGGGCTTGTATTTTGTGTACGAATTAAGTTTCTGGAATCGACCGAACATGGGACCGGACTTGGCAAGTTCGGTCGGGCTGAATTTTCAAAGGGAAGAAACTCTCGGGAATGGACCGAACATGCGACCGAACCTACAAGGTCGGTCGGAGTAGAAATTTTGACGGTAAAGTGTTCTGGAATGGACCGACCTTGTGCAAGGTCGGTCGGTAAGGTCGCTCGGACCAAAAATGTTGTTTATGGTTATAAAATGATATGTAATGATGGGGATTGATTAGTAGTGATGTTATAAGGTTGTTTAAGACAAGTTAGGTGAGTTATAATGACAATTTAGTGGGGGAAAAGATGTATTAAAATGTAAAAGTAAAACAAGTTAAAAAGTGAAGTTATGTAACTAAGTTAACGGGGAAAAGTTATAAGCATTAGACATTAAATAATCATGCTACCCCGATGTTAATAAAAGTACATGTAATGTTATCAGTTGTTCGAGAATTGCTCGAGGAACATAAGTGGACGTGGTAAAGTGGACTCCGGTGACAGGTATGGTTTTCTTGCAACCTGTGTCCTACCGGATTACACCGGCTTGTATGCCAATGTGTTTTTCTGTATGTTTGCCACGTTGTAAGATAAAACATGTAATGAGTTTACAGTAATTCATATATGTGGCGTGTTCAACTGCGATACCATTTAACCTCGGCAGTGTTAACCTTAGTTAACTGAGTCTAGGATCACATGAGAGTTCGGTATTCGGATTAAACGACCCGAACCATGGGGCATTCTAACCACGGCTATGCGTGAGTTGATTATGTTGTTGTGAATGTAGGGATCTCCCTTGTATGTTTAACCCAGTTGTAATACTGTATGTGTGTAGATGTGATAGACTCCATAGTGGGGTTCTAACTAATATCTAAAGTAAGTATGTACTAACAGCGGTGAGGAATCCGGTTTGGCCGGTCGCGCGTTGTTTGGGAGAGGGTATCCTTCTTAGCCTTACCCTTCTCTCTGTTATGGTTGTTTCCCTCACGGGTTATGATCTCCCATTAGCTTATTCCAAAGCTTAGCTATTCTGACTTATGATCGGTTTAGGGGGAAACATGTGTTTGTGTGGTGTGTTCGGGCTTCCAAACCCGAACCATCTTAACTTAAGTTACTCGTCCGACTAATAGGACGGTAATGAGTGTTGTTGTTATTGTATACGAGCTTACCATGAGGGTGACACCATTCTCTAGGCTCACCAGTGAATTATCTATGTTTGGGTCGGTTCCAAGAGGACCGTTCCCGTTATGTTATGTGATGTTGTTGTAATGCAATTCCTATTGCGATGTTATCATGTGCACGTCGAAACGTGAGAGGTGTTGTTATGTTTTGTTATGTGAGGAATGTTATATGTTGTAAATTATGGAGTGTGTGGATCATGGAAATGAATCCCAGTTTGTGATAAGAGGCGTTTAAGGATAACCCGATTTATGGGTAAGTGTCGCCTATTAAGGAAGTAGCTCCATTAGAGGAGAAACACTCTAGGGATAATGAATACCATGAGTGACTTATCAAATAAGGATGTATTATCCGTTTATTGAGCCCATTGAGGCGAAATGTTGTGTGTTGTGTGTTTACAGTTGCGTGCACGATTTAAATATAATCAACCGCATGCTAAGACGACAATTAGTTGTGCGTGGCCCAGTAGCATGTGGGCTGTGGGATTACCATACCAGCAAAGGTGCTGAGCCCCTTGGGGGCCACCCTTTCTCTTCTTTTCTTATTTCAGGTACGAAGTGCTGGAAGCCGTTCGAGAGTAGGACGGGTAGTCGTTGTACATGGGTAATCATTTAAGTGTAAATATACAGTAGGTGTAGTAAGACCGATTGTTATCGGCATCAGTTTGTAAATACTCGGTACTGTTGGAAGGTATGTGTATGTTTTATTGTTAATGGAAAGGGATAATAATGTGTAGTCGCTCGGGAATCTAGTCCATCAGACCGGTACAATGTTAATGTAATAGCCTTGTTAGCCACGTGGGTGGTTAACGGCGTGTAACACCAACGAGTTAAGTTATGTGAAGTAGTATACTTTCCGCTGCAGAAGGTTGTTATGTGTATGTTGTTGGATGGGGTGTTACACACTACTACTGGGAGGATCCATTTGTTTCAAGGCATGCGCAGATGGGATGGTCAGAAGGTGCGTGCCGAAAGCCGAAGTACAAAATATTCTACAGCATTGCCACTCTCTTGAGGCTGGAGGACACCACGGGCCGGCAAGGACCGCAACTAAGATACTTCAATCAGGGTTCTTCTGGGAGACCCTTCATAAGGATTGCCATGCCTATGTTGCCTCCTGTGACCAATGCTAGAGACTTGGAAACACCTCCAGAAAACATGAGATGCCTCTAAATGTCATGATCGAGGTGGAACCTTTCGATCTTTGGGGCATTGACTGCATGGGCCCTTATCCCTCTTTCTGCTCAAATATCTACATCTTAGTGGCAATTGACTATGTCACCAAGTGGGTAGAAGCCATTGCATCCCTCACTAGTGATGCCAAGGTGGTGATTAAGTTCTTGAAAAAGAACATCTTCACAAGGTATGGAGTGCCACGTGCTATAATCAGTGATGGTGGGTCTCACTTCTGCGATAAGCACTTCGAAGCTTTGATGGAAAAGTATGGAGTGAGACACAAGGTAGCCTTACCTTACCATGATCAAACTAATTGCAAGCCAAAGGTCACTAACCGAGAGCTGAAGTGGATCCTTTAGAATACAGTCAATTAATCAAGGAAGGATTAATCACTAAAGCTAGATGATGCACTCTGGGCATATAGGACAGCTTACAAGACCCCCATTGGCATGTCTCTATATCGACTTGTTTTTGGAAAATCTTGTCATCTACCGGTGGAGTTAGTGCACAAATCATTTTGGGCAGTGAAAGCGTTGAACTTTGATCTGATGAGTGTAGTTGACAAAAGAAAATTCTATGTCACCGAGTTAGAGGAGTTTCGAGAGGATGCATAAGAGAACAACCGCATCTATAAGGAGAAAGCCAAGAGGTGGCACGATAAGATGATCCTTAGGCGGGAGTTCCATGAGGGAGATTGGGTTCTGCTTTACAATTCAAGATTGAAGTTGTTCCCTGGCAAATTGAAATCCCATTGGGCTGGACCTTTCACGGTGTCAAATGTTACCCCGTACGGATCTGTTGAGCTGAAAAATGCTAAGGGGCAGACCTTCATGGTGAAACTAGCAAGCGCTCCTGATGCGTCCCCGACGTGTCGTGGACGTACTGATGCGTCCCCGACGTGTCGTGGACGTATCGTGGACTCTAATAAAACTTGATAGTTTAGAGAGGGACGAGAGATAACTTTAAACTGGAAAACACATTTTGACTGAGAATTTACACATACAAAATTCACTCAACCTCCCTTGCCCAACACATGGACTCCCAGGAGAGTTTCGACTTTACCCCTAAACTCGTCAACCCTCTCCTGACTATCGGCCTACGGTTAACCGGCCGTTCCCCGACCTGTCATCCTATCAAATACCCAATGTATTGATACTCTAACCTAGTCCTCTCTAGCTCACTAACTCTCTAGCACTTACACACACTCCTAAGTCTGATCCACACTTGCCTAGATTATCTCTATCTTTTCTCTCATACAGGCTTATCTTGCAAGGAACATTAATGCACGTGTATATACAAGTTAGTTGAGATGTCAACTAACAACCTATGAGTTGTAGATTCTAAGAGTAGAGTACTTATTCTTCTACGAGTATAATAGCCGCACCCTACTGCAGATTTTCTTCCAAATTGATCTGGAGCCAACAGCACACGCGTTGCCCTGTGAATGGGCAAGTTGGTGGCGCGTTTCCTAAGTGGTTGGTCACCACTTGCACACTTCAACTTGTCTGACCTTGTCTGGCTCATAAATGCTCTCTTCTGAATTTGTTACAGCAATGTAATGATGTTCATTAATAGCCTTTGTTTATCTTGTTATCTTGGACATTAATGAGATACACCTTTTGTCGTGAGTTTGTCATGAGCAAGTTGCTTGTGTGGTTGTGAATCATCTGAGTTAGTTTGTTGACGTTGCTAACTCCTTTTGGTCCGTGTTTAATGTCTGATGTAAGAGATATGTGATGGTGTGATTCTTGACTGCTTGTGTCTTGCTAGAAGTTCTCTGGAGCTCTCGTCGACAGGTGCCTGACTGGTAGAGCACATGTCGTGGATTGAGTGCGCTTGCAACCTTGTGTGCTAAGCCACTCATGACTTAAGTGCGCTTGTAACCTTGTGTGCTAAGCCACTTATTCACCTGTCTATCTGAAATCATGAATCTTGACAAACACATTAGATAGACAATACAAGGTTTGCTATCATCAAAACTAAAGGATCTTGTCTTAACAATTTCCCCCTTTTTGATGATGGCAACCTATACACTTATATGTACTTGGTAATTCAAAAATTGAGTGATTCCCCCTAAGAAGGACCCCCCCTGAGTTTATTATGGGTTTTTAAGAATGAAAAGTTTTTAACGAATGATAGCAATAAGTGACAGCTTTTATGTTATACCATAGATAAAGTTTCATTCAGATGATATATAATACAAGGAAGATAGACATAGTCTCACAGGTACTCTCACAAGTACATATAATTTTCTTTCTCCCTTTGCCATACAACAAAAATGGGGAGCAACTACACGACGTAAGATGTTGTAAAGGCCATGACATTCCATAGATTACAAACTACAAAATATGATCAAGATAATCTAGATGGAGTGACGTAGTTGGGTATCCTATTCATAATCCTCTGAGCCAAAAGGCTCTTCCTCCGAAAAACTGGCTTTGATCCAAGAAGGTTTAGCTTTGGTTGGGTTGATCAAAGGTGATTCAGCTGTGGTAGAAAGGTCGGACTCATCAGAATCTATGGAAAACTCCATGTAGTGTGGGGAATGTGAGTGTGATAGAGTGACACTTGATGTGATTGACCAAGCTGTAAGGGAGTCGGAGTCTGGTTGAACATAGCTTTGGGCGACGTATCTCTTTGGGAGTTTGGTGGTCATAAACTTGCGAATGGTGGAGTGAATTATTTGCTCATTCGAGCTAAATGAGCTTTATGGGTATTGAGCCATTTCGTGTGATGATTGTGAGTGGTAAAAGGATTAAGCAAGTTTTATAGAAATTTTGTATATGCTCAACGACTGATCGGTGAGTGGCATTTAATGAGGTGCTACGTCTTGTGGGCTATGTTTATAGGCTTTATAGGTGTCAAGGTTCGAGATTGGATTAGTGGAATGGATGGGACTAAATATCTTAGATCAATTTGTAATTTTTAATCAAGGAAGAAGCAGCCAAGACAATAAATTATTTCGTACCCATCATAAGCATTCAAGTAACAAAAACTAGTTGCATTTTCATTGATACTTTGAAACAGATAGTCGACGGCAAGTAAAAATAGTAATGGGAAAAACAAAATCTAAGCCTAGATCTAATTTTTCTCACGGTTCGCTCATGTCTTTAAGAGACTAAGAACTCTCAGGCAATGTGGGAGTCTATAAAATCTATTGCTCCTTGAACCATGTGATGAACACTTGGTTCAGTGGAGACAGCCTGCATAGCTGTGAGAGTGACTCTCACCCTCTTCAGAATATCTATAGTTGAGGTATCTAGACTGGTCCCCGATGTGTCACGGACCGGTGAGAGACTTCTCTTCCTCTTGAGTGCTGATGCTCTTGCCATTGGATGAGGTTTTGACCTTGAACTTTCACTCTTGGTTTGCTTCTGGACTACCACTAACTGATCTCCCTTAGTTTTTATACCTAATTTTGACAACATCTCTGAGCAGATGCTGTCTTGAACAATTCACGTACATTCATGGACCCCGTCGGTGTCCACTCCACTTTCCAATAAAGCCTTTGTTACTACTCCCCCATGTACTAACCCTTGATTGACATGTCTGCTTTCATCGAGAGTAAGGAGAATCATGGCAGGAAGGTTAATCTTCTCTTGATCTAGAGAGCATAGAGTAACCTTACGTCTCTCACGTTGACAATGTGAGATCGTTGATTTCATGGAGTTATGTTGTGGGTGAGCATACTGAAAAGAACTCTGTCGTGTATTGACATTTCAGCTGTAGGAAAGTTCTTCATTGTTGCTACTTTGTTGAGCAAGCTTACCATCCTTCCTCATAGATGACCGAGATCGTTCCATGATGCTTCTTTTGGGACGATTAATTGAAATACCCCAAACCTTGATATGTTGTTTAACTATTAAACTATGGTATATTAAGGCTAAAAAGTGCCTTAGAAACATTAGTGAACAATTTAAGCCATAGTAAAAACAATAAAGTACCATAAACATAGCTTGAGCAAAAACATGCTATAAGCTTGGAATGAACTTGGTTAGGACCCAAAGATCCTACCAAGACTTAAATAATATGCAATTATGATTTAATAAGGCTAATTAAGTCCTTAAGAAACATTGGTAGACAATTAAACTAAAGAAAACACAAGAAAACACCATAAAGTCAATTTAAGCAAATATTTTCCCTAGACTTGGTGTAACCTTGTATAAGACCTAAAGGTCATTCCTAGACCTTATTAACATGCTAATGAACATGATAAATCAATTACTAAAGAAAACCAAGCTTGAAAACAAGTTAAAACACAAAATGTGCTTTAAGGAGTCTTAAAGCACATTTTTGAAAAATTGTCTTAGAAATGAGTTTTGAGTGGCTAAATGTCCATAATTACTCTTTAATCAACATGTGTACTATTTGGTATCACATTAGGAAGTCTAAATCAATGGGAAATAAAAATTTCACAATTATGTGCGCTAATTTTTGAATAGTGCTAAAATAGTGCTAATTTAAGACATAAGTCAACTTAGTTAATTAAATGGTCAACATAAGTCATAAAATGCCCTATTATATAAATGGGGCTGGTTTTCTATGTGGTGACTCACCACCATGTGCTAGTTAATTAAAGGGAAGAAGAAAAAGTAAGTAAAAAGAGAAAATTACCTTTATAACATAAATATCTCTTAAAGTGTACTCTCTCACCTCATTCTCTTCATTTCTCTCATCTCCACCGTCTTCATCTTCTTCCTCCCCTCTCAAAATCATATTTGCTACAGCACACTCCATTCTCCAACTTCCTTTGCTTGTAACTCTCAATTCCATGCTCTGAATTTAATTCCGAGACTACCGTTGTCTTAGTTAGAGTAAGCTCTACATTCCTAACTTTTCAAATCTTCAAGAACTCCATTTTGGTGCCATGACGAATCTCCATTGAAGGAGTAAAAGCTCACCTTTTCACACCTTGTTGATCTCCTTTGCTTCAAGGTAAGGAAAAACAAAGAAAATCCATGTTTCCCTTCATTTTCATATACAGCCAAAAATTCACCTCTTAATGGTGCATTATCTTGCTTTTCATTTAGCTTGATTCAATCATCAAAGGACTAGGAGGAGTCCCCTCTTGCTTCTTAATCAAGTTCTCTTTCAAATTCCAAGGTAAACTTCCACTTTACTGTTTAAAACACTTATGTAAATCTAGGGTTGAATTATGAGTTTAAGTGTGAAACTTAATGCTCATTACCCTTATATTTGAATTGGTTAGAAGGTTGACAAGTAATAAAAGCTCATTGCCGATTTCCAATAAAGAAAGAACAAGAGAAAACAAGTGAGAAAGCTTGGAAAACAAAGAGGTAAATGACCTCTCTTAATGTAGTTTTGTGCCTTAGGAAATTGAGCTTTGATTGCTTAATAAATAACCTAAAGAGCCAATGGGAAATGAGATAGAAAACTATCCTCAAGGATATTATTAAGGGCATATGTGATGTTGTGTGTATTTGCAGGTTAAAGGTAATTAATATGTGGGAAATTCAGTGTTTAAGATTAATGCAATTTAAGGGCCTAAGTGCCAAGCAATTTAAGTTTATGCACTATATTGTGATGTAGTGTAGTTTAAAGGTTTAGTTGTGTGTAAAGAACATTCCGTGTGAAGATGAGTGTCTTTGATGGTTAAAGGATGAAAAACCATATGTTTGTGTGTAAGGATGTGTACTAAGAGATTGAGTGTTCTAGGTTGTCTAAAGGTGAAAACCTAAGTGTTTGGAGATAAGAAAGTGTTAGGGAGGCTATGGCAAAATTTAGTTGGGAAAAACAAGAGCTTTAAGTGCCTTGGGTGAATTATTGTGACCTAGGTTGTACTAGGAATTGTTAAGTGTTAAATTGGTGAAAGAAAAGGAATTAAGGGGTTCTTGGGTGCTATGATGACTTAGGCATCGTCTTGGTGGATTTAGAGTTTAGATGGGTGTTTTAAACACACCAAAGTTATGTTGTGTGAAGTGTTAAGTCTTATGCAAGTTTTGGTAAACAGAGGAAAAATAATGCCTTGTGAAGGTCTAAGTGTGAACTTGTGGAAAATAGAAGGAGTTTGTGTATGGGAGGTGTATGTGGGAAATAATTCCTTTGAGTAGTGGTAATGGTGGTGAGGTAACATTTTGGTTAGTTGGAGTTATAGGCATGAAACTACCACTTAGAAAACCTAAGGAAAATATTACACGTGTTAAGAGACTTTGTAAGAAATTGAGTAACAAGTTTGGACAATGATTTAAGGAGGTTCAAAGTGTTATTTTGGTATTAGAATATGTCTAAGTTCATGTGTGAAGTTTGGGTAAACAATGGGTGAAGAGAACAGGTAGAACAAAGCTTGAAAATGTTAATAATGCAATTATGTAGCTTTGGTCCGGGACTTGGTTCCAGGGTAAGGTCCCGGACCACATACAAAAACTGGCCGAGAGTTGCACAAACACCATGGTCTGGGACTTGGGGTCGGTACAAAGACCCGGACCAATGCCAATTTTCACCCGAGAGTTCATTTAAGTGTTGGTCCGGGACCTAAGATAAGGACCAAGTCCCGGACCACTCTAAAAATGCTATTCAAGGTTAGAAAATGATATGTAATGATGGGGATTGATAGGTAATGATTTTATAAGGTTGTTTAAGATATGTTAGGTGAGTTATAAAGACAAAAGTGGGTGGAAAGTTGTAGTAAAATGTGAAAGTAAAACGAGTTGAAAAATGTGAAGTTATTTAACTAGTTAACGGGGTTAACTATGGGCGCTAGACGTTAAACAATCACGTTACCCCGATGTTAATGAAAGTAATTGTAATATTACCAGTTGTTCGAGAATTATTCGAGGAACATAAAAGGGCACAATAGAGTGGACCTTGGTGACAGGTATGGTTTTCTTGCAACCTGTGTCCTACTGGATTACACTGGCTTGTATAGGTAATGAATTACCAGTTGTTTTTCTATGTGTTTGACACCTTGCAAGAATAAGCATGAAATGAGTTTATAGTATTTCATTATGTGGCGTGTATAGTTCCGACACCGTTTAACCTCGAAGGTGTTAAACCATAGCTAACCAAATCTAGGATCACATAAGAGATCGGTATTCGGATTTAACGACCCAAACCATGGGAACGCTCTAACTACGGCTATCCGTGTGTTATTTATGTATCGTCACTATGAGTGATTGTGTTTACCTCCCTTGTGTGTCTAATCAAGTTGTAATGCCATATGGTGTGTGGATGTGATAGGTTTTGTATGGAGCTCTTAACTATAGATATATTATGGGGGTGAGGAATCCGGTCGTTCCGATCACGCGTTGTTTGGGAGTTGTTGTATACAGTTTCTTTAACTCTCTCTCTGTTGGATTGTTTTCCTTTTTGGTCTTCAATCACCCTCAAGCTTAACCAAGGCTTTTTCGGACTCACGTCGGATCCGGGGGATATGTACGGTGTGTTCGGTACTATATTGAGACAGACACATCTCAGTAAAGATAAGTTCTCTATGTAGAACAATAGGTTATTGTATAATGAACTTAGCATGTGAAAAAAAAAACATTCTCTAGTCTCCAATGAGATTACTAACTCACATCTCGGGGCACGTGTCTTCACGTGACCCTCTCCAAGTTATGTAGTATGTATGCTAAAATGTGATATGTGATGTTATGTGGAGTATGTGGATCATGGGTATTAATCCAAGGTTATAATAAGAGGAAATTAAGTATAACCCGACTAATGGGTAAGTGTCGTCTAACAAGGAATTAGCTCCATTAAAGGAGAAACCCTCAAGGGTCAAAGAACACAATGAGTGATCTAACGAGTATTGGTGTGTTGACTGATTTGTTGAGCCCCACTTTTGTCGGTATGTAAAGTGTTATGTGATTATAGTTTTCATGCATGATTTAAATATAATCAACTGCATGCTTAGACGACAATTAGTTGTGCGTGACCCAGTAGTATGCGGGTTGCACGATTACCATACCAGCAAAGGTGCTGAGCCCCTTGGGGGCCACCCTTTCTTTCCTTTTTAGGTACAAGGAGCTGGGAGCTGTTCGAGAGTAGGACGGGGTGATAGTTTGTACATGGGTAGTTCATTTAATTACTTATGGATTGTAGGTGTAGTATGACCGAAATTGTTGCCGGCATTAGTTTGTAAATACTTGGTACAGTTGGAATGTAAATGTATATTTGTTGTTGGAAATGGAACGAGATTGTAATGTGTAGTTGCTCGGGAATCTGGTCCATCAAACCGATATAATGTATAAGTATTAGCCTTGTTAGCCATGTGGGTGGTTAACGGCATGTAACACCAATGAGTTAAGTAATATGATGAGTTACGTTTTCCCCTGCAAATGGTTGTCAAGTGTATTGTTGTCGTTGGGGTGTTACATTAATCCTTCTGGTTCTAAGCCAAAAGTCTCGGAGACCCAAGACTTTGAGATAGTGATTTCGGTGTCTTAAACCTATGAGATGATATAGTCGTCATTTTTATCATTCTGGAGTGGTCCAAGATGTCTTATATGTTCTTTGAGTAGCTCAGTGTAGACAGGGATAGGCTTCTGAAAGAAGTCTACCCATCCTTGGAACTCCAATAGTTCGACGATCTCTTCTAGGCCCATCGTTTCCTTCCACTCAATGTCCAACGTCTTAGGTAAGACGGGACAAGATCTGTCGCTGACATTCTCATCCTTGATCAGGGCTGTCTCAAGCTCCTTGAGTTTCTTGAGGCAATTTAGAGATTGAGGAGGTTGAGACTTGGCAGTGACCTTCTTAGCTTGAAGGAGCTCCTCGAGTTCTTCAATATGTGGCGAAAGGACCATCTTCTTTTTTCCTTTTGCCTCCTTTAGTTGCTCACACTCCTTGTGCAAGAGTGTGACATGTGATGGTGACTCTGTTTCATTGTCTTCAACCTGAAGTTGTTGTTGAGGTGTCGGAGACCTATCGACGAGTGGTTCCCCAGACTCGGCGATGAGTTTCGCCTCTTCCTCGGAGTTAGCTGTTGTCTCTTGGAGTATCTCTTCTACTGAAATGTCTTTTTGCGCTGGTTCATTGATTTGAACCTCTTCTTCTTCCAATTGTTGTACAGCTGCCTTGATTTCAGCTGAGATAGTTCATCAGAGAAGAGCAGTCGTCGTGTGGTCTTTTCTGGGGTAGAGTGAGATTTTTGTGGTGCTGTTGGCTTTTGAGTACGTTTTGATGCGCATGTCATGCGACCAGTTATACTGGTGGAATGGCTCTTGGATTTGTTTTTGGATTATTTGGTAGTGATCTTTGGTGAAGGATTTTGAGATGACATTTTTGGTTTTTCTGTAGAGGTAGGAATTTGATGTATTTTCGGCTTGAGGATTTCAGTTGAATGAGGTGATGGAGCTTGGGAAAATAGTGGTTTAAATAGTGTACCTCTTCAAGTAGAAGTTCGCCTTTGTCAATTACCCGACACATAAGCTGATCTTATAGGTCTTTGGAAAGGCGAGGGGGTGGCGATTCTCTGTGAGCTTCTGTCGATCTTAAGTCGGCCACTTGTCCTAAGGAATAGTCCTTGAGTGCAGCTTTGCGGAGAGAGGATTTGGGTGCCATTGTTAGTCGAAGGATTTCTGGAGTTTCTTGTGAACCTTTTGCTATAGAGATCTTTAGAGTTGATGTGAGGCGAGTTTCTTTGCACTTAAATCTCGTAGGAAGTTTTGTGAGAGAGAAGATAATATGCTTTGAGTGCTTATAGAGATTAGAGAGAGTGAGGGCAATAGTGTGACAGGAGTAAAACTCCCCTTGCCCTTTTATAGATATCGAGTAACGGTCGGCAACTGCTCCTCGTCCGCTCGCTGACATGTCCTAACGGTACTATTCATAACGAGCAGCAGTCGTGACTGTTGTCAGCAATCCGTTGCGGAATTTTCCCATTTCTATCCGTTGGACTGTCTCTAACCTAATCTCACTTTTGTGGAAAATCACATATTTGCTTTAAGTAGTCGTTTGAGATATTTTCTATGCATTAAACTGATCGTTGACTACTAAACAACAAGATAACAGGTGTTGCTCACATGTCGTTGACCGATCGTGGGAAATAAAAAGTAGTTTAACTATCATTAATGAATATCATTCCAAGATCATGAACAATCTTAGTAAACCTTTCTCTACTTAATGGCTTAGTAAAGATGTCAGCTAGTTGATTTTAAATAGAAATATACTTTAAACCAACTAGTTTCTTTTCACAACAATCTCTAAGAAAGTGATGTCTAATATCAATATGTTTGGTACGAGAATGATGCACAGGATTTTTGGAAATAGAGATGGCACTTGTATTGTCACACATAATTGGTAATGTACCTATTTTGATGCCATAGTCACCAATTTGTTGTTTAAGCCATAGGAGTTGAGCACAGCAGCTTGCCGCAGCAATGTATTTAGATTCGGCTGTAGAGATGGTAATACTTTGTTGTTTCTTTGATCCCCATGCAATCAGACATGACCCAACAAAGAATGCTGTCCCTGAAGTGCTCTTTCTATCGGTGATAGATCCTCCATAGTCTGCATCTGAAAATCCTACAGCGTTACAGTTAGTGAACTTAGGATAAAAGAGACCAAGATTCATGGTTCCTTTTAAGTAACGCATGATTCTTTTTACAGCTGTGAGGTGACTTTCTCTTGGATCTGATTAAAACCTGGCACATAAGCAAACACTATACATAATGTCAGGTCTACTAACACTTAAATATAGTAAAGAACCAATCATCTCTCTATATGATCGCTGGTTGACCGGTCGGTCACTAGTCGTGATGCCCATCTTGGTGCCAACTGTCATTGGTGTGTCAAATGTTTTACATTCCTCCATTCCAAATCTCTTCAGCAAATCCTTTACATACTTCTCTTGGGATACGATAGTCCCTTCGTCATTTTACTTGACTTGGAGTCCTAGGAAGAACTTCAATTCTCCCAGATCACTCATCTTAAATTCCTTTTTCATCAATGCTTCAAACTTTTTGCAATATTTCTCATCAGAGGCCCTCATGAGATTATCTACCTTGCTTTTATCCGACATTTTTCCCAATTTTTTATTTTCTTCCAAAAGTTCATCGTTTTTAGTTTCTAATGCCTCTAGGTGATCAACTAATATAAGAGAAAACTTTCTAAGTCCTAGAAGTTCAGCCTTTTGAATTCTCTTTCCGAGTTTAGAATAGTTTACCTTGTGTTCTTCTTCTGATTCTGAGACATCATTGCCTTGTGCCATCAAGCACACTTCTTCAAGGCATAGGCGAGCCTTATCATTTTCTGAGGTGTCGCTGTCTGAGGTATGATTGTCATCACTCTGTTCAGAATCTCCCTATGCGGCAACGAAGGCTTCCTTTTTTGGTCCTTTGTTGAATGATCCTCGGATAGGCTTCATGACCCTGTCGTTGTCCTCTCGTGATCACTGAGGGCAGTCTTTGATATTATGTCCGCATTTTGAACACCCAAAACACTTGTCATTGCTCTTCCTTTGATCATCCGACTCCTTGGACTCCTTGCCTTTCCTCATTTTATTTCTTATGAACTTTCAAACATACCTCTTAGCATAGAGGACCACTTCATCATTGTCGTTTCCTAACTCGGACCTTTCAACTTTAGCTACTTGAAGGGCTATGCCTTTCCCTTTATCTCTTGATGCACTTTCTGAGTTCCCATGGTGTAGTTTTAACTCGAAAGCCATTAGAGATCCTAGCATGTCTTCCAAAGACATTTTGGAGAGATCATTCACTTCTTGCATGGTATTGACTTTGCTGTCAAAGGAGGCAGGAAGAGATCTGAGGAACTTCCGAATTTGATCCTCGTTAGAGATAGTTCTTCCAACTCGTTAGAGATAGTTCTTCCAAGCACCGACATTTCATTGATCAGCTTAGTGAACCTTGTATGCATTTCAAAAATGCTCTCCTTTTCTTCCATCTTGAATAGCTCCCAGTGAGTGAGCAGCAAGTCAATGCGAGTCTTTTTGATCTTATCATTCCCTCCATAGGTGACCTCAAGAGTTTTCCAAATCTCTTGGGTTGTTTTAGCTGAAGCAATCTTGGAGTCTTGCTCAGGTAGTAGTGCACAGTGAAGTATTCTTACAGCTCGAGCGTTGAATACCAGCTGCTTGATTTGATCATCTGTCATGCTGTCGATAGATATGTCTTGTCCTTGAGGATTCTAGAAGGTGTACTCTCCATGTGTTATCACCCTCCATATTCTTGGACCGTTAGACTTGATATGAAAATCCATTTTGTTCTTCCAGTGAGTGTAGTTGTCTCCATTGAAGAGTGGTGGTCGATTCGGTGCAGAACCTTCTTCTACTGCTAGAATGCTTGCATGAGACATCTTTGATCGTCTTCCAAAGCAGTTAGCTTTCTATAAGAGACCTGCTCTGATACCAATTGAAACTAGTAAGCGCTCCTGATGCGTCCCCGACGTGTTGTGGACGTATCGTGGACTCTAATAAAACTTGATAGTTTAGAGAGAGACGAGAGATAACTTTAAATTGGAAAATACATTTCGATTGAGAATTTACACACACAAAATTCACTCAACCTCCCTTGCCCTACACACGGACTCCCGGCACAGTTTCAACTTTACTTCTAAAGTCGTCAACCTTCTCCTGACTATCGGCCTACTGCTCACCGACCGTTCCCTGACCTGTCATCCTATCAAATACCAATGTATTGATACTCTAACCCAGTCCTCTCTAGCTCACTAACTCTCTAGCACTTACACACACTCCTAAGTCTGATCCACACTTGCCTAGATTATCTCTATCTTTTCTCTCGTACAGGCTTATCTTACAAGGAACATTAATGCACGTGTATATACAAGTTAGTTGAGATGTCAACTAACAACCTATGAGTTGTAGACTCTAAGAGTAGAGTACTCATTATTCTACGAATATAATAGCCGCACCCTACTGCTAAGAGAGATTTTAGTAGGTATTTATTGAATAATTATGTACAAAAGATTTAAACTAAAGCATACACTAGTACAAAAAACGTCTATTTCGGCGCCCCTACTTTGGCGGTTGTAGATAAAACCGCCAAAATAGGAGCCCGAGATGTATTAGCTCTGTAAAGCAGGGGTCTATTTCGGCGGTTCCTGGATATGAACCGCCGAAATAGGCTATATTTAATTATTAAAAAAATAAAAGAGACCTATTTCGGCGGTTCCTTACACGAAACCGCCGAAATAGGTTTTTCTATTTTTCTTTTTTTTTTAATTTAAGGACCTATTTCGGCGGTTCTTTGTTAGAAACCGCCGAAATAGGTTTCTTTAATTTTTTTTTATTAAATATGGCCTATTTCGGCGGTTTCTAACAAAGAACCGCCGAAATAGGTCCTTTTAATTAACCCCCCAAGCCCGCCCCGACGCTATTACGCGATTAACCTAAATTAACCCCTCTTCTCTCTGTTAGCAGTGGTGATTTGGACGAACCTCCGACGCCACCACCACCTACTGCCGTCGCCGCCTCCTCCTCCCGCCTTCGCCGGACGTCGCGCCGCCGATGGTTGTCGCGTCGGTGGTGTCGCCGCCCTCCTCCCGCCCAGCAAACAGACGCGGCAAGGTATGCAACCCTAACTTTCATTTTCGTTTTTGTTTACTTAATTGTTAATGTGTTGTTAAAATTGATAGATTGTTGTCACATTGTGATTGTGGATGATGATATTTATTGTGTGTGTGAAATCTTTGGAAGATTTGGTTGTTAAACTATTAAATTTATGTATGCACACAAGGTGTTCGACGAAATGTCCGAGTGAATTTTTTTGCTGTTTTTGGCCCTTCTTTTAAGTATAGTTAGGTTAGCTTATTTGGGCTAGATTTATTATGCTTATATATGGGGCGGAACAATGTTTGACCATTATTTGTTTAAGTATATTTAGGTTAGCTTATTTGTCCACTTAAAATTACTTGTTTATTCACATTTCATAAGTAAATATACATTGTAAATATACATTGGTGAGTGAGATCTCTGCTAGTTATATAAGTTAAGCAACATTTGTACTAATCACAAATGAAGTTTACTTGTTCGAACAAGTAATATAAGTTAAGCAATTAAGAGTTTCTCCTTGTCTTCATAAACAATGTAGTCGAGTTGATGAGTTATCATCTTTGACACTAAGTTCCCCACTCTCTGTAGATTGTATTATAGTTATACTAAAAAAAATTCTTATTGTGCTTGTTTGAATGAGCTAACGATAATGTTTATAATTTATATATTTGATTATGATATTATATTATCGTTAATACAAGAGTGTGATGCATAAGTGGTATATTGAAAATTATGGATAACATGTTAAACATGAAAAATACAATTTAGGTTGTTATGTAAGTTATAGTTTGATCTTGTCATTTATGAGTTGTTATGAACAACTTCATTCATTGGTAAAAATACTATTAAACATTCGGTAGTGTATATATATATGAGTATTGTATAGTCGTTAAGTTTAATATAAAATTATTCTAATTGATCTGAATGTTGTTCAATCTTTATGCGTTGCCTCTGTAGAGATTGGTGTTGCTACACGCGTCTCGCACGCCCGATTGAGAAGAGGGGCTGAAAACAATTCATTTAGGAATCGGTAAATTTTTTTAATTTAACTCTTCATTCTCTTCACTCACTGTAAATTTGCAACCTAACTGCATATAAGGAACAAACACAACTACTGAGTTTCTCTTGTGTCTATACGTATTTGTGTCTCTACAGATAAATACTTAAGAAGGTTCTTTACCATTTGATGGTAGATTGAAAGCGGATCGGAGAACAATTCATTTTGGAACCGGTATAATCTAACTTATCATTTTTCTCTTTTGTACTTTGTATTTGATTTCCACAAATTATTGGAATTTCGTTTGATGAATAAATTTGGTATATATTAGTTTGGTTTATGATAGAAATTTGTGTTGTTGAATAATTGGTGAATGCTTAATAATAGGCATGGTTGTGTCTTTTTTTTACTTTGTATTTGATTTCCATAAATTATTAAATTTTGGTTTGATGGATAAAGTTGGTATTAGTTTGATTTGTGATGGAAATTTGTGTTGATGAATGGTTGGCGAATGCTTAATAATAAGCATGGGATAGGTAAAATTATGCAAAAGTCATGCCGATTTTTTTTTACAATCTCTTCGTAATTAATATTGTTTGATGTATGTGTATATGTCTAACAATATCTAATTTTTTTTATCAGGTCTCACTACATTCAAGTCCGTGAAGCACCTCTCTTGTTTCCCGCCTTCTTCCATTACTGGGCACGTTGGTATCCGCCAGGCATTTGGCGTACCCGGGTCCAGAAGTGCACAGGGAAAGACGATTAGCTATGAGGAGCACCTAAGAGCGTTGGCTGAGATGGAGCAGAGGATTACTCAGAGCGTCGACGAGAGGATCGCTCACGCTATGTCAAGGCTTCAGCCACAGCAGCATGACAGCCAAGAGGTTTCTTGACCACCAGTTGAGTCACCCATTCAGCAGCAGAGTGCACCGGTAGTGAGAAGTAGTGTCCACTCGGCTGATCTGTTTCCCTATGCATCTCTAAAGGTTAGACTAACATTTAAATTGAGTACATGACGATTAAGATTTTTCACTTGATCACTAATATCATCATAGAGGAATTCTCAATTTTTATCTAAACAAGTTCCACATAACACTCAGGCACCCACTGAGTGCCATCTGTTTTTACAAATTGGAGTAGAAGAGGTCATGGTGGCATGGGGAAAACTTTTCCCCTCTCTTCCAAGTGATATTCTGCACGGTGAACCACTCCGACATTACCATGCACGAGTGCTTCTGGACGAATTTGTTGCAGAGCATGCTGACGTCGGTTTACCGGTGCCGATCCCTCAAAGACCTACCTTGCGTTCCGCACAAACTGCGACAGTGCAGTGGCCTATACGATTGGTCAGACTCCCTGGGCAGGTATTTACTCTTAACCGTTGCTATAAAACTATTGGTGTACCACCTTGCATCCATATACTTAATTTTACTAATATCATAGGATATGAGCCGACCGAAGACTGATAAGGGCAAAGGAAAAAGAATTGTTGCGCCTGTGTAATCAAAGGCATCCACAAATTTCATGCTTAGACCTGCTTTGGTGGAGAAAAGAATATTGGCCGGCCTGCCGACTAATATGCAGATTCTACATTCATCCTTGTTGCTGCTACCACCTGATTGTGATTCCCTCACTGTGGAAGATCCCGAGCGGATATTTCACTTTGTAGTTCAAGGAGAAGATATACATCGATTTGGGATGTATATGTCCGACTTCGAGGAGTGCTTCAGGAGGGATTGGTTGAATGTGTCGATTATCAAGTCAGCCGCCATGTGAGTGACTTCTACCTTTTGTATTTTGAATTCATTGATTGGTGATGAATTAGATGTTTGAATAAAAAGTTAATGATCGACTAATGATATTGCCTCATAGGGGGTGCATGATAAGGCGATCAATGTCTATGAAGATCACAGATTCGGATTCCTGTGTCCTGCTATGTGCAGTGAAGTCCAGATGACAAGTGATATGGAAGGCCTTATGCAGTATATGACGAATGCCCTCTTTGAATGTTCTAACAAGTCATTTATTATGCTACCATATCATTCAGGGTATGATATTTGACTATTTCTCTTAGTATTATCTAAAACATATAGTTTGTGTTAGTTGCTTAATGATTACAACACATTGTGTAATTTGTGGACAGTCGACATTGGTCATTGATTGTGCTGGTGATGTTGAAGCACCCACGAATCTTTCAATTTGACTCACTTGGTAAGGCTGCCAAGAGACCAAAGATCTCCACCGCAATACTGGGGTAATTAGTTTGTTATCGTAAACAACAATTATTATTACTTAACATTAACTGTTTCATAACTTGCTACTGATGCTTAAAACTATATATATTGCTGCTGTATATAGTTCCATGAGAGCTGCATTATCTCTCCAGAATAAAACAATGAAGCGTGACATCCCTTGGAACCTAGTCAAGGTACTCTATTAATTGATAAATTTGTGTTATAATGTTTAAACTTGTTTATAACTGTCAATATGTGCGTTTGTATAGTGTCCGGTGCAGCCTGGGGGTTCAGAATGTGGATACTATGTCATGAGATTCATGAGTGACATAGTAGGAGCGTCGAACCTTTTACCAGAGCACTCGTTAGACAAGGTAACATTCTTTGAAAGTTTCAGTTATGCTCTTTAGATGTTGTTAGACTTGTACGTTTTAGATTAATGTTCATTTTTTTTTCAAGGCTTACGAAGAAGTGTTCAAAGGTGGTCAGTATGATGATGCTCAAATTGTTGAGATGCTGGAGGAATGGTCGGAGTTCGTCTGCACAAGTTTAATGAATTGATGATCATGAAGATGTTTTGTGAACTTTTTGGAGTATGTAATTGTAACTTTGTACACTTGTGGATGGTGTAATGGTAGATTTGAATTGTAATGTTGTTTTTTATTTGTAATGAAAGTGTGTAAATAAGTGTAATTGCATTGGTTTTGTTAACTCTCAAATTGTGGTGCGTCGTTGGTATTAATTGGGAGCTTTTATAACTTTTTAAATGTGTGCTGGAGCTCCCTGTATGGATGAAGCTTTATTACAGGTCTCATTGAAACAAATACGGTGAATATATATATATATATATATATAAGCTAGGATGGAAAAAAAATACCCCTATCTCGGCGGTTCTTAGAGCACAACCGCCGAGATAGACCCATGGGATTGACCGATGCTGAGTTTGACCATGAGTCTATCTCGGCAGTTCTTAGAGAACAACCGCCGAGATAGACTCATGGTCAAACTCAGCATCGGTCAATCCCATAGGTCTATCTCGGCGGTTGTGCTCTAAGAACCGCCGAGATAGGTACACCTATTTCGGCGGTGCTCATTTCGGCGGTTCACAACCGCCGAAATAGGCCCATTGGAACCGCCGAAATAGGCCTTTTTTCTACTAGTGATAGGAAAACTCAAGAATGTGCCGGGTATATCTTACCCGGCACTATGCATGGCATTAAATAAAAGGTAAAATATCCTACTCAATCTACTACGGGTAGCAAACCAAAACCCGGTCAAAAGTAGCAGGGAAGCAAATTAAGACCAAGCAAGTCGAACCCTAGGGACTTGTATAGAAAATTAGTCCTAGCCTTGGTAATTACTAAGTAAAAAGGGGGGAAAATGATAGATTTTCTAATTCTAATAAAAACTAACAAAACTAAGTGGTATTTACAATGAATTTATTCTTGATTAAAGGAGTAAAACCATCTAAGCATCAATGTGAACTCGAAACATAAACACAAGCCTTCGAATTAACCAACAAATGAAAACGCCAGGTGTCCTGCCGGATACCAGATGCACGGCATATTCAAAGACATTGAATATGCCGGACATTGGCCACCCGGCAGTGCATCCGGCATAGTCAATATGCGTATTATTTTTCCAGTTTCCGAGAAGAAAACAGAAGACTCAATACTTATTAACAATTCGAGCATATATCATGCCACGAAATGAACAAAGTAATGGGGAATGTGGATTAATTCTCACTCTTACTACTAACTCTTAATTCTTAAGAAGAGAGTAGGAAGACCATTAAGAGAGTCTAACCTATTCTACTTGGGATTAGTCTTCCACAAGTAAAATTTGCATGAAGAGAAAAAGGAGATCAACCAATTCTCTTTCAATAAGAACCTTACTCTTAATAAACTTGAAATTTATATTAAAGTGATCATATTTGTCTTACAAAGAGAGTTTCATCCCAACCAAGACAGAAGGGATTACTACTCATTCACCCATGAATTGAAGAAGGAAATACAAGGAGAAGGGAGAGTTTTGACATGACCTTCACCCTCTAAATCTTCTTCCGAATCTTCTTCTTCTTCTCTTGAATGATTGTGCAGCAATTCTTCAGTCGAAATGTGTCTTTTTTGTGGAGTAAGAGTGTGGGAAATATGATGGAAAATGGATGCCAAAATTCGCAGCCTCTTACGCCCTTTTATAGACATAAAATCTTCAGGTGTCGGATCCCATGCCGGGTGGAAGTCATCAGGCATCAGGATTTAACATGTGCTTTTCAGTAACGGTCGAAACCACCTTGGCGCGAAGAGTCACTTATGCCGGACAGATTCCATCCGGCATCATACCCGGCATCGAGTATTTGGATAACGGCAAATAACCGACATCTTTTGGGGAATAGGCGCGTCTTTTGCCTATGCCGGATACAACATACCCGACATCATGTCCGGTGGCGTCCCATTTCTGCTGTGTACTTGAGCCGTGCATGAGAGATCCGGCTCCATATCTGGCAAGGTTTGGTTTTTGATGAAAAACTTGCTCCTTGCATGAAAAACACTAAGAGCATTAGTCTGAACATATAAAATGACTTCTTATATAAATTAATGCAATTACTAACTATTCTAACCTTATTTTAACATATAATACTACAAATCTAGCTTATGAAAGATGATAAGTCTACGGCTTATCAAGGCCCTACACTTACCTTTTGCTAGTCCTCGAGCAAAATTAAATCAGGAAAGAGTACTACTTGTGCACAAAACAAAATTTTAGAATGGCAATGAGATATTTCTTCCTAACTACTTGACTCTCAATCATAAGCATCACTTAATCTTTCTCATTCTATCAATAATATACAAGTGGGTAAAATAGTAAAAACATTCAATCTCAAAAACGGAACAAGAACTCATGGGCTATTTGTATAAGGGATTTTTGCATCTCTCCTTCTTCCAGTTTCCAACATTCAGCTCTATTTTTCAAGAGTTTCTGAATGTGGCCAAGACTCTCATCATGGTTTTTTTATATTATTGTTCAGCCCTATTTTTCAAGGGTTTCTGAATCAACCATGATTTCTTTTGCATTTAAAGAACGGGGAATTTAGGAGAAAAACAAAAGGAAAAACTCTCAATTTTTGCTTTTATTTTGAGGCAATCTTGCAACCTCATATGCTTCATATATATTTTTTTTCATCACCCTTTTCTAAGATATTTACCCATAAGAATTGAACTATTTTGAAAAGGAAAGAAAGATATATCACCCAAAAGTAGATCAAGGACAAAGTGGAAGTAAGTTCATATACTCATGTTCACGAAAAGAATCAAGAAGTGAGAAATGATATCTAAGGGTCATTAGAAAGCTTACCTCTTGAAAGAACAAATATTAAGTCTTCCCTAATGTCAACTTAATCAAGGACATACAAAAGGTTGAGTAGAAGGTTAATAAACTTAAAACTTATTATATTGAATAACCAGACATGCTATAAACATTTTGTTTTTTTTAGGGGGAGTCCCCCTGCCCTACACTAGGCAGGAACAATGTCCCCAGTGTTTAAGAAAGAAGTAAAGAAATAATTAATAAAAATATAATTTAATAGCAAAGAAAGAACACAACTTCCCTGGAACGTGTACGTGGGAATGTGAAAGGCCCTACACTTGGCCTTTGGCGACATAGCAGCATTTTGTAATTTGTAGTGGCATCAACTCCTTCGAGGTAGAATCATTAAAAATTAGATCCACGGAGTTGGAAGTCTTACATTCAGGGCTTAGATATTTCTTCAAGCGGGAACCGTTGACTTTGAATCTTGCACCCGTAGAATTTTCAAGTTCGAAAGCACCATATTCAGTCATGGAAGTGATAGTGAAAGGTCCAGCCCAGTGAGATTTCAACTTTCCCTGAAAAAGTCGAAGGCGAGAATTGTAGAGGAGGACTTGATCACCCACATGAAAATCGCGTGGAAGAATAGCTTGGTCATGAATCTTCTTAGTACGCTCTTTATATCTGAGCATTCTCATAAGCGTTGTGGCGTAATTCTTCAAGCTCAGATAACTGGAAGTTCCTTTGACTCCTGCTTCTCATGTCAAAGTTGAGTGCTTTGAGGGCCCGTAGGCCTTATGCTCAAGTTCTACGGGCAAGTGACAAGCTTTCCCATACAAGGCGGAATGGTGTGGTCCCGATAGGAGTTTTAAAGGCAGTTCGATATGCCCATAAAGCATCATCAAGTTTGGGGGACCAATCCTTGCGAGATGAACAGACCGTTTTCTGTAAGATCCATTTCAATTCACGGTTGGAAACTTCGGTCTGTCTATTAGCCTATGGATGGTAGGGAAGCGTAATCTTATGATGAACTCCATACTTCTTTAAGAGGTTATCAAACTGACGGTTGCAGAAGTGAGAACCACCGTCAGAAATGATAGCTCGTGGAATGCCAAATCTGGTGAAAATGTTTTTCTTTAGAAATGTCAAAACAGTCTTGGCATTGGCAGATGAGCATGGAATGGCTTCAACCTATTTGGAAACATAGTCGATGGTGACTAGGATGTACTGATGGCCCTGCGATGAGGGAAATGGACCCATGAAGTCGATGCCCCAAACATCGAATAATTCGACCTCCAGGATATTTGTTAGCGGCATTTCATGACGCCTGGAGATGTTTCCCATTCTTTGACAACTGTCACATTGAGAAACAAACTGATGGGAATCTTTATGTAAGGTTGGCCAATAGAGCCCTGATTCCAATACCTTGGCTGCTGTTCGTGTAGCCCCATGATGTCCGCCGGCCTCCTTAGAGTGACAAAACTGCAGAACTGAAGTGACCTCCGTTTCAGGAATGCATCTCCGGATGATCCCATCGGCACAAACTTTGAATAAGTATGGGTCATCCCAGAAGAAATGCTTTACTTGAGACAAAAATCTCTTCTTTTGCTGAGAAGAGAGACCATGAGGTAGGATTCCGGAGGCTAAGTAATTGGCCATGTCTGCAAACCATGGCTCCTGTAAGGCTTCACACACTGCAACCAATTCTGTAAAATTATGTGCAATATCATCTTTAGATGCAGATTCCATCCATGTAAGCTGCTAAACACTGAACACCGTCTCGTCTGGGAAATATTCTCTGATGGGGATCCCGTCGTATGGTCGTTCAATGCGGGAGAGGTGATCAGCAACACCATTGAGACAACCCTTCTTGTCAACAACCAAAACATCGAATTCTTGGAGTAGAAGAATCCAGCGCAATAATCTTGGCTTGGCTTCTGCCTTGGTAAAGAGGTACTTCATGGCAGAATGATCCGTGTGCACAATGACTTCACTCCCCCATAAGTAAGAGCGAAATTTGTCTAGGGCGAAGACGACTGCAAGAAGCTCCTTTTCCGTGGTTGTGTAATTTTTTTGTGCATCCACAAGAGTCTTGCTCGCATACGTGATTATTCGCAATACCTTATCTTTTTTCTGACATAGAGCGGCCCCCACAGTATAGTCGCTTGCATCACACATGATATCGAAGGGGAGAGACCAATCGGGGGAAACAACTACAGGGGCTGAAATTAACTTCTCCTTGATGACTTCAAAAGCTTCCAAACATTCCGTAGTGAATTCAAATTTTGTATCCTTCCCTAATAAGTCACTTAAGGGTTTGGCAATCTTGGAGAAGTCCGAAATGAACCGACGGTAGAACCCGGCGTGGCCTAAGAATGCTCGAACCTCTTTGACGGTAGTAGGAGGTGGGAGTTTCTCGATGATTTCGACCTTGGCCCGGTCTACTTCAATACCAGCTTTTGACACCTTGTGTCCCAACACAATGCCCTCCTTGACCATGAAGTGGCATTTTTCCCAATTTAGGACCAAATTCGTATCTTCACACCTGTCTAAAATCAAATCCAGCTGCTGCAAGCAACCGTCAAAGGTGGAACCATATACGCTAAAATCATCCATGAATACTTCTATACTTTTTTCTATGAAATCAGAAAATATTGCTTGCATGCAACGTTGGAAAGTGGCAGGAGCATTGCAAAGTCCAAATGGCATACGGTTATAAGCAAAGGTACCATAAGGACAGGTAAAGGTGGTCTTTTCCTGATCCTCTGGTGCAATTGGAATTTGAAAATAGCCCGAGTATCCATCTAGGAAACAATAAAATTCCTGACCTGCCAATCTTTCTAACATTTGATCTATAAATGGCAAAGGGAAGTAATCCTTCCTGGTGGCTGCATTTAATCTTCTATAATCAATGCACATTCTCCAACCAATTGTTTGTCTCTGAGGGATTAATTCCCCTTTTTCATTAGGGATGAACACTATGCCTCCCTTTTTGGGAACCACTTGGACAGGACTCACCTAAGGGCTATCGGAAATTGGATAGATGATGCCTGCATCTAACAATTTCAAGACCTCCTTTTTCATAACTTCTTTCAAGTTTGGGTTTAATCGCCTCTGATTTTACCTAATCGATTTATGGTGTTCCTCCATAAATATACGATGAGTGCAAAAGCTAGGATCAATGCCCTTTAAATCAGCTAGACACCAACCTATTGCTCTCTTATGATCTCCTAAGACTCCTAACAATTTAGTTTCTTGCTCAGCAATTAAAAGCGAGGAGATGATAACAGGAAGAGCATTGTTACCTGCCAGGAAGGCGTATTTGAGATGAGATGGAAGTGCTTTAAGATCTACCTCGGGGGGTTGTTCGATTGATGGAATGGCTTTAAATGGTGAGCATTCTAAGCTCTCTAATGGAGGTTGACACCCATTGGCACTTTTTCGCTTACCACCATTGAGTTGGTCAATAACCACCTTGATTTCCCTTGTGGGAGACTCTTCGATCGACGAAACCAAGATTTGCTCCAATGCCTCTAATTCGTGCGGTTCAATAGAGGGGATGGAGAACGTTTCTTCATCATCTTGGAATTCACTCTCACTATTATCTGCCAAAAGGCCGACACAGCAAATAGTATGAGCATTTACACTTTTTCTTACCATTTTTGCCATATCGAACTTGATCTTTTCGTCCCCAACTCGGAAGATGACTTTGCCCTCATGAATGTCTATGATTGCGCGTGCGGTACTTAGGAAGGGTCTTCCAAGGATTAGGGGGACTTCGGTATCTTCATCAATGTCCAGAACCACAAAGTCGGTGGGAAAGATGAAATTGTCGACTCCAACTACCAAATTTTCCACCATTCCCATTGGCTTGATCGAAGATCTATCAGCTAATTGCAGGGAAAAGGAAACCGGCTTCAGTTGACTGCCATGAATCCTGGTGAAAATTGAGTATGGCATGATATTGATGCTGGCCCCAAGGTCACATAGACCATGACCGCAATCAATATCTCCAATGTAGCATGGTACAATTGGTAGCCCGGGGTCTTTCTGTTTGGGTGGTAGGGCTCGTAGTAATGCTGCGGAGCACTCCTCGGTCAAACTGACCATCTCCACATCCTCCATCTGTCTTTTATTATTGATTAATTCCTTCAGGAATTTGGCATAAGTGGGCATTTGCTTCAATGCATCAATCAGAGGGATATCAATAGTTAAACGTTTAAAGATACCCAAAAATTTCTTAAACTGCTCATCTAAATGCTTTTTCTTGAGTCTATTGGGGAATGGCAGTTATTCAGTAGAAATTTGATTTTTATTGGGAGGAATAGAAGTAGAAGAGGGAGAGAAAGAGATAGGAGCCTGTGTCTCCTGAGATTGTACCACTGGGGAGATTTCCTCCATGTCCATAGGATCAATTTGTTTTTCTTTTTTTTTTCTTTGATCCTTACCAACCTCTCTCCCGCTTCTGAGAGTGACTGTGCTTAAATCGTTACTCCCAAAGGTAACCGATTTTGCGTGCTCTCGTGGGTTTATTTGAGTTTGTGAAGGTAAGTGGCCGGACGGCCTCTGTTGGGTAAGCATTTGCTGAACCTGAGAGTGCAGTGACTTCTGATCCTTACGAAGGGCTGCAATATCTTCCTGTGTGTCTCTTGATTTGTTCATCAGGGCCTTCATGAAGTCACGCATCTCGGCCATCTCGGCTTCATGATTGGTCGAATGTTGGGGTGGTCTACCACCATATGTTGATTGCTAGAATTGCCTTGGATTTCCTTGAAATCTGGGATGATTCTGGGAGTTTGGAGAAGTTTGGAAATTTCTCTGCCAAGGTTGCCTGAATCCTTGGTTGTTGTTGACATAATTTACTTCCTCGGATGCTTTTAATTCCTGCAACTCATGGCATTGTTCAAAATCGTGTGGTCCTCCACACTGTGTACAAAACACATCGGAAGGTAAAGGAAACATAGAGGGATGCGATACCTGAGGTTGTCGTGTATTCACCACTTTTGCATGTTGGGGAAGAGAACTCATAGCCAATTGCTCCACCACTTTCTGCAAGGCACTAGCTTTAGTGGATTGCTGAGCATTACTCTCCAGTAATTGTTCATAACTCTTCAATAATTGCTCGATTTTACTGTCGCTTCCTCCTACTTGATATAGACCTAGGGTGTTACCTCTAGAACCACCGGTAGCCCAGTCTCTTATTTCCTCACATAGGGATTCAATCCCATTAAGAAACTGCACTCCAGGTTTCTTTAGAATATTAGCACCAAGGGATGAAAGTACCATGGTCTTACATTGGTTCACCAATCCTTTATAGAATAACTGGGAGAGTTGTTCCTTGGTGAGACCATGGTGTGGAAAAGTCAGAAGCAAACCCTTGAATCTATCCCACGTTTCGCCGATGTTCTCTGAACCTGGTTGCTTGAAGTTATAAATTTCAGCAATCATCTCTAAGGTTCGGCTTGGGGGTAGGAATTTGTCATGGAACTTAGTGGCCATGTCATCCCATGTGTGAATAGTTTGTGGGGTTATGCTATGGTACCACTTACTTGCCATCCCTGTAAGGCTATGAGGAAATAGGGAGAGTCTAGCGTATTCGAGAACCGTATCTTTGGAGGTCAGGCTATTTACGTGCTGGAGGAACTTTGTAATGTGGAGTAAGGCTTCATCAGTTTTAGTTCCATCAAACATTCCTAACTTTTTCACACAACGGATTTGATGGTATGGCTTTAATTTCTGCCATTCCTCATAATCTGCTTGGGAAAGAGCGGGAAGGTTTATGGCAGGTTGTTAACCTTGGTTGGAAGGCCGGTTAATGTTCCTCACGGTTGCAGGTATATCAGCCATGGTATGGTGATTCCTTTGCTGCCTTTGTAAGTGATGGAATGTCCTTTCTATTTCTGGATTGTAATCGAGGAGAGTTCCAGGGAGACTATGTGACCTTGTAAATGGCATTCACATTAGAAAATGAATGTACCTAAAAGATAACAAAAGGAATTGTTTTAATGTAACATGAATGGGAATTTTATTCATTAATATATGCTTTTATTTAAAGGGATAACTTTGTCATTACATAAAAACATATAAAAGAAGCTACAATACAATATATATATAATATACTAAAATATAACTAGTAGATAACCCTAAACCTAGTACGCCTAACTCTACTAGTAAAAATCGCATAAGAGGGGGGCCTTCGGTGAACCCTATTGGTGAAGATACCCATATGAGGGAATCTTCGCCTAAGTTCATCCACGGACAGGACCCTCATCCGTGCTGTGGTCCTAACGCGGTGGTAGGCAAGGGCGGGTCTCAATTTCTTCCTCTTAATAAAGATTTCTACCCCTGTACGGGGGTAGAGCTCATTGACTACATATATATGTAGAAAATGGAAAAGGGTGGACTCCCCACTTTGTAACTTTGCCATCCAAATATTTCTAGGCATCCTGAGTACAAAGTTAGGCAAAGGGTGAGACATCTGTAAAAGAAAGGAATATTAAAACATAGAGAAAGAGAGAAATAAATGTTAATAAGCGAGGCCGGGTAGAGTGCCGGATAGGATGTGTCCGGCATCAGACTTCCTCCGAATTTGCCGGATCATATACACCCGGCATCCTACACGGCAGGTAAGAAAAATTAGCATAAACAAAATATAAAATTAAACAACATTCATCGGGAGAACAACTTTCGAAATTGTAAAACATGCCGGGCTTGATGTCGGGAGTATACTATCCGGCACAGACTTCTTCTGATGAAGCCGGTTACTTTACGTCTGACATTGCGTCCGGCAAGAAAATAATTGGGAACAACAGAAAATTCAAAGAATGAAAGAATAATATGGCAATTACCAGGTTAAGGACTTGGACTAATTCCAAGTCCCCGGCAACGGCGCCATTTTGCTAAGAGATATTTTAGTAGGTATTTATTGAATAATTATGTACAAAAGATTTAAACTAAAGCATAGGAAAACTCAAGAATGTGCCGAGTATATCTTACCCGGCACTATGCATGGCATTAAATAAAAGGTAAAATATCCTACTCAATCTACTACGGGTAGCAAACCAAAACCTGGTCAAAAGTAGTAGGGAAGCAAATTAAGACCAAGCAAGTCGAACCCTAAGGACTTGTATAGAAAATTAGTCCTAACCTTGGTAATTACTAAGTAAAAAGGGGGGAAAATGATAGATTTTCTAATTCTAATAAAAACTAACAAAACTAAGTGGTATTTACAATGAATTTATTCTTGATTATATTAAAGGAGTAAAACCATCTAAGCATCAATGTGAACTCGAAACATAAACACAAGCCTTCGAATTAACCAACAAATGAAAACGCCGGGTGTCCTGCCGGATACCAGATGCACGGCATATTCAAAGACATTGAATATGCCGGACATTGGCCACCCGGCAGTGCATCCGGCATAGTCAATATGCGTATTCTTTTTCCAGTTTCCGAGAAGAAAACAGAAGACTCAATACTTATTAACAATTCGAGCATATATCATGCCACGAAATGAACAAAGTAATGGGGAATGTGGATTAATTCTCACTCTTACTACTAACTCTTAATTCTTAAGAAGAGAGTAGGAAGACCATTAAGAGAGTCTAACCTATTCTACTTGGGATTAATCTTCCACAAGTAAAATTTGCATGAAGAGAAAAAGGAGATCAACCAATTCTCTTTCAATAAGAACCTTACTCTTAATAAACTTGAAATTTATATTAAAGTGATCATATTGTCTTACAAAGAGAGTTTCATCCCAACCAAGTGTTGGAAGAAATAGCAACTACTTCTTACCACTTAGGCAGTGTACCTATCGTTTTGCGGAATAGTGGATATGTGGGTGGTCGTACTCTTAGGGACCTCGCTGTGGATAACTAATAGTATAATAAATTGACTGAGATTTCTATAAATCTTTTTGGGGGAAATGGTTATCAGCTAACTCATAAGACAATAATAAAAACAATTAATTAAAACAGAAAAGAAATAGAAATTATAAATCTTTTTGTGTTTTAAAGAAGCATCCCGGGTTACTCTGCTTACCTATTTTATTTAATCATATTAATATAACTTTCCCACTTTAGCAATAAACTCAAGAATCTTAATTAGTTTATTGACCGTTCCCTGCCTAATAAACCCTGATTAATTTAAACAACAAGCGCAATCCCTTGTTCAAGTCATTAATAAATTAATCGCATTATTAATAATCCCTATTGGAGATAGATTAACCTATACGGCGAGAAACTCGCTTCTAGTCGTTAACC
This sequence comes from Limonium bicolor, assembly GCA_023374045.1. NCBI lineage: Eukaryota > Viridiplantae > Streptophyta > Magnoliopsida > Caryophyllales > Plumbaginaceae > Limonium > Limonium bicolor. Next base: position 294,843,444 of record CM041778.1, read on the forward strand.
TATTTGACTTCCTGTGTCTAGAACCTTGTCTCAGCACTGCATTTTAACAAAGAACTACAAATATCACTTTAATAATTGTACAAGAGAATTAAAGTGCATTAAGGAGAGGAATCAAAATACTGCTTCGATAAATTATACTGGAAAGCTTACATAAAATAATTATATTAAACAGGCTCGCTTCCTAACCCGGGAAGGCTAGTTTTATTATTCAGACATAATTATAAAAGCAAACATAATAAATAAGATAGTCAGAACCAGCGAAGAAGAACGAACAGACAATCGATTCCTTCGTTGGTTCTCTGGAAACTAACAGCATAAGGCTGATGAAGAAAGAAGATAAAATGGAGAAGTGGGGGATAAGAAGATGGAATGGATCGTAGGTGTGAGCGATGGATTATTTACTAGCTCGAAGGAATGATTTATTTGATGCAGAGGTACTGGGTTTATATAGAAGGAAGGAGGAGGAAGAAGACAGAGGGAACACCGCGTGAGCAATTTCAGTAATGGATTGGGGCGGCAGAACGAGTGAAATACTGTCGGCAGGCGCCTGATATTGCTGCTCGGGTAGATGGATAAGTTACAGGCGCCGCAACGAAGAAGATAAACAGCACCGAATTCTGTCGCGTTAATATCTGGATCTGGTGCATTTTTAGACACGTCCGCCCCGTGTGTCCACCTAAGGTTATGCGGACGTCATTCACGTCCGCTTGTTGTCCGCCCAGTTTTATGCGGACACACCCATGTCCGCCTCCTGTCCGCCTAAGTTCATGCGGACACAGCTGATGTCCGCCTCCTGTCCGACTAAGTTCATGCGGACACAACAATGTCCGCTCCCTGTCCGCCCAAACATACGCGGACGCCTCTGTCGTGTCCCCGCCTCTGTCCGGCCAAACATACGTGGACAGAATGAATCTGTTTTCTATTTTCCTGCAATCTTCAACCGGCTCCAGATTCTTCGTTATAAGTCCGTTTTTCGAGCCGTTTGCGCCTATGCATTCGTCTCTTTGTCTACTTTGCTCCTAGCTTGGTTTTCCTCATGTTTAACCAATAAATTTGTGAGATAAACAATAAAACATAAACTAGAGGAAAAACATACGATAAGTGAGAAATGAGCAAGAAAAGTGCTGATATAATATATGAAATACACCCATAAAACATGCTCATTTGGACACTTATCACACCCCCACACTTACCTTTTGCTTGTCCTCAAGCAAAACCATGTACCCAAGTAAGTAGGAAATGCTCAATACTAACAAATATTATTATGAAGGGTAGGATAAACATGATCTTTAAACTTTTCGAGGTGTGTGATCCATCAACTACTGGTGGCATAGGTGTGCTTAGGGTAAAAAATAAAAATTAGAGTTTCAGGGTATGATCCGGAGTACTTCAATGCTTCTTAGTTAAGGTGACTTTGAGAACTTTTACCATGGCCAACTTCTCTCAAGAATGGGCATTGAGGAGAAAACAAAAGGAAAAATAGATTTATGCATTTGTTTCACTTTTGCATAAGAGATGAGAAGATAATATGTAGGCATCAAGCCCTTGTATTTAAGAACACTCAACTCTCATTTGTTGGTTACCAATGGTGTCTCGCAAGTCCCTTGTTTATTATTAAATATTTTTTCTTTTTAACAGAGAAGCACCCCTTAGCAATCCCTAAGAAAGAAGACAGAAGGAATCCCTAAGCAATAAAAATCCAACCATTGCAGATCATTTGGTCACACCGCATAAAAAATGCTCCTCAAAAGTAATCAAAATTTTTTAAATTTGTTCCATTTATCCCACAATTCATAGCAGTATTTATTTTTAAAGAGAACAACCCACATATAAAGGGTCCACGATATTGAATTTGGGAAAACACAAGATAAGCAGAGAGATTAAGCATTTTAAGCAATGTGTCAATTTAAGAGTTACTTAAGACGAGCGATAGAGAAGTGAGTCCTCCCCCACACTTAGATTGGAGCAATGTCCTCATTGCGTAGGAAGAATTAAATTGATGAGGACATGCAATCTATCAGAGTACCTCACACAACTCAAAGCAGTAGGGAGTATTTAAAAATTTGAAGTGCAAAGCAAAGAGAATGTACTCCCCAGAGTTCGCAGAGTGTTTAGACAGAGCTCCCCCACACTTGAGTTCAGCTGTAGAAATGTGAAAGATGTTCCTGTAATAAATATTCTAAACAGCCAGAAGAACTCAAGTTAATTCTCCTCGTTCTCTCTCCTCTCTTTTTTTTATTTATATAAACATATATAGGAATAATATGAAAAACAAAACATAAAACAAAAATAGTAGGGAAATAATATTTAACCACTGGGTTGCCTCCCAGTAAGCTGCCCGTATTTATAGTCTTTGGCTAGACTCCCGCTTTGTTATCCTGGATCAAATATAAAAGTAGACAATAACTTCGGCAGGAAGACGAAGTTAGCGGTAATTAAAAGCAAACCACCTGGATCAAAACAGAACGTTAACTCGGCAAATAAAATAGGAAAATGTATACTCCACAAAACCTGGTGTTTGAGGAGGTACTGCCGGTAACGTAGTTCTAACAGGAGACCAGGTGGTGATGACTTTTCTTCCTCAAATTGGAGGACGTAAACATCCTCCTCTTGTTGTTGAGGCTTATGGAGGCAGGGTGAGAGTTGATGAAAGACTGGTGGTAGCGCTTTTTCCTCAGATTTGAGAATATATATATATATTCCACTTCCGGTTGATGAGGCTCAATAGGATAATCATCCTCTAGCTCGCAGACTGGCTCATACAAAATATCCTTAAATTTTAATTGCTCCTCTTGTGCTGGGGATGGAGATGGAGGAGAATTGTAACTTTCAGACATTTGCTCCAACTCACCGTCAGAGAAAAATGTCCTGATAAGTTTCTTTATCTCCTCATCAGAACTTGTAGCTTCAATAATATCTGGCTCGAATCGATCTTCACTCATTGGACTCACCACTGGAATTTCTTCTAGCGGCTTGGTCTAACTCGGGAGGAATTCGTCTGGCCCTTGTGTAGATTGTTGTTCATTCTGATTGAAGTAGCAGTATCCCAACTGAGCTTCTTTGTACTGCGTATTAGCCTGGTCGATTTCCCACCAATACGGCTCTCGATTTGACTGTTGAGGTGATTGATAATCCTTGACCAACCTTTGATATGAGGACATCTCCTCTTGCATGTGAGTCCATTCCAAATTGATCAACAATCTCTTCACCTCATCGTCGCCGCTCTCCATAATCAGTAACTATCCTACAAAAAAAACAAAAATAAAAATACCAAGTAGAATAGAACTAAAAATAGAAAATAAGCATAAAAACAGAAATTAACTAAATAAAAAAAACAAATATGAAACAAAACAGAGATAGAATAAAATTGCTAAAATAAAAAGTAAGTAAAATGAAATAAAATTAAATAAAGCGAAAACAAAATAAAATAAAACAGATATAAACAAAATTAAACAGAAATCTCAATAAAATTAAAAACCATCAATTAACCGTGTCGGAGGTCCCCGGCAACGGCGCCAAAAACTTGTTGGAAGAAATAGCAACTACTTCTTACCACTTAGGCAGTGTACCTATCGTTTTGCGGAATAGTGGATATGTGGGTTGTCGTACTCTTGGGGACCTCGCTGTGGATAACTGATAGTATAATAAATTGACTGAGATTTCTATAAATCTTTTTGAGGGAAATGGTTATCAGCTAACTCATAAGACAATAATAAAAACAATTAATTAAAACAGAAAAGAAATAGAAATTATAAATCTTTTTGTGTTTTAAAGAAGCATCCCGGGTTACTCTGCTTACCTATTTTATTTAATCATATTAATATAACTTTCCCACTTTAGCAATAAACTCAAGAATCTTAATTAGTTTATTGACCGTTCCCTGCCTAATAAACCCTGATTAATTTAAACAACAAGTGCAATCCCTTGTTCAAGTCATTAATAAATTAATCGCATTATTAATAATCCCTATTGGAGATAGATTAACTTATACGGCGAGAAACTCGCTTCTAGTCGTTAACCCATTTGACTTCCTGTGTCTAGAACCTTGTCTCAGCACTGCATTTTAACAAAGAACTACAAATATCACTTTAATAATTGTACAAGTAAATTAAAGTGCATTAAGGAGAGGAATCAAAATACTGCTTCGATAAATTATACTGGAAAGTTTACATAAAATAATTATATTAAACAGGCTCGCTTCCTAACCCGGGAAGGCTAGGTTTATTATTCAGACATAATTATAAAAGCAAACATAATAAATAAGATAGTCAGAACCAGCGAAGAAGAACGAATAGACAATCGATTCCTTCGTTGGTTCTCTGGAAACTAACAGCATAAGGCTGATGAAGAAAGAAGATAAAATAGAAATGAGAGAAGTGGGGGATAAGAAGATGGAATGGATCATAGGTGTGAGCGATGGATTATTTACTGGCTCGAAGGAATGATTTATTTGATGCAGAGGTACTGGGTTTATATAGAAGGAAGGAGGAGGGAAGAAGATAGAGGGAACACCGCGTGAGCAATTTCAGTAATGGATTGGGGGCGGCAGAACGCGTGAAATACTGTCGGCAGGCGCCTGATATTGCTGCTCGGGTAGATGGATAAGTTGCAGGTGCCGCAACGAAGAAGATAAACAGCACCGAATTTGTCGCGTTAATATCTGGATCTGGTGCATTTTTAGACACGTCCGCCCCGTGTGTCCGCCTAAGGTTATGCGGACGTCATTCACGTCCGCTGTTGTGCCGCCCAGTTTTATGCGGACACACCCATGTCCGCCTCCTGTCCGCCTAAGTTCATGCGGACACAGCTGATGTCCGCCTCCTGTCCGCCTAAGTTCATGCGGACACAGCAATGTCCGCTCCCTGTCCGCCCAAACATACGTGGACGCCTCTGTCGTGTCCCCGCCTCTGTCCGGCCAAACATACGCGGACAGAATGAATCTGTTTTCTATTTTCCTGCAATCTTCAACCGGCTCCAGATTCTTCGTTATAAGTCCGTTTTTCGAGCCGTTTGCGCCTATGCATTCGTCTTTTTGTCTACTTTTCTCCTATAGTTGGTTTTCTCATGTTTAACCAATAAATTTGTGTGATAAACAATAAATATAAACTAGAGGAAAAACATACGATAAGTGAAAATGAGCAAGAAAGTGCTGATATAATATATGAAATACACCCATAAAACATGCTCTTTGGACACTTATCACCAAGACATAAGGGATTACTACTCAATCACCCATGAATTGAAGAAGGAAATACAAGGAGAAGGGAGAGTTTTGACATGGCCTTCACCCTCTAAATCTTCTTCCGAATCTTCTTCTTCTTCTCTTGAATGATTGTGCAGCAATTCTTCAGTCGAAATGCATCTTTTTTGTGGAGTAAGTGTGTGGGAAATATGATGGAAAATGGATGCCAAAATTTGCAGCCTCTTACGCCCATTTATAGACAGAAAATCTTCAGGTGCCGGATCCCATGCCGGGTGGAAGTCATCCGGCTTCAGGATTAAACACGTGCTTTTCAGTAACGGTCGAAACCGCCTTGGCGCGAAGAGTCACTTATGCCGAACAGATTCCATCCGGCATCATACCCGGCATCGAGTATTTGGATAACGGCATATAACCGACATCTTTTGGTGAACAGGCGTGTCTTTTGCCTATGCCGGATACAACATACCCGGCACCATGTCCGGCGGCGTCCCATTTCTGCTGTGTACTTGAGCCGTGCATGAGAGATCCGGCTCCATATCCGGCAAGGTTTGGTTTTTGATGAAAAACTTGCTCCTTGCATGAAAAACACTAAGAGCATTAGTCTGAACATATAAAATGACTTCTTATATAAATTAATGCAATTACTAACTATTCTGACCTTATTTTAACTAATAATACTACAAATCTAGCTTGTGAAATATGATAAGTCTACGGCTTATCACCTATTGCAGATTTTCTTCCAACTTGATTTGGACCAACAGCACACGCGTTGCCTTGTGAATGGGCAAGTTGGCGGCGCGTCAACCAAGTGGTCGGTCACCACTTGCACACTTCAACTTGTCTGACCTTATCTGGCTCATTAATGCTCATAAACGCTCTCTTCTGAATTTATTACGACAATGTAATGATGTTCATTAATAGCCTTTATTTATCTTGTTATCTTGTACATTAATGAGATACACCTTTTGTCGTGAGTTTGTCATGAGCAAGTTGCTTGTGTGGTTGTGAATCATCTGAGTGAGTTTATCGACGTTACTAACTCCTTTTGGTCCTTGTTTAATGTCTGATGTAAGAGATATGTGATGGTGTGATTCTTGACTGCTTGTGTCTTGCTAGAAGTTCTCTGGAGCTCTCGTCGATAGGTGCCCGACTGGTAGAGCACATGTCGTGGATTGAGCACGCTTGCAACCTTGCATGCTAAGCCACTCATGGCTTAAGTGCGCTTGCAACCTTGCGTGCTAAGCCACTTATTCACCTGTCTATCTAAAATAATGAATCTTGACAAACGTATTAGATAGACAATACAAGGTTTGCTATCATCAAAACTAAAGGATCTTGTCTTAACACATGGTGAATGGATCACGACTGAAGCATTACATGGGAGGTAATCTTGAGAAGGTTGAAGCTCGCGCCATCACTATAAAAGACCCTCATGTTTAATCTATGCTTACTACGTCTAGCAAAAGACGTTAAAGAAGGGCAGCTTTCCGGGAGGCAACCCGGACTTCATTTCATTTCATATCTTTTAATCTCTTTAATTACGTTGCATACACTTTTGAACTCTTGTGCATTAACGGGCTTTTTGAGCAATTCTTTGGAATTGCATTTTTGTGCCCAAATTGGTGTTATTTGTGTTGTGAATATTTTGGAAACAGGCATGCCCCTCTGAAAAAGGGATGGATTTATGAACAATTTCAAAGAAAACTCTGGCGAAATTTTTCCAAGAACCTTCATCTCTAATGATAGAAGGCTGCACTTCAACAACCCCGGACACTCTCAAGTGTGGGGGAATCCCGTCTTCAATCCACACCTTATCAGGGGAGTACTGGTTTCACCCTTCTTTTAATTTCACACAATACAAATTATACACATTTTTTGTTAACTCTATGGTAGTGCTTCGAAAAGGTCTTTTGTTCTTCCTTAATTCTCCCTTGATCAATGAGGACATTGTCCCATTTAAGTGTGGGGATACAACCTTTTCTTTTTGTGCACTGCTCAATTTCCTTATGCTTATCTATTGCTTCCACCTAGGAGTTACATTTAGAATAAGCAAGTTTTTCTTTGAATTCTTGGGATTTTTTTAAAAAAAATCAAAATTCTCTCTCGAGGAGCATGTATATGCGGTGCTGCCATAAAACCTTATCTTGGTGAATTTTTATTGTTTAGGATTTCTTTTCTATCTTCTTTCTTAGGGATTGCTAAGGGGTGCTTCTTTGTGAGAATTTAAAAAGGGGGTTGTGAGACACCATTGGTAACCAACAAAATGAGAGTTGACTATTCTTTAATGCAAAGGCTAAAATGCCCAAATACATCTTCTCATCTCTTATGCAAAAGTGAAACAAATGCATACATCTATTTTCCTTTTGTTTTCTCCTCAATGCCCATTCTTGAGAGAAGTTGGTAGTGGTAAAAGTTCTCCAAGTCACCTAATCTTTATAACTTTGAGGCACTCTAGATCATACCCCAAAACTCTATATTTTAATTTACCCTAAGAACATCCTTGTCACCATGACTAGGTTGGTTTGCACTCCTCATGAGTTTTCCACCATTTTATTCATTAAAATCCAAGAATTCTTTTAAACACTTGTTTGCTTTAAATATTCTTTCTTTTTGTGGCTCCCTAGTTTTGCTTGAGGACAAGCAAAAAGATAAGTGTGCGGGAGTTGATAAGTGGTGAAAATATATTTTTTAAGGGTTATTCTTAATGTATTTTACATGATTTATAACATAGTTTCACCACTTTATAGAGTATTCTATTTATATTAGTGAACTTACATATCTTTATTATCTTTTAGGTGAATGCTCAAATTAACACTGTTTACCGCTGTGCAAACAAGCCGCAGGCAGCCTGGTGCAAGCAAGGTAGCAGGTTGGTGCAAGCAAGCAGGCAAGTGCAAGCAAGCACGCTGCCTGTTTACACTTTCAGCCATACACGCTACACATAAAACAATTCTCAACGCATGGTAAAGTGCATAAGCATGCACATTAATATACATCCATGCCATGCACATGTGATATTTTCATTCAGCGTTCTGAAGCAGACGTTAACTTTCGTGTACAAGCTCACGTACAAGCATGGAACCATGCACGTAATACCTGAAGAAAAAAAAATCACCCGACAGCAGCATCCATGTTATTAAGTGTTTTGGTTGCACTGAATTCCTCAGCTACGCACGTAATTACCTTCCACCGGATTGCAGTCTTGCCTCACATGCGGACAAAAGAGAGCACGTGAGCAAAATGAAAACGAAACGAAGAACAGAAGATAGCAAACTGAAAAGAAAAGTGACGCTTTCTCGGGGAATCGTCGTTTTTGGACAAGGAAAAGAGAAATAAAGAGGAAGAGATGGACTCGATAGAGGGGAGGAAGTTGGACGTGGACAGACAGAAAAAGAAAATAGAACAGATGACGGAGTTGAAGAGAAGAAAAGCGACGGAACGGGAAAACAAGAAGAAAAAGGAGAATGACCCCACTTCCATTAAAAGCTTCTACAATAATCCATGACTATCTCTCTTACTCCTCTTTTCTCTATTTATTTAATGTCTGAATAGTTCCACTTTGTACTTTGGGATGAGGTTTTGACCCCAAATCCCCAAACTAGCATGTAAAACCTCATTTGCTTAAATATAGTTGTTTTGTCTCTCTAAATTTAATGAATGTGCTAGATTGATCACCTTTGTGCATTTATGGTTTCTCCTAATCTCATATATATTTGATTTAGGGATTTTGACCAAGAGAAAGACAAACCCTAGATTCTTCCCTCTTTAATTAGTTGGTGGATCTAGTGCTATTATTAAGGGCTTGTGTTTAATGCTATCTAGTGATGTTTACCTAACCTTACTCGAAGGGTTTATTCAACTAGATAAGATTTGACTTTCACTTGGATTTTAGAGAGAGACATAACTTTAGTCCTAATAGATAACTAGAGAAAATTATGATAAATGCTATGGTTGGGAGTATTTGGGCAATTACACTTTCCCGGGGTACATCTTCATCTCAATCCACTAAACATCATCTTAATTTAATTGTTTGCTATTTTTATTATTAAATCGAATCACTACGCTTGCCTCTGGCTAAACCCATATTTTTACCGCTTTAAAATAAAGCTACTAAATATCGAGACTTACGACACCTGTGGCACTACATCGAATAGGTGCGCTTGTCTACTCTTTGCATATATTTATATATTTTGCGATATATATTGTTTTGCCAACAGACACCAACTAAATCATGCACTCCGGCAATTTGGAAGAGATAAGTCGCTTCCTGCTGCTCCGCTTGATTGTGACAGACTGCATAATCAAGCCTGTTTTGGATGTATCAGCATCGACTGTGCATTTTCTCTTAGGATGTATCTACTATTATGGGCAAATAGAAATGACCGACGCATTCCTTTACACACATATCCTGCATCACGATCACTGGGACCTCAGTTCATGTACATGAGGTGGTACTCCCAACACATTCTGCATTGGTTCATACTGGAAGCTCAACAGAAACACAGTGCTGGTATAAGCAACTAAATTCATTCTTACTCGTCATAGTTGTTCATAATGAATATAAATTATTCGGTTTTGCAGGGACAAGCAATATTACAGTTTCAGTATATCAATATGCAACATATGTGGCTGATTGGACTGGAATCTAATCACAGATGCGGTATAGGTACACGTAACCAGGGAGAATATTGTCCCCCGTCTGCATTTCAGGTGTTCCAGCCAAACTGGGACATGATTGCTAATGATACACCACGAAGGGGCTACGTAAAGAAGGAGACACAATGAGCGACGCCCAAGACATCTGCCAAGTTATGCTCAGCCTGCTGTAATTTTGAAGATCCGCACCAGTAATTCGAAGAAGCAGTTAGTGAAGGACAAATGTCAGTGGTTCAATAAGCACCATCGGATGTGTCACAACCACTGTAGTTACAACATTACTTAGGTGTACCAGACTATAGTACCTCATCTCAGCTGCGTTTGATCCGTCTATGTGTAATGCCAACGGTACAGTAGCTAATTCCTTATTATTATAGTTGGTCTTTCAGTTTTTCAGACATTTTGGGGTCAAGCAGTAGTGGGGGTGCAGAGTTAGATTTCCCAGCAGCTAACGTAACTCCCTGCCATATCAGCTATGCCCAGAGTTTGCACACACTGCTCCCATCTTTTCATGGCCTGACTGTTGAGGAGCACATTGACATGTTGGAGTAGATGAGCTCAAGGATCTGCGCATGCAGCTGAGGTCGGTTTGGAACCCGGTAGATAGATATGACACTTGGAATCGTTGAATAAGCATTTTGTTAATTATTGCCTCTTAGTCTTTCATAGTGGTATCTTGGTGTAATAAACATATACATTTCTGAACTTATATAATGCTAAGTATTATGTTTTTTTTTTCAATTTGAGCTTGAATTAGGAAATGCCAAATCAGTGTGAGAGATGGCTTAACTTTTGCATACTAGTAGTCAAACTATTAACTTCAATCTTATGTGTAACACCCCAACCGCTAATACTCTAAGCATGGTCTAATCATCACATTGATATAGCTAATCACAGTGGAATTACTCTCGACCACGGAGGTTGATACAATACCGATAGCCTTCCACAGCTAACAGTCCTAACTACATGCAGTCCCGGTCTCATAAATCGAAATATCGTACTTACATCATCATAATTTACAACGCCTGATTACCGAGTACTAAGAGTATACATTACATAAATGATCTCCCAAGTCTAACAAAAGAATATGAGTTTAAACACCCCACTCATCTTTTCCATGTTATCTACTCACAAAATACCACGGGTGTACCACATAGTAAACCGACCACTCTAGGGCTACAAGCCCGTGTACAACTCGGTACACCATCATCTACTTCTAACTATCAAAAGTATAATAACCCGGTCCATCTCGACCAATCAACCATCTCGGGTACTTGGAAGAATAAAAACATCACCCCAAGGGGCTCAGCAAAAGCTGCATATGAAATTCGCATACCCCACGTGCTAACGGGGGTATGCCGACTACTTGGTCGTATACATGGAGTTCATTTATTTTTAAGCAGGCATGCTAATATGAACAACTTAATAAAGCATGCATAGACAATACTCGCACATATAGTATAACACACACAATGGAAAATAGCACACAAGTCAACCATTCACAGTCTCAGAGATCATAAGGTTCTCTCCTCAAGATCTAGCCTCTTATAAGTTAGCCAATTCTCATCCGGGTTAGACGGATGTGCATACTCTTTGCTCATGATCATATGACTCACACAAAGCATGATCCACACTTAACCATTATTTATCTCTTGAAATAATTATACAGTTAAGTCGGGTGACATCCGGGCAGAGATGAGGCATGCTCACCACATCTCACCGTCGGGCTTTAGATTCGGCTTACTTCCCCGGGTTGCGATCATACGGTTCGGAACCATGGTGGGAAGGTTAGGCCAGAACTCGGTAAGCAATTTCTCTTGCTTTCGCATTCTCACGCGTGGCCGAAGCTATATCGGTCTCCTCTCAACCTCAGTTACCATTTCTCAAGTTAGGTAAGTCAGAAGGTTAGGGTGTTAGAGAGAACTTCTCAAACACAAGATTTATCATCATTCAAATATTTCATGAATTATACAAACATGTCTTACAAGACATAGTTCAATCAAGTGCAAAGACAAGCACATGATATAAGGAAATGCAATAAATCTTATTCATGCATTTTATCTTGATTAGGTGATTGCACGTAAACACAAAGCACGCAAATCAGAGTAACACTGTTAGAATACGGGGTATGAGAAAATCACACTGTTCACCGTTGTGGTTCGTTTGCCGACCCTCTCTCGGAATCCGACTAATCGAATCCTATAACTTACATTAGGTCGGGAGGTTAATTATCTGTAACTAACTTGACTCGTTACTTCACTAACGTTTTCCTGAACTATACTAACTTTGTCGTTACATTTCAAGCTTAACTTATACAAGTTCTTACTTCTCATTTTCTCTCAATCTCATTTAAACCCTTAATGACCCTCTCATGTCATTAATTAAGTCCTACTTAACTTATAATACCATTACCAATCAATTCCTTAGCTTAAAACCCACTTAATGAACTTATTTTCAAGTTTTTGGGTTTGTCTGGGACTTAAGTCTTGGACCTATCATTGGTTGAACTCTCGGGTGATTTTCAAGTATGGTCCGGGACCTTAGCAGGGACCTAAGTCCCGGACCAATATACTAGCTTAACTCTCAGACTGAAAAATGGGGGTGGTCCGGGTCTTTAGCCAGAAGCTAAGTCCCGGACCAGAAAGAAAGTATACTCTCGGCCTAGTTTGAAGGGGTGGTCCGGGACATGGGCATGGACTTAAGTCTTGGACCTGTCAAAACTTGAACTCTCGGTGGTCAATTTGTGGGTGGTCCGGGACTTGGTCCTGGACCTAAGTCTCGGACCCTGTTACACTTTTGACAGTTTTGACATTTCTAACTCTATTCCCACTCCATTCTTTCACCATTTGATTTTCCAATCTTTCCCACCTATAATCTACATGTGTTAGCACCTAATTACCCTTCTAAACCATCCTAAACCAAACACCAAGTTCACTCTCTAACTCTTGATTAATGCACTCAAGTTCCTCACTTAATTGTCAAACAACTAGTTATTAGTTTTCAGTTTTTGTTACAGTTTTCAATGCCCTCTTTTCTACCATTCCAACTACCCTCATTAATGCACTCAAGCCCATAGTTTCCTAGCCAAATTTTGATAGAGTTTTCTTACTTTCCTAAGCATTCTCCACACACTAAAAAGCTCATAAAATCAGTTTTTTCATCCCTGTTTATATAAGCATTTATTCCACTGCAACAACACATTAAGTCCCATCTTGTTATCACCTATGTAACAGTTTAATCTCATGGCTTATTTCTCACACTCAAACAACATTAAAACAGTTCCACTCATCATTCAATATTGTAGCATCATAACCACACTAAAGCAAGGACTTAATTCAACATTAAAATCTGTTTTGCAAGGTAACAAACTAACTCAAGGTAAGCTCATTTACCTTGTTAGTTTCAATTTTTCCTCTTCTTTTCTTCCTCTTTCTCTTGTTTTCTCTTTCTCTTTTTATTCCCACACCAAACAAAGGGTCTATATTGCTAGCTACAATCATATTCCCATACCACACATAACAAGCTAATTAATTAAAACTTCCCTCTCAAAACTAGAATTTTCAAGAGCTAGTTTTTAGGGTTTAACTTAGAGATTACCTTCAAGTATCCAAATGAAGAGTTTTGGCAATAAAATTGATGGAGTTCCAGCACTCCACAAAGGCAAGAAGAAACCGGCTGGAAATGGAGGCAAGAGCTCAACGTGGGAATTTTGATTTGCAAGAAAAGCTTGAAAAATGGAACTCTTGAGTTTCTTTTTACCTTAGAGTATTAAAGAGATGAAGGAGACCCAAAAACACTTCTTCAATATTCAAAAAGGCCTACTTCCATGGAGATGAAGGTGAAGGTTCCTAGCTTTTGAAGGGTGGAAAACGTTGCCCTTGACGAGAGGAATTCAATGGTGGTATTTTTGTGTGATTTGGAGTTGATTTGAGCAAGTTAAGGAAGGAATAAGATGGGAGTTGTTTGTTCCTTCTCAAATCGGCAATGGAGAGCAGAGGAAGAAGAAGATAGTACAGTGAGGGGGAAGAAAATCATGAATGGCAAGAGTAGAGGAGGTGAGAGAGTGTAATATCTCCTTTTTACTATTCCCTCTCTACTTTAATTTATTTGTCTTCTAGTGACTTAATAAACTAGCTAGTTAATTAGGTGTGTGTGAGAGACTTAATGTCCCAATTAAAACCGGCCCATACACTGTTCATAACCCGGGTCGTTTTTCGTCTTTTCGAATTAAACGTGTTTCGTCTCCCGGTTTCGACACTATTCACTCCCGGGACCAGTTTTCTGGAATTTCCTCGTATAATTAATTTTAATGGCTCTAGACCCTCACTATAGTATAATTATAGATATTTACTTTACTATAATTATTATGAGTTTATTAAACCAGTTTAAAATCACGTTTTTCCCGGTTTCTCAAAAAACACATTTTAAAGCTCGTTTGCGTTTTTAACTCGTTTTACGGATCTGTTTTCTCCAGGGATCGTTCCCATGTATTTTTTTAGGCTTAATTAAGCTCTTCAATATTCCGTTAGTCTAATTAATCACTGTTTTTAAACCCAGGGTATTTCATTATGCGTCAGGCCAACGATGTGGAGCTCGTACAAGACTCATGACTTCACAAAGAGGGCACCAAAGTTAGCACTTTTATGAAAAATTCTGCACATGTTGGTTTTTTTTTCAATTTTCGTTCGAATTAGGAGATGTCTAAACGGTGTCGGAATAAAGCCATAGGCTTTAGGAAATTATTTGCGAATTTGAAACACTTCAGAGTACTAACGTACTTATTATTATTTTTGGGGTGCTTGCTTAAGGCATAACCTGACATAGCAGGAGCTACATAATATAGTATGTGTTCTCAAAAACTAATTTACTACATGACTTTTAGCGTCATTCGTATTCTCGATGTCGTCGATATGTTCCTCTTAACCATAAATTTCATCATACGAACACTATGAATCTGGTAAAGGAAGCGGGATAGGTGGAGAAAAGGTGTAGGAAACTTATATTTCCACAGTAGTCTTAGCTTGTCGATTAAGCATAAACGGTTGTATCATCCGCTGCACAGCAAAATTACATGAAAGATTGGAAAGGCCCCAAATGAGGCGTGAATGGGTGCACACTAGTATTCCGTAGAGCATTGTATCCAACACATAATGTCGTCCAACTCGTGTCTTCAAGAGGTTTTTGACATAAGTAAATAATTCATCAAAAGTAGAAGTAGAGGAAATTTGGAAATCAAAGTATCTAGAGATGTTGTTTTTGCAAAACAACAAGCCAAAGTTATGGCTCAATGGTGTAACAAACACACACTTAGTGCAAGGAATCTCCATATCGTTATTTTCAGTGGAGGCTATTATATAGCTTTGGCTGTAATGAACATCTAGGAACACTCTGTTTCGTCTAGTATAGTAGTCTCAAAACCAAATAATTCAAAACTACTGTGTAATCTTAGTGATGTAGTGTAGGAACATTGTAATGAATACTTGTATTTATAGGAACACTCTTGCTATGTCAAGTTATGCCTTAAGCAAGCACCATAAAAAATTGATGTTGAATAAATGATGAAATTCTCTAAATTCAGTTGTAATTGTGTGTTGTCTCATTTGAATGGTTTTATAGGGAAAATGTATGGTATCTCATTATAAATGCGTTCAAAATGTAGAGTTTTAGAGCTTGGGAGGGAAATAAATTAACTTGTTGATTTACCAACAAAGATGAAGAACATAATGTAATAAGAACAACTAACAACTAGCAACTAAAATAATCACAGTGTGGAGGTCGAAGAGTGGGGTCGTAATCCGGATGACCGGATGTATACTTTCCATACTACTGGTGCAAATATTCCAAGTAATTGGGATCATAGTCCTTAGTTTGGGGTCCAAAGAGTATGTCCTCCCACTTTGATGCTTCGGTTCCCTTCTTTCTTGATGCTTTGGCCCCCTGCTTAGACGCTTCCATGACTCGTTCCTTCTTGGTGCTTCGGCCACCTTGTTTCCTGGTGCTTGCTGTAGAGGAGGAAGATGATGAGCCTACACTCTTGTTCTTACGAGCATCCATATTCTATAACAAATAATTAATGAAAAAAAGAAAGAATTAAAGGAAAGAAACTTACCTTGAGTAATTTAGTGGATTAGTTAGCTTAATCAAAAGAAAGAAAAAATGCTGAAAATTAACAAACTTACCTTGTGTAATTCGGTGGAGATTAATGATGATTTGAGAAATTTTTGGTGTTTGAGATTGTGAAATAAGTTATAGAAAAGTTTCTAATATTTTGTGGACGCTCTTTTTTGGATTATGAAAATGAGGAGGAAGAACTTAGGGAGAATATGAAGATGAGAAGGATTAAGATGTGGGAAATGAGGAGAATATAATGGGTATTTATGGAAGAAGAATGGTGGTTATCGGTGAAATTTTGCACAGGAACTGACTTTACCAAACATGGCTCCAGTTTGCAAAGGAACCACATTTAGCTAATGTGGTTTGACCCGTTGGTTCAATGCAAAAGAACCGTGTCTGCCAAATGTGGTTCCTTTGCAAATTCAAAAGCTGTGTTTGGCAAAGTCAGTTCTTGTGCATTAAATGTAATTGGCTTGAATTTGAGTGTGCTAGTGACCTAATTCAGTAAATGGGTGCCCAATTCAGAATTTTCATGTGCTTCTTCCATTTAAATTGGGGTTGGATTTCTTATAGGTCGATTGTGGCTGTCCTACCAAGATTTGATGGTTAACAACTTTAATTTTCAAAGGATGACAGTTGATAGAAGAGTGAAAAGTGAAGACCAGGGAAATCGACTTTTTTAAGGTAGATTTCATGTAATGCCACTGTACATGTTTTTAGCTAACTCATGAACTATGATTAGAGAAATATAAAGTTATCAAATGCTACTATAATTTAATTGAAATTCACGAAGCACCACTATAGTTGTTGATCAGTAAAAAAAAAGATAAAAATTCCCTACTAGTCAGCAAAATACTTTGAAAGTTCACAGTATGTGAAATACCCCAAACCTTAGAATGTTGTTTAAACATTAAAATATGGTATATTAAGACTAAAAAGAGTCTTAGAAACATTAGTAAACAATTCAAACCATGGAAAACACAAATAAATGTCTTAAGGTCAATAAAGGCCAAAATGTGCTCTAAGCTTGGGACAAGTTTGGTTAAGACCTAATAAGCTTACCAAGACCTCATTTATATATTAATGAACATATTAAACCAATTACCAAAGAAAACCAAGCTTGAAAACGAGTTAAAACATAAAATGTGCTTTAAGGAGTCTTAAAGCACGTTTTTGAAAAATTGTCTTGTAAATGGGTTTTGAGTGGCTAAATGTCCATCATTACTCCTTAATCAATATGTGTACTACTTAGTATCTCATTAGGAATTCTAAATCAATGGGAAATCAAAAATTTCACAACAATGTGCCTTGTTTTAGTGAATAGTAACTAAATTAAGCTAGTTTATAACATAAGTCAATATAAGTAAGTAAATTGGTCAACAAAGACCAAAACACCCCTAAGTACATAAAGGGGGCCGGTTTTTATAAGGTGAGTCACACCTTTGCTAGTTAACAAGTAAATAAGTAATGATAAAGCAAGTTACTATTTACTTTAAGCATAAATATCTTACAAACTCACCTTTCCTTCATTATCTTCTTTCCTTCTTTGTTCCCACCGTCTCCAACCTCTCTTCCTCCTCTCCATTCACGGTTTTGCTACAGCCATATACCATTCTCCATCTTTGTTTGTCCATAACTCCTAGCTCCATGCTCCAAAAATAATTTCAAGACCACCATTCTCTTAGTTTAGTCAAGCTCTACAATCTTGTCTTTTCAAAACTCCAAAACCTCCATTTCGGTTCCAAGAGGAATCACCATGGGAGGAGCTTGAGCTCATATTTTCACACCTTGTTGTTCTCCTTTGCTTCAAGGTAAGGAAACTCAAAGAAAAACTTCATTTCCTCTTGTTTTCATAAGTGACCGAAATCACCTTCTTCATGGTGTTTTCTTTTGCTTATTTTTTAGCTCATTCTAATCTTCAAGGGACTAGGTGGAGTCCTCTCTTGCTACTTAATTCAATTCCTACTCAATTCTAAGGTAAAACATTCATTTATGTGTTTTAAGACATTATATAACCTAGGGTTTACAATGAGATGAAGCATAAAGCTTGTATACTCATTATATCATTTGTATAATGTTTAGAAGTTGACAAGCAACTAAAAGCCTTGCCAATCTAGTCAAGGAAACAAGAAAGAAGTTTGTGAGGAAAAGAGGTAAATATGCTAACCTAATGTAGTTTAAAGTCTTAGGAGAAATGAGCTTATGTTGCTTATTGAAATGATCTAAGGAGCCAATGGTGAATGACCTAGAAAAACGCTCTCAAGGGCTTAGTAAAAGGCATATGTATTGTTGAGTGTATTTGCAGGTCAAAGGCAAATATATTGTGGGAAATTCAGTGTTTAAGGTTTATGCAATTTAAGGGCCTAAGAGCCATGCAATTTAAGGGCCTAAGTGCCAAGCATGTTAAATTATGCACTATATTGTTATGTAGTGTAGTTTAAGGCTTAGTTGTGTGTAAAGAACATTTTGTGTGAATAAATGTTCTTGAGTGTACAAGGGTGAGAAACCTTGTGTTTGGTGTGTAAGAAAATACTAGGGGAGCCATGTCAAAATTTGAATAGAAAATAAGAAGTTTAGGTGTTTTAATGAAGTTTGATGACCTAGGGTTCACTAGGAATTGTTAAGGGTTGATTTGGTGAAAGGAAAGGGATTTAGGTGTTCATAGGTATGAGAATGACTTGGGCATTGTTCAAGGAAGTTTAGAGAATCAAATGGGTGATTGGAAGTATACCAAGGTAGTAGTAAGAGTGTGTTTTAGTCTTGTGCAAAGTTTGGTGAGCAATGAAAGGGAAATGCCTTGTGAGGGTTTAAAACAAGAGCTTGTGAGAAGGACCTAGGAAGTTTGTGTAAAGGGGATTGTGGTAGTGCAAATGATGCTTAAAGAGATGATTATAAGGTAGTGAGGGAATACTTTGGTTAGATGAAGTCCTAGGCAAGAATACAAGTTAAAAGTGTAAGAAAAAAAGATGTTCTAAGTGTTAAGGACTTAGTAAATGTTAAGTAAAAGTTTAAGGAGTTTTTGAGATGTTTAGAGAGGGTTTAAGTGTGCCCAAAAGATGTTATAACATGTGGGAGAACATGTGTAAAGCATAGGAAAAAATTGGGATGAATTTGGAGTTCAAAAAGAGGAGAAAAGCACATTAGAAAATTGATTCTGCAGTGGACCGCCTCTACGGACCGCCCCTGTGGGTAGGTCCTGTTGTCTGCTGCATGCGTGAGATATTCTGTTGTGGACCGCCCCTGGGGACCTCCCCAGAGGGGCGGTCCGAACCAGAAAAAAAATTCTTTAAAGCTAAGAAAGAAAGAGAGATATGTAGTAGGCCCTAGTATGAATAATAAAGATAAAATGAGTGTAAGATTAAGGGTAAAACATGGTCATGAAAACATGTAAACACTTAGTAAGTTATAAGTTGAATAAGTTAATTAACCGACATCGTTAATTATGTATAGGAGTTGCCTACAGTGGAAACCAATCGAAGCAGGGACCAAGGTATGGTTTTCTTACAGTCTGTTGCCTACCGGTTTACACCGGCTTGTGTGTTGTTTGTTTTTCTGTGTGTTTATGACCTTGTAAGATTTAAGTCATGTAATGAGTTACAGTTGTTAAATATTATTGTATTGTTAAGTGTGACTCTCTCTTCCCTTGAGTGTGTCTAAGAAGACTTAACCAATTACTCGTGATTTGTTTATTTGAGTTCATTGTTGAACCTCTAACAAGTGCTAACGGGGGAAGTGAGGAGTCCGGTCTGTTCCGGCCACGCGTGTGAGTATGGGAGTCGATGTCATAACGGTCGATCTCTTGTATGTTATGGTTGTTTTCCAATTTGGTTTCCAACCTTCCCTTTAGCTTAACCAAGGCTATTTTACTGACTCACGTCGGGCCACAGGGGCATACTAAGTTTTGTTTCGGTGTGCTTGGATCACTATATCCGAGGCACCTTGTGTTAAGTTATCCGTTCAATCTAACCGGACGGTAGCGAGTTATGTAACGAGCTTAGCATGAGTATGGCAACATTCTCTAGGCTCTCCATGAGAACTAATTGTATTGGCTCACTTCCTAAAAGGAATTGTTCTTGTATGTCATGTGTGATGTTGTGTACAATACTCATGTTGTGATATATGTATATGTTGTGTGTTTTAAAAAGAATGCCATGTCATCATGACAATTAGTTGCGCGTATCCCGGTAGCCGATGGGCTGCGCGTTAACCATACCAGCCAAGGGTTGCTGACCCCCCTCGGGGGCTCCATATTTCTTTTACTGCAGGATGAGGATCGAAGAAGCGGAATGGCTTTAGATTCTAGGATGCAGGATTACTTTTGGTTGTTTTTGGATGTTGAGCCCGGGATGCGCCTATGCTCCCGAGGCGATATATTTTTGGAACTGTTGTAGTACAATGATGGTCGTTAACAGTTCACAATGACAGTTTGTGATGTTCAGTTACGTTTATGGATGTAGTAACAAACTCAGTATTATGTTTATGTATTAAAGGTTATTAGTTCTATGCTCGGGAGTCTGATCATCAGACTGGTACACTCGTATTTATTCTGCCTTGTTGACCACGTGGGTGGTTAACGGCGTTGTAGCACCAAATCGTTTAGTTATTATTTAGTTGTTAAATTCCGCTGCGATTACAAGTATTGTTAAGTGCGTATTAGGGGTGTTACAGTATGTCACTAGATGTTAAACAATTTAAAAAACATAAAAAATGTAAAAGACTATTAAAAATATAGATTACTATAAAAATATTTAAATTATTTAAAAAAATTAAATATAAATAATACTTAGATTTTTTTTGAATTATTCAGTACCATAAAATAGGATATAGATTTATAAAGACATAATCGTACTAGGATAGTATTTTAAAAACATAATTTATATTCTATATATGGTACTAAATAATTTGAAAATAATCTAAGAATTACTTAATATTTTCAATATTTATGATATTTTTATAGTTATCTATATTTTTATAGTATGTTAAATTTTTTATAACTTTTTTGAATTTTCAACACCTAGTGACATATTGTGAATTTTCAAAGTAGTTTGTTAAGTAGTAAGTGTATTTTTGTTCTTTTCCAACTCGTTAAAACTATAGTGGCATGTCATGAATTTTAGAGAAAATATAGTGTTACTTCATAACTTTCCATTTTTGTAACATCATTTTATTGAATTCGCAAAAAATATAGTGACATTGCACAAAATTTCCTTTTTAAAATGCATCACTCATCTACAATTTTGTCAAACTACAAGACAACAAATGTCATATTGGTTTCATTCCAATTGTGAGTGTCCTTATCAAGTTAAGGAGATATTCTGTGTGATGAAAAAATTTGTAACTTCTGGTGCGGAGATTGTATGAGAATTTTCTTTATCACCACATTGAATAACATTTGCGATGCTATTACATTATTTTAACACTACAGTTATAGATTGTTACATACATTTACTTTAGCTATATAAAGATTGTACCATTAGTATATAAAAACTGTACGAATACATATATAAAGGTATACATTGAATTTTGATATTGTTCAAATTGTACTAGATGCACATACTTAATTCTTAAAGTGTACGGTAAGCTTACAAAACCTGTATTTTTACTGCATACAAACTGTATCATTACAAATGTAACAAAAAATAGCTACATATGCTTGTAGTTAAGAGGGATAGAAAATAAAATAGGCGTGCAACAATAACCCTTAACTTTTGGACCTGAAGCTTCTTTTCAAGATGATAAAGCTTTCTTTTAAAAAAAAGTCATTAGATTAAGCAGTGTATAGGGTTAAAATACAATCCGGTAGTGGGTTACACCAAAACACTTCATCCCTACCTCCACTATCTACGTTAGCTAACATGTGAACACTTATATTATCCCCCTTGATACATAGTCCCACAAAATCATTTCAAATCTAGATGATGTCCTCAAAACATCCCCTCAGATTAATTTAGCTTCATAACTTACATCCTCTTTTCACTTACAAAATCAATTATAGATTTACAATCAGATATCAATCCTACTTTACATAACCCAACCCTTATAGAATATCCCACCCCAAACTCTAATGCTCTTGCCTCCATTGTTTCTAAATAAAGATTGTCATGCCCACCTTTAACTCTTGCAGCCAAAATACACCCACTCCTTCGTTTGCAAACAACACCCAAGCCATAAGCGTCAGCCCCTACAGTGCTCCCATTAACAAAGATGTTAATCACATCCTTTAGAATCTTTGTCACCACCAAAACGCTAGCCACCCTTTCCTTCCTTACCGTTCTTGCAAAAGCCAAAAAGCCCTATGCTTGAAACCACCCCCATTCCACCCATTTTGCCTTACCATGCACCACCTGACATCTAGAGACTAGATTTTTCACAAAAACATAATGAACTTGCTCACAAAATTGATACTTAGGCAAATCCCCAGATGAAGGAGTCAATCACTAAAAGCACCATCATTATCCATATTCATAGGTTGTTTAAAACCTTCACGTGCCCACATAGATCCAGCAACAAGACAATAAAAAACATGAGTTAAAGATTTAAAAGCACCAAAAAAACATGCAAAATCAAAAGCACCACCAAACCTATGAGAGACAATAGCTTTACATGGAATCAAACCATGTAATAGCTTTTAGCCAAACGCTTTAACCCGTGCTGGAAGATCTCCCTTCCAAACTGTAGCAATCGCCTTCTCTAATCTACTAATGTCTGAACTCGTGCACTAGCCAGACATACGTTTATTCACCCCCAAATAATAAGCGATTAGACACAAAAAATTTCTTGATCTCATTGGCCCCTAACGCCTTCTGTTTGCAAATGAATCATGAGATTAAGGAATAATAACCAGAATACACAGCACATCTTCCTTAGTGAACTAGTGTCTAACTAATGTCTCCCTTCAAGTTCTAGTTATTGAATCAATGAGCTAAGAGACTTTACCCTCTTTGCATGTAATCCGACCACCACTTTTACACCAAGTCCATATATCCATTTAACCCAATATCCTCACCATTTCCTATATCCTTCCTTACCCCTTCACTTAGCAAATCCAAAGATCTTTGTAGAGCTTTCCAGATAGGTCTTAGTCTACTTCCCAACTTGGCCCAAAACAAGTTTTCATCATTGAAATATCTAAGACGGAGAAGTTTGGCCATCAATAGGTCTAGGTTGCATAGGATACACTATAATTGTTTAGTTAACAATGCATCATTAAAAGATGATAAATCCCTGAAATCTATAATTCCTTTATTCATACTATGACGTGTAGAATTTATACATATTTCTATACTTAATTTTATTAATATGTTATTGGATAATGTGATAAATTCTCTTACTTATATGTTAATTTATATTATATGCGAAGAACTCCCCTTACTTATGGTTTTATGCTTAAACAGATGAAAATACTGAAGAAAAGGGCTTAAGAACGCATGTCAAACACTTAACAATCAAGACGGGAGCAAAACAGCCTTTTGGTGCATTTTAGGGTGTGTCCAAACACATCCAGGCCAACCTTGAGGAGAGCTTACTGATGATATTTGGGTGTGAACCGCGTATATGTTCGGATTAGTAAACCCGAAACACAGCAGAACCTTCTTTCTGCCTTATTTAGGGGTGATCCTTTGGATAATTCGGTTAACCGAAATCCAAATTGTAAAAAATAAATTAGATTTTGGTTATTGCGGTTAAAACAGAATTATCCAAATTAAGACCAAAACCGAATTAACCATTATCCAAATTATCTGAAATCCAATTTTTTTTTAAAGCGAAATCCGAAATCCAAACTGAAATCCAAATTTTAGCTAGTTTGGATTTCAACTTACCAAAATTTAGGGTTTGTGTTTGACTATTTGTCATTAAACACTAGAATTAGAAAATAGAATATTCTTTTGTAAGGAAAATTTGGATAATTTGGTTAACCAAATTAGACAACATAAAAACCAAATCCAAACCAGATTATAATTAGGATAATTCGGTTAACCGAAATTTTCAATTCAGTTAGAAAATTCGGTTAAAAATCCAAAAAACAAAATCGGTTAATTCAGTTTTTGGATAAATCTAAAATATTCAAACTAAATGCTCACCCCAAGCCTTATTTCATACCTGGTCCGGGTATATGTCCGGATTACAAACCCGGACCAGACGTTGTTTTGACGTGTAGACTTTTTCTCGGAAGTGGTCTGGGTATGCATACCTAGACGCAAACCCGGACCAAACAAGATTAGCAGCACATTGTTTTATTTATTGGAAGTAGGGAGTATATAAAGAACAGGCTGTCTTACCTACAACCAAGTGTAGCCAGATGGCTACATCCAAGCACGTGGAGCGCTCGCGACTCTTTCTTTTCTTTTCTTTTTTTTGTTTCAGCGCCTCCGGCGCCATTCTTTAGTTTTGTTTTTGTTTTTTTTATTTTTTTTATTTTTTATTTTTTTTAATTTTTATCATAAAATTTTAAATTGTTATAACTTTTAATATATAAGTCCAAAATGAAAAAAATTATATCATTGTTCATCTAAATTCAAGTTCTTCAAAACAAGACCAATTATGGATATATTTTGACAACTTTCAAAAAAAGTTATTTTTACATGTATGGAGCATAGAATGTAAAAGATAACTTGTACAGATTGTCATACAAACCTGTACAAATGTTCACTAAAACATGTACATCCTCACGTAAAAACATGTACATCCTCGCATTAAAAACATATAGATAGTCATCTACACCTGTACAAATAATTAAATATGTACATCCTTAAATTAAAACCTGTACATATAAGGAAGAACACTTGTACAGACGATCATACAAACATGTACATTAAAACATATACATTCTCATAATTGAACATGTACATTCTCACACTTGAACATGTACATCATCACATTAAAACATGTACATTCTCACATTAAAATATGTACATTCTCACATTAAAGTATATAACGGCTTTCAAATAGATTACCCTAACGGGCCTAACCCCACACACCCTAAAACACACCCTAGGAATGCTAAAAAACGTCGAAGACATTTTTAGGGTATGTAGTGACGGGTTTAGGGTCTAACGACCCTAAACCCGCGATCACAAACCCCAAAAACCTATCGAGTTAGTTGCTACAATGTAAAGTATAGAACGGTTTCCAAATAGATTACCCTACACCCCAAAACACCCCAAAACCACCCTAGGATAGCTAAAAGCATCGAAGGCATTTTTAGGGTTTGCACTTAGACCCTAAACCCGCTACCACAAACCCTAAAAACCTGTCGAGTTAGTTGCTACAATGTAAAGTATACAACGGTTTCCAAATAGATTACCCTACCCCCCAAAACACCCCAAAACCACCCTAGGATAGCTAAAAACTTCGAAGGCATTTTTAGGGTTTGCAGTTGCGGGTTTAGGGTCTAACGACCCTAAACTCGCTACTATAAACCCTAAAAACCTGTCGAGTTAGTTGCTACAATGTAAAGTACGAAACAAATTCCAAATAGATTACCCTACCCCCAAAACACCCCAAAACCCACCCTAGGATAGCTAAAGAACGTCGAAGGCATTTTTAGAGTATTTGCAGTGGCGGGTTTAGGCTCTAACGACCTTAAACCCACTACCACAAACTCTAAAAATCTGTCGAGTTATTGCGATGATGTACAAGTTTTTACCTGTGGATGTACATGTTTTAATGAACATTTGTACAGGTTTGTATGACCATCTGTACAAGTTCTTTTTACGTTTTGTGCACTATACATGTAAAAATAATTTTTTTTAAAGTTGTCAAAACATATCCATGACTGGTCTTGTTTTGAAGAGCTTGAATTTATATGAACACTGGTATAAGTTTTTTTTCATTTTGGACCTATATATTAAAAATTACAATAATTTTTAGATTTTACGATAAAGTAAGAAAAATAATAAAAAAAAAAAAGAAAAAAACATGCGCTGAGCGCGCGTCCGTCGACTCCCCTCTATCCTTCTCTTTTTTTGTTGGATATGTAGCTATCTATGTACATTTGGTTGTAGGCAAGATTTTGCCTATAAAGAAATCACGATTACACGAGGGAGGATCTATCTTCTAATCGTCATAATTCTTCAACTTTCCAAACCCTAGCCGTCAAGGAGAGAGAGAGGAAGACTAAGAAAACATAGAGCAACTTGGAAACGGGAGCATAAAACATAGATTGGATTCATTATCATTCTACATCAATTAGATGATGAATTCTAATCTCTTTATCATTGTTATTATTTCTTTGTCTCTCAAGTCGGAGTAGTTGCATAGAATTATGGTTTATTATGGATTCCTAGTTTGAGATTTCTTCTCCCTTTTGTGTTTACAAATAATTCTATTCAAATTGTAGTTTTATTTCTTGCTTTGTTTATATTTCTCCGGTGATCTGTACAATTGTTATAGATATTTAGTTTGTTTGCTTACAAGTGAGAACTGCGGCGTGCAGTCAGTAACGGATCCAGAACTTTTGTTTAGGGGGGCAACTTTTCTTTTTGACACTATCATTCTTTAAAACATTATGTCATTTTGTACGTTTTCAAAAATTCATAAGAGCATTTTACAAATTTTTAAAAGTTTCAAGGGGGCAGGGGGGCGGTGCCCCCCCGGCCCCCCTTTGGATCCGCCCCTATGTGCAATAGACTACATGAATATTACCAGTGAAACTAGAGATGGAAATTCCTCAGGATTAGCTTACTAGAAACCAGATGAATCTTGAACGATACAAGTTATTTAGTAAATTCGTAACGAGAGTTAGGATTTAAGAATTGCTAGTAAGAATCTATCTTGCGGTAGACCGGTTTTAGATTAATTTAGATATGAGGTTGTAATCCAGAATTAAGAAAACATATAGGAAGAGGAATTGAAGAACTAGGGAGAAGTAGTAAACTAGTATTTATCTGTTTAGCTTGTCAAGAAGATCATCCTTTACTTGTTTTATTTTTAGTTTATTTATTTTTTGCAATTCAAATTCCCAATTTTCTTTTATTTGATGTCTATATTTTATTAGTTTAATTAGGATAGAGACGCTGCCTCCTTTGGTTCGATGACTTGAAGGGATGCTTTAGGAAAATTAACTACGATAGACTGGTACACTTGTCATTAGGTTTAACCCGTACAAGTTTTTGGCGTCGTTGCTGTAGAGGCACGGTTATTTAGTTTAGATTTTATTCTATTTTTCTTTTATTTATTTATTTTGTTTTGTTTATTTTTAGTTTGTGTTATTTTGTTTAATTTTTACTGTTTGGTTTTATATTAAATTTTGTTTGTTTGATTATTTTCTCATTTTTATAGTTATTTTATTTTTAGGTTTAGTATTTCGCTTAGGTTTATTTCATTTTATTTTTGTTACTATGATTTTTATTTGGAAATATTCACAATGTACCCCTGTTTTCTTTCTTAATTCACAATATACCCCTATTGGTTTTCGTAATTTAACTTTAAACATGCTTAAATTTTGTCCACAAAATTGATGAAACTTCACATGAACGCTGCTAAAGTGTTATATTTTGGTCCAATATCAAATTTGAAGTTTTTTAAGCTCATATGTGACATGTGGGACCCATTGAACATGTCATAATTTTTATTGGGTCCCACAGGTCACATGTGAGCTTACAAAACTTCAAATTTGATACTGGACCAAAATATAACACTTTAGCATCGTTCATATAAAGTTTCATCAATTTTGGACATATTTAAGCATGTTTAAAGTTGAATTACGAAAACCAACAGGGGTGTATTGTGAATTACGAATTAAAACAGGGGTATATTGTGAATTTTCTCATTTTATTTTATTAGTTTAATTTTCATTTGACATTGTTTTGTTTATTTTTATTATATTTTATTTTCGTTTATTTTTCTTTAGTTTGATTTTGGTTTTTCTTTTATTTGTTTAGTTTGTTTTATGAATGTTTATTTTATTTTTATTATAGGATTTTGTTAAGTTTGATTTTATTTACCTTTTCATTCATTGTTGTTTTTTATTTTATTTTATTGTTATGTACATATTTTAGTTTTTATTTTCTTTTTTATGTGTATAATTTCTTTTTCTTTCGATGTACTTTGATTTGGTGGTTGGATATTACAATCTGCCAGACGTTGGTCTTGATATTACAATCAATGAGTTATGTGTGAAAGGTGTGGAGGAAACCACAAGCTTGCTTATTGTCCGTTCTTTTCTAGATGGGAGAATGTCATAACAGATTTTTTATCGTCTTGCCCTCGTGAAGTGCAGACTCTTGAACACTATTATTCTGCACAAAGTTACAACCAGTGGATTATCTGCCAGATGTGTGGAAGGAATCATGAGAGTTCACAATGTCAGGGCAATCTCTCTAGATTGGAAGTTGCAATTGTAAATTTTAAATCGTCTTTCGAATCACGTTATGTTGGATATGAGATCTTCATGATGGACATGAAGGAGCATCAGGAGAGTAATGCGAGAATTTTAGTCCAACTAGATGAAATATCACAACAACTTGAACGTGAACCGATTCTTGATATCGAACAACCCATTGCAGTACTTGTGTGGAGTGGTACACAGCTTGATCCGACGATCCCTGAAGTTGCAAACACACCTAAGGTGAAGATCATGGAGAGGCCAGAGCTAGAGATTGAGTGAGTTAGTGAAGCTACAAAGTTAGAGAATGATCTAATTCATGAAGGTACCCAATCTATTCTCTATCCACCCATACCTGAGCTAGTGAGTCCTCTAGTTGACCTCCTTCCTTTGCCCGCTAAGGAGGAATCAGAGCAGAGCTACCTCATTGACTTCTTGGAGCCCTTGATTCCTGTTGAAGTTGATTGTCTAGTGAGTTCATCCTTTGATCTTCCACTGAATGGCAAGGATGTCTACATCCTTGGATTTAAAAAGGAGATTCCACGAAATTGTGATCCTCACATCACGGATCACCCACCTTAACTCAACCACCTGACGCATTATTGGTGGAGTTTGCACTTTACATTTGGAGTGTTAAGGTTACTTTTCCATTTGATTAGGGACGTTTTATGAAGATATATGATGCCCACCCCATCCACCCTTTGGCACCCACATCGACATTCATATTCAATCCTGGATGACCTCATGGGTATAGTCTAGCCAAAGACGTTAAAGAAGGGTAGCTAACTAGGAGGCAATCTAGTGTTAAATTTTGTCAGATTTTAATTTCAGTATTAATTTCTCTTTGTAGTTTCTTTCCTTATTTTGTTGTTGCTAATCTATAACTCTGTTTGTACTTATGGTTGTTTTTCGTATCTATCTTTCAGATGAATGCTTTATGTTGAAACTCCAACCAAGCTACGTTACTTGAGCAAAGCTCAAGTGTGGGGTTGTTCCATTTGCAGCAACAACAAAAGTCCAGGGGAGTTCTAATTGTAATTGTGTTTAGTTTTATTTCACTTTTGACTGCTCTGTTGTATTTCCTTCAGACATAAATGTTTTTCTAAATGCTTAGAGCTTTCATTTTTGTCTTATCACACAATAAGGACATTGTTACATCCCCCACCCATGACGTTTGGTGAACTACACACCTCACCCTCATGGTTTCAAAAATTATTTTCCCCACCCATGTGGTTTCCCCTTTTTACATCTGGTAAATTTTCTATTTTTGTTCAACT
Source organism: Limonium bicolor (assembly GCA_023374045.1). Classification (NCBI taxonomy): domain Eukaryota; kingdom Viridiplantae; phylum Streptophyta; class Magnoliopsida; order Caryophyllales; family Plumbaginaceae; genus Limonium; species Limonium bicolor. The sequence goes on from CM041778.1 coordinate 294,873,019, forward strand.
TAAGAGATGCTTAAATGTTGTCCAAAGTTGACGAAACTTTTCACGAACAATGCTAAAGTGTTATATTTTGGTCCACCGTGAAATCCAAAGTTTTTTCAGCTCATATGTGATATGTGGGATGCAATAAAACCTGTGACATGTGAATGTGTGTTCATTTGGTCTCACATGTCACATGTGAGCTTAAAATATTTTGAATTTAACATGGACCAAAATATAACAGTTCAACATCATTCATGTAAAGTTTCATCAAATTTGGACAGCATTTAAGCATCTCTTAAGTTGAATGAAAATTAGAAAAGTTGTCAGATGTAAAAAGAAAAACCATATGGGTGTGGAAAGTAATTTCTGAAACCTCGTGGGGTGTGTAATTTCACCAAATGTCATAGGTGGAGGATGTAATTTCCTTCAATTTTTAAGTGTGGGGTAGGGAGTGACCTTCGGTTGTCACTTCAGACCACTAGTTTTTAATTGTTTTCAAGAGATAAATCATGTGCTTCTCTAATGGCATTAAATGTTGAATTTTGGGTGATAATGTTTGTGGGTGTTTGAAATTGACCTGATGACAACCTTAAAAAAATTCTGCTTAAAAGTTGTCTTCCCGTGTTTGTTTGTTTTTAAATTTAGTTTGTTATCACTGAAATTTGATGGATTGACTGATTGTGGAAACTGAATGAGTTTATCTTGGGAACCTTGAGAATGATATGAATGTTTGAAAGAAAAGGATAAGACAAGGTACTTCTCTAATCATGTAATTTTATGAACCAAAGCAGACCTCTTTCTTCTTGTTATTAAGTCCTCGAGGTGCTTTATCACTTATCTACCTAAGGTCTTGTGATCTGGGATCAAAGACCCAACACCGTTACATGGATGTAAAGAAAAAGTTTGGGGAATGAAATAAATGTGCATAAATGTGAAGTATTATGAATAAAGAAAAGCATTTAAATTCCAGAATTAATTGCAATTCTTTGTTGTGATCACGAGTGCATGGAGGTGAAAGGTATTGCGGAATAAGACATTACTTCACACCCCTTTGTCATAAAATGGGAAATGGAATGAAATTGGTGGAAGGTCCTAAGACAATCTATGTTTCAGTTTCTGCAATTTAGTTTGTTCATACTTTATAAAAATTGTTCTCTTTTCACTGTTTGCGAAAACTGATAGCTTAGAGCAAAATTAATTTTTTTGATTGCCATTTTGCTTGTTTTCCTTCCGCTTATGTTTGATCCTGGGGTTCAGTGTTTCGATTTGAAGCAGTTATATTCTTTGCTTGAGGACAAGCAAAAGCTAAGTGTGGGGTAGTTGATAAGTACAGGATTTATTCATATTTCTATGCTTAATTTGATTAATATGTTATTGGATTATATGATAAATTCTCTTGCTTATGTGTTAATTTATATTATATGTGAAGAGCTCCCATTACTTGTGGTTTTATGCTTAAACATATGAAAATACTAAAGAAAAGGGCTTAGCAACGCATGTCAAGAACTTAATGATATAGACGGGACCAAATAGGAGCAAAAACAACTTTTTTGATGCATTTGAGGGCGTGTTTGTACATGTGTTGGGACATGTATGTCCGGAACAACCTAATAGTCCATGAGTATAAAATGGGCCGATAATAGAAGTAGTATAGTCTAGGCCCATAACTGAGTCTGTAAATATAGTCCAAAATAAGTCTGTAAATACTATCTCACTATAGGCTATATATATGGCAGTAGGGTCTCGGTTACATACAATGAATACAATACATATTTCCCAAAGTTTCTACACTGTTCCATTTACAACTATGGTATCGGAGCTATCCACGGGAATTCTTCCCTGACGTTTTCTCTCCCTTCCTTCAATTTTTTTTTCTTTCCTTCCGTTCATGGCGGATCAAGACTCGACTACCTCTTCTGGTCATGGAACTACAGACGGCGAAAAATCTCTAGTAACCACCACGCAGCAAGTAAACTCGACACCTGCACTACAAGTAAACTCTTATTCTCAGTCAATTTTATCGGCGGCAACCAATTTAGTAAAACTGAAACAAGATAACTATAGGATTTGGCATGGAGTTCTTACTACTTTCTTGCGATGAAACAATTTGTTTCAATTTGTTGATGGATCTGGACTGTGTCCTGCTCCTGTGACAGATGGAGTTACAAATCCAGAATTTAGTAAATGGATTCAAACTGATCAAATGGTTCTGACTATTATAATGCCTCTCTAAGTGATGCCTTGATTGGCCAAGTAATCGATATAAGAACCTCAGCTCAAGCCTGGAATTACCTCAATGAAACTTTTGCATCACAGAGTAATGCTCAAGTTGGTCAGTTACTACATCAGTTAGCCTCCATTGAAAAGCTTCCCACAGAAACCATTACCAGTTACTATAATAGAGCTCAAACACTTGTAGATTCCCTAGCCCTCACTGGTCACACGGTTTCTAACCGTGAATTTCAATGCTATATACTAAAAGGTTTACCAGTTGAGTATGGAGCCCTAGTTTCAAATTTACTGACCAGATCTGATTCTTGCACCCCATCCCAACTATACAATTTCATGTTAACAAATGAAACTTGGATCCTACAGCATCACAAAACTACCAATCCCCCTCTAAACCTCAACTCCACTACATATAACACTTCATCTCAAGGGGATGGACGGGGATACTACAAATCAAATAGAGGTAAACAAAATACCTCAAGGGGATGTGGATGCGGTTATAATTCAAACACAAACTTCATAGGAAAACCAGACAACAGACCTCAAGGTCAAATCTGCAAAAAAGCGGGGTCATGAAGCATCAAACTGCTATCACCGCTACAATTTTGCATATCAGCCCAAACCCCCCAGTCTCTATCCACAAATGCCACTGCTCTCTCAACTGGCCAGACTTCTAACACACCCTGGGTTGCAGACACAGGAGCATCACACCATTTTACAGGCGACTCTTCTCACCTAAACCTCACAGCCTCTGAGTACAATGGCACATATGTTGTTTCTCTTGGAGATGGCTCTGTTATGGGCATTCAACGACAGGGTATGGGTTCCTTATCTTTTGGTGATAAGACTTTTATTCTAAATGACCTTAAACATGTGCCAACTCTAAATAAGCATTTAATCTCAGTAAACAAATTCTGTTCAGATAACAGAACCTACTTTGAGTTTTACTGTAACACCCCAACCGCTAATCCTTCCACTATCCTCTAATCATTCCCATAATTACCTTACTCGCAGCGGAATTCTTACCTACCCACGGCGGGTGATACAACGCCGTCAACCATCCAAGGTTAACGAGGCTACTGCTACTTACCGTATCGGTCTGACGATTAGAATAAACCAAATACATACTACTTACTTTACAATACCGAATACTTACTTACATTTGATTACCGAGCATCTAAAGTATATGAATTACATTCCGATGCTACTTCCCAAAAAGAATGAAGAGTTTATACATCCTCTCCTTACCATCCAATTAAGAATTCAATATCCAAAAAGGTGTACCACATGGTACACCGGCTACTCAAAAGGGGCCTTAGCCGTGTACAACTCGGTACACCATCACAATCCTACTAACTACATAAAAAAGAATTGCATCCAGTCCTTACTCTACCGTCACGCCTCGCGGGTACCTGTGGAGTAAAAACATTCCCCCTAGGGGGTCAGCTTACGCTGCATATGATAACCGCATACCCCGCGTACTAGCGAGGGTACGCCAACACTTTTGGTCGAGTACATGCGGTTCGTTTCATTCATACATACATGCTTTATACAATACAATACAATACATTCATTTCACCAAGCATACATACATACAATACATACAAGGAATACAATACAAGTCATTCAATCATACTTACCATACTCACCGCATCACGGAGATACAATTCTCCAATACATACCAAGGTCTTGTTAGCCTTATTACACACCCGGGTTAATCGGGTGTTCAATACTTTTACTCCGGGTCAATGACTTACAATAGTCAGGACCAATACAAATACAATACTTACTTCTTACATACTTTACTTCCAGTTAAGTCGGTATGACCTCCGGGCAGGATTACTACATCCCACCACCGGGCTTTAGGGTGGCCCACTAATCCAGGATGCTACCCATTCAAGGGATTTGGTCCATCGAAAAGATTATAGCCAGGATTCGGATCCAACCTCTTGTGTCTCCTTATCCTCACGCGTGGCCGAAACTATATCGGGCTTCTACTCATTCCAATTACTCATTACTCATGTTAGGAGTTAGATTGTTAGGAATTAGTAGAAGTCCATACTTACTTCCATACATACATACATACACAAGTACTCGTACTTACTCATACGTTTCATTTCCATTCATACATTTCATGAATTATACAAACTAAATGTTCAAGAGTATAAAACAAGAACAATATAGTTCAAACACAACTAAGTGCAATATAAGTCCGATTCGTGCATTTATCTTGTTGGTGATCACATAAGCACACAAATCGGGGTAACCAAGTTAGGATACAGGGCATGAGGAAATCATACCGTTCACCGTCGAATACGTACTACCGGTTCCCTTGAAGATCAACTATTTGATTCCTATACATACATGAAGTAGTATGATCAATGATCTATTATTGATCTAACTTACTCCTTCATTAATACTTTCAATGTATACTTACTACTCCATTACTTTCTTACTTGGTTATAAAACCATTCTTTCCTTTACTACCTCATAAACTTGCTTCCTTACACATTTACTTACTTTCTTACCATAATTCATTAATGGTGTTTACTACTTATATATGCATACCGGTGTATAGGCATATACATATACATACATATGATTACTATAGTCATATTATAAAAACATTTTTTTTGTAAGTGTTTGGGCCGTCCGACCCACCGTCCGACCCAACCCTGGGTCGGACCATTCCAGTAGGTTTTCGTCCTCTGAAATTACTCCCGTCCGACCCAGCACTATTCCGTCCGACCCATACACCTCTGGGTCGGACCATTCCAGAAAGTTTCGATTCTGTGACTTAGCTCCGTCCGACCCACTGTCCGACCCAGGCTCTGGGTCGGACGAAGTCAGAAACTTCGCCATTAGAAAATTTGCCCGTCCGACCCACGTCCGACTCACGGCCCTGGGTCGGACCATTCCAGAAAGAATTACTGTCGTTTCTCAAGGCCCGTCCGACCCATGTCCGACTCACGGCTCTGGGTCGGACGGTTCCAGAAAGTTTATTTTCGTTGTTCAGGCCTTGTCCGACCCAGCGTCCGATCCAGGCTGTGGGTCGGACAGTAGCAGAACTTTGCTACAGGCCTTGTTTTCTTTTCCCAATTTCACCCATTGCTTCCCTATTCTTCCTACATGCATCCTAACATGTTTTAGTACTATTTAGACACTCTAAATCATGCTAATTCATTCCTTAATACATCACACAATCCTATGCTTATTTATACACTCAATTTCCCCAAGTTTCAACTCAACACTCCCATTGTTTCTTCCCTTATACCTTATGCTACAGATTTTCCCTCTACTCTTATACTTCAATACCTCCTCATCCAATGCCACTCTTAGCATCTTAAATACATTAGCTCACAACCTAGTTCCATCTCATTTACAAACCCATATTCAAATCTGTTACAAGGTACTAACATTCCTCCTAAACTCTCCAAATACTTCCTCTTCTTAAACAACTCAAGTCCTCTCCTTTCTACACAAATTTTGACATGGTCTCCCCTATAATTCTTACTTTCTCCACACATTATTTCAGCTCACAAATTCACATTCTCACAACCTGTTTATACAATACACTATACTCACCATTCAACACTACTACACACATTAAATTCCTGCACATATACACATACTACCCAAGGTTTTCCCAAGCTTTTAAAACTCATTTAAAAGACTTCAAAACTGTTCCAATTCATTATTCATCATACTACAATATACTCATTACTCAATTCACTACTCATTTTACTACTCCAAAAACTGTTACAATACACAATACAAACTAGCTCAAGGTAAGAGACTTTTACCTTGTTTTGCTAGTTTTCTTTCCTTTCTTTTCTTTCTCTTCCTTTCTTCTTTGTTCTTCCTCACACAATGCACACCACTACAACCACCATACCAATACACAATACCGTTTAACATTCATTTTTGCACTAACCCTAGAATTTAATGTTTTAGGGTTTAGGAAAGAGTTTTACCTTCCAATGGATGAATGTAGTTCTTGTCTAGCAAGAGAACAAAATTCCTAGCCCCCAAGAGAAGCCAAAATCGGCTGGAGCAAGAAGGAACAAGGAGTTCAAAATCCAAAATTCTTATAATGCAAACAAGGCTAGAAATGGTGGATTTTCGAACTTCTTTTTACCTCAAGATGATAAGGAGGTGAAGGTGCTTCTAATGGTGGACTTGAATCTTCAAATGGTGAATACCCATAAAATCGAAAATGGAGCTTTTGGATTTTTGAAAGGAGGGAAATGTTCTCCTTTGCAAGGGGATTCCAATGGTACTAATTTTGTAATTTTTGGAGCAAGATTAATGGGTTAACAAGAGGAGAGAAGGAGGGAGTTGTGTGAGTTTCTTCCTTTCTCCATTGGTGTCGCAAGGTAGAAGAAGAAGAGAGAAAAGAGAGAATAGAGAGGGGTGCAAAAACGTGAGTGAAGAGGGGAGTGAGGAGAGAGAGTCTAATTTTTTTGCTTTTTACTTATTAGTTTTGTCCTTTAGCAAATAAGAGACAATTGAAGAGAGGGGGAGGCTCAATAAATCGGCCCACATATGCACACACACTCACATTTTTATTTTTATTTACAGAGTGGACACACTAAGTTTGTTTAATTGTATTCTCGCCCCCACAACCTACCGGTTGTTATAGTTCTCACTAACCGGTACCCGTTTTCCGGAATTTTTCTCGTTTAATTTTATTTTCTCGTTTAATTATTTAGTTGACCAATACTGTTACGGGTCTATTTGACCCGCTTAAAGTCACGTTTTCCCGGTTTCCTCGAAAAACGCGCTTTAAGGTTCGTTTATGCTTTTAACCCATTTTAAAGGTCCGTTTTCTTCGGGATTTGTTCCCTAGTATTTATTTTAGTGTAATTAAGCTTTTAAAAGTATGATTAGCCTAATTAATCACTGTTTTTAATTACGGGGTGTAACACCCCAACCGTTAATCCTATGCTTACCGTCTAATCGTCCTGTTAATTCAATGAGTTCGCAGCGGAAGTATACTACTTACTTACTTCGGCGGGTGAAACAATGCCGCTAACCGCCCATACGGCTAGCAAGGCTACTAATACTTACAGTGACGGTCTGATGGCCAATAGATACCGAGCTACTAAAACAAACTTACCAATTACAAATACATTCACTACCAAAGGATTACCGAGTATTCAACATGTATTCATTACAACCTTCCAAGTTTACCCCAAAAGAATGAGCTCCTATCCTATGCTCATCTATACCAATGCTCCATTCTATTAATATCCAAAAAGGTGTACCACATGGTACACCGGCTAATCAAAAGTTACAGCCATGTACTACTTAGTACACCCATCGCAATTCAATGTTATAACCAAAAGAAGACAGGAAAATAAACTAAGTCTTCAGCAGCTTCATCCCCTCTAGCACCTGCATTCATATTAAAATGGTCCCCCGAGGGGGGTCAGCTTACGCTGCGCATGAACTCCGCATATACGATTGCTAGCAAGGGTACGCCGACTAATTGGCGACCGCTAAACATGCTTGTTCATTACTCATACATGCATGCTTTACATACAATCATACATACATTACAATACATCATTCACTTCAAGGCAACAATACAATAGAGTTCACGATACTTACCTTCACAAGGTTAGCCAAATTGTGCATCCGGGTTAATCGGAATGCATATTACTCTTTTACCATGCTTACTTCTTCTTACTTACAGTTTACTTACTTCCTTTTCACTTTACTTACTCATTCTTACTTACTTACTTATACTCAAGTCAAGTCGTCGGGACCTCCGGCCTTGGGGACTACTCCGTCCCACATCCGGGATTTACTTGACTCACTAATCCGGGATGCTACCCACTTAAGGGATTTGGGCCGCGGACCAGTTTAAGAGTCAGGAATTGGAGCCAACCTCTCGTGACTCCGCATCCTCACGCGTGGCCGAAAACTATATCGGGCTTCTACTCATTCCAATTTATTTACCAATTTAAGTTAGGAGTTAGCTTGTTAGGAACAAGTTAGAAGTCCAATAATAAATAGCAATAATCGGTCACGGTACAATACAACATACATGCATACATTCATATCATCCATACGTTTCACGAAGTATACAAACTAGGAATTAAAGAGAGTATACAACATCATACAACACTACAAAATCACAAGTAAGCATATTAACTCCGATTCGTGCATTTATCTTTATTGGTGATCAATTAGCACACAACACACAAATCAGAGTAGCCATGATAGCATTCGGGGCATGAGGAATTCATACCGTTCACCGTTGTACGTACTTCCAAACGTTCCTTCCGGTGTCACAAATCAAGTCCTATTATGTACATACAATTGAATGATTAATTTAACTATCATTAATTAACTCATACTTGCTACTGCCTTACATTTCTTACACTTATACTTTACTTACTTATCTTCCCTTTACTTAAGTTTCTATCTTCTTACTTAAGGTTTGCATGCTTACACACATATACATACACATATATGTATGGGTATATACATATATATATACAATTATTATTTAAATTAAAATATTTTTTTTTTTTTTTTTTGTCAGGACCGGACTTGCGACCGACCTTGGGCAAGTCCGGTCCATTCCAGTAGGTTTCTTCGGGAAAATTTTTGGTCCGACCGGACTTGCATGTCCGGTCGCAAGTCCGGTCGCTTCCAGTAACATTCTGCCGGGAAATTTTCTGCTCGACCGGACTTGCATGTCCGGTCGCAAGTCCGGTCGATTCCAGTAGCATACCGAGGGAAAAATTTTTCTACTCGACCGGACTTGCATGTCCGGTCGCAAGTCCGGTCGATTCCAGTAGCTTTCTGACGGGAAAATTTTCTGCCCGACCGGACTTGCATGTCCGGTCGCAAGTCCGGTCGATTCCAGTAGCTTTCCCGTCTTTGTAAATCTGGGCACGACCGGACTTGCAAGTCCGGTCGCAAGTCCGGTCCAGCCCAGTATTTGCATTTTAATTTCTGTTTTCAATCCTCTCTTTTACCCATTACTTCCCCATTGTTCCTACACTCATTCCCACATGTTATAACACTGATTACACCTCCTAATACACCTTAGTTCATCCATTGACTCCTTACACATTTCTACACTCATTCACTCACATAATTTTCCAAGTTTCCCTCAACACTTGCACTAGTTATTTCCTCTAGTTACATTATGCTACAGGTTTTAGTTCTAACTCTCCCCAACATTAGTTCCCTCTTCTAGTGCCATTTCTAGCACTCTCAACGCATTATAATACATTATCTAACTCTCTCAACTTATCTTCTATCTTCCTCAAACAAAATCTGTTACAACTCACATTAGTTCACCTAGTTTTAAATTCACTAAGTGTTCTAATCCTAGGTAAATTTTGCCATAGCCTCTCTTGTATTTCTATGCACTCACCACATGGTCTAGTTCATATTTTAACACTTATCTCACCTGTTACAAAACATCAAAACACAAGCTCCCATACACAACTACTAATACCAAAACACTACAAAAATTCCTGCACTTAGCAAATCAATCCCAATCTGTTTTATAACAGTTTTTACAATGTTTCAAGGGTTTCAAAATGCTTAGTTTCTCTTACCCATTATACTACTAATGCATTACTATTTTATAATACCAATTTTCATTCTAGAAAATCTGTTACATACACAAATACAAGACTATACACAATGAGAGTTCTCACCTTGTTTTCCCTTCTAGATTTCTTTCTCTTCTTCCTTCTTCTCTCTTTCGGTTTTGCAAACTCACAAATCTAACGCTACAACCCATACACAAATATATTTCAATACACCATTCAATGCTAAATACTAACCCTAACCATTAATCAAGTTTTAATCTAGGTTTTAGGGTTTAGAAAATTTATTACCTTCCAAGAGCTCAAGAGTTGTTTGGGTTAGCTCAAGAACAAGATTTCTCACACCACCACAATGCCAAAATCGGCTGGAGCAAGAGAGACCAAACAAGGGTTTAGTCACCAAATTCGTTTTGCCTTTTTAAGCTAGAAAAAGATGGAGTTTTAAAGAGATCTTTACCTCAAAAGAACAAGGAGACCAAGGTGGCTCTAATGGTGGTGCTGAAACTTCAAATGGGATATACCCTCAAAATCGAAAATGCTCGTTTTTGGATTTTGGAAAGATGGAAGTGTAGCTTGGAGAGAGGAACACAATGGTGGTGTTTTTATAATTTTTGGAGAATGTATGAAGGAGTTACAAAGGAGAGAAGTGAGTTTTGTGTTGTTGTTTCTCAAGCTGCCATGGAAATCGATGGAGGGAAGGAGAAGAAGAAAAGAGAGAGTGGAGGGGGCTGCTTCCACGTGAGAGAATAGAATGAGAGGAGGAGAGAGAGTAGAAAAGTGAGGGTGAGAGTTTTAATTGTTTTTTGTTTGTTGTAAATAGTGAGGAGTGTGTGAGAGAGTGAAATAGAGAGGGGGGGGGGGCCGGCTGGCACACCACACACACACACACATTGCACTTTTTATTTTAAAAGTGGACACATAACTCTTGGTTATTTATACTTCTACCCCACAACTTCCCGTTTTTGACAGTTTTTACTAATCTCTCGTTTTATTGATTTTATTGGTTCTAACACTTCACTAATATTTATTAATAAATATTTAATTGACCAAAATTGTACGAGTCTATTTGACCCGCTTAAAGACACGTTTTCCCGGTTACCTCGAAAAACGCGCTTTAAGGTTCGTTAGTGATTTTAATCCGTTTTAAGGATCCGTTTTCTTCGGGATTTGTTCCCTAATAGTTATTTATTCTTAATTAAGCCTCTAAATTACTTATTAGCCTAATTAATCACTATTTTTAAATACGGGGTATTTCACGGGGTATTTCATTTACAAAGATTACTTTCTATTGAAGGATTTGAACACCCAGGGGATTCTTCTCAAAGGTGCTGTGGTTGATGGAGTTTACACTTTTCCTACAAATAACACCACTACTTCTTTCACTCCTCAGCTTCACTACAACACCAAAGCTCCAGCATCTATATGGCACAACCGGCTTGGCCATCCTAGTGCTGTTATGACCAGACGTCTTATAACTACCTATAGCTTACCAGTTTCTACATTTGATAATAAGGAGCTGTGCTCTGACTGTTGTAAAGGGAAAATGCATGCCTTACCACATTTTCCCTCAGATACTGTTTCCAAAAATAATTTTGATTTGCTGTTTGCTGATTTATGGGGACCAGCTTTCTACCCCTCAGAAGATGGATTTCTATATTTTCTCATAATAATTGATGATCATTCATGTTTCATTTGGATTTACCCATTAAAGAAAAAGTCAGAGGTTGCTCTCATTATACCTGTCTTTTGCACTATGATTCAAAATCAATTTCAGACAGACATAAAATAGATACAAACTGACAGAGGAGGAGAATTTAGAGCTCTAGACTCATTTTTTCAAACACAAGGAATCATTCATCGTTACACTTGTGCTCACTCCCACCAACAAAATGGATCGGTGGAGAGTAAGATACGATTTGTGGTAGATAAAGGACTCTGTCTTTTATCTCAAGCATTGTTACCTATGAGTTACTGGTCATATGCTTTCAGGACCGCTGTTTATTTGTTAAATTGAACTCTTACTAGGGCCATTGATCATTCAACCCCATTTTTTAAACTATATCACACAGAGCCTACCTATGATCATTTAAAGGTGCTTGGTTGCTATTGTTGGCCGAACCTTAGACCCTACAACTCTCATAAATTAGCTTTCAGATCTACTGCCTATCATTTCTTGGCTACTCTGAAAATTCTACAAGGTATCTTTGTCTTGACCTCACAAACCATAGATTATATATATCTCGTGATGTACAGTTTCAGGAAACAAGTTTTCCTTTTGCATCCTCAAACTCTAAATCTACATCACAATCTCAAAATTCCAACACACCCATTTCAAACATTTTAATTCCTATAATATCAACTATTGATCCCTCCATTCTCTCAAATTCACACAACACTGATCCACAAACTCTTCCACCAGATTCTTCTCATCACCAAACATCCCCCCCTGACCCACCTATGCCTATTTCACCAGACTACAATTCATCCAGCACCTCAAGTGATTTATCACTCCACGTCACTTTATCATCATCCCACCCTCTTTGATTCTGAACAGCCTATTCATCCCTCTCACCCAATGATAACAAGATCTAAAACAGATAATCTGAGACCTAAAATCAGAACGGATGGCACAATTCCTGGTTAAACTCCACATCCCTATATACTACTGAAATCCCAGACCAGCCCTCCTACACTCAAGCAATAAAATATGAAGACTGGAGAAAAGCTATACAAGCAGAATATGATGCTCTCACAAATAACAACACATGGATACTGGTCCCCCCTCAACCTCACTTTAATGTACTTGGGACCAAGTGGATCTTGAAAACAAAAAGACATGCGGATGGTTCAATTGAAAGGAGGAAAGCTCGATTAGTGGCTCAAGGTTTTAAACAGACACATGGCATTGATTATTATGAAACTTTCAGCCCTGTAGTGAAAGTTGCTACTATAAGAGTTATACTGGCCATTGCTTCAACTAACAATTGGCCAATACATCAACTAGATGTTGATAATGCATTTTTACATGGTGAGATGTCTACATAAAACAACCTAATGGGTTTGTTAATACAAAATGTCCAATCAGTGTGCAAGTTACAAAGAGCTCTCTATGCTTAAAACAATCACCTAGCCTGGTTTGCGACTAGTAAACTACCTCATTCATATAGGGTTTTTTGCCTCACAGTCTGATCCCCTCTTTGCATTTATAAACTCTAAAGGAGAAAATGTCACCTCTTAGTTTATGTAGACGACATTGGTTACTGCTCATCTCTATCGCTAATCACTCAACTCACACACACTCTTGCTCGTGAATTTCCCATAAAGGAACTCGGGAATCTTCATTTTTTCTGGGCATTCAAGCCACCCGAAACAGTAATGGACTAACCATCACTCAGAGTCACTACATTCAGGAACTGCTGATAAAAGCAAACATGCAACACTGCAAATATGTTTCTACTCCTATATTAGACTCTCAGGCACTAGATACTACCACTTCACCACCCTATCAAAATGCTACTCTATTTTGAAGTATGGTAGGAAGTCTTCAATATCTGGCCTTCACTATGCCAGATATCAGTTTTGTAGTGAATCGCATCAGCCAATATATGCAAGCACCAAAAGAAGTACACTGGGTTGCAGTAAAACAAATATTACGTTACCTTAAATCCACGGTGAATTTAGGGCTTCTGTTTCCCTCTACATCTCTGCTAGAGCTACGCATATATTCGGATTCAGACTAGGCTGGATCTTATGTTGACCGCTGCTCTACTGCAGGATACCTTATCTTTTTCGGCGACATCTTGATCTCTTGGAGTTCGAAGAAGCAACGCACGGTTGCTAGATCCTCCACTGAGGCCGAATTCAAGGCTTTAGCAACTGCAACATCAGAAACATTATGGATACAGAAGTTACTACAAGAATTAGGAATCCGGTTGAAGAAAAGCCCAATCTTGAAATGTGATAATATAGGAGCAACGTACCTTGCTTCGAATCCGGTCTTTCACAGCCGCGCCAAGCATGTAGCGGTTGATTTCTTCTTTGTCGAGAGGCATGTACAAATCAAAGCTTAAAAGTGAATTCTTCCTAATTTGCTCAATTAGCAGACGGGCTCACGAAAACCCTAGGTCGATCGCGTCTTCTGTCACTCTGATCCCAAATGCCTCTCGTCAATACGGATTTGGCATCGCGGGCGGATAATAGTCCATGAGTATAAAATGGGCCGATAATAGAAGTAGTATAGTCTAGGCCCATAACTGAGTCTGTAAATATATTCCAAAATAAGTCTGTAAATACTATCTCACTACAGCCTATATATATGGCTGTAGGGTCTCGGTTACATACAATGAATACAATACATATTTCCTAAAGTTTCTACACTATTCCATTTACAACTACAACCTTGAGGAGAGCTCACTACTGATATTTGGGTGTGGTCTAGGTATATGTCCAGATTTGTAAATCCGGACCACACCAGAACCTTCTTTCTACATTATTTCATACTGCTCTGGGTATATGTCCGAATTTACAAACCCGGACCCGGACCAGGCGTTATTTTCTCACGCATAATATTTCTCGAGAGTGGTTCGGGTATGCAAACCCGGACCAAACAAGATTAGCAGCACTTCATTTTACTTATTGGAAGTAGAGAGTATATAAAGAAATCAGGATCAGACGAGGGAGAGTCTATCTTCTAGTCTTCCCAATTTTTTCAACATTCCAAACCCTAGCCATCAAGAAGAGAGAGGAAGACAGAGAAAACAGAGAGCAACTTAGAAATAAGAGAAGAAGACATAGACTGGATTCATCATCGTTCTACAACAATTAGATGATGAATTCTAATCTTTTTTTATCATTGTTATTATTTCTTCGTCTCCTTTATCTGAGTAGTCGCAGAATTATGGTTTATTATGGATTTCCTAGTTGAATTTTATTCCTTTGTGTTTACAAATATATTCAAATTGTAGTTTTATTCCTTGATTTGTTTAGATTTCTATGGCGATCCATACAATTGTTAGAGAGATTTAGTTTGTTCGATTACAAGTGAGAACTGCAGCGTGCAATAGATTACAGGAATATTACTAGGGAAACTAGAGATGGAAATTTCTTAGGATTAGTTGAATAGAAACTAGATAAATCTTGAACACTACTAGTTAATTAGTAAATTTGTAACAAGAGTTAGAATTTAAGATTTGCTAGTAAGAATCTATCTTGCGGGAGACCAGTTTTAGATTAATTTGGATACAGGTTACAATCTAGAATTAAGAAAATACATAGGAAGAGGAATTGAAGAACTAGGGAGAAGTAGTAAACTAGGATTCCTATGTTTAGCTTGTTAAGAAGATCATCCTTTACTTATTTATTTTTATTTTATTTATTTTCTGCACTTCAATCCCCCAATTTTCTGTTATTTGATTTCTATATTTTATTAGTTTAATTAGGATGTATAGAGACTCGAACTAGACACTATACTTTAGAAAAATTGACAACGATAGAGCTTTATTAATGTCTTTTACAAGCTTAGTGATGCTCATAACATAAGTAGACATTGCTTGTAGAACATGTCTAATGATAATACCTTACCAAAGCTGAGAAACAACCTTACTCCAACTTTGTCTCTTCTTAACCACCATGTCCCTTATATAATCAAAGATCCCTTGACACTTTTTTCCAACATTACTCGGGAATCCTAAATAAAACCCAACATCATTAACCACTACTGTTGCAAAGCAATATGTTAATTCCTTATGAACATGAGCAGGTACTCCACTAGAGAACGTCATATTAGACTTGTGAGCACTAATACCTTGCCCATATGCATTTTTAAAATCATCAACAATATTATGGATAACCTTACATTTATTTGCCTCACTATAAAGGACACAATCATTCTCAAAGAAAAGTCTGGTAATATCTATCTTCAGTCCTCTGACTTAAAAACCCTTAATCAACCCAGCATCACTGGCTAGCCTCAAACTAGATGAAAAAAACTTCCATGCAGAGGCGAAGACGAGGGGGGACGGGTGGGTGTTTGGCCCCCCCAACTCCCTCGGGTACATGCTGAATCAGCTTTATTATTTTTGTTATATAGTTTATTTATGTTATTAGGTATTTGTTTGCCCCGTAACATGTTATCACTAGGATATCACAAATCATTGGTATCAATTTTATTTCTATTAATATGTAATATTGGTTCTAGAATTATGTTGTAAAAAATCATATTTAGTCTATAATAGATAAGAAAAATCTTAATATTTTTATTTTAGCAACATAGTCTAATAGTAAAGATGATTATTATGTAAGTCTTAGTAATCATGTACCCTATTATCCATAATACAAGTGTTTTTAGTTATTACATATTTTGTAAAGTAAAATAATATTAGAATTATTTAAAATCATTTTTAGAAGAAGTGTTTAGAAAAAACTACTAGTTTAAAAGTATTGTTCTAATATAAATGACATTAACTTGTAATTTTGTATACCTGTTTTTAAAACTAGAAATAAAAAAATAAAACAAATTTTTTTTATTTTTTTATTAATATATTTTAATTTTAATCTAAATTTTATCCGAAATTATATATCTAATATCAATTTTCAAAATATAATTATATATATTGAAATATTATATTAATTTAAAATTAATATTATAAAAGAATTTTCGCTACCCTTAGAAAATTTTTCTGGTTGCCCCTGCTTCCATGCATAAATAAGTATGAAGATAGCGGGATGTTTCAAACCTCTATTGGGGCGATAAACTCTACCACTACCACTAAACCCATTGGTAAGAATAACCATAAACACCTTTTTAAGACATTTTTCAATTAATTTTACTCAATTGTTATGGAAACCCATACTCCTCAAGACTTCAAGAACAAACTTTCACTCTACTCAGTCAAAGGTTTTTAACATATCCATTTTAGAAACAAAAAAGCCCCTCTTAACAGTCTTTGAAGATCACATCATATGTAGTGGTTGCAACAACTCATGAGCACCTATGATGTTGTCAGTTATAGGTTTATTACTCTGGTTAATCTATTACAATTAAATATGTAGACTATATTATCTTTTAGTCCATTTACAAAGTAACACATATCCTCCGCATCTTTTTTAGTAAACAACTAACATTGCACATTGTTTGTGAGCCGTACATTCGATAAACGTAGCAAAAGTAACAATTTTTTAAACTCATTATTGTTACCAGTTAACCTATCAGAATAGACATGTGAAATATAGTTATTTTCAGGTCCCTAAATTCTATAAATCCGGTTGAATGAATACATGATTGACAAGTAATGATGAGTCGGTCCAATTTTGACTACTTCCAATTAGTAAATGACAAGTGACTAATGACGAGACTAAATAATTAACAAAGCTTTCTAGAACTCCATAAAGTTTCCATAATCTTCAAAACGAACAGGACTTAAGGGTGGTTCAATTTTTGCTATGTTAGAATTAATGCTAAATCCATTGAGTTGCTCTTGTGGAGTTAATTGGGTTCGTCTTCCAATTAATGTGTTATTCATAAAGAGTTTCATGGAAGTTGAAGATGCATTAATGAGAGCATTTGTTAAGACAAGATCCTATAGTTTTGATGATAGCAAACTTTGTATTGTCTATCTAATGCGTTTGTCAAGATTCATGATTCAGATAGACAGGTAAATGAGTGGCTTAGCACGCAAGGTTGCAAGCGTGCTCAATCCACGACATGTGCCTAACCAGTCGGACACCTGTCTGCGAGAGCTTCGTAGGACTTCTAGCATAGACAACCAGTCAGACACCGAACAAAGATATCTCTCATGCTTAAAGATGAAAAACAAAGACAAAAGACAGCAAAGGATTGACACATTCAGATAAGACACATACATCCACATAAGCAACTTGTTCACAACAAGCTCATGACAAAAGGAGAAGTTCCTTAATGCACAAGATAACAAGGATATAAATGAACATCATTACATAGCTGTAATGAATTCAGAAGAGGGCATTTATGAGCATTTAATGAGCCAAACAGAATCAGGCAAGTGGGGCACACAAGTAATGATCGACCTATCAAGAGGGCCGCCGCCAACTTGACCAACCATGAGGTGACACGTAGTCCACGCCTCCAGATCAAGTAGAAGAATCTCTGCAAGTCTGGTGTGGTTGTTATGTAAATAATCAAAGATGAAGTCGACTCCTAGAAGTCTAGGGATTAAGAGGATGGTAGTTACATCCTAACAACCGTGTATATATACTTGCATTTATTCCATATGTAAGCAAGTTTGTACGAGAGAAAAGATAAAAATAATCTGGACAAGTGTGGATTAGACTTAGGAGTGTGTGTAAGTGCTAGAGAGTTGGTGAGCTAGATAGGACTGGGTTAGAGTATCAATACATTGGGTATTTGATAGAACGACAGGTCGGGGAATGGTCGGTGAACCGTAGGCCGATAGTCAGGAGAGGGTTAAGGACTTTAGTGTAACGCCCCTACTTATCATAAATGCAGCGGAAATAAAATACTAAGGCGATTACAGATCATCGGGTTCCAAACACCCGGCACCAAACCTCACCAATTACAACTTATGACATTACAAAAGCTACGGTCTGAACTCGAGAAAACATAACATAAAAGAATAATAACAAAATACAATAGCTCTCCAAAGTTCCTAATTCCCATCCCATACACTCATACTCTTCGTGGCTACCTGTATAGCAATTCGTACCTGCAAGATGAAACCAAGCAGCCCACCCCAGGAGGGGTGAGTCAGTTCCCTGGAATGGAACTGGTACAACTCTCCAAAACAACAGTTTTAAAAGAAAAGCATAACTCTTAAAATAACAATAACTTGAAGTCAAATGCACAAAACAAATCAGAAGAACAAGACACATCAAAATCACAAAGTCAAAGGTAACAAGATGAGGAGTAAAAATAAATAACAGAAAGGTAACGTTAGTCAATCAAAATCACACCATGTGTTAGTGAACAACCATTGTTTAAGTTAGATTCAGTTCCAATTAGGATTAGAAAGACCCAAGTAGTCACAAGGACTGGGAATGAAAGAAGATTTCCAAGAACCCATAACTCAAGAGTGGAATAAAACCAATTGGGAGAGATGGCCCCCACCGCCAGTCAGTTGCCACAAGGGCGAGGTAAACAGACCTCCGCTGTCAGTTGCCACAAAGGGCGAGGTATAGCAGACCTCCGCTGCCACCGACCCGTTCTCGGTCATCGGTGAAAAGTGAGTGCACCACTTATTAGAAATAATCCATACCCAATACCAAGGTTGACATTTCCCACATTCCCACTAGACTATTAACTGTACAAGAGCAATACCAAAACACTCAGTCCTACAGAGTGCAGAGGCGTAAACCCTCAACAGTCAATATCTAATGAGATAACCAGATAAAAAGGAACCAATGATCATGTGAGTTGTACATCCAAGGCTCAGTTAGTCACAACAGGCTGAGTTAGTCATACAGACAATTCCCTTTCAAGATACATTCATACTCATTTAGCGTTTCTCAAAACGTTCCATAAAATTCGTCACCAAAAGCATCTGAGTACGAGAAGTCGTACAAAATATTCCATCAAGTCCATAACACATCAAGCTGAGTACGAGAAATCGTACAAAACATTCCATCAAGTCCATAACACATCAAGCTGAGTACGAGAAATCGTACCTGGTAATCGTTGTAGCAGTTCTAGTCGACTTGTGCAAATAATCAACAATACTCTGAGGAATATTAAAGGTAGTCTAACATCAATAACTTGTAGCCTAAGTTAAACTTAAACAAATTCCTCACTCTTATTTCCTAAGTCTCAAATGTCTTTTAAGCCCTCACTTAAATGTTATGTGTAATCGTTGACTTATCTTAGAATGTTGTATAACCCAAGGTTGTAAGACTAGGGAATGTATGTTATTAACACTTGTTAATTGTTATACTCTTATCCACTTTATTCATACTTAACCCTAATTCTCAATTCAAGACTCTTGAGACCCTTATATCATAAGTGCATATTATATTATTCATCTAATCTTAGAATCTCAATAATAATTTTTAAGCTTAGTACTTTTATTCTTAATTTAGAATAAATATCGGGTTATGACCTATGATAGGTTTATCTTAGAATATTATACTATTGTTTCACAATGTAATGATTATGTATTTTATCAGTATTACCAAATAATCCATTATGATTAAGTTTTCCCCTCAACTTAATTAAGATCTACATCCTGTATATTGGAAATATGGCGTTATAGATGCATTTTATGATAACCTAATTGAGTTACTAAACTCATTTATCTTATGTTTAGTTTAGGATGACTTTTATTACAACCATCTAATAATCTTATCATAAGATGTTAAACTGTTTCTCATCTTGAATAACTATATTATAGTTAACTTAGATTTATCGAACTCTTACATTTAGTATTCCCAAGGTATATTATTTACTTTATCATTAACTATATAATAAGGCACTTTAAGATAACCTTTTATTTATCCTTGCTTACATTTAATTTCCCAAATGTTTTATTTTTACACACATTCCCGCTATAGACTATGTATAATCCTTTTATACTAAATTTTAATAAAATTACGTCTTAAAATACATTTTTCATATTGTTTACAAAACCTAAGGTTTCAAAGGAATAACTTAATAAATTAATCTCCTTTATTATGTTTTAGGATGAACATTATATCTTAGCATAAGGTAGAATTTATCTAAGAATTAAACTCTCATTCACAAGTGAAATTGTCAATTACTTAATAAGATAATATGTTCTGAAAAATCCTCATTCCTTATACTCAAATGACACATTAATATTTTTAGTGTCGTAAAGTAGATCAATATAATCTCTTATGTAACTTAGTTTTATCTAATAAAAGGTTCAAAGGTTTTAAGTATCAAATTCCTATTTATAAACCTTTCTATAAATTCTAACTACTAAATACCTCACTTAATTGTAGACTCACATCCTAAGTATTGGTAATTAATGTTATAAATGTATTTCATATGGCTTATCTAATGCCAAGAAACTTAAGGATTATTATTTAGATAAATTTCCAAATCATAGTTTAATGTAGTTTTATATCATAATCCTTTTAATGATTTTAACTTAAAACATTAAGTTATATTTCAATACCTTAAATGTTAAGAAATGATTAAATCTAGACTTACTAATCCACCTCACATTCATATGTAAAAGTATTTTATTTACTTTATTATTTTATATATTAAGAACATTTAGATGTGAAAGTATTACATTTATTTATCATTAATTATAGAATAAGATCTATTTGTGTAACATTTATGTAATCTAATCACAATTTTTCCTAAGTTTTAACTTATTAATTACTTAACCCAATTATAGACTTACATTATGGTCGTTGACTAATACTATACATGTATTTTAATACAGTTTATATATATAAATCTTAGAAATTCAAAGATAACTCCTTAAGTTTAATAATCTTAATTT
This sequence comes from Limonium bicolor, assembly GCA_023374045.1. Classification (NCBI taxonomy): domain Eukaryota; kingdom Viridiplantae; phylum Streptophyta; class Magnoliopsida; order Caryophyllales; family Plumbaginaceae; genus Limonium; species Limonium bicolor. The sequence continues at coordinate 294,894,263 of CM041778.1, forward strand.
AATACCGCCTCATATAATATTATTTTATTAGTATTATGTAGAGGTTTAGTTTATCTCATTAATTCCTTCATATTATATTTTCTATAAGGTATTTTATTTCTTTTATTTATGTAGTTTCTTTTATGTGTATATATATTAGGATTTATTCAAGACATTCTTTGTGTAGTTTTATTGCACTTAATTATTTATACTAACTTTCCACATAGCTACATCCAATATGGTTTATAAAATAAAGTATTTCCCTTAGTTTCGTTATAATTAGCTCCATATTATATAATTAATAAATGTAGTTAGTTTAGTTCCTTGATTTAATAAGTTTCTATTTATTTCTTTATATTATATATATATATATTTACTTCACTTAAAGTTATACCCAAAATATTTATAACATACTGTATTAAATGTTATTGTCTTATTATATTTTCCCCAACCTATAAAGTTCATTAATCAACTATACTTAATTTTTGATTACATTAAAAACCTATATTATAAGATTCTTATGAAAAACTCATACAATTTTTAAACCCATTTACAATTGTCCAAAAATCCCCAAATTAAATATATAGTAACTATAACATTTTAGACATATTATAAAATTTTTATTTCATAAAAATATTATTTTAAATTATCCAAATAATTCCATAATACTCGTAACTTGCAAAAATCATAACTTATGTTTAAAAACTCAAAACCCATATTAATTTACATCAAAATAAACTAGATTTTAAATAAGGAATCTATGGTTAAAATTTCAAGTCAAAATACATTCGGGAAGGCCATTAAATAAATCTAGCAAGTTAGGACTTTATTCTGGAAAATATAACTTATTACAATTAAACCCCACGATCTAATCTCGGCCGTCCATGTTTATTAACTGAGATCGGACGGCCCAGAATCCGCAGTTCATCATCGAACTCAATAACCCTTCGAGTACTAATCCGATCTCACAATCTACAGAACGAAATCGAGTGATTCTTGTTCCTATCGACTCGAATTAAATTCCGGTTCTAATGGTACCAATTTCCCCAATTATATGCAGTTAATCAATTCGAATCTGGGTTCGAAGTTAGGGTTTATTTGGTACATTTCGGTTGAATTCACAAATTCTCCCATTGTAATGCATAATAGACTAAATTGGTATGTGGGTTTGATCGATGATGACATTTCGAATGGAAACCATGGAGAAATTTGATCGGAAACTCACCGGAATTGCATTAACGGGGAAATCAAATCGGGAAATCTGGAAAACGTTATTTTATGTGCGGTTCAGGTATGCCACTTCTCGAATCAACTCGCACCAACTGAAGAGATTTATTCATGGAACCTATCACAATCCAAACTAGACATGTAACTCTAGATGTAGTGGAAGAATCATTGATTTGATGAACTAGGGAGAAAGTTACAGATCTCACAAGATCCGGTTTACCTAGTTGGTTTCGGGATGAACTGGGCAGATTTCGACCGTGATCGAGTAGGCTACTTTAGACAGATTTATCTCCCAAACCAGTGCGAATCAGCCTTGGCCATCAACATGAAAGTTGTAGAGGGATTAGAGATCTTCAAAACAAGCTAAAGAACACGAAATTTGGATGAGAAATGAAGTTATGGCGTGACGAAGTTTACCCGATTTCAGAAAAAACTGGAATTCTGGGTTACGCAATCGCAGGAGCCAACTTTAGATCGATTTTCCCGTCGATGTAGAAGAGTTAGATGATGTGTGAGTAATGGTTGGAAAGAGGAAAGATAGGAGAATCGAATGAAACAAACGGCATACCAAATGGTGGAGTAGGGAAAAAATATAGGTCTAAGATCGACCTTGGCATGCCAAACTGATGGAAACTCAGGCGTTAGTCCATTGGCTGGCTGACTGACACGTCAGCATCTTCAAAATTTTGGCTCTAAACTTCAATTTATCATAACTTTGGCTAGGATGATCCGTTTTTAACGTTCTTTTTATCGATCTTCATGGTTTTTCATAACCTATTTATTGGTATAGGGTTTCATGGCCTGGTTTGACCATTCTCAAAAAGTCAACTCTAGCAAGGCTTAATAAGCTTAAGGTTTCTAGAATTTTATATTGACTTTTATGTTTCAAAACAATGTTCCAACACTTCCTAAAATCTTTATAATATATTTGGAGTGTTTAGAAATTTTCCCAAGATTTATTGACTTATAAATCTTATTATTAAATTCATAATACTATATATAATGTATAATAATTAGGGTTAAATAGGAGAAAACCCCTAAATAAATTTCACAATTCCATATAATAATTTAATATTCATAATTCCATACCATAATTTAATATTAATAGTATTATTTATGGTTTAATAAAGAAATCCCCTAAATTAATTTAAATTAATTTAGGGGTATTTCAGTATATCCCCCTTAACAGAAACTTCGCCTCGAAGTTTAAAAATCAACTAATAAGCACTCACACCACTTCGGGTGTGCTGAAACAATAATAATTCCAACGAAATTCCATACCAATCCAATCCTTTATTTCCATCCATTCCCATTCCACATTAATAATTCCAACGAAATTCCATACCAATCCAATCCTTTATTTCCATCCATTCCCATTCCACATTCCACTCGAGATTACTCAAACTCAAACTGAACCAAGATATACCGAGATATTTCATGATAAAAATAAAAAGTCACATGCGGTGTCATAATGTAAAAACCAAGTACACACATACACCTCTTACTCTGCTAATCACGCAACAGGGCATAATCTGGATGAGGTAGCGAAGAAGGATTATGCTCTACCCCCCCTTAAAAGAGAACTTCGTCCCGAAGTTTAAGATTTATCTATCAACTACTCACACCCGCTTCCGGTGTGTGGGTAAACTAAATATCAAGTTGTACTACAAGCTTTAAAATGTATACCAAACAATCAACCACTCAAGGGTATTCATCCAATAACAATTCCCAAACATTTGTTTCCGTTATCAAACACTACATTCAAAGAATTCAGCACCTTATTATCAAGCTTTGTTGTAAATTTTATGGCACTGTTGAATTTATCTATGATCGATATTTATTTGTACCCCCTGATTGTTATGTATTTGTATTTTCTTGATTATTATAAAATTTTATTTTATGATCCTTACCTATTCATTTTATGACCAGTACGAATGATATGTCCATTATATGTTCATTTTATATTGTATGTTTATTTTATGAAGATGTCGTACCCCCCTTAAAATAGGGTACGACCCATATCCGTCTCGTAATAAAGAAGTGGAATTTAAACTCACTTTTAAGGAGCACTATATTTTACATCTCCTATGGAGATTCCTCCTTCAAGGATGCAGTTCATTTTTGATGCACAATATCACTCGTTGTTATTCTAGCTTGATTATAATTAAATCTTTTAGTGTCCCCAACATGCTTTCCTAACTCATTTCGCCTCTCTTACGGTCATTGGCAAGAACAACGTTTAGAATTCATCATTCATATAGTAGGTTAAATTTTGAGAACGAAACATAGGTTATACTTAGATATTACTATAATAACATTTAGTTCACTCTTTCTTTATTTAAGTATTGGGTGTAGTAGGTATCAAAATCTTAACCATGTGATTTGGAAACTATTAATTCATAAAAGAAAAATTCCATTATAATGTAATGTAATTATTTAAATGCCATCCTTACTACAACATTTCTCTAGAAGCATTTTATAACCTAAAGTTTCTTAATTGTCATGGCTTAAAAATTCATGAACTTATTTAAAATAGTATCATACTATATATTAAAACTTTTTTTTTTTCAATGCAATTAAATCTTTCATGAAACCTTGTACCGAATTTATAACCTAAAATACATAAATGTGCCATTTATGTTATTTTCACATATCAATATATTAACAAGCTATAAATCAGGTGTAACATGTTTGAGTAGTTTAAATAATATTTTAGATCATATAATAAGTCTAGATAGTCTTTCAAAATTATATTCAAAGCTTTATTAGCCAACCATACATTAAAATTTTATTATATTCCTTTATAAAAATACACCTTCTGTGACTTCTAAAATTTTGCATATGTATAATGTTAAACTTCCAAATAAACATGAGAATTTCCAATAATTAAGTAACTCTCATTTTTTTTACTAGATGCTCATTACTCCAAGTATTTAAGAATCAGTGATATTTAGTTTAGTATTACTCTTCCCTTCACTCAATCTTTAAGTCACTTCCTTTAATATATATTTTTTTATATTTAATAAGGGGTAGATGTTGTACCTTGGAGTACCCAAATTTAAATCCCCTTCCTCCATGTATAGGTATTTTTCACCAAATATTTAACTCAATAAACCCTTTACACGTATGAATTTTAATACTGAATCTTAAGATACAAATTTTGAATTGTTCATTGTGGCTAGTAATGAAATATGCCTAGCTCAAGATTTCATGATGGTAACGTCTTACCACCAATCCTCCTCAAGTTCAACACAATCCATCACTTGCGTAGAAGATTATTTACGGTTAGATGACAAGGCTTGTCTAGCCCCTAGACTTCCAGAAGTGAGTGTGCACCCCCACTACTTCAGCCTAGGAGTTCGTCGCACCAGGCACTTCCCGTAGGGTGTTAGGTTTATGTATTTTCTTTCTGAAGTTAACATAGAGTTTTAGTGTGGATTACAGGTTTGGATGTTGATCTTTTCTGATGAGTTACTAGTTCTTGTTAGTTTAATAATTTTCCAGACTTAAGATTTATCTTAAACATTATCTTTAGGTAATAATTTGTACCAAGTAGTTCTTGAGATTTATTTCAAGCTTTAAAGGAGTTGAAGTATATATCACTTAGTTATTCAAAGCTCCACTTGTATACTATTTCCAACAAAAGTATTCTTTAAAATTCTGGGAACATGTGTACAAGCTTTTAAAGCATTGCTTTCTTAGCCATGTATTTTCCATACGTATGCTTTTGAAAGTAGTTCAATGTATGATTTATTCCAACCAAGATCTTATCATACCCAATTGACAATGTTCCAGACTTATTACTATTATTATTATTATTTTTAATGGTCAACGGTATGACAACACACTATTCCTAACAGACATTCATACAAAAAGTGTATAAAGAAATCATTCACTAATCCAAGAAGGGTTAGGAGTCGTGCCTTACTGGAATCCTCACTTCCCAATTCTACCCCAATTCCCCAGTTTTAAGGGCACCTATATTCTAACTATTTCACTCGGCTTGTTTTCTCGGGCTCAGAGCGTAACTACGCTCTGATACCACTTTCTGTAACGCCCCTACTTATCATAAATGCAGCGGAAATAAAATACTAAGGCGATTACAGATCATCGGGTTCCAAACACCCGGCACCAAACCTCACCAATTACAACTTATGATTACAAAGCTACGGTCTGAACTCGAGAAAACATAACATAAAGAATAATAACAAAATACAATAGCTCTCCAAAGTTCCTAATTCCCATCCCATACACTCATACTCTTCGTGGCTACCTGTATAACAATCGTACCTGCAAGATGAAACCAAGCAGCCCACCCCGGAGGGGTGAGTCAGTTCCCTGGAATGGAACTGGTACAACTCTCCAAAACAACAGTTTAAAAAAACATAACTCTTAAAAAACAATAACTTGAAGTCAAATGCACAAAACAAATCAGAAGAACAAGACACATCAAAATCACCAAGTCAAAGGTAACAAGATGAGGATAAAATAAATAACAGAAAGGTAACGTTAGTCAATCAAAATCACACCAGTGTTAGTGAACAACCATTGTTAAGTTAGATTCAGTTCCAATTAGGATTAGAAAGACCCAAGTAGTCACAAGGACTGGAATGAAAGAAGATTCCAAGAACCCATAACTCAAGAGTGGAATAAAACCAATTGGGAGAGATGGCCCCCACCGCCAGTCAGTTGCCACAAGGGCGAGGTAAACAGACCTCCGCTGTCAGTTGCCACAAAGGGCGAGGTATAGCAGACCTCCGCTGCCACCGACCCGTTCTCGGTCATCGGTGAAAAGTGAGTGCACCACTTATAGAAATAATCCATACCCAATACCAAGATTGACATTTCCCACATTCCCACTAGACTATTAACTGTACAAGCAATACCAAAACACTCAGTCCTACAGAGTGCAGAGGCGTAAACCCTCAACAGTCAATATCTAATGAGATAACCAGATAAAGGAACCAATGATCATGTGAGTTGTACATCCAAGGCTCAGTTAGTCACAACAGGCTAAGTTAGTCATACAGACAATTCCCTTTCAAGATACATTCATACTCATTTAGCGTTTCTCAAAACGTTCCATAAAATTCGTCACCAAAAGCATCTGAGTACGAGAAGTCGTACAAAATATTCCATCAAGTCCATAACACATCAAGATGAGTACGAGAAATCGTACAAAACATTCCATCAAGTCCATAACACATCAAGCTGAGTACGAGAAATCGTACCTGGTAATCGTTGTAGCAGTTTTTGAAATACCCCAAACCTTGATATGTGGTTTAAATAGCAAACTATGTTATATATAGGCTAAAAAGTGCCTTAGAAACATCAGTGGACAATCTAAAATATAGTAAAGTGCAATAAAGCACTAAGACACAGTTTGAGCAAAAAACATGCTCTAAGCTATGAGTGAACTTGGTTAGGACCCAAAGAGCCTACCAAGACTTGATAACATTTAATTATGATTTAATAAGGCTAAATAAGTCCTTAAGAAACTTTGGTGGGCAGTTAAACCAAATAAAACACAAATAAATACCTTAAAGTCAATAAGAGCAAAAATGTGCTCTAAGCTTGGGATAAGTTTGTAAAAGACCTAATGGTCATACCTATGCCTTATTTATATGTTAATGAACATGTTAAATCAATTACTAAAGAAAACCAAGCTTGGAAACAAGTTAAAACACAAAATGTGCTTTAAGAAGTCTTAAAGCACGTTTTTGAAAAATTGTCTTGTAAATGAGTTTTGAATGGCTAAATGTCCATCATTACTCTTTAATTAACATGTGTACTATATAGTATCACATTTGGGTGGCCATATTAGTGGGAAATCAAAAATTTCACTTCTATGTGCCTTGTTTATGAATAGTGATTTTTATAACTAGTTTGTAACATATGATGTTATAAGTAATTAAATTGGTCAACAAAGACCAAAACACCCTCCTAGGCATAATGGTGACCGGTTTTTGTAGTGAGGAGTCACCAAGTATGTTAACTTGTTAAGTAAATAAATGTGACTCATAGTTACTATTTGCTTTAAGACTTAAATATCTTCAAAAGTAAGTTCTATCTTCATTCTTCCTTTCTTTCCTCCATTTCACACGGTTCCAACTCCTTCTTCCTCTCTTCTTCTTGTTCTCTCTCGGTAATATATCACCACAACCATGGAAGTCCATCTTTGACCACATGTAAAACCTAGCTCACTTAACCAAATCAAAAACAAACACCACCATTCTCTTAGTTAAGCCAAGCTCTACAATCTTGTCCTTTCAAAACTTCAAAACCTCCATTTCGGTGCCAAGAGAAACCACCATGGGAGGAGCTTGAGCTCACCTTTTTACATATTCATGTTCTCCTTTGCTTCAAGGTAAGGAAACTCAAAGAAAAATCCATGTTTCCTCCATGTTTCATGTTGTCCGAAAATTCACCTCACAATGGTGTATTTATCTTGCTTGTTTTAGCTTCATTTGAATCTTCCAAGGGCTAGGAGGAGTCCTCTCTTGATACTTATTCAAGTCCTCTTCCAATTCCAAGGTAAAACAATTACCTTAATGTGTTAAAACAATATGTGTAACTAGGGTTTACAATGAGGAGAAGCATAATGCTTGAATACTCATTCTATTGTTTGTATAATGTTTAATAGTTGAAAAGGGACCAAATGCCCTACCGGTTTCACAAGGAACAAGAAAGAAATTTGTGAGGAAAAAAGAGGTAAACAAACTATCTCAATGTAGTTTAAATGCCTTAGGAAAATGAGCTTGATTTGCTTGATAAAATACCTAAGGAGCCAATGGTGAGTGACCTAGTAAAGTGTTCTCAAGGAGACTAGTAAAAGAACATATGTTTTGGTGTATGTATTTGCAGGTCAAAGGCATTGTTTATGTGGGAAATTCAGTGTTTAAGGTTATGCAATTTAAGGGCCTAAGAGCCATGCATTTAAGGGCCTAAGTGCCAAGCAATTTAAGTTATGCACTATATTGTGATGTAGTGCTTAATGTGTGAAGTTTGTGTATAAAATGTGTTTGATGGATTTTAGGTGTTCTTGGATGAATTAAGGTGAAAACCTAAGTGTTTGGATGTGGGTATATGCTAGAGAAGCTATGGCCAAATTTGGGAAATGTGTAAGAAGTTCTAAGTGTTGTAAGTGAGTTTTGGTGAACTAGGAAGTGTTAAAGGTGAATGAATGTTTACTTGAGAAGAAAACATGTGTTAAGGTGGTTTGGAGTGATGCAAGGGTTTAGGTGTTGTCTTGGAAGTTCTAGGAATTCAATGTGTGTTTTGTGAATGTATTAAAGTCTTGGAGAAGTTGTTTAAGGTTTAGGTAATGTTGATATTCAAGGAATAAGAGATGTTTAGGTATAATGTGAAAAGGAGATTTAGTTAGTAAGAAAAAAGTTGAGAGATGATGATAAGGTGTAGAGGATACACCTTGGTATTTTGGTCATTATAGGTGAAATGCCACCTAGAAATCATAAGGAGAAAACATTGTAAGTGTTAGGAATTTTGTGGAGATATAAGTAAAGGTTTAAGGAATTAGGAAAATAGTTTTGTGAGTGTTTAAGAATATCTTAAGGGTGTGTTTGAAGTGCCAAATGATGTTAGAACACATTAAGAGGCCTTAGGAGAAGTTTGGTGAAGATTTGACAAGTTTGGGTAAGTTTAGGAGGCGACCGACCCAGGGGCCGACCCAGTTTGTGGGTCGGTCGAGCCTCTGTAAAATGTTTGGAATGTGTTCGGTAATGGTCCGACCCAAAAGGGTGGGTCGGACATGGGTCGGTCGGTCAAGTTTCAAAGGAAGGAAAATGTTCGCACATGGACCGACCAGAATGGTGGGTCGGACGTGGGTCGGACGGGCATGTTTGTAAGGAAGTAAAAGGGGTCTGTAATGGACCGACCCAGCTGTGGGTCGGTCGGTGGGTCGGTCGGACCAAAAACATGGTTTAAGGTTATGAAAAGATAGTATGTGATGGGGATTGATATGTAATGATGTTATAAGGATGCTGAGGGCATGTTAGGTGAGTTTTAGTGACAATAAAATGGGCTAAAAGTTGTATTTAAATGTGAAAGTAAAACAAGTTAAAATGTAAAGTTATTTAACCAAGTTAACGGGGAAAAGTTACAAGCGTTAGACTTTAAACAAACATGTTACCCCAATGTTAATAAAAACACATGTGATGTTAACAGTTGTTCGAGAATTGCTCGAGGAACATAAATGGACAGGATAAGTGGACTCCGGTGACAGGTATGGTTTTCTTGCAACCTGTGTCCTATCGGATTACACCGGCTTGTGTGCCAATGTGTTTTTCTGTATGTTTGCCACGTTATATAAATCATGAAACGAGTTTACAGTCGTTATTGTTATTGTATGTTTACGCGCCGATACCGGTAACCTCTAATGCGCTTGAAGGGCTAGTTAACCACTATTAGGTAAACGTAAGAGAACGGTATCCGGTAACAACGTTTCCGTCTTAAGGAACGTTCTAACCACGGCTATGCGTGAGTTGGTTATGTGATGTTTGTGCGTGATGTTTGTATGTGAATGTATGACTCTCTTTTCCCTTGTGTATGTCTGACAAGACTTAACTCAATGTTTGTGATTGTTTAATAAAGTTCAAAGATGAACTTCTAATAAGTGCTAACGGGGGGAATGAGGAGTCCGGTCTGTTCCGGCCACGCGTGTGAGTATGGGGGTCGTTGTCATAGCAGGTTCGATCCTCTCTGTATGTATTGGTTGTTTTCCAATTTGGTTCCCAACCTACCCTTTAGCTTAACCAAGGCTATTACTGACTCACGTCGGGCCACAGGGGCATACTATTGTTATGTTTGTTTCGGTGTGCTTGGATCACTATATCCGAGACACCTTGTGTTAAGTTAACCGTTCATTTAACGAGACGGTAACGAGTTATGTAACGAGCTTATCATGAGACTGGCAACAATCTCTAGGCTCACCAGTATGTTGGTGATGTTTGGGTCGGTTCCTAAGAGGACCATTCCCGTTGTGTTATGTGTTTTGTTGTGATGCAATAATTATTGCGGTGTTATGTTGTGCACATGGAAACGTGCAAAGTGTTGTTAAGTGTTGTTACGTAGTGTATGTTAATGTTGTAAAATGTGAAGTGTGTGGATCATGGAAATGATTCCAAGTTTGTGATAAGAGGCATTTAAGGATAACCCGATTTAAGGGTATGTGTCGTCTATTAAGGAAGTAGCTCCATTGGAGGAGAAACACTCTAGGGATGATGAATACCATGGGTGATTTATTAAGTAGGATGTATTATCCGATTGTTGAGCCCATTGAGGCGAAATGTTAAATGTTGTGTGTTTATTGTTACATGTATGATTTAACTATAATCAACTGCATGTTAAGACGACAAGTAGTTGTGCGTGGCCCGATAGCATGTGGGCTGCGGGATTACCATACCAGCAAAGGTGCTGAGCCCCTTGGGGCCACCCCTTTCTCTTCTTTTCCTATTTCAGGTGCGAAGTGCTGGAAGCCGTTCGAGAGTAGGACGGGTAGTCATTGTACATGGGTAAACATTTAAGTATATATATACAGTAGGTGTAGTAAGACCGATATTGTTGTCGGCACCAGTTTATAAATACTCGGTATAGTTGATAAGGTGGATATTATTGTTGTTGTTAATGGAAAGGAGTACTAATGTATAGTTGCTCGGGAATTTAGCCCATCAGACCGGTACATTGTGTATGTATTAGCCTTGTTAGCCACGTGGGTGGCTAACGGCGTGTAACACCAACAAGTTAAGTAATGTGATGAGGATGTTCTTCCGCTGCAATTTGTTGTAAGTATGTTAATGTTGGATGGGGTGTTACAAAAAGTGGTATCAGAGCGAAGTATCGCTCTGATGACTGAATTACCGAGCTTAGGAAGTACCGAGTTAGGATTTTAAGTACTTTGGGTTAAGGGTTGAGTGATAGCGTGAGAGATACGCTAGTTAGGAACTACCAGTGACTACTGGAAACCTACAATATCCATCCCACCCTCCACAGTCCCTGTTTTATAACTTGGGAAACAACGCCAGAGAGATGGAAGCCCACTCTCATACTCGGGAATACCCGATCTGGCTGTTATTATATACCTTTAGGGTACGGAGAACCTGTCATACGGTAGATCCCGGAAACTGGGAATCCCGGAGACGGTCTCCATCTAAACAATGTTAACCGCATTTCATAGCAATGAATGAAGGATCTTGTATATTGGAGAATAGAATTTCCGGCAACATGGGTCGACATGCAGAGCAGTCGAGAATAACCAGCTTGCAACGCACCGACCGTGCAACAGGCAAGGAGTGGATTAGTGAAACCCGAGACGAGTGTCTACGGGACCACAGTTGATAAATAGTACACCAACGGTATACCAACCGACAGAGGAACTACAACGTAGTGCCCAACAAGAGACAAGTCTCAGTAACCACGACAAGTGCGTGGAACGGGCTATAAAGAGAATACGACACAAAAAAAAAAGGGGGGTCTCCCAGGATGGGAAATACCCTAGTTAATGATTATTATGTGAATACAGTGAGAAGTCACCTAGACAAGTTATTATCAAGACAGTAAGATCAGTGAGGGCCAACAAGGCCACTGATGACAGTGCGGGTAAAAACAATACCACAACCGGTATGTGTTAAACTGATAGCCAGTTAGCATGGCGCACTTGCCATAGCAAGTGCTGCTATAATAGGGCTGTTCGGGAAATTTATAACCACTACGAAGTACTTGGAAAAGTACAATAAAGTTAAATGTGATTGTCATAACAGTGGAAGGGCCTGTTAGCCTAACCTCTGTAATTGTAAGTACACCAGTCAGCAAGAAGCTAGACCTGGTTAAGGTAAGAAGATGTTGTGAAACCGTGAAAATTTTTCTTTCAACCCAGATTTATTCAAACCCTTTTCTTTTCAAAACCAGATTTTCTTTCAAACCAACACTTCTTCCAACCTTCTTTTCAACCAAACCCGTAAAACCAAGGACAGTTAACAAGGATACAACAATGGATAAACCTTCCCTCGATTAAGTTCGGGAAGCAAGGAATGAATATTGTCACGGGACAATATAAGGGAGTTGACAACAGAATACTTCACCTAGGCGTGTGACGGACACTACAAGTGTACCAACTGAATTGTGGGACGACCGCACTCCGATAGGAGCATGTGGGCCTGACAGACCTACTTATGGGTTAGTTGGGTAAGTAGCAATGTATCAGTAAGATACCCCATATATGTATACGAGTAGAGTCCGAAACACGGGAAGTAGTCGACTCCGTCTACGGTCAGCAGTATAAATCAACAAGAGCTAAGGATTACCAGGAATAGTTGGAGTTAAGGAATTCAGTTAAGTTAGCCAGACTAAGAGGATTAGTGAACTCCTTTCAAGGAAATGTTTAAGAGTTAGGAAGTGCGATGGGCACAAACTGTTATGTAAAGACACCACATATGTCTTAGAGATCCTTAGGGATAAACATTATAGCTGGAACGGCAACCCAGCCTATACATGGCAAGCAAATGCCCAAGGTGGACACATTAATGTACAATGAACGGGATGAACTCCCAGAATAAGTACCTACACTACCAGGAAATGTTGATCTTCACAGAAGAAGATAATAACCAGTAAAGAACGCGAAAGGCGTAGCTAACGGAATGTACCAATAAGTGTGAGCCAAATGTAAAGGCATAACTTAACAACACCCAGGAGCAATCCTTGAAGGGTGTTCACATCAACAATTGTTGAACAAAATGACGTGACAGAAACACAAGGGTTGAAACTAACACCCAGTTTAGACATGAGTTGTCAGGAGACGGACTGACAAACCTAAGGGGCATCCCATGAAAGGAAACGTGATGCAACGACCTTGTAATATTGTACAGAGAAGTACATGTGTGTGGACAGCCTATAATGAGCCCAGCTCAAGGCAAATAAGGCTTATAATCCAAAAGCAGGATATATCATATAAATTCGATTGATGGTAGAAGTTTAGGTTGTGTAAGCGAATAGAGTGGTAAACGAACCACTGCATTAAGAGTGGGGATACCTCGCGACATTGTGACACCGCAGGAGCGGTAGTTATGTGAATCAAGTTCAAGAAATATGTTAAGGATTGACCATGTTGTTATTGAAAGAGAAATTAGCTTAGTAGTATGTGTATAAAGTGAAGCACCTGGCTGAATAACGCCGGCTTGTGACTCGAATGATCGATGCTCAAGGAGCATTCAGTGGTCATCCAAATGAGGGATGAACCATAATAGGAATAATGTAAATTTATGTGTGGAAGTTGAGGTGACAGTAGATACGATATAAGCTGATGTTGTACAGGGAGTAAGAGCACGGTGCGCAACAAGCGACCGTTGTATAAATATTGTTAAACGATAATGTAACAGATAAGACCAGTTATGAGTTAAACTCAGTGGAGATGCAAGATAAGTGATGTTAAACAAACTGAGCAATAAGCCAGTGGTAGGTACTGTGTGATGAGGAACTCAGTGTGAATTCCATGGCGAGTCGCATAAGAGATTTACTGTCGAGAGTTTACGCCTCTGCACTCTGTATGACTGAGTGTTTTGGTATTGCACTTGCGCAGTAATGATCGAGTGGGATAGCTAGGAATTGGAGACATGTTAATTATAGAGGAATAATGTTATAAAGGCCGATGCATAGGAAATGCAAGGCCGCACCAATAAAAGAGTACTTGTACAAAACCAGACGTGGAAATATGATTAACAGTAAGTGACTACAGTAGCACTAACTGCCAAATAGCGGTATGGAATATACCCTAAATATTGTAAATAGCTGAGAGAGCACTACACACTAGGTAGTAGCTCAATCTCAACCGACAGTAAGTCGGAAGGGAACAAGTCAATCATTGTGAAATACATAGATGTATACACAGTAAATTATCATGGAAGTGGATGGGAAATTGTGAAACTCACCGAATCCGCTCAGGGTAAAAGATACCGTGCGTCGGTTGAGAAACCATTGTTACCAAGATGAGAGTGACAATTGGGGATGTACAATACAGTAAGAATAACAAAAGGGAGCAATTAAGCTCTACGGTTATTAGAGTTTCGCAGCAGAAACTAGTGAACCAGTGATTCAAATGTACAACACGAATAACGAATATGAGTGGATGGCTAATTATTAACGCCTAAAGCCTAACAGGCCAGAATCGAAACCAACTAAGAGTTTACACAAACTCCAATGAGAATTCTTGGTTTCGGAACTAAACCGCCAATATGGTTAAGATCCTCTAATCAGAATCCATTGTGTAATAGACCGCGTGGAAGTTAAGACACTTCACGACGGCAGAACATTTAAGCCAATGTTTAGTGATTGATCACGTGGGCGTAATCCCTTTTAAGGGGGGTAGAGCGCAAAACCACTTAGTGTATATTACCGTACAAGTGTACGTAGTGTATGTGACTCATATTGTGCATAGCACAAAATTATTGTTTGTTTTGATGATTGGTGTGTGTGTTACGTAAACATACACATCCATTCAAGGATTAATTGTGGTAATTGCGCACAGATGATGCGAATACCATTGTGATAAGTGTGTGTGTTTGTTAACAGTTGTGTGTGATTGTACAAGTGTGGGGAGTAGATAAACTCCCGGGGGAACAAAAGCCCCGACAGTGTATAAATGTAAAACCAGGTGTTGTATTTTGATAAAATATATGTGTATATATATATATATACTTTATAGTGATGCATGAAAGGGCATGATACCGACATAGAACCTAGTAAGAATGAGATTCCCTAGACAACAGGATTAAAAGTGAATGGAGGTAACTGATAGACGGAGTTCTATCCTTTGGAGATGTTGTGATCATGACTAGAACGATTCAAAAGATAGAAAATTGGAAATGAGTGACTTACTTGATGCTTGAAAATGAAGTGGGAGGTGGAACTTGATTTGCATGTGATCAAGGGAAGCCGAACACAAATTGGGGTGGAAGGATAGTTCAACACTGATGCTGATCACATCAGGGTTGGATGACTCTTGAAACTCCCTATAAGTGGTCACGAATAACCACGCTAATAAAGAAGCAAAGAGCTTAAGTTGGACTTGGAGTTGTGTGTGTTTTCAAAAGGATTTTAAATTGGTATTTATAAAACGTTGATGGATACTTTACGTAATTAAAGTTCTCTTACTTAACCTCACAAGGGAATTTTAAACTTATGTGATTGTTTTAACCTCCTAAAGGCACGGGGACGGAAGGTGTCCATCGCGACCGTGTTCTGCGGGATCATAGTGAATATCAAGGATATTTTTGATTGCTATACATGCTCTGACATGTTGTGTGGTATGTGTAATGAATGTTGTTTTGACTTGGATTTCCTAAAGTGTATACTATCAAGGCCTATGAGTCTAAATGTGTGTGTTACATAGACCTATGTGTCTAAAGACTGTTATGTTACCAGGACCTATGTGTCCAAATGTTGTTAGGTTACCCAAGACCAGTGAGTCAAAGGGGTTGTTATGTATGTGTAAGTGTTGTTAAGATACCCGGACCATAGAGTCCGAGGTTATCATTTGGATATGTTATGTTATGTGTGGATGTGAATGTGTTGCCCGGACCGTCAAGTCCGAGGTTGTGATGTAAAGTGTGTTTGGTTAAGGAAGTTTATTTCCAAGTGATTACTGTGTTCTAATCTAAGGATATGTGAAAAGTGTGAACTTCGAGGACGAAGTTCTTTTAAGGGGGGTAGATTGAAATACCCCAAACCTTGATATGTGGTTTAAATAGCAAACTATGTTATATATAGGCTAAAAAGTGCCTTAGAAACATCAGTGGACAATCTAAAATATAGTAAAGTGCAATAAAGCACTAAGACACAGTTTGAGCAAAAACATGCTCTAAGCTATGAGTGAACTTGGTTAGGACCCAAAGAGCCTACCAAGACTTGATAACATTTAATTATGATTTAATAAGGCTAAATAAGTCCTTAAGAAACTTTGGTGGGCAGTTAAACCAAATAAAACACAAATAAATACCTTAAAGTCAATAAGAGCAAAAATGTGCTCTAAGCTTGGGATAAGTTTGTAAAAGACCTAATGGTCATACCTATGCCTTATTTATATGTTAATGAACATGTTAAATCAATTACTAAAGAAAACCAAGCTTGGAAACAAGTTAAACAAAAATGTGCTTTAAGAAGTCTTAAAGCACGTTTTTGAAAAATTGTCTTGTAAATGAGTTTTGAATGGCTAAATGTCCATCATTACTCTTTAATTAACATGTGTACTATATAGTATCACATTTGGGTGGCCATATTAGTGGGAAATCAAAAATTTCACTTCTATGTGCCTTGTTATTGATGAATAGTGATTTTTATAACTAGTTTGTAACATATGATGTTATAAGTAATTAAATTGGTCAACAAAGACCAAAACACCCTCCTAGGCATAATGGTGACCGGTTTTTGTAGTGAGGAGTCACCAAGTATGTTAACTTGTTAAGTAAATAAATGTGACTCATAGTTACTATTTGCTTTAAGACTTAAATATCTTCAAAAGTAAGTTCTATCTTCATTCTTCCTTTCTTTCCTCCATTTCACACGGTTCCAACTCCTTCTTCCTCTCTTCTTCTTGTTCTCTCTCGGTAATATATCACCACAACCATGGAAGTCCATCTTTGACCACATGTAAAACCTAGCTCACTTAACCAAATCAAAAACAAACACCACCATTCTCTTAGTTAAGCCAAGCTCTACAATCTTGTCCTTTCAAAACTTCAAAACCTCCATTTCGGTGCCAAGAGAAACCACCATGGGAGGAGCTTGAGCTCACCTTTTTACATATTCATGTTCTCCTTTGCTTCAAGGTAAGGAAACTCAAAGAAAATCCATGTTTCCTCCATGTTTCATGTTGTCCGAAAATTCACCTCACAATGGTGTATTTATCTTGCTTGTTTTAGCTTCATTTGAATCTTCCAAGGGCTAGGAGGAGTCCTCTCTTGATACTTATTCAAGTCCTCTTCCAATTCCAAGGTAAAACAATTACCTTAATGTGTTAAAACAATATGTGTAACTAGGGTTTACAATGAGGAGAAGCATAATGCTTGAATACTCATTCTATTGTTTGTATAATGTTTAATAGTTGAAAAGGGACCAAATGCCCTACCGGTTTCACAAGGAACAAGAAAGAAATTTGTGAGGAAAAAAGAGGTAAACAAACTATCTCAATGTAGTTTAAATGCCTTAGGAAAATGAGCTTGATTTGCTTGATAAAATACCTAAGGAGCCAATGGTGAGTGACCTAGTAAAGTGTTCTCAAGGAGACTAGTAAAAGAACATATGTTTTGGTGTATGTATTTGCAGGTCAAAGGCATTGTTTATGTGGGAAATTCAGTGTTTAAGGTTATGCAATTTAAGGGCCTAAGAGCCATGCATTTAAGGGCCTAAGTGCCAAGCAATTTAAGTTATGCACTATATTGTGATGTAGTGCTTAATGTGTGAAGTTTGTGTATAAAATGTGTTTGATGGATTTTAGGTGTTCTTGGATGAATTAAGGTGAAAACCTAAGTGTTTGGATGTGGGTATATGCTAGAGAAGCTATGGCCAAATTTGGGAAATGTGTAAGAAGTTCTAAGTGTTGTAAGTGAGTTTTGGTGAACTAGGAAGTGTTAAAGGTGAATGAATGTTTACTTGAGAAGAAAACATGTGTTAAGGTGGTTTGGAGTGATGCAAGGGTTTAGGTGTTGTCTTGGAAGTTCTAGGAATTCAATGTGTGTTTTGTGAATGTATTAAAGTCTTGGAGAAGTTGTTTAAGGTTTAGGTAATGTTGATATTCAAGGAATAAGAGATGTTTAGGTATAATGTGAAAAAGGAGATTTAGTTAGTAAGAAAAGAAGTTGAGAGATGATGATAAGGTGTAGAGGATACACCTTGGTATTTTGGTCATTATAGGTGAAATGCCACCTAGAAATCATAAGGAGAAAACATTGTAAGTGTTAGGAATTTTGTGGAGATATAAGTAAAGGTTTAAGGAATTAGGAAAAATAGTTTTGTGAGTGTTTAAGAATATCTTAAGGGTGTGTTTGAAGTGCCAAATGATGTTAGAACACATTAAGAGGCCTTAGGAGAAGTTTGGTGAAGATTTGACAAGTTTGGGTAAGTTTAGGAGGCGACCGACCCAGGGGCCGACCCAGTTTGTGGGTCGGTCGAGCCTCTGTAAAATGTTTGGAATGTGTTCGGTAATGGTCCGACCCAAAAGGGTGGGTCGGACATGGGTCGGTCGGTCAAGTTTCAAAGGAAGGAAAATGTTCGCACATGGACCGACCCAGAATGGTGGGTCGGACGTGGGTCGGACGGGCATGTTTGTAAGGAAGTAAAAGGGGTCTGTAATGGACCGACCCAGCTGTGGGTCGGTCGGTGGGTCGGTCGGACCAAAAACATGGTTTAAGGTTATGAAAAGATATGTGATGATGGGGATTGATATGTAATGATGTTATAAGGATGCTGAGGGCATGTTAGGTGAGTTTTAGTGACAATAAAATGGGCTAAAAGTTGTATTTAAATGTGAAAGTAAAACAAGTTAAAATGTAAAGTTATTTAACCAAGTTAACGGGGAAAAGTTACAAGCGTTAGACTTTAAACAAACATGTTACCCCAATGTTAATAAAAACACATGTGATGTTAACAGTTGTTCGAGAATTGCTCGAGGAACATAAATGGACAGGATAAGTGGACTCCGGTGACAGGTATGGTTTTCTTGCAACCTGTGTCCTATCGGATTACACCGGCTTGTGTGCCAATGTGTTTTTCTGTATGTTTGCCACGTTATGATATAAATCATGAAACGAGTTTACAGTCGTTATTGTTATTGTATGTTTACGCGCCGATACCGGTAACCTCTAATGCGCTTGAAGGGCTAGTTAACCACTATTAGGTAAACGTAAGAGAACGGTATCCGGTAACAACGTTTCCGTCTTAAGGAACGTTCTAACCACGGCTATGCGTGAGTTGGTTATGTGATGTTTGTGCGTGATGTTTGTATGTGAATGTATGACTCTCTTTTCCCTTGTGTATGTCTGACAAGACTTAACTCAATGTTTGTGATTGTTTAATAAAGTTCAAAGATGAACTTCTAATAAGTGCTAACGGGGGGAATGAGGAGTCCGGTCTGTTCCGGCCACGCGTGTGAGTATGGGGGTCGTTGTCATAGCAGGTTCGATCCTCTCTGTATGTATTGGTTGTTTTCCAATTTGGTTCCCAACCTACCCTTTAGCTTAACCAAGGCTATTACTGACTCACGTCGGGCCACAGGGGCATACTATTGTTATGTTTGTTTCGGTGTGCTTGGATCACTATATCCGAGACACCTTGTGTTAAGTTAACCGTTCATTTAACGAGACGGTAACGAGTTATGTAACGAGCTTATCATGAGACTGGCAACAATCTCTAGGCTCACCAGTGTGTTGGTGATGTTTGGGTCGGTTCCTAAGAGAACCATTCCCGTTGTGTTATGTGTTTTGTTGTGATGCAATAATTATTGCGGTGTTATGTTGTGCACATGGAAACGTGCAAAGTGTTGTTAAGTGTTGTTACGTAGTGTATGTTAATGTTGTAAAATGTGAAGTGTGTGGATCATGGAAATGATTCCAAGTTTGTGATAAGAGGCATTTAAGGATAACCCGATTTAAGGGTATGTGTCGTCTATTAAGGAAGTAGCTCCATTGGAGGAGAAACACTCTAGGGATGATGAATACCATGGGTGATTTATTAAGTAGGATGTATTATCCGATTGTTGAGCCCATTGAGGCGAAATGTTAAATGTTGTGTGTTTATTGTTACATGTATGATTTAACTATAATCAACTGCATGTTAAGACGACAAGTAGTTGTGCGTGGCCCGATAGCATGTGGGCTGCGGGATTACCATACCAGCAAAGGTGCTGAGCCCCTTGGGGCCACCCCTTTCTCTTCTTTTCCTATTTCAGGTGCGAAGTGCTGGAAGCCGTTCGAGAGTAGGACGGGTAGTCATTGTACATGGGTAAACATTTAAGTATATATATACAGTAGGTGTAGTAAGACCGATATTGTTGTCGGCACCAGTTTATAAATACTCGGTATAGTTGATAAGGTGGATATTATTGTTGTTGTTAATGGAAAGGAGTACTAATGTATAGTTGCTCGGGAATTTAGCCCATCAGACCGGTACATTGTGTATGTATTAGCCTTGTTAGCCACGTGGGTGGCTAACGGCGTGTAACACCAACAAGTTAAGTAATGTGATGAGGATGTTCTTCCGCTGCAATTTGTTGTAAGTATGTTAATGTTGGATGGGGTGTTACAGTTTTAGTCGACTTGTGCAAATAATCAACAATACTCTGAGGAATATTAAAGGTAGTCTAACATCAATAACTTGTAGCCTAAGTTAAACTTAAACAAATTCCTCACTCTTATTTCCTAAGTCTCAAATGTCTTTTAAGCCCTCACTTAAATGTTATGTGTAATCGTTGACTTATCTTAGAATGTTGTATAACCCAAGGTTGTAAGACTAGGGAATGTATGTTATTAACACTTGTTAATTGTTATACTCTTATCCACTTTATTCATACTTAACCCTAATTCTCAATTCAAGACTCTTGAGACCCTTATATCATAAGTGCATATTATATTATTCATCTAATCTTAGAATCTCAATAATAATTTTTAAGCTTAGTACTTTTATTCTTAATTTAGAATAAATATCGGGTTATGACCTATGATAGGTTTATCTTAGAATATTATACTATTGTTTCACAATGTAATGATTATGTATTTTATCAGTATTACCAAATAATCCATTATGATTAAGTTTTCCCCTCAACTTAATTAAGATCTACATCCTGTATATTGGAAATATGGCGTTATAGATGCATTTTATGATAACCTAATTGAGTTACTAAACTCATTTATCTTATGTTTAGTTTAGGATGACTTTTATTACAACCATCTAATAATCTTATCATAAGATGTTAAACTGTTTCTCATCTTGAATAACTATATTATAGTTAACTTAGATTTATCGAACTCTTACATTTAGTATTCCCAAGGTATATTATTTACTTTATCATTAACTATATAATAAGGCACTTTAAGATAACCTTTTATTTATCCTTGCTTACATTTAATTTCCCAAATGTTTTATTTTTACACACATTCCCGCTATAGACTATGTATAATCCTTTTATACTAAATTTTAATAAACTTACGTCTTAAAATACATTTTTCATATTGTTTACAAAACCTAAGGTTTCAAAGGAATAACTTAATAAATTAATCTCCTTTATTATGTTTTAGGATGAACATTATATCTTAGCATAAGGTAGAATTTATCTAAGAATTAAACTCTCATTCACAAGTGAAATTGTCAATTACTTAATAAGATAATATGTTCTGAAAAATCCTCATTCCTTATACTCAAATGACACATTAATATTTTTAGTGTCGTAAAGTAGATCAATATAATCTCTTATGTAACTTAGTTTTATCTAATAAAAGGTTCAAAGGTTTTAAGTATCAAATTCCTATTTATAAACCTTTCTATAAATTCTAACTACTAAATACCTCACTTAATTGTAGACTCACATCCTAAGTATTGGTAATTAATGTTATAAATGTATTTCATATGGCTTATCTAATGCCAAGAAACTTAAGGATTATTATTTAGATAAATTTCCAAATCATAGTTTAATGTAGTTTTATATCATAATCCTTTTAATGATTTTAACTTAAAACATTAAGTTATATTTCAATACCTTAAATGTTAAGAAATGATTAAATCTAGACTTACTAATCCACCTCACATTCATATGTAAAAGTATTTTATTTACTTTATTATTGTTTATATATTAAGAACATTTAGATGTGAAAGTATTACATTTATTTATCATTAATTATAGAATAAGATCTATTTGTGTAACATTTTATGTAATCTAATCACAATTTTTCCTAAGTTTTAACTTATTAATTACTTAACCCAATTATAGACTTACATTATGGTCGTTGACTAATACTATACATGTATTTTAATACGGTTTATATATATAAATCTTAGAAATTCAAAGATAACTCCTTAAGTTTAATAATCTTAATTTAATACCGCCTCATATAATATTCTTTTATTAGTATTATGTAGAGGTTTAGTTTATCTCATTAATTCCTTCATATTATATTTTCTATAAGGTATTTTATTTCTTTTATTTATGTAGTTTCTTTTTATGTGTATATATATTAGGATTTATTCAAGACATTCTTTGTGTAGTTTTATTGCACTTAATTATTTATACTAACTTTTACACATAGCTACATCCAAAATATGGTTTATAAAATAAAGTATTTTCATTAGTTTCAATTAAGTATATTAACTACCATATTATATAATTAATATAAATGTAGATTAATTTAGTTCCTTGATTTAACCTAAGTTACTATTTTATTTCGTTTATATATACGTACATCTATATATATTTTACTTCACTTAAAAGTTTATACCCAAAATATTTATTAACATTCTGTATTAAATGTTATTTTAGTCTTATTATATTTTCCCCAACCTATAAAGTTCATTAATCAACTATACCTTAATTTTTGGTTACATTAAAAACCTTATATTATAAGATAACTTATGAAAAACCTTAGCATTACAATTTTTAAACCTATTTCCCCTTGTCCAAAAATCCCCAAATTAAATATATAGTAACTATAACATTTTAGACATATTATAAAATTTTTATTTCATAAAAATATTATTTTAAATTATCCAAATAATTCCATAATACTCGTAACTTGCAAAAATCATAACTTATGTTTAAAAACTCAAAACCCATATTAATTTACATCAAAATAAACTAGATTTTATAAGGAATCTATGGTTAAAATTTCAAGTCAAAATACATTCGGGAAGGCCATTAAATAAATCTAGCAAGTTAGGACTTTATTCTGGAAAATACATTAACTTATTACAACTTAAACCCCACGATCTAATCTCGGCCGTCCATGTTTATTAACTGAGATCGGACGGCCCAGAATCCGCTAGTTCATCATCGAACTCAATAACCCATTCGAGTACTAAATCCCGATTATCTCTCAATCTACAGAACGAAATCGAGTGATTCTTGTTCCTATAGATTCGTAATCAAATTCCGGTTCTAATGGTACCGATTTCCCCAATTATAATGCAGTATACACCAAGTTTCGAAATCGATTCGAGAGTTAGGGTTTATTTCGGTACAGAACTTAATTCGGTTGCAATTCCTACAAATTCTCCCATTGTAATGCATAATAGACTAAATTGGTATGTGGGTTTGATCGATGATGACATTTCGAATGGAAACCATGGAGAAATTTGATCGGAAACTCACCGGAATTGCATTAACGGGGCGAAATCAAATCGGGAAATCTGGAAAACGTTATTTTATGTGCGGTTCAGGTATGCCACTTCTCGAATCAACTCGCACCAACTGAAAGAGATTTAGTTCATGGAACCTATCACAATCCAAACTAGACATGTAACTCTAGATGTTAGTGGAAGAATCATTGAATTTGATGAACTAGGGAGAAAGTTACAGATCTCACAAGATCCGTGTTTACCTAGTTGGTTTCGGGATGAACTGGGCAGATTTTCGACCGTGATCGAGTAGGCTACTTTAGACAGATTTATCTCCCAAACCAGTGCGAATCAGCCTTGGCCATCAACATGAAAGTTGTAGAGGGATTAGAGATCTTCAAAACAAGCTAAAGAACACGAAATTTGGATGAGAAATGAAGAAGTTATGGCGTGACGAAGTTTACCCGATTTCAGAAAAAACTGGAATTCTGGGTTACGAATTCGCAAGGAGGCAACTTTAGATCGATTTTCCCGTCGATGTAGAAGGAGTTAGATGATGTGTGAGTAATGGTTGGAAAGAGGAAAGATAGGAGAATCGAATGAAACAAACGGCATACCAAATGGTGGAGTAGAGAAAAAGATATAAGCGTCTGAAGATCGACCTATGGCATGCCAAAACCGATGGGAAACTCAGGCGTTCCAGTGCCATTGGCTGGCTGACTGACACGTCAGCAACTTCTAAAATTTTGGCTCTAAACTTCAATTTGTCATAACTTTGGCTAGGATGATCCGTTTTTAACGTTCTTTTTATCGATCTTCATGGTTTTTCATAACCTATTTATTGGTATAGGTTTCATGGCCTGGTTTGACCATTCTCAAAAAGTCAACTCCAGCAAGGCTTAATAAGCTTTAAGGTTTCTAGAATTTTATATTGACTTTTATGTTTCAAAACAATGTTCCAACACTTCCTAAAATCTTTATAATATATTTGGAGTGTTTAGAAATTTTCCCAAGATTTATTGACTTATAAATCTTATTATTAAATTCATAATACTATATAATAATGTATAATAATTAGGGTTAAATAGGAGAAAACCCCTAAATAAATTTCACAATTCCATATAATAATTTAATATTCATAATTCCATACCATAATTTAATATTAATAGTATTATTTATGGTTTAATAAAAGAAAACCCCTAAATTAATTTAAATTAATTTAGGGGTATTTCATTTAGGGGTAAAGTCGAAACTATCTCGGGAGTCCGTGTGTGGGGCAAGGGAGATTGAGTGAATTTTGTGTGTATGAATTCTCAATCGAAATGGGTTTTCCAGTTTAAGTTTATCTCACGTCTATTCCTAAACTATCAAGTCTTATTAAAGTCCACGATACGTCCACGACACCTTGGGGACGCATCAGGAGAGCTTGCTGGTTTCAATTGGTATCAGAGCAGGTCTCTTCTAGAAAGCTAATTTCTTTGGAAGGCGGTCAAGATGTCTCATGCAAGCATTCTAGCAGTAGAAGAAGGTTCTGCACTAAATCGACCACCACTCTTCAATGGAGACAACTACACTCACTGAAAGAATAAGATGGAGTTTCATATCAAGTCTGACGATCCAAGGATGTGGAGGGTGATAACATATAGAGAGTACACCTTCCAGAATACTCAAGGCAAGACATATCTATTGACAGCATGACGGATGATCAAATCAAGAAGCTGGTATTCAACGCTTAAGCCGTAAGAATACTTCACTGTGCACTACTACCTAAGCAATACTCCAAGATTGCTTCAGCTAAAACAGCTCAAGAGATTTGGAAAACTCTTGAGGTCACTTATGAAGGGAATGATGAAGGAAGAAAAGAAGAGCATTTCTGAAATGCATACAAGGTTCACTATGCTGATGAATGAAATGTTGGTGCTTGGAAGAACCATGTCTAATGAGGATCAAATTTGGAAGTTCCTCAGATCTCTCCCTGCCTCCTTTGACAGCAAAGTCAATGTCATGCAAGAAGTACATGATCTCTCCAAGATGTCTCTCGCAGACATGCTAGGATCTCTAATGGCTTTTGAGTTAAAACTACAACACAGAAATTCAGAGAGTTCATCAAGAGATAGAGGAAAAGGTATAGCCCTTCAAGTAGCTGAAAATGAAAGATCCGAGTCAGGAGATGACAATGTCCTCTATGCTAAGAGGTATGTTCGAAAGTTCATAAGAAATAAAATGAGGAAAAGAAAGGAGTCCAAGGAGTTAGATGATCAAAAGAAGAACAATGACAAGTGTTTTGGGTGTTCAAAATGCGTACATCATATCAAAGACTGTCCTCACCGATCCGGAGAGGACAACGACAGGGTCAAGAGGCCTGTCCGACGATCATTCAATTAAGGACCAAAGAAGGAAGCCTTCATTGCCGCATAGGGAGAATCTGAACAGAGTGATGACAATCAAACCGCAGACAGCGACATCTCAAAAGATGAGAAGGCTCACCTATGCCTTGAAGAAGTGTGCTTTATGGTACAAGACAATGATGTCTCTGAATCAGAAGAAGAAGAAGAACAACAACAACAACATAAGGTAAACTATTCTAAACTGTAACACCTCTACCGGCAATCCAGTCTTATCCCCTAACCTGTCTTAATTATCAGTACTCAAGCAGCGGAATTCCAATACAACCGGGGATGATACAACGCCGTTAGTCACTCACGAGACTAACAAGGCCAATCCAAATTCAAATACAACAATCTATTTACAGTATCGGTCTGACGACGAATATACCGAGTATTCTAATCCAACAATATTTTCATTCCTTAAACAAATCCCATTACAATTACAATCTCAATTCAATCCTTATACAAATACAATATCCATACAAACTATACCGAGTATCTAAATTCCTCAAGTTCGCTGATGACCAATCAGTCTTACCATTCAACATTTACAAAATAATACAAATATTCTTAATTTCTACCCATGCTTATGTAGCAACCCCGTCCTACTCTCGAAAGGTGTTCAGCTTCAAGTACCTGGAAAATAAAAACGGTGCCCCTAGGGGCTCAGCAAATTGTTGCATATGAAATTCACATACCCCGCGTGCTAACGGGGGTACGCCGACTATTTGGTCGAGAACATGCGATTCATTTTTAATTCAATCAACATGGGAGACATTATACATTATATATGTATATTAACATAAGCAACGTCAAACATAGAATACAACACTAACTCACACATCAAGAGTTTAGTTTAGTTTATCCACACATAGGCCTCGAGGGTCTCTACCTCACTATGCCTTACTCAATTCCTCAATGTTTTACCCACTCTCTTGGGTTATGCTTACTCAGTTTCTCTTGCTCTCAACCTCAAGCAAGTTCTACAATACTCAAACTCAATTCTCTACTCAAACTCCATTTCTCAAGTCTCTCAAGTATCAACTCACTTCTCAATACTCAAATTCTTAATTCTCAATCAACTTCTCAAATCAAATACTCAATTCCAATACTCAAAGGTATCTTTTAAGTCATTACCCATGACCTCCGGGTAGAGTCATACACAAGACTCACCACCGGGCTTTCAAATCCAAACAGAACTATACACTTAGCTCCTCAAGTACATGTACAATTGTCCGTTTCTCTACCGGACTACACAAATTCCCAACACTCCTCTCTCGGAGTTATAATACAATCTCATGTGTTAGCCTAGAAGTATCTCTCTCGATACCTTTAATAGATTAGGGAATTACCAATGTCTAGTATTCTCAGATTTAAGGGTTTCCCGAACGTATTGAATACTCACATGTTCGGGACATTGTTTATATCAGTTGGATCCTATCATTGCGGGTCGACTATTTTTATAAGGGGTTTGATGATCCCTTGCCATTCTTTACTTCTCTCAAAGTTCATGTCTTTGAATTTTCATCAATCTTCTAAATAGAGGTTCCTTATATACTTCCACTACTCATTGTTTTGTGGATTATCCATTTCGGTTCTCTAACCGTTATCGGGAGTTTACTAGTCCCGTACTCTCTCACCTTCTAGTGAGTTCATAGGTTTGCGTTATCGTTTCTTGGTTCGATAGTTTTAGTGTGTTATCACGTTTTCATTAATTCGTAACTTGACTCTTTCTTCGAGTCACTAATCAAACAAGACTCAACTATAAGTCGAACTACAATACACATTCAACATTCAAGCACTTCATCCACAATCACACATTTCATGAATTATACAAACTTAAATTCAATATACAGTCCAACAAGGAACAATATATTACAAGCACAAGGAAGTGCAAACAATCCAATTCGTGCATTTATCTTGTTTAGGTGATCACAAAGCACACAAGCACACAAATCAGAGTAACACCGTTAGCATACGGGGCATGAGAAAATCATACCTTACACCTTGGTTTAACTTTTACCGTGTCACCTCACATTGCTTGGTTCGCACACGATCCTCTGATAAAGTTTCAAACATTGCTATTAATACCAAGCACATACGGTACGTAAATAGTTACTACTCCCGTACTTACCCCGTTATCCTGTTATCTCGGTTTTACTCTTGTCAATTTAAGCTCTTACTTCTCACTCACTTCTAGCCCATGTTTATACGTCTTAGGACCTTTAAAAGTCACCAAACAACTCCTAAACATCATCTAAAACCATTACCCACCAACCCCCATGTTTTAAAGCCTTAAAAACACCTTCGGCTTGATTTTGTGCATGGTCCGAGAGATGGTCCGGGTCTATAGTCTCGGACCAATGCATTTCATGACTTTCGGCTTTTGTTTCATTGTGGTCTGGGTGTTGGTCCGGGTCCCTAGTCCCGGACCACCCTAATTCTCAACTTTTGGGGCTTTTTTTTATGCGGTCCGGGACCTTGTTCCTAACCTAGGTCCCGGACCCTGCTAAAACTACTACTCATGTAAATTTTCAATCCCAAATCAACCCCTAATCCACACCTAATCATTCCCTAATCTTTCCACATGCTTTCTACTTGTTTAAACATCCTAAAACACACCTTAAACCTCTTAGAAACATTGGTCCAATGCATTACCTATTTCTTGTTCAAATTCTACAAATTTTCTATTCTCATTTTGCATTTTGCACACTTGTGCATTTCTAATCTTCTCTTGGCACTTTGCACTTTGTTCCAACTCCATTTGACCACCTCAATAAATTCCTAGACAATTGCACTATCTATACCCTAGTCCATCTCCTATTTTCAAAGATTTTGCACTCTAACTCTTTTTCTAGAATTTCAAGGCATTCTTATCTCTCCTTGCTACAGATTTTAGCTTCTCTTCGATCCATCCTTAAACTACAATTTCAAGGTCATTAGTCCACTCAACTCAACCCAATACACACCTAACTCCTCCCATTCATCAAGTCGCCTAAAAATTCTCCATTTCTGCTGAAATTTCACCATAGTTTCCCCATAAACATAACACATCCAAACTCTTCAATTCTCACTTTAAATCAATCCTAAACTAGCCACACCCATAAAGGGTCCTACCAGCACACAAACTCAACCAAAATTTATCAAACCAACAATATAGGTCAAATCTCTAATACAAAGGCACTGGGGCCTTTAATCAATGCAATTTCACAATTCTCTCCCAAATCACCCAATTACATTTCTAGCCCATATTTGGTTTATTTATTAGATTTCCCCATCCCAAAATTTTTAAAGTATTCAAAATATCATTAGGGTAGCTTAATTACCTTAATCCTCCATTCTTTTTCCAAGATTCTCATCTCCTCTTTCTTGATCCAAATCGGCCAAGTTGGCCAACCACTTGCCAACCTCAAATTCAACACCCAAATGGGGAATTAGGGCACAGGAATGAAGATTTACCTTGAAACCCTAAAATGGCCATTTGGTCAAGAATCAAAGGAGGACTCCCCATAAGCTTTTTAAGCTTGCACAAGACTCATTCAAGGAAGGAAAATAAGGGAAAATGGGGAGTCAAAAACTGGCCACCCAAGAAATGAAAGAAATGGTGAAATTTTGTGATTTTTCTTACCTTAAAACAATAAGGAGACTCCAAGCTTCAGGAAGAATTGATTTTCTCTTCAAATGGCCAATATCCATGGGTCAACCTTATCCATTTGGAATTTTGAAAAGAGAGAATGGAAGAGCTTGGTGAGGGGAGTTCAAATATGTAATTATTTTTGTGTTTGGAGCATGAATGGAGCTTGGGCAAGCATGGAAAGTGAGGAAGCCATGGATGAGGCTTGCAAAAAACGTTCCAGTCCAGATAGGGGGGAGAAAATCAGCTGGAGGAGAAAGAAGAAGGAAAGAGGGAAGGGAAAAGAGAAATGAGGGAGGAGATAGAGGGAAAAGTAGTTTTGTACTAGTTTACTTTTTGCTTTTGTCAATAATAGAAACCCATTGTGAGAGGGGGTAAAAACATGGCTCACTCAAATGTGCCAGATTATTCTTTCTTTATTTACAAGGTGAAGGGGAGTATTTTAGTCTTATTGCAATTAACACCCCATAAGTTTTCGTTTTTACACTATTCACTTACCGGAGCCCATTTTCCGGAATTTCCTTGTTTAATTAATTTTAATGGTTCTTAGGATTCCAATAATGTTTAATTATAGTTATTTAGTCAACTATAATTTTTACGGGTCTGTTTGACCACTTAAGTTCACGTTTTTGGGTTTTCTCGAGAAACGTGTTTTAAGGCTCCTTTAGCGTTTTAACACATTATTTGAATCCGTTTTCGTTCCCGTATATTAATTAGGCCTAACTAAGCCTTAGGAATTCATCTAGGACCTTTTTCGAGGTTGTATTCCTCCTATGGTCCCGTAACGGTCATTTTTGCGTTTTTCACTTTTTAAGTGTTTTCTCTTTTTCTTTTGGACTTAATTTCTTTACCAAAATTCTTTAGGCACTAATAGGCCTTCAAATATCATATTAGAGTAATTTAATCACCCTAATTAAGTTCAGGGTATTTCAACCTACCCCCCCTTAAAGAACTTTGCCCTCAAAGTTAGTGAATCTAAAATTGTTAGTCACTCACACTGGTATTCTATGCTATGGTTATAACCTCTATATAACCTGCCAGACACCAAAATTTTGACTCGATGTATACCACACATCCAAACAACATGTCACTGCATGCATAGCAATCAAAAATATCCGTTTCCAAGTGGGGTCCATCTGTAGATAAAGAAGGCACACCAGTCCTCTCCCACATTGAGTGATCCCTCAGGTACCGGTCACGTTTGAACACTTACGCTTTCTGGTTCACGGCCGACATGACTTCGGGCACTTACGCTTTCTGGCCCTACGGTACTTTGGTTCTTGATCAAATTCATTTACACATCTAGAGATCCTCAGGCTACAAATTGGGTACTCTTCCCTGACCGGACTACTCATATTCGGCTGCCCTTGGATAAATACAAAACACACACTACAAACGTCCTACCGGTCACTTAGTACCGTTGCTCGTCCGTTGTAATGGTATCAAAACTAATCATCACTCTCACTGGCTCACAACTAGTCTTACTTCCCTGGTTTCGACTCTGTACCGGTGCCTAGCCATGGAAGGTCCAACTAGCACCCGTGGGAGCGGTTTCAAAACCGATCCTCATTCTCAAGTTTGAAGAAAATCATTTGTGTCAAAATCAATTTGGGAAATTCAGTTTGAAAACTCAATACAACTCCAAATTCCAATTTGTGTTAGTTACACCTATTACTAGTGTGATTACTTGTGGCCACTTATAGGGAGCTTCAAAAGTCATTCAACCCCGATGTGATCAGCATTGGTGTTGAACTATCCTTCCACCCCAATTTGTGTTCGGTTTCCCTTAATCACTAGCAAATCAAGTTCCACATCCCACTCAATTTCACACAAACAGTTAGTCAATCATTATTTCATCTTCTATCTATTTATCTTTCTACTCATAATCACACACATACATTTTCCAATTTCTAGAATTCTTTTCCTCACTTAGTAACCTTTTCATTTGTTGTTACTCAATTTATCTTCAATTACTATGCCTAGGAAATTCAAAAGCATAATTCCAATTACTTTTTCTATCCTCCAATTGTTCACAAGTCAAATCAAATCAAGTCAAGTCACCGAGGGGACTTAATTCCCACTAGGTTCAACATCGGTTTCATACCGATTTATACTCATCAAATTACCCAAACGTACTTATTTCTCAACACTGGTGTCATACCGGCTAGTATCCCGTACTATCCTCAATCGGGGTTCTCATTCCCATAGAGTTTCTCTACTCTTTTACACTTCTAATCTCACAAATAACCAAAATTTACAAAATGAGTGAGTACAAATGTTTATGTAACACAGGTACCAATCATTAAAACAAATTCCTTTGCGTTATGCGCATTGTAGTTTACGCACTTATTACGTAAAACATACACTTCGCGGTTTTCACTCTACCCCCCTTAAAAAGGGATTACGCCCACTTAATCTACCATGTGTCAATGTTAGACATTGGTCTAAGGCGTTCTGCCGTCATTACATGGTTCAGCTTCCATGCGGTCTATTATACAATATATTCTGGTCAAAGGGTCTTAACCATATTGTTGGTTAGTCCCTGCACCAAGAATTCTCATTGGAGTTGTTTAACTCTTAACCGGGTTCGGTTCTAGCCTTAGAGGCTTCAAGGCATTGATAATTAGCCATTCATTCTCTAGGTATATTTCACCTTAGAATTCTGGCCTACTAGCTTCTGCTGCGCGACCCTGATAACTTAGGGTTTAATTGTCCTTCTCGTTATGCTCAATGTGCTTTACATCACTCTTTTATCCCTTTTTATCTTGGGAATAAGGTTTATCCAATCAAGCGTGGTATTCTTTTACCATACGTGAACTCAATGAGTTTCAGATTTTCTATCCAATTCTTGGAAATCTATTGTACATACTGTTGCATACTCCCGTGATTATTCACTGGGTTCCTCCGACTTATTGTCGGTTGAGGTTGAGCCACTACTTAGTTGTAGTACTTCCTCTGTTGTCACTGGCTTCTGAATTATGCACACTTAACTGGTTATGTACACTTGTTCTTATACTTGTACGACCTTGCATTTCTATGCATCGGTTCTCTAAATATTCATAGGTTTCCTTCCATTTTTATTCCAATGGGATTCACCTCGTGCTTCTTTAGCCTTAGGCCGCACGGTTATTTCAAAGCTTCCGCTTAACTGGCTTGTGCCATGTTCGTTGGTGAAAGGAAGGATTTACCACGATTGACATTTTCCCATATTCCTAGCTATCCCACTAGATCATTAACTGCACAAGTGCAATACCAAAACACTCAGTCCTACAGAGTGCAAAAGCGTAAACCCTTGGAAGTAAATCTCTTATGCGATTACAATAGGAATGAACATTGCTTCCTTTGTAAGGTGCTTCATCACTTGGTGCAGACTCCTGGTTTATTGTCTGGTCTGTCTACCATCTCGTATTTAACAACTCTATAGCATTGTGTGATTACTGAGGTACATTGGTCGCTTACTGCGCACCATGTTTGTATTTACTTACGACCTTGGTTTCCATGGCATCCGTTTGCGTGTTTCCACCATTTATATAATGGTTCGCCATTCATTTGGCTGTTTATTGAATAAACTATACTTGTGTTTCTGTGCTCTTTGAGCGTTATTGATTTTCCACCTCACATTTCTACATACAGTATTTCTTCTTAACCGATTACCCCTCAGTTTTCAATAATTGCTATCAAAGCTTATTTCACATTGCTTGGCAATAATTGTATGCTCAAGCTCCACTACACTAGTGGTTCTAAAAGAGATATATTTTCAAAAATTCACTGTTGACATCCTCTTCTCTGGAATCTATGTGTTTACCGCTTCCGTGGTCTCACATTAACGAGTGGTGTCCTCACTTGTTAGTTATTAAGCAATCTTACTGGTGTCATTCCTGGCAACTCCCTATATGATTCGCAACTAAGTTTACAACCGTTGGATTATATATTGTAGTAGGTTCATGGCATACTAGCCACGTTGCCTAGAGCTCTGCTCATCTTAGGCCGTTCATAAGTGGTTACTTCTCCGTATACCATCAGTGGGTTTGGAGGTGATATTGGGCTCCATGATAGGACTATCGCATCACACTTCCGTTCATTGGAGACCCTTCAAGTATATTGGTATTGATTGGTACCATTTATTAACTTAGGGTATCCCCTGGTAAGTGGAATCCCTTCGGTGTCCTTACCGAGTGTTTGTTCCAATTCCTGTGTTTTTATCATGACATTTAGTTTGACACTCTTCGAGGATTGCTCCTGGGTGTTATCAAGTTACGCCACTACCTTTGGCTAACTTATGAGTATGTTTTGTTTTACTCCGCATTGCGGTTCTGGCTTACATATTGTCCCGTTAGGGTCATAACGTCTCCCGTTCTTAGGGTAGACCATGGGTACTTCTCTTATATGTTTAACCGGTTTGCTATTTTCTTCGGTGGTGGCTGGTATCCTCCGGTACCTTAGATGATCACTCTGGGTATTTATCTTATCCATTGAACATTGGCGTGTTCATTTTAGGCATTTGCCTTTCCGAGTGTTCATTCCAGCTATTTCATGCATTTGCTTCAAGATGTTTGAGACATATCCAATGTCTTTACTCCATTGTTAGTGCTTCTCGCACTTCTTAACTCTTAATTGTTCTCCTGGAGTGAGTTCTTGATTCCTTTAGCTTTGTAAGCTTATCTGGGTTCTTCGATCGTTCAAGGTGTGAATTTACTTATGGTCCATAGAACGAAGTCGACTACTTCCCATGTTTTGTACACCACTTGTATACATATGTGGGGTACCTTATTGGCACGTTACCACTTACCTGACTAACTCACAAAAGGGTCTGTTAGGCCCGTAAGCTCCTTCGGAGTGCGGTCGTCCCACATCCAGTATTTGGGTACACTCGTAGTGCTCGTCACACGCCTAGGTGAAGTATTCTATTGTCAACTCCTCTTGTATCATTATATGATACTCACCATGATTCTTCTGGTTTGGTTTAAAAAAAATCTGAGGTTTTAAAAGAAATGTTTGGGTTTGAAAGAAAGTTTTAAATTTGTAAGAAAGGTCTTGAGTTGAAAGAAAATTTTCATGGTGTTACCATGACTGGGGTCTTGACCAAGTCTAGCATCTCGCCGATTGGTATGTCCTTTCAAGATGATGGTCTGGCCGTTAGGTCTTTCCAAGGTTTCGTCGTTTCAATTTCTTAAGATTGGTGATCCTATATTTGCTCCATTCGTCATGGCGGTACTTTAGTAAGTACTTGTTGGTCATTGAAAGTTTTCCAAGTAGTTCTGCCTTTGTTGCACTTGCCTTGGCAAGTGCGCGGGTAGGTTGTTTTTTAGGTTACATATACCAGTTACGGTATCATTTCCATCCAAATTGGTGGTTTTATTGGATCTTCCTTTGATCTCATGATCTTAGTGATCGGTCTCCTGAGTAGCTTCTCAGTGTTCTTGACATGATTGTCATTAATCCGGATGCTTTCCCGATCCTTGGGGTTTCCCGTATACCTTGCTTCGTTGGTCATTCTCACGCCTTTATGGTGGTTACCGAGGCTTAACTAATCCTTAGTAACTACGTCGTAGTCCTGTTGATGTAAGTTTCCTAACTGCTCTCATAGTTATCTGAACTATGTTATCCAGGTTTTATTGCCTTTTGACTTTGTAGGTTTGGAGTTATCCAACCTTGACTAATTCCTTAGTCGGTTTGTATACCGTTGACAGTATTATCAAGCGTTTGTAGTCCGCAGACTCTCCTGTCTCGGGTCTGGTTACTCCTCCTTTTCGTTTCGTCATGCGGTTGTGCTTCCCTTCTTGTTGGCTACACATGGTTCTCGCGACTGCAAAGCACGTCGCCTCATGGTGCCGTAAATTTCATTATCCTACATTTAGGATCTTCAATCTTCTACCGTTAAGTGCGGTTATTGTCATTAGAATAGGACCCGTCTTTGGGATTTCCAGTTGTCGGAATCTACCGTATGACAAATTCTTCTTCTTACAAGTTTATTTGTAACTGTCAGATCGGGTTTTACCCGAGTGTGAGAGGTCTTTCCATCTCTCTGGCTTTCTCATCCCAACTTTATATCGGGGGATGTGGAGGGCGGGATTGGTTATGTAGGTATCCAGATCACACTAGAAGTTCCTAACTAGCGTACCTCACACGCTAACACTCAACCCTTAGCCCTAAGTCTCTAATTCCTAACTCGGTATTTTCCTAAACTCGGTATTTCAACCATCAGAGCGAAGTATCGCTCTGATACCACTTTTTGTGACACCCCTACCGGTAATCAAGTCATTATCCTCTAATCTATCTCAATTATCAGTACTCAAGCAGCGGAATTCCAATACAATCAGGGGTGATACAATGTCGTTAGTCACCCACGTGACTAACAAGGCCAATCCAAATTCAAATACAACAATCTATTTACAGTATCGGTCGGACAACGAATATACCGAGTATTCTAATCTAACAATATTTCCATTCCTTAAACAAATCGCATTACAATTACAATCTCAATTCAATCCTCATACAAAAACAATATCCATACAAACTATACCGAGTATCTAAATTCCACAAGTTCGCCGATGACCAATCAGTCTTACCATTCAACATTTACAAAATAATACAAATATTCTTAATTTTCTACCCATGCTTATGTAGCAACCCCGTCCAACTCTCGAACAGTATTCAGCTTCAAGTACCTGGAAAATAAAAACGGTGCCTCTAGGGGCTCAACAAATTGCTGCATATGAAATTCACATACCCCGCGTGCTAACGGGGGTACCCGACTATTTGGTCGAGAACATGCGATTCACTTTTAATTCAATCAACATGCGAGACATTATACATTATATATGTATATTAACACAAGCAACGTCAAACATAGAATACAACACTAACTCACACATCAAGAGATTAGTTTAGTTTATCCACACATAGGCCTCGAGGGTCTCTACCTCACTATGCCTTACTCAATTCCTCAATGTTTTACCCACTCTCTTGGGTTACGCTTACTCAGTTTCTCTTGCTCTCAACCTCAAGCAAGTTCTACAATACTCAAACTCAATTCTCTACTTAAACTCCGTTTCTCAAGTCTCTAAAGTTTCAACTCACTTCTCAATACTTAAATTCTCAATTCTCAATCAACTTCTCAAATCAAATACTCAATTCCAATACTCAAAGGTATCTTTTAAGTCATTACCTATGACCTCCGGGTAGAGTCATACACAAGACTCACCACCGGGCTTTCAAATCCAAACGGAACTATACACTTAGCTCCTAAAGTACACAATTGTCCGTTTCTCTACCAGACTACTCAAATTCCCAACACTTCTCTCTCGGAGTTATAATACAATCTCATGGATTAGCCTAGAAGTATCTCTCTCGATATCCTCTAATATCTTAGAGAATTACCAATGTCCAGTATTCTCAAATTTAAGGGTTTCCCTAACATATTGAATACTCTCATGTTCGGGACATTGTTTATATCAGTCGGATGTTGTCATTGTGGGTCGACTATTTTTATAAGGGGTTTGGTGATCCCTTGCCATTCTTTACTTCTCTCAAAGTTCATGTCTTTGAATTTTCATCAATCCTCTAAATATAGGTTCCTTATATACTTCCACTACTCATTGTTTTGTGGATTATCCATTTTGGTTCTCTAACCATTATCGGGAGTTTACTAGTCCCGTACTCTCTCACGTTCTAGTGAGTTCATAGGTTTGCGTTATCGTTTCTTGGTTCGATAGTTTTAGTGTGTTATCACATTTTCATTATTTCGCAACTTTACTCTTTCTTCGAGTCACTAATCAAACAAGACTCAACTATGAGTCGAACTACAATACACATTCAACAATTAAGTACTTCATCCATAATCACACATTTCATGTATTATACAAACTTAAATTCAATATACAGTCCAACAAGGAAGAATACATTACAAGCACAAGGAAGTGCAAATAATCTGATTCGTACATTTATCTTGTTTAGGTGATCACAAAGCACACAAGCACACAAATCAGAGTAACACCGTTAGCATACGGGGCATGAGAAAATCATACCTTACACCTTGGTTTAACTTTTACCGTGTCACCTCACATTGCTTGGTTCGCACACGATCCTCTGATAATGTTTCAAACATTGCTATTAATACCAAGCACTTACGGTATGTAAATAGTTACTACTCCCGTACTTACCCCGTTATCCCGTTATCTCGGTTTTACTCTTATCAATTTAAGCTCTTACTTCTCACTCACTTCTAGCACATGTTTATACTTCTTAAGACCTTTAAAAGTCACCAAACAACTCCTAAACATCATCTAAAACCATTACCCACCAACCCCCATGTTTTAAAGCCTTAAAAACACCTTCGGCTTGATTTTGTGCATGGTCCGAGACATGGTCCGGGTCTATAGTCCCGGACCAATGCATTTCATGACTTTCAGCTTGTTTTTCATTGTGGTCCGGGTGTTGGTCCGGGTCCCTAGTCCCGGACCACCCTAATTCTCAACTTTCGGGGCTTTTTTTGATGCGGTCTGAGACCTTGTTTCTAACCTAGGTCCCAGACCCTACTAAAAATTGTTACTCATGTAAATTTTCAACCCCAAATCAACCCTTAATCCACACCTAATCATTCCTTAATCTTTCCACATGTTTTCTACTTGTTTAAACATCCTAAAACACACCTTAAACCTCTTCGAAACATTGGTCCAATGCATTACCTATTTTTTGTTCAAATTCTACAAATTTTCTATTCTCATTTTGCACACTTGTGCATTTCTAATATTCTCTTGGCACTTTGCACTTTGTTCCAACTCCATTTGACCACCCCAATCCATTCCTAGACAATTGCACTATCTATACCCAAGTCCATCTCCTATTTTCAAAGATTTTGCACTCTAACTCTTTTTCTAGAATTTCAAGGCATTCTTATCTCTCCTTGCTACAGATTTTAGCTTCTCTTCAATCCATCCTCAAACTACCATTTCAAGGTCATTAGTCCATACAACTCAACCCAGTACACACCTAACTCCTCTCATTCATCAAGTCACCTAAAAATGCTCCATTTCTACCGAAATTTCATCATAGTTGCCCCATAAACCTAACATATCCAAACTCCTCAATTCTCACTTAAATCAATCCTAAACTAGCCACACCCATAGAGGGTCCTACCAGCACACAAACTCAACCAAAATTCATCAAACCAACAATATAGCTCAAATCTCAAATACAAAGGCACTTGGGCCTTTAATCAACACAATTTCACAATTCTCTCCTAAATCACCCAATTACATTTCTAGCACATATTTGGTTTATTTATTAGATTTCCCCATCCCACAATTCCTAAAGTATTCAAACTAACATTAGGGTAGCTTAATTACCTTAATCCTTCATTCTTTTTCCAAGCTTCTCCTCTCCTCCTTCTTGGTCAAAATCGGCCTAGCTGGCCTACCACTTGCCAACTTCAAATTCAACACCCAAATGGGGAATTAGGTACTAATTAATATACACCTATGCTTATTAATCAAGCTAGGAGGCAAGAGAAAGTGTTTAGGTCACAAGAATGAAGATTTACCTTGAAACCCTAAAATGGGCATTTGGTCAAGAATCAAAGGACTCCCCATGAGCTTTTGAAGCTTGCACAAGACTCATTCAAGGAAGGAAAATAAGGTAAAATGGGGAGTCAAAAACCGGCCACCCAAGAAATGAAGGAAAGGGTGAAATTTTGTGATTTTTCTTACCTTAAAACATTAAGGAGACTCCAGGCTTCAAGAAGATGTGATTTTCTCTTCAAATGGCCAACACCCATGGAGGTAAACCTTCTCCATTTGGAATTTTGAAAAAGAGAGAATGGAAGAGCTTGGTGAGGGGAGTTCAAATATGTAATTATTTTTGTGTTTGGAGTATGAATGGAGCTTGGGCAAGCATGGAAAGTGAGGAAGCCATGGATGAGGCTTGCAAAAAATGTTCCATCCCAGAGATGGGGAAGACAATCGGCTGGAGGAGAAAGAAGAAGGAAAGAGAGGAGGGAAAAGAGAAATGAGGGAGGAGAGAGAGGGAAAAGTAGTTTTGTACTAGTTTACTTTTTGCTTTTGTCAATAATAGAAACCCATTGTGAGAGGGGGTAAAAACATGGCTCACTCAAATGTGCCAGATTTTTCTTTCTTTATTTACAAGGTGAAGGGGAGTATTTTAGTCTTATTGCAATTAACACCCCATAAGTTTTTGTTTTTACACTATTCACTTACCGAAGCCCGTTTTCCGGAATTTCCTTGTTTAATTAATTTTAATGGTTCTTAGGCTTCCATTAATGTTTAATTATAGTTATTTAGTCAACCATAATTTTTACAAGTCTGTTTGACCACTTAAGTTCATGTTTTCGGGTTTTCTTGAGAAACGTGCTTTAAGACTCCTTTAGCGTTTTAACACATTATTTGAATCCGTTTTCTTCGGAAATTGTTCCCGTATATTAATTAGGCCTAACTAAGCCTTAGGAATTCATCTAGGACCTTTTTCGAGGTTGTATTCCTCCTATGGTCCCGTAACGCTCATTTTTACGTTTTTCACTTTTTAAGTGTTTTCCCTTTTCTTTTGGACTTATATTCTTTACCAAAATTATTTAGGCACTAATAGGCCTTCAAATATCATATTAGAGTAATTTAATCACCCTAATTAAGTTCGGGGTATTTCATAAACTTAGAAGTAGAATTCAAAAGGCTGAACTTCTAGGACTTAGAAAGTTTTCTCTTACATTAGTTGATCACCTAGAGGCATTAGAAACTGAAAACGATGAACTTTTGGAAGAAAATGAAAATTTGAGAAAAACCTCGGATAAAAGCAAGGTAGATAATCTCATGAGGGCACTCATGAAATTACAAAGTGATTATAGTGAAATTCTCTCCGTTCATGAAAAATTGAAGCATGAAAAACAACCTGAAATCGATGAATTGATTGTTGCGCTTAACGCAAAAGAAAAGGAACTAGCTACCATCAAAGTAAAATATTCTAAGATAGATGTTGTTTCTAAGACACCCATGAGGAGAAGCAAACGACAGGTCGGATACAGGTCAGAGACCAGTCGTAGAGATGTCTGTAGCTTATGTAGACAACCTGGTCATCATGAATCCAATTGCTATAAAACATGTTTTATGAGGCATTAGCAACTCATGAAACTAGGACTAAAATGGGTAGTAAAAAATGATCTTAGAACATTTAATGGTGGAAATGGGTCCAACCTTTCCATGGACCCTAACCCCACACCACTAATGTGTTAAGTGCAGAATCGAGTGAGAATTGACCCGTGCTGGTACATCAACAGTGGGTGCTCTAAACACATGACAGGAGACAAAAAGAAGTTCTTCTCACTCGAACCAAGAAGCCAAGGAACCGTCTCCATTGGCGACAACAAGAAAGGAAAAATCATCGGTGTAGGTAAGGTTGGTATTACATCTGATTATGTCATAGATAGTGTAAATCTAGTTCATGGTTTAAAATTTAACTTGCTTAGTGTTTCTCAAATTTGTGGCAAAGGCAATTCAGTTCACTTTTATCCTACATATTGTAGTATAGTAAGTCAGAACAATGGCAAAAAGTTGTTAAAGGGAAAAAGGTGGAAAAATGTTTATGTAACTAGTTTGGAGGATATTGACAGTCCTAATCTTCCATGCTTGACTACTTCAATAGATGACTCTACACAATGGAACAAAAGACTAGGGCATGTTAGCACTTCCTTGTTAAAGAAACTTGTCAAGAAACAGTTGGTAAGAGGTCTTCCTAAGATTAAGAAATCTGAGACCAATCTTTGTGATACATGAGTTAGAAGCAAGCAAACTAAGACTTCTTTCAAATCTAAGAACTTAGTTAGTACATCCAAGCCACTTGAATTACTTCACATGGACTTATGCGGACCTATGAAAATCAAATGTTTTGGAAGAAATTGGTATGTGTTTGTGATTATTGATGATTACTCACGATTTTTTTGGACACTCTTCATTGCTTCCAAAGATGAAGTCTTTGAGAAATTCCAAGTCTTTGCAGGAAAAGTCCAAGTACAACTCAACCACAAAATCAAGGCTCTTCGGTCTGATCATGGGTCAGAATTTGAGAATCAACAATTCATGGATATGTGTAAACAACATGGGATTAATCACACATATTCAGCACCAAGAACTCCCCAACAAAATGAGGTAGTTGAGCGTAAGAACATAACACTACAAGAGGTAGCCAGGGCCATGCTATTGGGAGCAGCCTTCCTCAGGTTTTCTGGGAAGAAGCTGTAGCAACTGCATGCTACATCACAAAGAGAACACTCATACGACCTATCCTCAACAAAACTCCCTATGAGTTAATCAAGGGAAGAAAACCAAACATAAGTCACTTTTGGACCTTCGGTTGCAAATGTTATGTCCACAACAATGAAAAGAGTTCCCTTGGAAAGTTTAATGCCATAAGTGATGTGGTCATCTTCCTTGGATACTCAAAAAGAAGTCGGGCATACAAAGTACACAACAAAAGGACATTTAAGGTGAAGGAAAGTGTGCACGTGGTCTTTGATGAGGCTGACGTACTCAAGATCAAGAAATCTGATGAAGATGAAAAACTTGGATTTGATCTAGTTGATCAGGATCACACAGATAATCCCAAAGATGAATCACCGACTGAAGAAAACTTGCCCGACAGGTCAGCGATAAGTCAAAAACAGGACGACGAAGGAAACAATAATGTCGAGGATCTTCTATCTCCATCAACCATTCATCAATCTCGTGCTTTGTACAAAAATCATCCATTGAAGAATATCATATCAGACATATCCAAAGGAACTCGGACACGAGCACAAACTCGAGATCTTCTGGCCTTCTCAATGACAGTCTCATCAATTGAGCCTAAAAACGTCAAGGAAGCTCTTTGAGACTCAGAACTGATCAATGCAATGCAAGAAGAACTAAACCATTTTGAAAGATGCAAACTCTGGCATCTTGTGCCTCGTCCTTCACATCAAGGGGTACTTGGCACAAAGTGGGTCTTTAGAAACAAACTGAATGAGATGGGAGAAGTTGTTAGGAACAAAGCTCGTCTGGTAGCTCAAGGATATCGTCAACAAGAAGGCATAGACTTCCAAGAAACATTTGCTTCAGTAGCAAGGATGGAGTCCATCAGATTACTAATTGCATTTGCTGCACACATAGGAATCAAACTCTTCCAACTTGACATCAAAAGTGTCTTCCTAAATGG
Organism: Limonium bicolor; assembly: GCA_023374045.1. Classification (NCBI taxonomy): domain Eukaryota; kingdom Viridiplantae; phylum Streptophyta; class Magnoliopsida; order Caryophyllales; family Plumbaginaceae; genus Limonium; species Limonium bicolor. Next base: position 294,937,010 of record CM041778.1, read on the forward strand.
GTACGTCTAAAAGGAAATGTATGGTGAGCAACCTCCTGGTTTTGAGACACAAGAAGGAAAGGATATGGTACTTAAACTCGATAAAGCTCTTTATGGGCTCAAACAAGCTCTAAGATCATGGTATGATCGTCTTTCTTCCTATCTCTTGGAAAACAAATTCAAAAGAGTAAAAGTGGATAAAACCTTGTTTGTATACAACAACAAGAGGGATTTCTTAATTGTGCAAGTATATGTTGATGATATAATCTTTGGAGCCTCTGATGAGAAATATTGTAAAAATTTTGAAGCATTGATGAAAAAGGAATTTGAGATGAGTGATCTGGGAGAATTGAAGTTCTTTCTAGGACTGTAAGTCAAGCAAAATAATAAAGGGACTATCGTATCCCAAGAGAAGTATGTAAAGGATTTGCTGAAGAGATTTGGAATGGAGGAATGTAAAACATTTGACACACCAATGGCAGTTGGCACCAAGATGGGCATCACGACTGGTGACCGACCGGTCAACCAGCGATCATGCAGAGAGATGATTGGTTCTTTACTATACTTAACTGCTAGTAGACCTGATATTATGTATAGTGTTTGCTTATATGCCAGGTTTCAAGCAGATCCAAGAGAAAGTCACCTCACAGCTGTAAAAAGAATCCTGTGTTACTTAAAAGGAACCATGAATCTTGGTCTCTTTTATCCTAAGTTCACTAACTGTAACATTGTAGGATTTTCAGATGCAGACTATGGAGGATCTATCACCGATAGAAAGAACACTTCAGGGACAGCATTCTTTGTTGGGTCATGTCTGATTGCATGGGGATCAAAGAAACAACAAAGTATTACCATCTCAACAGCCGAATCTAAATACATTGCTGCGGCAAGCTGTTGTGCTCAACTCCTATGGATTAAACAACAAATTGGTGACTATGGCATCAAAATAGGTACATTACCAATTATGTGTGACAATACAAGTGCCATCTCTATTTCCAAAAATCCTGTGCATCATTCTCATACCAAACATATTGATATTAGACATCACTTTCTTAGAGATTGTTGTGAAAAGGAACTAGTTGGTTTAAAGTATATTTATACTGAAAATCAACTAGCTGACATCTTTACTAAGCCACTAAGTAGAGAAAGGTTTACTAAGATTGTTCATGATCTTGGAATGATATTCATTAATCACAATTAAACTGTCTTTTATTTCCCACGATCGGTCACCGACATGTGACCAACACCTGTTATATTGTCATTCAGTAGTCAACGATCAGTTTAATGCATAGAAATTATGTCAAACGACTACTTGAAAATGATATGTCATTTTCCACAAAGTGAGATTAGTTTATAAATAGTTCAACGGTTATAAACGGGAAAATCACCAGTGATCAATGACAGACTGTCACGACCGCTGCCCGTTATGAATAGTACCATTAGGACATGTCAGCGAACGGACGAGGAGCGGTCACCGGCCGTTACTTGATATCTATAAAAGGGCAAAGAGAGTTCCTCTCTTGTCACACTATTGCCCTCGCTCTCTCTAATCTCTCTAAGCACTCAAAGAAATTTTCTCTTCTCTCTTACAAAACACTCTTGTGAGATCAAGCACAAAGAACCCTTGCCTCACAGCCACTAAAAGAACACCCGATTGAAAAGTTTTAAACTCTAGTACAAAATCCTTCAAACCAAAATGGCACCAAAAACTATTCTTCGATCAAAGGCTAAGGAAATTCTCAAGGAAGCTTCCTTACAACAAGTGACCGACATACAATCGACCAAATCTCCAGCTCGTCAGACCAAAGAAGAGGAAGATCAACTCGTAGTCAAAGTAGTACAAGAAGGCGAACTGCAAGCGAGTGAGGTAAGTATATAAAAACTCATATTCCCAAAACCAACTACCTTCAACCCTACTATTCTCCCTGAACCTGCTCCCACAGAAAATCCACAAATGTCTTCTCCTGCTCCTTTATCAAAAACCACCAAAATCACCACAAAACAATCCAAAAACAAATCTAAGAGACATTTCACCGCCATAACTAGTCGTGTGACACACGCTTCAAAGCGTGCTAAAAAACCAACAGCACCACAAAGATCTCACTCTACCCTAGAAAAGGCCACTCGACGAATGCACTTCTCCGATGAAGTAGAAGCAACTCCCTCAGCTGAAATTGAGGCAGTTGTACAACAACTAGAGGAAGAGGAAGTTCAACATGATGAACCAGTGCAAAAAGATGCTTCAATAGAGGAGGTACACCAAGATAAAGCAGCTGACTCAGAGGAAGAGGCGGATCTCATCGTCGTGTTTGGGGAGCCACTCATCGACAGATCCCTGACACCTCACTGATAGCCTTATGTTGAAGACAGCGACACAGAGTTGCAATCAGATGACAAACTCACGCATGAGGAGCGTGAGCAACTAAAGAAAGCGAAAGATAAAAAGAAATTGGTCCTTTTTCCACATGCCAAAGAGCTCGAGGAGCTCTTTCAAGCCAAGAAGGCCGTTGCCAAACCTCAACCACCTTAATCTCTAAAGCACCTCAAGAAACTCAAGGAGCTTGAGCCAGCTTTGATCAAAGTTGAGAATGTCAATGACCGATCCTGTCTCGTCTTACCCAAGACGTTGGACATAGAATGGATGAAAAAGATGGGTCTGGGAGAGATCGTCAAGCTACTGGAGTTCCAAGGATGGATAGACTTCTTCTAGAAGCATATCCCTGTCTACACAGAGCTGCTCAAAGAACACATGAGACAGCTTGGACCTCTCCAGAGTGATGAAGACGATGATTACCTCACCTCCACAGTTCAAGGCATCCACATCCACTTAACAAAGTCCTGGATATGCAATGTCTTCGACTTAGAACCAAAAGGGTGGTCGTTTCCAAGGAGACAACATGGAATGACCTAGGACACCAAGGTGGGAAAATGGTTAATATGCTCAACAAAGGAGCAGCTATGAAAAATTTTCATGCTGTGGACATGTCCATCTCGAACAGAGTCCTATTCAATCTGATCACCCATAACATCACCCGAAGGAATCAACAAACTCACATAGTGAGTGCAAGAGACGTGAGACTTTTGTACGCCCTCAAAACCAAGGAGAATATTGACCTCCCTACCATGATTCTCCTCACACTTGATGAAAGTCGACACGTCAACTAATGGCTAGTACATGGGGGAGTGGTCCCCGTGGCTCTGAAAGACTTTGGAGTGGACACCGACAGGTTCCACGAGTGCGCACGGACCAGTCAGGACTGTATATTTTTTTAGATGCTTTCCAAAATGGGAATCAAGACTAGGGGTGAAATACCCCAAACTTAGATATGGTGTTTAAATGATAAACTAAGATATAAGGAGGCTAAATAATGCCTTAGAAACATTAAGAAACATTTCTAATCAAAGAAAGTATAAGGAAACACCAAAAAGAGCAGTTTAAGCAAAAACGTGCTCTAAGCTTGGAGAGACTTGGGAGAGTACCCAAATATTGTTCTAGGACCTTAGTAATATCCTAATGGTCATTTTAAGTCAATTACCAAAGAAAACCAAGCTTGAAAACTAGTTAAAACACAAAATGTGCTTTAAGGAGTCTTAAAGCACGTTTTTGAAAAATTGTCTTGTAAATGAGTTTTGAATGGCTAAATGTCCATCATTACTCTTTAATTAATATGTGTACTATATAGTATCACATTTGGAGGTCTATATCAATGGGAAATCAAAAATTTCACAACAATGTGCCTTGTTTTTGATGAATAGTGAATTAATTAAGCTAGTTTATAACATAAGTCTATATAAGTGAGACATTTGGTCAACAAAGACTAAACTACCCTCATTCACTAAAGGGGGCCGGTTTCTTAAGTGTGACTCACCACACTTATCTAGCTAAGTAATGAGAAAGCAAAATAAGTAAGTTATAAAGCATAAAGTACTATTCACCTTTTAAGATAAATATCACATTTGCTTACCTCTCTCCTCACTTCTTCATTCTCCCTTGTTGCCCACGATTTCTTGCTCTCTTTCTCTTCTCCATTCACGTAGAGCTCACCTCCATGAAAGCTCCATCTTCCCTTGGCCACATCTTGCTCATTTTAGCTCCAAATCCAAAACAAAATACATATTCTTCTTAGTTAGCTCAAGCTCCTCCTTTCTATCTTTTCAAAACTTCAAGAGCTTCATTTTGGTGCCAAGTCAAACCACCATTAGAGGAGGAAATTCAAGTTTGGAGACTCCATTGGCATCTCCATTCTCTTAAGGTAAAGAAAGTGTAAGAAAATCTAGGTTTCCACCATTTTCTTCACTTGACCGAAAATATATACTCATGGGACTCCATGTTTATGCCTTGTTCTAGCTTGTTTCTACTCTTCAAAGGAGAGAGGATGTCCTTCTTGCTTCACATCCAAGTTGTCTTGAGAAACCAAGGTAAAACAATCACATTAATACCTTAAAACATATTTTTAAACCTAGGGTTTGTTCCTTAGGGTTAATGTATTATCTAGTACTCATTGGAGTCATTGGATATTTTAGAACATTGGCAAGGAGAATCACATTGGTGACCGAGATTGAACAAAGAAAACCTAAGGAGAAAAGCTTTTAAGCTTGTGAGAAAACAAGGTAAATTACTTACCTTAAGGTGTTTTGTTGTTTAAGGGAATGAGATGTGGGTATATGATGAGTTTAGTGTAGAGTTTATATTGGGGAAGGTGCTATAAAACCTAGGAGAAATAATGACTATACTTGTGAACTTGTGACTAATGAGCAAATGAGAAAAGAGATAGTTTAAGAATATAAAGGTGAAGTACAAGAAGCATTTTACTTCAATGGGAGCCTTGTTGAGTGTATTCGCAGGTTGAAGGCATATATATGTGGAAATTCAGTGGTTAAGATTATTGTTATTTAAGGGCCTAAGTGCCAAGCATTTTAAGTTTAAGCATTATATGATGATGTGGTGAAGTTTTAGTGTAAATTGGGTGTTAAGGTGTTGTGATGAGAATTTGTGTGGTATTGGTTGTTTGATGGAGAAAAACCATGTGTTAGGAAGTATTATATACTAGAGAACCCATGGCGAAATTTAAAGGAAAGTTTAAGTGTTTAAGATATCCTAAGGGAATTTAATGACTAAGGAAGTACTAGGAATGTTCTATGGGTTGTCTTGATGAAAAAGGGTGAAGTTAAGATGTTTTAATGACTTATGATGACTTAGGTATCACCATGGAATATTTAGGAATCAAAAGAATGTATTTGGGTATTTAGGACTTAGGCAAATGTTGGTGCACATCTAGGAAGGAAATAATGTGATGATGATGGAAGTTTAAACTTGTTAAGGAACTTTAAGTGAATGCTTAAAAGAGTTTAGATAGTGAGAGATGCTTGGGAGATGATGTTATAGTGGTGAAGAAAACATTTGGCATAGTGGTTACTTTAGGTATGAACCACCACCTAGAAACCTAGAGGAAAACATTACAAGTGTTAGCATTATTGCAAGGAAAATGCATAATGACTAAGGTGAATCTTGGTGGATGATTTAAGGTATTTTAAGGAGGGCTTAAGGTGTATTTGAGGTGCCCAAATGAGGTTATAACATATTAGGATATATGAGGAGAAGTTTGGAGTTGAAAAAGAATTTAGAAACAAGTTTTTAGAGCCGACCGGCCTTAGGACCGGACTTGCAAGGTCGGTCGGGCTCTGTTACACTACCGGAAAATGTTTCTGGAATCGACCGGACTTGGGGGACCGGACTTACAAGTCCGGTCGGGCTTGTGTTTTGTGAGGGAAAATGTTTCTGGAATGGACCGGACATGGGACCGGACTTGTCAAGTCCGGTCGGCATGAATTTTGTACGGTAATAAGTCTCTGGAATCGACCGGACATAGGACCGGACATGTAAGTCCGGTCGGAGTGAATTTTCCAACGGTAAAAGGGTACTGGAATGGACCGGACTTGGCAAGTCCGGTCGGTAAGTCCGGTCGAGCCTAAAAATAAAAAAAAAAGAAATTTCAAATTCTAAGAATAGTAATGGATAATGAGGTATGCCCTTGGAAGGGTAGTAATGATTGGGACCCTAAGAACTTAAGGAATTAAGTTAAGATTAAGTATAAGTTTTAATGTTTAAAGTTAAGTTTGTAAGACTAAGTGATAAAGACTTTAGAGGTTATTGAATGGAAGTCCTTAGGGACTAAGTGAGTTAAGCAAGGTGCAAATAACTAATAACCTAAAAATGAATGAATGTTCTAGGTTCGTGAGTTGGGACCCCGAAGAAGGTTAAACAAACAACGATCGACGGTGAACGGTACAATCCTTCTTGTGACCTGCTTGCTAACGAGGTGTCCCTCGGCTTGTGTGCTATCTGTTTATTTGCTATGACTAAAACAAGATAAAGCATGCAACCGGTTATATTGTTCTCGTTGTGATTGTGTTATATTTACACTAACCCGCGAGATTTGAGATTGTTACTAACCAAGTTTAGTACTTACTGAGTTAAGAATAAGAGTTAAATTTGATGGTTGTTGGTTAATGCCCGTTAAGGCTTAGCTAGCACGTGGTGTTTAAGATGTTGACTAACTGGAACTTGAGTGAGGAAACCCGGGACCGATCTCCGGTCATGCATGCTAAGTGAAAGGGGGACGGTATCTGAATCAGATCCGCCCTCCGCTTAAGGACTTGTCTTCGGACTTGTTGCCTAGGGCCGGTTGCCGGCTCAGCTACGCTGGACTCCCGTCCAGAGTAGGTGGCATTAAGATGGTGCGGTGGGATCACCTAAATCCCAGGTTCGAATTAGATACAACCAATCCCTTCCAGGAAAGGTTTGTATACTGAGATTAAGATTGAGATTGAGATTAAGATTAAGGTAAGGTAAGGAACTGAGATTAAGGAAATGAGGACTAAGGAGGGGGTTACTAACCCACTTGATGAGGGAACGCTTGAGTCGTTCATTGCTTGTGAACTATATATGTTCATCTGTGGTTATTGTTATTGCACTTCATATTATGTTTGTGTATGTAATCAATTTCCATGCTATCGACAATTAGTCGTCGTAGCCCCGTTAGCTTGGGGGCCATGAGAGGGTGTACCAGCATTCGTGCTGACCCCCTCGGGGGCTATTTTTACACTTGCAGGTAAGAGGCCCATGAGGACGCACTACGAGAGTAGGAGCGGTTAGACTTAGGTGGGGACTTTTATTTTGAGTTCGGGTTGCGCCTGTGCACCCGACTGTTTATATTAAACTGATGTAAGTTTGGGATTATGTTTGAGATACTAGTACTCGGTTGGTTGTGGTATTATGAATGTTGATGTGTAAGTTGGATAAGTGTTTTTGGATAAGTATTGTAAGTATTTAAGCCGGTATATTCTAACGATCAGACCGTGGCAAGGTCCAAGTGTTGTATATTCCGCTGCGACGTATTCGATTAAGTGTTCAGATTGCGATAACCACGATAGGCTTTGGATGGGGTGTTACAAGGGGAGATAAGCTTGTGGATCTCCAGAAGCCCACAAAGAGCGAAGATGCAAGGTCAGAACCTAGACTAACGGCAAGAGCCTCAGGAATCAAAAGGAGGAGAAGTCCCACTCCAGTTCACGACAGGTCGGGGATCAGTCTGGATACTTCAGCTCAATATGTTTGTCAGCATGTGAGAGTTACTCTCACGGCTGTGCAGGCTGTCTCCTCTGAACCAAGTGTTCATAACATGGTTCAAGGAGCAATAGATTTTATAGACTCTCACATAGCCTGAGTGTTCATTGTCTCTTAGAGACTCGAGTGAAACCATGAGAGTTAGATTTAGGATTAGATTTTTCTTTTCCATTAATTTTTTCTTTTGCCTTTGATGATCTGTTTCAAAGTAACTTTTGATATCAATGAAAATGCAACTAGTTCTTGTATACTTGAATGCTTATGATGGTTCTGAAATAATTTATTGTATTGGCTGCTTCTTCCTTGATTAAAAATTACAAAATGATCTGAGATATTTAGTCTCATCCATTCCACTAATCCAATCTTAGACCTTGACACCTAAAAAGCCTACAAACATAGCCCACAAGACGTAGCACCTCATTTATTACCACTCACCGATCAGTCGTTGAGCATATCCAAAGTGTCTATAAAAACTTGCTTACTCCATCTGCCACTCAGACTCAGTCCTTCACATATCACAAAATGGCACAAACTCCACAAAGTTCATCTAGTTTCTAATGAACAAGCAGTGCACTCCACAATTTGCAAGTTCATGGCCACTAAATATCCAAAGAAATATGTCACCCAAAGCTATGTTCAACCATACTCCGACTCACTCACAGCTTGGTCTATCACCTCAAGTGTCACTCTATCACATACATGTTCTCCACACTGCATAGAGTTCACAATAGATTCTGATGAGTCCGACTTTTCAACTACAACTGAATCACCTTTGATCAATCCTACCACATCCAAACCCTCTTGGATCAAAGTCTCTTTTTCAAAGGATGAACCTTTTTGCCCAGAAGATTATGAATGGGATACCCAACTACATCACTCCATCTAGATTATCTTGATCATGTTTTATAGTTTATACTCTATGGAATGTCATGGCCGTTACAACATCTTACGTCGAGTAGTTGCTCCCTATTTTGCTATATGGCAAAGAGGGAAAGAAAAGTACATGTACTTGTGAGACTATGTCTATTGTCCTTGTATTATGTGTCATCTGAACGAAAACTTTATCTACTTTGGTTATAGTATAACATAAAAGCTGTAATTTATTGCTATCATTCGTTAAAGTTTTTCATACTTAAAACCCTTAACAAACTCAGGGGGAATCCTTCTTAGAGGGAATCTCTCAATTTTTAAATTGCCCAGTACATATAATTGTATAGGTTACCATCATCAAAAAGGGGGAAATTGTTAAGACAAGATCCTTTAGTTTTGATTATAGCAAACCTTGTATTATCTATCTAATTTGTTTGCCAAGATTCATGATTCAGATAGACAGGTAAATGAGTGGCTTAGCACGCAAGGTTGCAAGCACGCTCAATCCACGACATGTGCCCAACCAGTCAGGCACCTGTCTGCGAGAGCTTCGTAGGACTTCTAGCACAAACAACCAGTCAGCCACCGCACGAAGATATCTCTCACGCTTAAAGATGAAAAACAAAGACAAAAGACTGCAAAGGATCGACAAATTTAGATAAGACACATACATCCATATAAGAAACTTGTTCACGACAAGCTCATGACAAAAGGAGAAGTTCATTAATGCAAGAGATAACAAGGCTATAAATGAACATCATTACATAGCAGTAATGAATTTAGAAGAGGACATTTATGAGCATTTAATGAGCCAAACAGAATCAGGCAAGTGGGGCACACAAGTGGTGATCGACCTATCAAGAGGGTTGCCGCCAACTTAACCAACCATGTGGCGACTCGTAGTCCACGCCTCCAGATCAAGTTGAAGAATCTCTGCAAGTTTGGTGTGACTGCTATGTAAATAATCGAAGCTGAAGTAGACTCCTAGAAGTCTAGGGATTAATAGGATGGTAGGTACATCCTAACAACCGTGTATATATACTTGCATTTATTCCATATGTAAGCAAGCCTGTACGAGAGAAAAGATAGAGATAATCTGGGCAAGTGTGGATCAGCCTTAGGAGTGTGTGTAAGTACTAGAGAGTTGGTGAGCTAGATAGGACTGGGTTAGAGTATCAATACATTAGGTATTTGATAGAACGACGGGTCGGGGAACGGTCAGTGAACCGTAGGCCGATAGTCAGGAGAGGGTTAAGGACTTTAGGGGTATAGTCAAAACTGTCCCGGGAGTCTGTGTGTGGGGCAAGGGAGATTGAGTGAATTTCGTGTGTGTAAATTCTCAATCAAAATGGGTTTTCCAGTTTAAGTTTATCTCACGTCTATTCCTAAAGTATCAAGTCTTATTAAATTCCAAGATACGTCCATGACAGGTCGGGGACGCATCAGGAGAGCTTGTTGGTTTCAGCATTTATACTGTGTAAATTAATGGCGTCTAATGCATTTGGTTTTCTAACATTATGAGGAGAGTTATGAGGAAGTTAAATAAATAAGAAGTTTAGACTTCTGGCTTTCTAGATACCTGAGTGTTAGTTGTTTTTAGGTGTTAATAGATGGTGTTAATTAAGTTGTAACTGTTGTAACTTGTGAGCCATTATGCAGCGGTTGCTACAAGGTTAACGTTGGGATAAGTGAAGGGTTTAGATCTAGCACTAGAAATAGATCTAGTAACCCATAGCTTTGGATCATCCCAACTTGTGGGGATCACATCCAAGAGAGTGAAGGGTGGTTTTATGGGAACTTAAAGGGACTTAGGTAAAAACACCAAGGGAAACACCGGAAACACGGGTTGATGAGTTGGTTGGGTAATCCTCATGTAAACTTGTAATCCTCATCTTCTTAATGAAAGTTGTTATATCTCCTCCCGTGGATGTAGGTCATGTTTGGACCGAACCACATATATCCTTGTGTCACTAGTTTATCATTATATTATCTTGTGATTTTTTTCTTCTTCAGTAACTATGTCGATCTCACCAAGATCCTGGGGAAATGGGCCTATAATCCTAACAAGTGGCATTAGAGCTCATGGTTTTTTCAGGATGTCCGTGTTGGTGGAGATGTCATTGGGAAGAAAGAATGGTGATTCAAGATGATGTGGGTTTTGATAAAAGTGAAGAGTGAAGGAAGGTGTTGGAGAGAGAAAGTTATCGTGCCTTGAAGCTCATGCATTTCCTTGCCTTGGTCGGAACACCGTGTTAGTGATATTTTTGAAGTCTTGGCACCTTATTCTTGCTAATGGAGATGTAAATCCACTAAAGAGTAAAGGTGGTTTTATACTTCATCGAGCAATGATAGAGTTTAGTGACTCATTTGTATCAAGTACGGTGATGATGAGGTGTTTTCATGACAGAGGTTGCGTGGTCATAAGAGGATGATTGGATTGTAACAAGTTCGGTAGAGAGGAAGAGCTTGTAAAAAAAAGTCATCAACAACGTGTGTTTTTTGGTGTGGGGATGTACTTGAAGATGATGATGTGTTGTTGGAAGGAAGTCAAGTTGGAAATCTTGGATCTTGAAACATCCGGTGCATCATTCATATTTGAAGTTAGATCAAGTCTTTATTTTGCAAACCCTTTGTGGGGAAGTAAGGATAATAAAGAATGGTAAGGTCTAGTGAAGCTTCAATGGTGATGGATTGGTGCAGAAAACGAGAAAAAACATATTTTCTCAGGTCACGTGATGGATCATGGACTTCCATGGAGCATTGGAGACCATCTATCAAGTGGTGGACCTAAGGTTGTGGTAGCGCGCATATAACCACAAACGGAGCTTCACGTGGTGATCAATTGTGAAGCTGTTGTTAGGTCATGTTTGGAGACTTTGCGAGAACTGGATAAAAACGGAAGAGATCACTATTGTCCTTGGTTGAGTAGTTGTTTCCTGAGTTGCTACATACTTCTTGTTTGTGGCGGGTCCATGAAGATTTGGACCAGATAAGTCTTTGAAGGCTCGGGGAGGAGTGGTCAATTTACCGAAGTTGGAATGCAAACAATCCAGATGAAGTTATCCGGTTTAGTCCTTGTGTGGGATTATTCTTCAAGAGGAAGTTTGGCATCAATGTTGGTATGAGATTGACTGGATTGAGCATTAAGAGGATGAATTATTAGAATTAATGCTAAATCTGTTGAGTTGCTCTTATGGAGTTAATTGGGTTCATCTTCCAATTAATGTGTTATTCACGAAGAGTTTCACGGAAGTTGAAGATGCATTAATGGGAGCATTTATACGGTGTAAATTAATGGCGTCTAATGCATTTGGTTTTCTAACATTATGAGGAGAGTTATGAGGAAGTTACATAAATAAGAAGTTTAGACTTCTAGCTTTCTAGATTCTTGAGTGTTAGTTATTTCTAGGTGTTAATGGATGATGTTAATTAAGTTTTAACCATTGTAACTTGTGAGCCATTATGCAGTAGTTGTTACAAGGTTAACGTTGGGATAAGTGAAGGGTTTAGATCTAGCACTATAAATAGATCTAGTAACCCACAACTTTGGATCATCCCAACTTGTGGGGATCACATCCAAGAGAGTCAAGGGTGGTTCTATGGGAACTTAAAGGGACTCAGGTAAAAACACCAAGGGAAACATGGGAAACACGAGTTGATGAGTTGGTTGGGTAATCCTCATGTAAACTTGTAATCCTCATCTTCTTAATGAAAGTTGTTATATCTTCTCCCATGGATGTAGGTCATGTTTGGACCGAACCACGTATATCCTTATGTCACTAGTTTATCATTATATTATCTTGTGATTTTTTCTTCTTCAATAACCATGTCGATCTCACTAAGATCCTAGGGAAATGGGCCTGTAATCCTAACATGCTAGATAAATCTTTATGTAAGATTAAGTTAGCTATTGGTTAACCATTAGCAAAATATCATGCGCATTTACCTTATCAACAAACTATAATATGGAGTCTAACTTTTTACTTTAAATGAGGAATTGACACATGTAAATTCGATTTGTATTAAATTTGGTTAAACAATTTGATTAACCGATGTGGAGAATGATTTGTTCAAGTTTGTAAATAGACCGATCATATAAGATAATACATTTTTCAAGATCCACACCGACATAGTATAGTCAAATACTTAGGGTGACACTTGATCTAATTATCCAAAAAATGGTAATTAGATTCGTACGTAATAAGTTAGACACCCTATGAGATCGTTATACAATCGTGTCAGGGGTACCTATTTCTATAAACCTCCAACTGCTTGCTATTCTCAATTACCACCATGGCTGCGTTCGGAGAACGCCTAAACGTGGCAGTTTCGGCGGTGGTCCCCACGTGGGTCCCACGACAGCCAGACCAAAACAACCACAAAACAACCATACCGAACGCAGCCCATGTAACTAGATGAAGATGAAGAGAGTGAAACCTATTTTGAATAGTGTTAGATCAAGAACTTAAAATATCTACAACATCCAATTTATGGACCCATACATAAATAATAACCTTCAACTTCAATAATCAAATTTCTGAACGACACGGGTCCTTGTAAAGCTACGAGCCGAGGCAAACAAAAAAAAAACGTCGGCTAAAAGGACGACAGGTGGTGAGGTGTGAAAATCGGAATGGCGTAGGAGGTGAGAAATCCACACTTCTACCCGTGCAAGAATTCAACACTTCTCGTATCAGCCCGAGCAATACTAGATACTTACTCATGAGTCATGACGTACCGAGATTCTTCAAGGCAACATCTGGCCCTCGCTCCGCCACCTCAGCCCCCTTCCATTGTGACCTTGTCCTCGTTATATTATTCCCGTCCTCATAATTGTAATTTAATTTGTTGATCATCTTCATTTCCCTCTCGTTTCCCCCACCTCACTGCGATATCTCTTATTTTTCACTTCCGTTTTGTTTCTTTGTCACTATCTTTTTCTTCTTCTTCCTGGGTTACCTAATTCATTGTTTCAATCGCGCCTACTTTCTCTCGTCCACTAGAATACAGAAAGGCGGGGGGAGTTCAGATTTTTTTTTTCTTGCCCCCGATGGCTCAATTACTGTCACCAATCTACTCTGACTCACTCAAGCTGCATAACCCATTATCAGACCATAACATTTACTCGAGAAAAATGCGGGGCGCTTGTAATATCCGCCGCCGGCAGTTAGGGGTGGCAGGTGTTCAGGGCAGTGGGCGCCCGAAGAGGAAAGGAAAGAGATCGGTTGTCGCGATGGCTGAGATTAACGATTCGTTGAGATCTGACGATGTTGCTGATGACTATTATGCTGTTCTGGGACTGGTATGCAATCACCCGACGTTGATAATGTTTTTTTGGGTCTAATAGTAAATTAAAGTAACACTGGTACTAAATTCGCTGATGGTTAATTAATTATTAGTCTTGTATTGATTGACAAATTTTGATCAGTGATGCCGCTGGAAATTGACTGATAATATATACATGTTTGATATTACTTGATTACCTAGCTGTGATCTGTTTATATGAAGTTGCGCTGAGAACTGAGCTGACGAATCATTGAAACTGTTGTTGTTATTGTACGGTCAGCTTCCAGATGCCAGCCCTGAGCAGATTAAAAAGGCGTATTACAATTGCATGAAGGCCTGTCATCCTGATTTGAGTGGCAATGATCCAGAAACCACAAACTTTTGCATGTTTATCAATGAAGTTTACGCTGTGAGTGAATATGGGTGGTCAGTTTGTCTATATATTGATGAGAATGGACTTCTTCTGCTGGATGATCATCTGGTTGCGTTAGGTTTATAATCTTAGCAACTGGGATTTTGTTGTTGTCTGTGATATTAGGTATTGAGTGATCCTGTACAAAGAATGGTGTATGATGAAATTCACGGCTATTCATTGACGGCAGTAAATCCTTTTAAGGATGAAACTAGCCAGAAAGATCATGTATTTGTTGATGAATTCAGCTGCATAGGTATAACTGAGTTTTTGTTTGTTGTGTATGGAATCAGTCTTAAAAAAACAAAAATTAAAATACAGGATTCTGACTGACCATTGTTGATATATGGTTATGTAGGGTGCAAGAACTGTGCAAATGTGGCACCGTGTGTGTTTGATATAGAAGAGGATTACGGAAGAGCCAGAGCTTATAGTCAGTGTGGTAACCCTGATTTAGTTCAGCAAGCCATTGAGAGCTGGTAATCCTGAGGCAAGCTAATAATCAATTTGAATTGAAAGTTATATGGATGGTCTAGTGGAGTATTACTAATGGAATGCTGGAATTCTTTTGTGACTTAAACTTTATTCCAGTCCAGTTGACTGCATCCATTGGACATCAGCTGCTCAGCTTTCATTGCTAGAAGATGAAATGCGCCGTGTGGAGAGAGTAAATGTGAGAAAGATAGATTTCCCACACCAGATGCTCTCTTCAACAGTTTAATACTATTATCTTGAGTTGAGGGAGGGTCTGTCAATGCTAATTAGTTAACTTTATGATTATGATTATGATTAAGGTGGCTTTCATGCTGTCTGGAATGGGTTCTGCTTCTGCTGATGTTTTCAGAACGGTATGTTTTTCCCATTAATTCTAATATGAATAAGTAAGCATGCTAACCTTTCTCCTTCTAGTCTCCGCATACAAGACACTTAAAATTCCATGAGTTTTGCAGGCAAGGTCACGATGGGAAAAGCGTCAGTCAAAAATATTGGTAAGACTTTAACATGCATGCCTTCATCCTCAAGAACTCTGCTGTTCTACTGATACATAAACAATCTATTTGTGTCATCACGTTGTCTTTGGTATTCATTTGATTGTACCTGGTTCAGGAACAAGCGAGAATGAGGATGGTGAAGCAAGAGGAGGATTCTGCTGGTGAAAGCGGGGTGTCTTACTGGAGCAACTTATGGGGACGCCCAAATGACGTTCAAAACACAGGTATTTCTAAAAAAGAGTTTAGCAACTATTCTAACATATATGCTTATATAAAACAATGAGTCTTAGCTACAACCATGTGTAGCTATCTTTGGCTACATTTTTCATGGTATAGTTTGTATAGTATAAAAATATATGTTTTAAAAGTTTATTGTACAGTTTATAAAGTTAGTATGTACATTTAGTATAAATTCAGAAATATCACAATTCTATGTATACATGTACATTTACACCAGTACAATTTTGAATGATCAACTGTATAGTTTTAAATGACCGAAGGTACATGTATGTAACTATCTAAAGCTATATGTGGTTGTAGCCAAGAAATTGGGTATATAAAAAACCTCACCTAATATGACATAGTAGTGCTTTAGCCGAGACAGACCCACCCTTCTGGGTTGGTTGTGCTTTCCTCAAAAATCGAACGAGCGAAGTGACAACACCAATTTTTACCATATTTGTTGCAGAGGAGGAAGCAAAAGAGAGAGCAAGGAGGGCTGCAGCAGCAGCTAGGAGATGGAGAGAGTACTCTCGAAGGGGAACTGATAAACCACCCACATACAAACTTCCAGAACCAGTTTCCAAGAAAGATTAGCTGATCAGCTACCTCTGAATGGAGAAATCGTACATAATTTCTACATAGCTCTGGTCATCTTCCTTTTATACACACAGTACATATCATATAGTAGTAGTTAGAAGGTTATACGTAATTGAAGCTTCAAGTGTTATATTACTGTCACAATTTGATGTAATGTAGGAGGAAGTTGCCGGTTGCTCTGAAAAGAACTTTATGTAATTCTCGGCGAGCAAGCTTCATCGGTCGTATATATTTGTTGTCTTGTCCTCCATAGGTGATGTGGCGATAATCTTTATTTTCTTGCGACATGGACATTAGACTTAAACCACCATAAAAGATATACGGCACTAACATAATTGCTCTTTTTCCAAAAAAGAAAGAAAGAAATCATAGCTCAATCAGAAGTTAGGATCGAAGATCGAATCACACATCCCATAAAAAAAAAAAAAGACTGTTCGTACAAAAGCTCTCTTTTAACTTAGGCGATTTCTAGGGGACAGCTCTTTAGTTTATTTCTTTCTCTTCTATTAGCAGGAAGTAGGGGGATGGAGAGGAGGTTCGAGATTAGACATGAGCGTTGGAGTTTTAATATTGTCTACAGAACTTTTCACGTAGGGGATACAGCAATAAGTTGGAGTTTTACTCTCTGCTACATAAAAAGGAATACTAGTAGAATCAAGACACGTAAGAAGTTTGTGGTGATGAAGTATAGTTATGAGGAGTTCAACTACCAGATTAAAAGCAAATCCAGTCGATTATTAGATCTTATTTGCAGAAAAAAGATTACAAAGATTAATAACCAGAAGATCTTCACGAAGATAGGAAGTTTCTTGATCACCCTCAAGGATTGCTGTGAGAACATCCGTTCCTTTCTATTCACAAGTCTGTCAAAAAGAAAAAAAGAGTTAGAAAGAAGAAACAGAAAAGCTCACGTATGTTTAGCATGGATGGAGTATTATCTAAGTGGAATGAGATGAAGATTCACCCAGGGGAGCTA
Organism: Limonium bicolor; assembly: GCA_023374045.1. Classification (NCBI taxonomy): domain Eukaryota; kingdom Viridiplantae; phylum Streptophyta; class Magnoliopsida; order Caryophyllales; family Plumbaginaceae; genus Limonium; species Limonium bicolor. Next base: position 294,953,971 of record CM041778.1, read on the forward strand.
GAGAAAGTGGATGGTGATCTCCTTCGGTTTGATACAGCAAGCTCAGATATATAACTCTCTCTTTGGGAAGATCTGGCACCCCAACAAAGTTCAAGCTAAAGCTCTGCAAAACTTTCTGGTTCATCTTTGGAAACCAAAGAGTTATCTAAAGGTGACTGACATGGGTAAAAATAAGTTCACGATTCACTTCACTTCTGGATCAGACATGAAGTCTATATTGGCTAATGGTCCTTGGCACTTCCATAATAGACTCCTGGTCTTGATGCCTCTTAACCCAGCTATTCACATTGATGAACATAACCCGAAGAATGTGAAGATATGGGTAGGAGTCCATAACCTACCAATGATGTTTTTCAACAAAACTACTGCTATTATTCTAGGCAATAAGATAGGTACTTTTGTGGGATGTACTGAAAAAATAAATCCTCTTACTTCTAAGGTGTTGCGCACTAGAGTGGAGATAGACATAACAGAACCTCTCTGTAGAGTGTTGGTGGTGAACGATGGTCAGAAGGATAGAGCATGCAGATTGTCCTACGAAAATCTTCCTAGCTTATGTTTCAGGTGTGGAAGATTAGATCATATGACAGTGAAATGTAATTGGAAGAAAAAGGAAAAAGATTCTATTGAGAGATATGGAGCTTGGTTGAGAGCTGGATATGCAGGATCTATAGCAGCTTTATCAGATGACTGTCTTCTTGAGCAAAATTGTAAACTGTTATTGTCTAAGGAAAACAGTAACAATAAGAATTCCTTCTCGATTCTTGAGGTAACAGAACAAGAGGATTATCAGGAGTGTCCTAGAAGTAAAGTCCTAGACACTCAAGAGAACAGGTTAGGAAAAGAAAAAAGGGAAGAGAGTGCTTTTGATTCGATGGAAATACAGGTCTTTTCCAATAAAGGCATCAGTACTAAGGAACTTAGAGCTTGGAGGTAACCTTACAGTGATAAGGAAAAAGATAATGAAACTGGTTATGATTCAGGTACTGAAGGAAAAGATCAAGAAGATTCTATTAGTATAGATCCTACAAGACCTCCAGGTTTTGAGCATATTACTTCTGACATGAGAGTTCAAAATAAGAGGAACCTGTATCACAGCTTCAACTGGGCAGAAGCTATTGAGAAGTTTAGTGCTCAGCCAACTAAAAACAGAAGAATCTCTCTTTGCCATAGGTAGATATTGACATGTCGATTTCTCATATCATGAAATGAAATACCCCAAACCTTAATGTGTTAATTAATTATGTAATTATAATTTTCTAAGGCTAAATAAGTCCTTAAGATCATTGGTGAAGAAATGAAAACCAAAAAGAAAAAGAAAATGCGTAAAAGTCACCAAACGTGAAAATACGTATTTAATTATTTTAGGAGGTACATAACCTTCGTTAGAGTTATAAATATATTTTTATACCTTAATTACACACTGAGAACGTGTGGGAGAAATTCCGGAAGAAAACGGATCCAAACAATGCGTTAAAACGCTAACGGAGTCTAAGGCGCGTTTTTCGAGGAAACCCGAAAACGTGACTTTAAACAGTTAAACGACCCCGTAAAAATAATAGTTGATTTTATAACAATAATTAAACATTAATGGGAGTTTAATACCCATTAAAATTAAAGGAATGAGGAAATTCCGGTAAACAGTCCCGGTTAGTGAATAGTACTAAACCGGGCAATTAAACGAGCGTTCCTGTCAAAAGACGAAAAACGCTCCAGCGTGTTTATATTGGTGGGCCGGTTTTATTTATGTAGACAGCCCACTCACATGTGACTAGTTAACTAATTAATTAAGTCAAGAGAGAGCCAAATAACAAAGGGCACAAATACCCCTCACTCTCTCTCTCTCTTTCCTTATTTCCTTTTTCCCCTCTCTTTCCTCTCTTTCTCTCCCAGCCGGTCTCCCTCCTCTCTCTCTGCCGATGGAACTTCCCAACCAAGCCAACAATGGCTTCCTCCATTCTTCTTCATCCCCAAGCTCCATTTGAGCTCCAATCACAAAAATAACTACATATTCTTCTCCCTCTCATCCTCCTCTATCATCCTCTCTTTTCAAAATTCCAAAAGGATGAAGTTGACCTCCATGGGTTTTCACCATTTGAGGAGAAAATGGCACCAATGAGAAGCTTGGAGTCTCCTCTTTCTTCTAAGGTAAAAATTTCCAAGAAAAAGTCATTCCCTCTTCATCTCTTGGTGTAATTGATTTTTCACCATTTTTGATACCTTGTTTTCTCCTTATTCTTGAGCTCCAAATTTATCCTTCAATGGTGGAGTAGTTTCCTTCTTGATTCAAGGGAGAAAATCCCTCTTAAAAGCTTCAAAAGGTAAACCCTAATTCTAGCCCTTTGATTAAATTGAGTTTCTAAGGGCTTAGATAATTAATTGTGTATGTTTGTGTTCTTGGGTGTTGGGATGGAGTTTGGAAACTCCATACCCTCTTAACCGATTTTTGGAGAAGGTTTGGAGCAAGAGGAGAATTTAAGAGACTTGTGAAATTTAAGGTAAGAAGAACTACCTTAAACTTTGTTTATAAATTGTTTAAGTGTTTGGGATGGGTAAACAAATTAATGAACCCAAAATTATGGATTGGAATATATGTTGGAATGTGTTTAGTTGGTTTTGGAGGAATTTGTGAATTGATGTTGAGTTAAGGGCCTTAAGAGCCAAATGTTTTGAGTTTGAGATTTACATTGTGGTTGTGGAGAGTTATGGTGATTATGTTGTTGATGATGGAATTTGAGGAATTGTAATGTGCTGTTAGGACCCTTGAAAGGGTGTGGCTAGATTAGGAATGAAGAGGTTGTGTTTTGATGATAATTGATGAGGATGAATATGTAAAGATTATGGGGAAGTTATGTCAAAATTTCATTGGGAAATGGATGTTTGATGATGATTTTATGGATGAGAGGACTAAGGTGTTTAATTGGGTTGTTTAGTGTTGAAATGAGCGAAGTTTTGGTTTTGTAATGGTGGATAAATAATGGAGTTAGGGGAGTGCAAGAATGATAGCAAAATGGTGCTAGATGACTTGGGATTTTAATGAGTGAGTATGGATTTTTGGGAGTGTAAACATAGATAGAAATTGCCTCTGTTTACTGAAATTCTGGGCACGTCCGAACTTCCGTCCGGACTTGGAAGTTCGGACATGCCCCGTCGCGTTAAAAATTTTTTCGGAGTTGAGTGATGTCCGGACTTCTGTCCGACCTTCGAAGTTCGGACGCGTCTAAAAATTTTCCCAGAATTAAGTCTCGACTTGTGTCTGACCTTAGATGTCCGGACACAAGTTCGGACGCGTGTATAAATTTTTCCAGATTTTTGTTCGACTTGTGTCCGACCTTAGATGTCCGGACACAAGTTCGGACATGTTGAAAATTTTTTTCAGATTTCTGTTTCGACTTGTGTCCGACCTTAGATGTCCGGACACAAGTTCGGACGCCTTGAAATTTTCCCAGAATTTGTTTCGACTTGTGTCCGACCTTGGATGTCCGGACACAAGTTCGGACACAGGGTAATGTTGACCAAAAATTTTGTTTAAGGGTAGGAAATGATATCAAATGATGGGGATTAATATGCGATGATGTTATAAGGTTGTTAAGGATAAATTAAGTGAGTTATAAAGGTAATTGAGTGGTGAAAAGTTGTAATAAAAATGTAAAGTTATAAACTACCGAACGAGGTTAATCATGGGCGCATTAGACGTTAAATAATTATATTACACCCCGATGTTGATAAAGATAGTAATAATGTTATCAGTTATTCAAAGAGATTCAAGGAACATGTGATGGCACACTAGAGTGCACCTTCGGTGACAGGTATGGTTTTCTTGCAACCTGTGTCCTACCGGATTACACCGGCTTGTATGCCAATGTGTTTTTCTGTGTGTTTGCCACCTTGCAAGATAAAGCATGAAATGAGTTTACAGTAATTCATTATTATGGCGTAATTAATTCCGATACCGCTTAACCTTAGTTATGTGTTAAATAATAGTTAACCGACCTCAGGTTCACATAAGAGATCGGTATTCGGAATAAACGTCCCAACCCATGGGAACGTTCTAACTACGGCTATCCGTGCGTTATTGTATGTTGTGACAGTGCGTGATGTATGTGACTTGTTTAATGTGTTGTTGATGTTGGATACTGTTATCCGTGTTGTTGAAATGGGATATGATTTCCCTTAGGTGTCTAACCGAGTTAGTAACACTATGTGATGTATGTATGTGATAAGTTCCATAAGGGGACCTCTAACTAATAAGTATATGTTATGTATGGAGAGGAATCCGGGTATCCCGGTCGCGCGTATTGTTTGGGAGTTAATATATATATGTGAATTAACTCCCATCCTGTTATGTTAGGGTTGTTTTCCTTCATTGGATTTCGACCTCCCACTAGCTTAGCCAAAGCTTACCTACCCGACCTCCATACCGGGCTAGGAGGGAAAGTATGTATAATGTTGGTAGGGTGTCGATGCCTAAGTTTGCTTCGACTCCCTCTTTGTTATGTTACGGTTGTTCTTCCTCCTGGAATTACAACCACCCACAAGCTTAACCAAGGCTTACCTACCTCATCACTATTGGAGTTAGGGGGAATTATGTATGTTGTGATCGGTCCTATATGAGACCGCCACTCAAGTAAAGGAAATGTATGTATGTTGTGCTCGGGCTTATATCACCCCGGCATTCCCTAAGTTAAGTTATATCCTCTCAGAGGAGAGAAATTAAGTTGAGTATGTTATAAAGTGAAGTGTACTTTTATTGAGTGTGTGTGTTAATTTGTGTTTGTGCCCCATTAATGATTGTTTGCTTATAAGCATGATATGTATGTGAGTTTGTGCATGTTTGAAATAAATCAACCGCATGCTAAGACGACAAATAGTTGTGCGTGGCCCGGTAGCATGCGGGCTGCGGGATTACCATACCAGCAAAGGTGCTGACCCCCTTTGGGGGCTCCCCTACTTTTCAGGTACAAGATCTGGAAGCCGTTCGAGAGTAGGACGGGGTAGTTGTTGTATGTGGGCGTTCATGCAAATTGTGCAAGTGTTGTAGGTGTAGTAAAACCGAAATTGTATCGGCGTTAGTTAGTAAATACTCGGTACAGTTGTAATGTAAGTGTATAATGGATGTTAAACACGGAACGGAATTTATGTGTAGTTGCTCGGGAATTTAGTCCATCAGACCGGTACGATGTATGTATGTTAGCCTTGTTAGCCACGTGGGTGGCTAACGGCGTGTAACACCAAAGAGTTAAGTGAGGGTGTGAGTTATGTTTTCCGCTGCTAAGTATTGTTAAGTGTGTTGTTAGTAGTTGGGGTGTTACAAAAAAGTGGTATCAGAGCAAAGTATCGCTCTGATGACTGGAATACCGAGCTTAGGAAGTACCGAGTTTGGATGTGAGTACATATGGGTTAAGGGTTGAGTGATAGCGTGAGAAGTACGCTAGTTAGGAAATACCAGTGTATACTGGATACCTACGATATCCATCCCGCCCTCCACAAACCCTATTCTCTAACTCTGAAAGAACGCCAGAGAGATGGAAAACCTCTCTTACTCGGGAATACCCGATCTGGCTGTCATTAACGACCTTATAAGTACGGAGAACCTGTCACACGGTAGATTCCGAAGGGCGTGAATCCCGAAGACGGTCTCCATTTTAATAATATCTGCCGCATGAGGTAGTGAAAAGTGAAGAATCTTATGCATAAGAGAATGGAATTTCCAGCACCCTGGGTCGACATGCGGAGCAGTCGAGGACAACCAGCTTGCAACGCACCAAGCGTGCAACAGGCAAGAAGTGAGGTAATGAAACCCGAGACGAGTGTCTACGGGACTACAAATGTTAAATAATACACCAACGGTATACCAACCGATTAAGAAACTACAACATAGTACGAGGAGAATGCAATACTAAGTAAAAGGGGTCTCTCAGAACGGGAAACACCCTAGTTAATGGTTACCATGTGAAGACAGTGAGAAGTACCCAGAAGATTTATTGTTAGGACTGTAAGATCAAGTAAGGGCCAGCAAGGCCATTGATGTTGGTGCGGAAGTAAACAATACCGCAACCGGTGTGTATTGAACCGAAAACCAGTAAGCATGGCGCACTTGCCATGGCAAGTGCTGCTACAATAAGGTTGTACGGGAAATTTTAAACAACTACCGGTATTTAGTAAAGTACCATGAAGTTAAGTGGGATCATCATAACCGTGGAAGGGCTTAATAGCCTGACCTCAGTACTTGGAAATGCACCAGTCAGCAAGGAGCTAGACTTGGTTAAGGCAAGGAAACGTTGTAAAACCATGAATTTTTTTTCTTTCAACCTAAAATTATTTTCAAACTCTTTTTTTCGAAACCAAATCTTCTTTCAAACCCATTCTATTTCTAACCTTCTTTCAAAACCAAACCAAAGGACCTACACCGGCCTCAGTGCCACATGGTAGGTAAGTTTTACCCGGTTACTTTTAAACAACCGGATGGAAACCGGTAAACCCAAGGGTAACAACCCGAGGGAATGGAGTGAGTTCATAATAATACAACAGTGGATACACTTCCCTTGATTAAGTTCGGGAAGCATGGAATGCATATTATCATAGGATAATATAAGAGGAGTTGACAACAGAATACTTCACCTAGGCGTGTGACGGACACTACGAGTATACCAACTGTAATGTGGGACGACCGCACTCCGATAGGAGCTTGTGGGCCTGACATACCTACTTATGGGTTAGTCAGGTAAGTAGCAATGTATCAGTAGGATACCCCACGTATGTATACGAGTGGAGCCTGGAACACGGGAAGTAGTCGACTCCATACTACGGTCCGAAGTAAAAGTCAAGCAAGAGCAATGGAGTACCATCGAATGGTTGAAGTAAAGGAACCCAGTCAAGTTAAGGAAACTAAAGGAATCAGTAAGTTCATTTTAAGGAAATGTTTAAAGGTGAACAAGTGCGAAGTGCACTGGTTAGTAAGTAAAGAAATCGCACATATCTTAAGAATCTTGGAGGATGAACATAATAGCTGGAGTAAGTACCCAACCTACATATGGTGAGGCAAATGCCTAAAATGGATATGTTAATGTGTAATGATCGGGATGAGACTCCCGAGATATCAATTTCACTAAAGAGGATATTTAGCCCAACAAAGAACGCAGAGCGAAGTAGTAAATTAAACATACAAATGAGTGCAAGCCAGATGAAATGGCATAACTTAGTAACACCCAGGAACTATCCTTAAAAGGGTGTTTGGATCAACAATGGTTGAATGAGATAACGTGGCAGAAACGCAAGGGTTGAAACTAACACCTGGATTAAGCATAAGTAGTCAGGAAGAAGTCTGACATCCTTGAAGGAGCATCCCATGAAAGGAACGACGACCTTGTCATGGAGCCCAATACAACCTATAAACCGTGTAAAATGTACGGAGAAGTAAATGTGTGTGAACAGCCTACAATGAGTAGAGCTCGAGACAATAAGGCTTATAAGCCACAAGTGGAATGTGTTAAGAAAATGTTATTGATCACAGAGATTCATGTTATATAAGTAAGTAAGCGGATAACGAACCACTGCTTCAAGAGTGGGGATACCTCTGACATTGTGAGACCGCAATAGCGGTAGTTATGTGAATTAAGTTCAGGGAATGTGTTAAAGGTTGACCATGTTGTTACTATGAAAAGAGTTGTACCAGTTGTGGAGACTGAAAGAGTGATAAGTCGAATAGCAACCACCATTACGTGTGGGATGCTAGATGTGAAACGAACAACGCTCAAGGAGCATAAAGACTCGAAGAATAGAGTATTCAGCAATCAGCCAAACAAGTGGCGAAACACAGTGTAATGGCAGAAGCTAATATAATAGCGGATGTAGTGTAAGTTAAGGTTATACAATGAGTAATAGCACGGTGCGCAGTAAGCGACCGTTGTATAAGTATTGTTAAATAGTAATGTGGCGAATAAGACCGATTATGAGTAAAACTCAATGGACATACAAGTAAGTGATAGCAAACAGACTGGGCAATAAGCCAATGGTCGGTATTATGTGATAAGGAACTCAGTGTGAATTCCTATTGCAATCGCATAAGAGATTTACTGTCAAGAGTTTACGCCTCTGCACTCTGTATGACTGAGTGTTTTGGTATTGCTTGTGGTAATGATCGAGTGGATAGCTAGGAAGTTGAAATGTTAAAGGTGATAGAAGAAAGAATATGTATGAAAAACCGATGCATAAGACAAGCACGGTCGTACCAGCAAAGGGTACTTGGTTGACATAAGTGACTACAGTACACGATTTAAATATCGGTATGGAATATACCTCAAGTGTTGGAAATAACCGACAGAGTACTACTCATAGGTAGTAGCTCAAATTCAACCGACAGTAAGTCGGAAGAAATCAAGTATCATTGTGGAATACACAAATCATGGAAGTGGATAGTAAGTTTGTAACTCACCGAATTCGCTCATGGTAAGTGATACCACGCGTCGGTTGAGAAACCGTTATTACCAAGATGAAGGTGATAATCGAGATACGGTACAGTAAGAATAATGTATGGGGCAAACTAAGCTCTAAATTATCAAGAGTTGCGCAGCAGAAACTGGTGAACCAGTGAATCAAACGATGAATGCGAATAGTGAACATGAGAGAATGGCAAATTAATGGTGCCTAAAAGCCTCACAGGCCAGAATCGAAACCAGTTAAGAGTTAAAAAAACTCTAGTGAGAATTCTTGGTTATGGACTAAACCGCCATATGGCTAAGATCCTCAAACCAGAACACATTGTGTAATAAACCGCGTGGAGATAAACACTTCACGACGGTAGAATGTTCTAAACCAGTGATTAACTGATTGATTACGTGGGCGTAATCCCTTTAAGGGGGGTAGAGCGCAGAACCACTTAGTGTCTTTTACCGTACAAGTGTACGTGAACTATGATGTGCATAGCACAAAATGATTTGTTTTGATGATTGGTGTGTGTTACATAAACATACACATTCATTCATGGTTAATTGTGGTAATTACACATGGAAGATGCGAATAGCCTTGCGATAAGTGTGTTTATTGTGTCAACAAATGTGTGTGAAAGTATAAGTATAAGGGAGTAGAAAAACTCCCAGGGAACTAAACCCCGACAGTATATGTTTATATGATACCAAATGTAATATTGTGTATTATATTTTGATAAAAATATATATATATGGATATATGTATATATACAGTATTGTGATTTATGAAGAGGTATGACACCAACGTAGAACCTAGTGAGAATTAAATTCCCTAGGTAACTTGATTTAAAATAAATCGGGAAGATGATTGATGGACATAGTTCCACCCTTGGAGATGTAATGATTACGACTAGATGGATTAGAAGATAGAAAATGGTACATGCTTGAATTAGTTGTTGTTTGAAAATGAAGTGGGAGGTGAAACTTGATTATCATGAGATCAAGGGAAGCCGAACACAAATTGGGGTGGAAAGATAGTTCAACTCTGATGCTGATCACATCAGGGTTGGATGATTCTTGAAACTCCCTATAAGTGGTCACAAATAATCACATCAAGAATAAGATGCAGTTAACAATAATTGGACTTGGAGTTGTATTGATTTTCAAAAGAATTTTAAATTGGGTTTCAAATTTTCAATTGGTATTTTCAAGACTTCAATAATATTTTAAGATTCTTAGGTGGTATTTTCAAAGGAAGGACTACCTTTATGTGACCTCGTAGAGGATTTTCAACTTGTATCCTTCCAATAAAGGATTTCATTATACTTAACCTCATAGAGGGTATTTCCTACTACTTGCTCACGAGCTGAGGACGTACGAGCCTTTGTCTTCGGGACCGGTGACATGAGAAGTATTTTAAAGATGTATGCAATTGTTTTGATCTCCCAAAGGAACGGGGACCAGAGTGTCCATCGCGACCGGTTCTGCGGGATCACAGTGTATATGTACTCATGGGTCTCGAACCATGAAGAGATGGAAAAGGAATTTCTGGTTGATATACATGCTAAGACATGTTGTGTGGTATGTGTAATAATTATTATTTTGGACCTTGATCCTAATGGTTAAGTTCAGAAGGTGTTATTACCCAGAATGTGTTGAAGGTGTATATCAAGACCTATGTGTCTAAAGGATGTTGTGTTATCAAGACCACGAGTCTAAATGTTGTTATGTTACCCAGACCAAGAGTCAAAGGGTTGTTATGTATGTATAATGTTGTTAAGGTACCCGGACCATTAAGTCGAGGTTACTAAATATGTTATGTATGTATGGATGTGTTACCCGGACCATCAAGTCCGAGGTCATGATGTAAAGTGTGTTGTTATAGAAGTTTTACACTACAAGTAATCCCTGTGTTCTAATTCAAATGACGCTAGGGAAGTGTGAACTTCGAGGACGAAGTTCTTTTAAGGGGGGTAGATTGAAATACCCCAAACCTTAATGTGTTAATTAATTATGTAATTATAATTTTCTAAGGCTAATAAGTCCTTAAGATCATTGGTGAAGAAATGAAAACCAAAAGAAAAAGAAAATGCGTAAAAGTCACAAACGTGAAACACGTATTTAATTATTTTAGGAGGTACATAACCTTCGTTAGAGTTATAAATATATTTTTATACCTTAATTACACACTGAGAACGTGTGGGAGAAATTCCGGAAGAAAACGGATCCAAACAATGCGTTAAAACGCTAACGGAGTCTAAGGCGCGTTTTTCGAGGAAACCCGAAAACGTGACTTTAAACAGTTAAACGACCCCGTAAAAATAATAGTTGATTTTATAACAATAATTAAACATTAATGGGAGTTTAATAGCCATTAAAATTAAAGGAATGAGGAAATTCGGTAAACAGTCCCGGTTAGTGAATAGTACTAAACCGGGCAATTAAACGAGCGTTTCTGTCAAAAGACGAAAAACGCTCCAGCGTGTTTATTGGTGGGCCGGTTTTATTTATGTAGACAGCCCACTCACATGTGACTAGTTAACTAATTAATTAAGTCAAGAGAGAGCAAAATAACAAAGGGCACAAATACCCCTCACTCTCTCTCTCTCTTTCCTTATTTCCTTTTTCCCCTCTCTTTCCTCTCTTTCTCTCCCAGCCGGTCTCCCTCCTTCTCTCTGCCGATGGAACTTCCCAACCAAGCCAACAATGGCTTCCTCCATTCTTCTTCATCCCCAAGCTCCATTTGAGCTCCAATCACAAAAATAACTACATATTCTTCTCCTCTCATCCTCCTCTATCATCCTCTCTTTTCAAAATTCCAAAAGGATGAAGTTGACCTCCATGGGTTTTCACCATTTGAGGAGAAAATGGCACCAATGAGAAGCTTGGAGTCTCCTCTTCTTCTAAGGTAAAAATTTCCAAGAAAAAGTCATTCCCTCTTCATCTCTTGGTGTAATTGATTTTTCACCATTTTTGATACCTTGTTTTCTCCTTGTTCTTGAGCTCCAAATTTATCCTTCAATGGTGGAGTAGTTTCCTTCTTGATTCAAGGGAGAAAATCCCTCTTAAAAGCTTCAAAAGGTAAACCCTAATTCTAGCCCTTTGATTAAATTGAGTTTCTAAGGGTTTAGATAATTAATTGTGTATGTTTTGTGTTCTTGGGTGTTGGGATGGAGTTTGGAAACTCCATACCCTCTTAACCGATTTTTGGAGAAGGTTTGGAGCAAGAGGAGAATTTAAGAGACTTGTGAAATTTAAGGTAAGAAGAACTACCTTAAACTTTGTTTATAAATTGTTTAAGTGTTTGGGATGGGTAAACAAATTAATGAACCCAAAATTATGGATTGGAATATATGTTGGAATGTGTTTAGTTGGTTTTGGAGGAATTTGTGAATTGATGTTGAGTTGAGGGCCTTAAGAGCCAAATGTTTTGAGTTTGAGATTTACATTGTGGTTGTGGAGAGTTATGGTGATTATGTTGTTGATGATGGAATTTGAGGAATTGTAATGTGCTGTTAGGACCCTTGAAAGGGTGTGGCTAGATTAGGAATGAAGAGGTTGTGTTTTGATGATAATTGATGAGGATGAATATGTAAAGATTATGGGGAAGTTATGTCAAAATTTCATTGGGAAATGGTGTTTGATGATGATTTTATGGATGAGAGGACTAAGGTGTTTAATTGGGTTGTTTAGTGTTGAAATGAGCGAAGTTTTGGTTTTGTAATGGTGGATAAATAATGGAGTTAGGGGAGTGCAAGAATGATAGCAAAATGGTGCTAGATGACTTGGGATTTTAATGAGTGAGTATGGATTTTTGGGAGTGTAAACATAGATAGAAATTGCCTCTGTTTACTGAAATTCTGGGCACGTCCGACTTCCGTCCGGACTTGGAAGTTCGGACATGCCCCGTCGCGTTAAAATTTTTTTCGGAGTTGAGTGATGTCCGGACTTCTGTCCGACCTTCGAAGTTCGGACGCGTCTAAAAATTTTCCCAGAATTGAGTCTCGACTTGTGTCCGACCTTAGATGTCCGGACACAAGTTCGGACGCGTGTATAAATTTTTCCAGATTTTTGTTCGACTTGTGTCCGACCTTAGATGTCCGGACACAAGTTCGGACATGTTGAAATTTTTTTCAGATTTCTGTTTCGACTTGTGTCCGACCTTAGATGTCCGGACACAAGTTCGGACGCCTTGAAAATTTTCCCAGAATTTGTTTCGACTTGTGTCCGACCTTGGATGTCCGGACACAAGTTCGGACACAGGGTAATGTTGACCAAAAATTTTGTTTAAGGGTAGGAAATGATATCAAATGATGGGGATTAATATGCGATGATGTTATAAGGTTGTTAAGGATAAATTAAGTGAGTTATAAAGGTAATTGAGTGGTGAAAAGTTGTAATAAAAATGTAAAGTTATAAACTACCGAACGGGGTTAATCATGGGCGCATTAGACGTTAAATAATTATATTATACCCCGATGTTGATAAAGATAGTAATAATGTTATCAGTTATTCAAAGAGATTCAAGGAACATGTGATGGCACACTAGAGTGCACCTTCGGTGACAGGTATGGTTTTCTTGCAACCTGTGTCCTACGGATTACACCGGCTTGTATGCCAATGTGTTTTCTGTGTGTTTGCCACCTGCAAGATAAAGCATGAAATGAGTTTACAGTAATTCATTATTGTGGCGTAATTAATTCCGATACCGCTAAACCTTAGTTATGTGTTAAATAATAGTTAACCGACCTCAGGTTCACATAAGAGATCGGTATTCGGAATAAACGTCCCAACCCATGGGAACGTTCTAACTATGGCTATCCGTGCGTTATTGTATGTTGTGACAGTGCGTGATGTATGTGACTTGTTTAATGTGTTGTTGATGTTGGATACTGTTATCTGTGTTGTTGAAATGGGATATGATTTCCCTTAGGTCTAACCGAGTTAGTAACACTATGTGATGTATGTATGTGATAAGTTCCATAAGGGGACCTCTAACTAATAAGTATATGTTATGTATGGAGAGGAATCCGGGTATCCCGGTCGCGCGTATTGTTTGGGAGTTAATATATATATGTGAATTAACTCCCATCCTGTTATGTTAGGGTTGTTTTCCTTCATTGGATTTCGACCTCCCACTAGCTTAGCCAAAGCTTACCTACCCGACCTCCATACGGGCTAGGAGGGAAAGTATGTATAATGTTGGTAGGGTGTCGATGCCTAAGTTTGCTTCGACTCCCTCTTTGTTATGTTACGGTTGTTCTTCCTCCTGGAATTACAACCACCCACAAGCTTAACCAAGGCTTACCTACCTCATCACTATTGGAGTTAGGGGGAAATTATGTATGTGTGATCGGTCCTATATGAGGCCGCCACTCAAGTAAAGGAAATGTATGTATGTTGTGCTCGGGCTTATATCACCCCGGCATTCCCTAAGTTAAGTTATATCCTCTCAGAGGAGAGAAATTAAGTTGAGTATGTTATAAAGTGAAGTGTACTTTTATTGAGTGTGTGTGTTAATTTGTGTTTGTCCCCATTAATGATTGTTTGCTTATAAGCATGATATGTATGTGAGTTTGTGCATGTTTGAAATAAATCAACCGCATGCTAAGACGACAAATAGTTGTGCGTGGCCCGGTAGCATGCGGGCTGCGGGATTACCATACCAGCAAAGGTGCTGACCCCCTTTGGGGGCTCCCATACTTTTCAGGTACAAGATCTGGAAGCCGTTCGAGAGTAGGACGGGGTAGTTGTTGTATGTGGGCGTTCATGCAAATTGTGCTAGTGTTGTAGGTGTAGTAAGACCGAAATTGTATCGGCGTTAGTTAGTAAATACTCGGTACAGTTGTAATGTAAGTGTATAATGTATGTTAAACACGGAACGGAATTTATGTGTAGTTGCTCGGGAATTTAGTCCATCAGACCGGTATGATGTATGTATGTTAGCCTTGTTAGCCACGTGGGTGGCTAACGTCGTGTAACACCAAAGAGTTAAGTGAGGGTGTGAGTTATGTTTTCCGCTGCTAAGTATTGTTAAGTGTGTTGTTAGTAGTTGGGGTGTTACATGAAAGAAGTAGATTCAAAAGGAAAGGCTCAATCTGGTCATAATCAGTTAGATTCTCTCAAGGAAGACATCCCAGTCTTTAGTCAAAAAGAAGGAAAAGGAGTGCTTTTTCATCCAGGTAAAACAGAAAATAATTTCTCTAAGTTAAGTTTCAAAATCAGTAAGAAGAAGAGTAAGAATCTTAAGTCTCCTAAGATTAAATCTTCCAGCAAAGAAGATGAGATCAAGGACTCTCAGGAGGATTCTTTTTTCAGTCTCAGGCAGACCTTGCATCTGGGCAAGGCTGCCAGTCACAATGAGCTGCATTAGTTTTAATTGCCAAGGGTTGAGTCGCCCTCAGGCTGTAGCTTGGGTAAAAGGTCTCTTGAGATCAAAAAACCCAGAGCTAGTTTTTCTTATGGAGACTCACAGATCGAAGGAGGAGATGGAAAGAATCAATAAAAAATTTAAAGGGTATGCTTTTTTTACTGTTCCTAGTGTTGGAAGGAGTGGAGGTTTAGCTCTTATGTGGATTAAGGAAGTGAAAGTTTCAGTTATTAATATGTCAAAACATCATATAGCTGTGGAAGTGGAGTTACCTGGAGGCATCCTATTCCATTTCACTGGTTTTTATGGGTGGGCAGATTGGTCTATGAAATATCTGTCTTGGAAGCTTTTGTCAGTGCTGAGACAACAAATTTCTATTCCATGCGTGGTTGCTGGTGACTTTAACCAGATTATGTGGAATCATGAAAAAATAGGAGGAAGGAAGAGAAAAGATAGTCAGATGGGATTATTTAGAGAAGTAGTAGATGATTGTGATCTGTTAGATGTGGGTTTCTTTGGGGAACCATGAACTTTTACTAATGGACAACTTGAAGAGAAGCACTCTTACAGTAGGCTTGACAGAAATCTTATCTGTAGTAAAGCTATAAAAGTTTTTTCCTCTTATGTCTATTGAACATATGAGAAGAGAAAGCTCTGATCATAAACCTTTATGTATCAGATTTTTTGGTTTTCAGTCCAAACCAAGAAGGTGTTTTAGGTTTGAGAACAGTTGGATCCAAGACCAGAAGTGTCACAGTATAGTGTCTGAGATCTGGGGTCCTAATTACAGCAATTTTGATCTTAAAATTGCTGAAAGTCAGAAAGCTTTATCTCGATGGAAAGGGTGGTCTTTTAGGAAATTGAAGTGGAAAATAAAAAAAAGAAGGAAGAACTTGAAGCTCTTTCTTTAGCTCATCCTACTTTGGGCATTGTCAATAACAGGAAAAGGGTCTTGATGGAAATAGAGCTGTTAGCTTATAAAGAGGAATCCTGGTGGAAACAGAGGTCGAGAGATCATTGGATCAAAGATGGGGATAGGAACACTAACTACTTTCACTCTAGAGCAAATGCTAGAAGGAGAAGTAACTATATCTTTGGCCTTAAAGATCAGAAAGATGAACTTTGTTATTCTTGGAAGGAGATAGAGAGTATTGCTAGGAGTCATTTCAGTTAATGTCTCAGACTTCCTCTCCGCAGATTGATCATATGTTCACTGATGCAGTTAGTAACAGACTTAGTGCTGAGAAAGTTTCCTGTCTGAAACAACAGTACAGAGCTGAAGAGATTGTAATAGCAATGAAAGAGCTTCATGCAGATAAATCGCCAGGACCAGACGGGTTTAATGGCTGTTTCTTCAAAACCTATTGGAATCTGGTAGGTACTCAAGTGACAGAGACTGTTCTTCAGATTCTACAAGGTAACATTCTTTCTGATTCACTAAATCAGTCTTACTTTGCATTGATTCCCAAACTGAAAGGAGCAGTCAATATTAAGGATTTCAGACCTATAGCACTATGTAATTTCGTTTACAAGATAGTGACTAAGGTTCTGGCTAACAGAATAAAAGATTACCTCCCAGATATTATCTCTTCGAATCAATCTGGTTTTGTTAAAGAAAGACTGATCACTGATAATGTGATTATTTCGAGTGAGATTATGCATTACTTAGCTAAAAGTCAAGCTATTAAGAAAGGTAGCTTTGCTCTTAAGATTGATCTCAGTAAAGCTTATGATAGGATGGAGTGGAGTTTCATTAAAGAGATTCTGATTTCGATGGGCTTTCCAGATGAGTGGGTTAAACCAGCTATTAACTACATTCCTCAGTCAAATGTGCAGTTCTAATTAATGGAGCTCCTGGGAAGTTTTTCTCTCTTACTAGAGGATTAAGACAAGGAGATCCTCTTTCTCCTTTTCTTTTTATCCTGGCCCAGGAAGCTTTGACTAGTGTGTTGAATCAAGCAGACAGAAAAGATCTCTTCCAAGGTATCAAACTGTCCAAAGATGGTCCTAGTATAACACATTTGGCTTTTGCAGATGATATTCTCTTCTGTGGTAGCAGTTCGATCAAAAATACTGAATTACTCAAGAGAACTCTAGACTCCTTTCTCAGTTCTTCTGGTCATGAGATTAATGCTAAAAAATCCGAGATAGTTTTTAGTAAGAAGTTAAATCTCCATACCAAGAGCCATATCTGTCATATCCTGGGGTTTAAAGAGACTTCTTCTTTTAACAAATATCTTGGTCTTCCTTTGAACATGGGGAGAAACAAAAACCAGTTCTTTAACTACATAGTTGAGGCTATTAAGAAGAAAGTGGCTAGTTGGAAAACTCCCCTTTCTCAGGCGGGGAGAACTGTTTTAGTGGCTAGTGTGTTACAAGCTATTCCTACATACTCTATGTCTCTCTTTCTGCTTCCAAAGGGATCATTAAAAAAAATCAACTCCATGCTTGCTGCTTTCTGTGTGGGGGGGGGGGGGGAGGAGCAGTGGACAAGAAGAGCATACACTAGATGAAATGGGATGAAGTGTGTAAGCCTAGGAATGAAGGGGGGTTGGTTTTAAATCCATAGCTTCTTTCAATAGGGCAATGCTAGCTAAACAAGTTTGGAACATTCTGTCTAATCCTACCTCCTTGGTAGCTTGTACTCTGAAAGGAATTTACTTTCCTAACTTCTCTATTATTCAGGCGAGGAAAGGAAATAAAGACAGTCCTATCTAGTCTTCTATTATTTCCTCTTTGAATCTAGTCAAGAAAGGCATTAGAAAACAGATTGGAGATGGAAAAGAAACTAGTTTTTGGTTAGATCCATGGATATCTAGATCTTACAGTGGTAAACAGTATACTACTCCTCCAAGTAATCTTCAGAATGAGACAGTTTCCACTTACATCAATCCTAATACTTTAGAGTGGAATATTAGTTTACTGGAACAAGTTTGTTGGAAGATTGACAGGGATGACATTATCTGTACTAAAATCTCTAAAGATAGGAAAGATTCGTGGATCTGGAATGAGTCTAAAGATGGTAGATTCACAGTGCAATCAGCTTATAATCTTGATTATCACTTGGTAAGAGCTAATCAAGCTTCTGGTAGTATTAGCACTTCAGGTTTGAGCAGGAGAATTACTAAACTTAGATGCAGTCCTAGAGTGAAGCTTTTACACTGGAAATTTATGAAGAATATTGTCCCCTGTGTTGCAAACATAGCTAGAAGGATAGGGGGCTCGCCTCTCTGTTGTTTTTGTTCCAAAATTGACACGATGTTTCACACTTTTTTTGAGTGTGTCATGGTTAAATCATTCTGGTTAGGGGTGATAAACCTTAATGGTACTCTTCCTACTGAGGAAAGAGGTACACAAGATTGGATTTTCTCTAACGTTGATAAGTGGTCTAATGAAAAGCTGGAAAAGGTCCTGAACATTATGTGGGATATATGATGCGAAAAACACTGTGAGACATAATCTACAAATTCCATGGCTTGCTCTATTTGATTATAATCTGACTTTTGCAGAGAACTATAAAAACAGAAAGACTTCTGTTTTAAATAACACCAGCTCTATACACTCCTGTTCTCCTCCTGTGCAGGGAGTTATAAAAATCAATTGTAGAAGCTTTTGGAAGAAAGGGAGAAACATGGTTATTTCAGGTTCTATAAGAAAGAGAGATCACTCCATAGTGGTTGCTTACAACAAGATCATGGATTTCAATACTTTTGAAGAAGAAGCAGAGATACAAGGAATTACTTTTGGGTTGGTCAAAGCTCGAGAAGATGGATGGGAAGAAGTGGAAGTGGATGTTAAAAACCTACAAACTTTTGAGTTTATGAGGATGCATCTACAGTCAGATAATTATCAAGGTTCTCATTCTGTTTTAGAAAAGGAGAAATTGTTAATGGCTCTTAATATGATTTCGGTTGTTAAACTGAATATGGACAACTCAGATTCAGACTTTAATTTGATGCTTATTTCTAGAATGTATAATAGTTCTTTAGACTTTAAAACTTGGGAGGGGGATGTTATTCCTCTTAAGATAGTTAGGCCATGTATTATGGATCTTGGTGACTCTTGTTTTTGTTGGTTTTATTAATTTCAATGTAGGCTAAAGGCCATACTTATCAAAAAAAAAGTTAGGATCGAAGAATTGATGCCCTCATTCACATGGACATTAGACTTGAACCGCCATAAAAGGCATAATGCACTACGAATATATGTTGCGAACCACTAAGCATATTAAACCATACATACCCATATAGAACCCTTCCCTGTGGGTGTAATTGATGAGTTGTCGTTAATGTTATAGCAGTAGATGTTGTTATTGTTAGTGGTGGCGGTTTTATTGGTAATGGTGGTGGTTATCCCTGTTTGTGTTTTTATTGTTGTTTATGTTGATGCTGTTTTTGTTGTTGTTATAATTGTTAGTATTGTTATGGGTTGTGGTGATGTGTCATTTGTTATGGGTTGTGGTGATGTGTCATTTGTTATGGGTTGTGGTGATGTGTCATTTGTTATGGGTTGTCAGCACAACCGTTGAGTATGCTAAATTGTAATATTCGTGAACCCTTGAACTTCCTAAGTCGATTAGTCGAGTTGTCATGCGGTTCATTTACATGTTATTCCGTTTTAGCAGTATACAATAAAGAAATTGTAAATGCAATAAACATTCAGCAGTCCATCCAAGTATTCACACACAATTCCACACACACTATATGCACATACAATCAATACGATAACGAGTGCATAAGGTAATAATACGAGCGTTGTTTCATTTGAACAGTTCTCGTTTATTTTGCCTTCAAGGCCTTTTGAATCGTTGTCCACTTTACGAGAGTTAATTGAAGTCTCGTATTAACGTTTCTCAAATATTTAATTAATTCCAATTGCTCAAATTTTAAACTTGACACTCGTCGTGTTAGACGACATGTCAATCAATTACCCCTATTAATGGCGGGTCATCAAAGGCACTAGCCATCCCCTTAACATGGGGACTCTGATTCCTCCTTATCACCTCTATTAATGGCGGGTCACTAAAGGCCGAAGCCATTCTCTTTACGTGGGGACTTCGTCCAACGATCAGTCTGATCTAATGGAATATAAATACAAGTGGACCTGTAACAGTCATTCGCTATATTATGATCACAATGCGCAACCAGGATTCCCTAGATTCCCCATAATTACCAATCTTTCACCAATGTAGTTGCCTTTTAGGTCTTACTGATTACCTAGAAGTCATCTAGGTCATCTTTATGTTCGAATACATGTGCTCATGAGAAAGGTATTATCGTTTCTCTAACTAAGTTAATTACTTAAAATGATTAAGGATAATGTAGTGTATCTCATTAATCGTGAGTGAGCAAATTCTTTAGCCGATAATCATAACTCAATTCGAGTTTACTTTAGGCATTGCCTCAATCCGCTAGACATCCGTGCACAATTAATAAACGTGTGATAGTCAACATTTAAATCACATAAGCATAGCAGATATAATATCACACATATCGCTCTTAGCAATCATCCAAACATATATGTCCGAACTCAAGGTAATCCTCGGGAGCAATCGAACCACACAATAACATACTGTTCACCAGGTAGAAAAGCAGACGTCCTATTCCCGAGTCTGTCCTCTAATGCACTCAGCTCTTGAAGATGAGGCTAAGTATTAGCTCTCCATAATTTTAACTAAGTCAATATCCTAATTAGTCGCTAATCTCCTAGTATTTACCCTGTGATTGTTCAACATTTCTTCGCTTTTAAACAATTCGGGATTAGTTATTTAATCCTTAAAGTATGTTAGTAACTAACATGCTGTAATATGTTACAACCTAGGATTAAAGTCTCAAATATATACTCTTTGATTCTTGAATATATATATGTATATATATGTATATATATATATATATATATATAATTATATAATATATATATTAATAATATATATATTATATGTATATATGGATATGAATATATATAGACATTCTTACTATAGGATATTTAATATTGTTGACCTTTATTGTTTTATAGCATTTGGCACTTAAATTCCCACTTAATTTGTGAGTTATTCAACTTGACCCTCTTTGGTCAATTTGGTTGACTTGGTCAATTTATATATGTCAACACTATTATATATCACTTAATATAAATCCTTGAATGAAATACCCCATAAATTAATATTAAATTAATTTAGGGGATTTCTTTTAGTAAACCCTAAATGATACTATTAAATATTAATTTATTATAGGGTATTATGAATTTAATAGTGAGATTTATAAGTCAATAAATATTGGGAAAATTTCAAGACACTCCAATTATATTATAAAGATTTTAGAAATATTTTGAACATTGATTTAAGGCTTAAAAATCAAAATAAAATCACAGAAACCTTAAAGCTTCAAAAGCCTTGCTAGGATTGACTTTTTAAGAATGGTCAAATCAGGCCATGAAAACTATACCAATAAAAAGGTTATGGAAAACCAAGAAAATTGATAAAAGGAACGTTAAAAACGGATCATCCTAGCCAAAGTTATGATAAATTGAAGTTTTGAGCCAAAATTTTGGAGGTTGCTGACGTGTCCAGGGCCAGCTGACTCAGCCGCGCGCCTCGGGACACGTGTCGCGCCCAGTCAGCACCAAAGTTAGCCAAATCGATTGAGTTTCTTACAGTTTCGGCATGTCATGGGTCGATCTTTAGACGCCTATATCTCTTTCTCTACTCCACCATTTGGTATGCCGTTTGTTTCATTCGATTCTCCTATCTTTCCTCTTTTCAACCATTACTCACACATCATCTAACTCCTTCTACAATGACCGGAAAGTTGATCCAAAGTTGCCTCCTTGCGAGTTCGTAACCCAGAATTCCAGTTTTTCCTGAAATCGGGTAAACTTCGTCTCGCCATAACTTCTTCATTTCTCATCCAAATTTTGTGTTCTTCAGCTTGTTTTGAAGATCTCTAATCCCTCTATAACTTTAATGTTAATGTCCAAGGCTGATTCGCACTGGTTTGGGAGATAAATCTGTCTAAAGTCGCCTACTCGATCACGGTGGTAATTATGCCCAGTTCATCCCGAAACCTACTAGGTAAACACAGATCTTGTGAGATCTGTAACTTTCTCCCTAGTTCATCAAATTCAATGATTCTTCCACTAACATCTAGAGTTACATGTCTAGTTTGGATTGTGATAGGTTCCATGAATCAAATCCCTCTCAGTTGGCGCGAGTTGATTCGAGAAGAGGCATACCCGAACCGCACATAAAATAACAAGTTCCAGAACTTCCGATTTTGATTCTCCCTGTTAATGCAATTCCTGTGAGTTTCTGATCAAATCGCTCTGTTGTTGCCAATCGTAACTTCATTACCGGTCAAACCCACATGCCAATTTAGTCTATTACGGATTACAATAGGAGAATTTGTTGAATTCAAATCGAAACCGGAATATGAACCCTAACTTCGAACCCAGATTCGAATCTATTCAATTCTGCATGATAATTGGGGAAATCGGTACCATTAGAACCGGAATTTGATTACGAATCGATAGGAACAAGAATCATCGAATTTCGTTCTGTAGATTGTGAGATATCGAGTGATAAGTACTCGGGTGCGAATTGGAGATTCCTGATGAACTCACGAGTTCTGGGCCGTCTGATCTCGGTTAATAAAAATGGACGGCCGAGATTAGATCGTGGGGGTTTAAGTTGTAATAAGTTAATATGTTTTCCAGAATAAAGTCCTAACTTGCTAGATTTATTTAATGGCCTTTCCGAATGTATTTTGACTTGAAATTTTAACCATAGATTTCTTATAAAATCTAGTTTATTTTGATGTAAATTAATATGGGTTTTGAGTTTTTAAACATAAGTTATAATTTTTGCAAGTTACGAGTATTATGGAATTATTTGGATAATTTAAAAAGATATTTTTATGAAATAAAAATTTATAATATGTCTAAAATGTTATAGCTACTATATAATTAATTTGGAAATTTTTGGACAAAGGGAAATAGGTTAAAAAATTGTAATGCTAAGGTTTTTCATAAGTTATCTTATAATATAAGGTTTTTAATGTAACAAAAATTAAAGTATAATCTGTTAATAAACTTTTTAGGTTGGGAAAAATATGAGAAGACTAAATTAACATCTAGTAGCAGAATGTTGATAAATATATTGGGTATTAACTTTAAGTGAAGTAAAAAAATTGTTACATATATATATATATAAATTCTTATATGAGAGAAATGAAATAGAAACTTATATTAAATCAAGGTATTAAACTAAACTACATATTATTATTATGGAGGTTAATATGCTTAATTAAAACTAGGGAAAACACTTTATTTTATAAACCATATATCAGTTGTGGATATGTCCAAAAGATATTAAATATAATTAAATACAATAAGAATTTCTTAAAGAATGTTTTGGATAAATGCTAAGGAAAATATAAGTGTATATATAAATACATTAAAAGTAAATAAAAGAAGTAACATACCTTATGGAAAACATAATAAGAGGGAAAAAATTGGGATAAACCTAATTCATACGTGACAATTAAAAATATTAAATGTTAATGTGACATCTAGGTGGACTATTAGGGGAAAATACATATCCTAAACCTTAAATAGGTATCAAAGTAAGTTAGCCAAGCGAAACCAAAGGGGTTTAATTAAACTAAACCTATAATCAGGAGTAGGTAAATGGAATAAGTTAAAGTATACATTAAAGATTTAGTTACGAGATCTAGCCAGACCCTTAGGAGAGAGTAACTGTAAAACAAAACTATAGACTAGTAAGAATGGAAGATGTGTAGCATTATAGTGCCTTAACTAATCAATGCTTGGAATACTTTAATTATAGGTGATTAGTGGAAGTAGTTCGCATTTTCAAGTTTGGTTACTGCTACTACATATACCAGGTACGATTTCTCGTACTCAGATACTTTTGGTGACAAACTTTATGGAATGTTTTGAGAAACGCTAACTGAGCTTGAATGAATTTCGAAAGGAGGCTGTTTGTGTGACTAACTCAGCTTGATGTGACTAACTGAGCCTTGGATGTACAACTCACATGATCATTGGTTCCTCTTATCTGGTTGTCTCACTAGATATTAACTGTCGGGGATTTACGCCTCTACACTCTGTAGGACTGAGTGTTTTGGTATTGCACTTGTACAGTTAATAATCTAGTGGGAGTATGGGAAAATGTCAATCTTGGTAAACTCTTCTTTTGACTATGGATATTGTTTCATCCACGAGCTGAGTCTTTGTTGTGATGTGCGCACATCTTCACCGATAAACAGCGAGGGGCTATATATCCCCTGTCCAATCGGACGTTGTAAACAACGAGGGGCTGTATATCCCCTGTCCTATCAGACGTAGTTAACAGCGAGGGGCTGTATATCCCCTGTCCCAAAAGTGTGATACCCAGTGTAGGGGTCACCTCCCACATCGATCGGGAGAGAGCACGAACCATGCCTTATAGGTGTGGGGATACTCTTCCCTTGTGTGAGGCCTTTCGGGGATGGTACCCCGAGAACAAAACCGTGCGGGCTGCGGCCCAAAGCGGACAATATCACACATGTGGGTTAAGACTGGGCTGTTACAGATGGTATCAGGGGTCACCTCCCACATCGATCGGGAGAGAGCACGAACCATGCCTTATAGGTGTAGGGATACTCTTCCCTTGTGTGAGGCCTCTAGAGAGGTGTTAGTATCACCCTCCGGAACAAAACCCCAAAAGTAGGGACAATATCCACCGAGTAGAGGGCTTCCCGCTTCCGCTGGGCCACTCTGGTGTGAGGCCTTTTGGGGATGGTACCCCGAGAACAAAACCGTGCGGGCTACGGCCCAAAGCGGACAATATCACACATGTGGGTTAAGACTGGGCTGTTACAGATGGTATCAGAGCCAGGCCCAGGTCGGTGTGCCAGCGGGGACGCTGGGCTCCCAAGGGGGGGTAGAGTGTGATACCCAGTGTAGGGGTCACTCCCACATCGATCGGGTGAGAGCACGAACCATGCCTTATAGGTGTGGGGATACTCTTCCCTTGTGTGAGGCCTCTGGAGAGGTGTTAGTATCACCCTCCGGAACAAAACCCCAAAAGTAGGGACAATATCCACCGAGTAGAGGGCTTCCCGCTTCCGCTGGGCCACTTTGGTGTGAGGCCTTTTGGGGATGGTACCCCGCGAACAAAACCGTGCGGGCTGCGGCCCAAAGCGGACAATATCACACATGTGGGTTAAGACTGGGCTGTTACAAAAAGGGACGTAATTGGCAGCGGAGCCATCTCTTCCAATTGGTTTCATTCCACTCTTGAGTTGTTGGTTCTTGGAGTTCTTCTTTCCTTCCCTAGACCTTGTGACTACTTGGGTCTTTCTACTCTTAACTGGAACCTAATCTAACTTAAGCATGGGATGTTCACTAACTCCTGGTGTGGTTTTAATTGACTAACTTTGTCTTTTCTGTTGACTATCTCTATTCCTTGCTAGTTGCTTTGACTTGGTGATTTCGAAGTGCCTTGTTGAAATACCCCTAAATTAATTTAAATTAATTTAGGGGATTTCTTTTATTAAAAAATTAAATTATGATATGGAATAATGAATATTAAATTATTATATGGAGTTGTGAAATTTATTTAGGGGTTTTCTCCTATTTAACCCTAATTATTATACATTATATAGTATTATGAATTTAATAATAAGATTTATAAGTCAATAAATCTTGGGAAAATTATTAAACACTCCAAAAATATTATAAAGATTTTAGGAAGTGTTGGAACATTGTTTTGAAACATAAAAGTCAATATAAAATTCTAGAAACCTTAAAGCTTATTAAGCCTTGCTAGAGTTGACTTTTTGAGAATGGTCAAACCAGGCCATGAAACCTATACCAATAAATAGGTTATGAAAAACCATGAAGATCGATAAAAAGAACGTCAAAAACGGATCATCCTAGCCAAAGTTATGCTAGATTGAAGTTTTGAATCAAAATTTTAAGAGATGCCACGTGTCACTCTGTAATGGGTCGCCCACACTTAGCCGATTTCTTCCCTGATTTCGGAACCGATTTCCCTTACTTTGCCCTAACTTTAGACGGCTATAACTTTTACATCTCTCAATATTTTTCCATGCCGTCTTCACCATTCTCTATCCTACAATTCCTCTTTCCAACCATTACTCATACAAACCCTAAATCCTTCGGAGTCAACCGGAAAATCGAGCCAAAGTAGCCACCTTGCGAAACTGTTTCAGAATTCCAGAATTCCCTTCGTTTTCAGGTAACTTGCGTCAATCATAACTTTCTTCGTTAATCAACCAAAATTCGATTTCTTTAGCTCGTTGTAAAGATCTCTAATCCCTCTACAATTTTCGTGTTTATGCCAAGTCTGAATCGTAACCAGTTGGGAGATATAGAGGTCTAAAGTTTCGGTTTCAACAGCACATAAAAATAACACCGAAACAGAAAGGTAAACTCGTGTTTTGTGACTTCAATATCTTTCTGTATGATGCGAGTTAGGTTTAGATCTTGCTACCAATACGTAGATCTACATTTCTTCTTTCCAATGAGCCCTTACTCATAATCTAACTCGTTTATACTGCTAGTTATAGATCTGCAAAGTTGGCACCACGAACTGGTTAAAGTCGAGTTTTCCCAGTTTTTTTTTCCGATTTGGGATTTGCTTAATTCGCACATCCGGTGAGTCTCCGATCAAATTGCTCCGATAATGTTGTTCGTAGTCTTGTTTTCGACCTAACCCATGTGCCAATTTAGTCAATTTCGTGTTAGGCTAGGAGAATTTGGAGGAATTGCATTCGATTTATTCTGTATCGAGATAAACCCTAACTTTCGAAATCGAATTCGAATCTTGATGAACTCTGCATTATAATTGGGGAAATTGGTACCAATAGAACCGGAATTTGATTACGAATCCATAGAAACAAAAATCACTCGATTTTGTTCTGTAGATTGTGAGAAAACGGGATTTAGTACTCGGTTTGGTAATTGAGTTCGCTGATGAACTCGATGCACAGGGGCCGTC
Organism: Limonium bicolor; assembly: GCA_023374045.1. NCBI lineage: Eukaryota > Viridiplantae > Streptophyta > Magnoliopsida > Caryophyllales > Plumbaginaceae > Limonium > Limonium bicolor. The sequence goes on from CM041778.1 coordinate 294,980,789, forward strand.
CGATCTCGTTTTAAGAGATTGGACGGCCCGAGATTAAAAACATACCAGAATTAGTTTATAAGGGTTTTAGTAAATTCCAGTAAATAGTCTTAAACTTGTTGGGTTAATTTAAATATCTTCCCGAATGTATTTTGACTTGAAATTTTAACCATAGATTCCTTATTTTATCTATTTATTTTGATGTAAATTAATATGGTTTTGGAGTTTTTAAACAAGTTATGATTTTTACAAGTTACGGGTTTTCTGGAATTATTTGGCTAAATTTAAAGATATTTTATGAAATAAAAATTTTATAATATGTCTAAATGTTATAGTTACTGTATATTAAATTTGGGAATTTTTGGGCAATGGTAAAAGGTTTTTAAAAATTGTGTTTATGAGTTTTTCATAAGATAACCTATAATATAAGGTTTTTATGTAACCAAAAATTAAAGTATGGTTTGTTAATTAACTTTTAAGCTGGGGAATAAAGGAAACTATAACATTTTAACGTTTTTAAATGTTTTTTGCTTAGCTTTTAAGAGAAGTGAAATTATTTAAATAAGGTATATATACTTACTTAAGTAGGAAGTTATATAAATTAAGGAATTTAGTTATCCTACATTTTATTTACTATATTATGGGAGTTGATATTTTTAATTAAACTAAGGGATAAAATAGTAACTTGGGTTAAATCAAGGAACTAAATTAATCTACATTTATATTAATTATATAATATGGTAGTTAATATACTTAACCGAAACTACGGGAAAATACTTTATTTTATTAACCATATTTTGGATGTAGGTGTGTGTAAAAGTTAATATAAATAATTAAATACAATAAAACTACATAAATAATGTTTTGTATAAATCCTAGTATATATAAGAATATATACACAGTACACATAATAAAATTAAATACCTTATAGGAAATATAATACAAAGGAATTAATAAGTTAAACTAAACCTCTACATAATACAAATAGAAGAATATTATATGAGGTGGTATTAAATTATAGTAATGTATTAGGCTTAAAGAGTTACCTTTAAATTTCTAAGATTCATATAAACAGTGTTAAAAAAATTAATGTTAAAATTTAGGAGTATTTGTAATTAGAGTACATAAAGTGTTACACAAATAGATCTTATTATATAATTAATAATAAAATGAAGAAAATACATTTAAATGTTCTTATAAAAAAAATAAAAAAAAATGAGTTACTTTTACATCCAAATGTGAAGAGGATTATTAAGTCTAGATTTAATCATTTCTTGACATTTATAGTATTGAGTAATAACTTAATATTTTAAGATGAAATCATTAAAAGGATTAGATATAAAACTATATTAAAATGTGATTAGGAATTTAATCTAAATAATGATCCTTAAGTTTCTTGGAATTAGATAAGACATATAAACTACATTTATAACATTAATTACCAATATTCAGAATGAGAATTTATAAATAGGTGATGTCTTTAATGGTTAGGACTTATAAAAGGTTTGTAAATATTAATTAGAGAATTAGAACCTTTGAGCCTTTAGTTAGATGAAGCTAAGTTAAATAGGATATTATACTGATTTACCTTTTGACACTGGGAATATTAATATGTCACTTGGATATAAGATATGAGGATTTTTCAGAATACACGATCCTATTAAATAATTTACAAATTCACTTATGAATTGGGGATTTAATTCTTAGGTAAATTTTACCTTACGTCAGGATATAATGTTTATCCTGAAATACAATAAAGGAAATTAATTCATTAAGTTATTCCTTTGAAACCTTAAGTTTTGTAATAATCCAAAATGTAATTAAGACATAAGTTTATTAGAATTTGGTACCAAAGGATTATACATAGTCTATGGAGGGAATGTGTGTAAAAATAAAACATTTAGGAAATTAAATGTAAGTAAGGATACATAAAAGGTGATACTAAACACCTTTTTGCATAGGTAATAATAAAACATATAATATACCTTGTGGGTACTAGATGTGTAAGAGTTATTAAATTTAATAAAATTTCCTAAGGAATGTTTTGGGATAAATCCTAATATATGTATATAAGTATATTAGAAATATTAAGAGATCATGTTAACATTTCTTGTGGGAAACTTAATTAGAAGATATATATATATATATATATATATATATATAACTATATATACTGGTGCTAAGCTTCAGGTCTTTAATAGTTGTAGTAATTAGCCAATGATAACTTAAAGGTTTATTTAACTAGTCCCATGGCTAGAAGTAAGTAAGTAAAATAAAATTAGACATATCTGTTAGACAAGAAATTCAATGGCGTAGTTGGTCAAGATAAACCTGGAACTGAGTCGGGGTTGCATGTTCGAAATCCCGCATAATCCTTTTAGGGAATTTCGTTTAAATAGCAAAACCGCAACCCGGTCTTGGACTAACCTACTAAGCCCAAGTCTGTGAACTTCAAAAGCCATATAAACAGTCCAAGAGAGTTTGGGCCGCTCTCAGGTTAAAACTTCAAATCATTCCAGATTAAATGAAATGGGCCTAACAAAAGAGTTAATTACCTGAACCTGGCCCAGATACTACGTGAGGATAATTGTAAACTTTAAACTATTATTCATTAAGAGTAAAATGTGTTTAGCTCTGTGAGCTACTTAACTGATCGATACTTGGAACACATTAATTATAGGTGATTAGTGGAAGTTCACACTTTCTGTTTGGCTACTGCTCTACACTTACCAGGTACGATTTCTCGTACTCAGCTTGTTGTGTTTTGGACTCTATGGAATGTTTGTACGATTTCTCGTACTCCGATCTTTTTGCTGATTGACTTGTGGAATGTTTTGGAAAACGCTAACTGACTTAAAGAGGAATTTTTAAAAAGGAATTGGTTGTGTGACTAACTCAGCTTGTGTGACTAACTGAGCCTTGGATGTGGAACTCATTTGGGTATTGGTTTCTTCTATTTAGTGTCCCGTTAGACATTGACTGCTTAGGGTTTACGCTTCTGCACTCTGTAGGACTGAGTGTTTTGGTATTGCTCTGGGTAGTTGGTGATCTAGTGGGAATTTGGAAAAGGTCAATCTTGGAAATCTTTCTTTCGACGTGCGCGCGTCTTCAATGGTAACAGCAGGGGGCTGTATATCCCTCGCCCATAGGGGCATTGATATTAAACAGTGAGGGGCTGTATATCCCCTGTCCTTAGTGGACGTGATAGACAGGAGGGGCTGTATATCCCATGTCCTTAGTGGACGTGATAAACAGTGAGGGGCTGTATATCCCCTGTCCTTAGTGGACGTGATTGGCGGTGGGGGCCATCTCTCCCAGTTAAAATTATTCCATTCTTGAGTATATCTTGTCTATAGGATTCAGCTTTCTGAAATGGTGGGGACATAAACTGTCTACCACGGGTTATGGGTATTCATATCATTCCTAGTCCCTTGTGACTACTTGAGTCTGTCTCTTCTTAACCAGAATTGGTTCTAACATCAACAATGGATGCTTACTAACTATGTGGTGTGACTACTTAAGTGGATGACTTGTTTTGGAAGTTCTCTATCTCTATCTTTGTCTTGTTTTCTTTTCTCTTTAACTTGATTGTTTTGAAGTGCTTTATCTCTGTTTTACTTTTAAGAGTTTGTTTTCATGTTACTGTTTATTTTGAAGAGTTATGTTTTATAAGTTTTTTTTGGAGAATTGTACCAGTTCCATTCCAGGGAACTGACCCGCCCCTTTTGGGGTGGGCTGCTTGGTTTCATCTTGCAGGTACGAATTGATTTACAGGTGGCCACGAAGAGAATGAGCGTTTGGGATGGGACTAGGTTTTGTGGAGAGTTAATGTGTTTAATTTCTATTATGTTTGTGTTAAGTTTTTCTCAAGTTCAGACCGTAGCTTTTGTAGATTGTAAGTTGTATTTGGTGAGGTTTGGTGCCGGGTGTTTGGAACCCGATGGTCTGTAATAGCCTTAGAGTTTTATTTCCGCTGTATTTATGGTTAATAGGGGCGTTACAGAAAGTGGTATCAGAGCGTAGTTACGCTCTGAACCCGAGAAAACAAGCCGAGTGAAATACTTAGATTATAGGTGCACTTAAAACTGGGGAACTGGGGTAGAATTGGGAAGTGAGGACTCCAGTAAGGCACGACTCCTAACCGTTTTTGGAATTGTGAACGATTCCTTTACACACTTTTCTTTTGTGAATGTTTGTTGAGTGTGATGTGTTGTTATACCGTTCCAACAGTAAACTACAGAAATAAATATATATATATATAAGTTTGGAACACCCTATATTAAGTACGATAAGATTTTGGTTGAGATAAACCAAATATTAAGCTATTTTTCAAAAGCATACTCATGGAGAATACATTGCTAAAAATGCAATCCTTTAAAAGCTGGTACACAAATTCCTAGAATTTTAAAGAATACTTTTGGTTGAAAACAGTATACAAATAAAACTTTACATAACTAAATTAGTATTGATGTTATGTGAAAGTACTTCAACTCCTTTAAAGTTTGAAAACAAATCTCATGAACTACTTGGTATCGATTTATTACCTAAAGATAATGTTTAAGATAAATCTTAAGTCTAGAAAATTATTAAGCTAACAAGAACTAGTAGCGTATTAGAAAAGATCAACATCTGAACTTGTAAAACACATTAAAACTCTGTGTTAACTTTAGAAAGAAAACACATAAACCTAACACCCTACGGGAAGTGCCTGGTGTGACGAACTCCTAGGCTGAAAGTAGTGGGGGTGCACACCCACTTCTAGAAGTTTAGGGGCTAGACAAGCCTTGTCATCTAACCGTATATAATCTTCCACGCAGGTGATGGATTGTGTTGAACTTGAGGGGAAGTGGTGGTAAGACGTTACCATCATGAAATCTTGAGCTAGGCATATTTCAGTGCTAACCACAATGAACAAATCAAAATTTGTATCTTAAGATCCGGTATTAAAACTCATAAATGTAAAGGGTTTATTGAGTTAAATCTTTGGTGAAAAATACCTATATATGGAGGAAGGGGATTAAGTTTGGGTGCTCCAAGATACAACATCTACCCCTGGTTGAATATAAAAAAAACAAAATCAATAAAAGAAGTTACTTAAAGATTGAGTGAAGAGAAGAGTAATACTAAACTAAGTATCATTGATCCTTAAATATTTGAGTATTGAGCATCTTAAAAAAAAATTGAGAGTTACTTAAAGATTGAAAATTCTCATGTTTACTTGGAAGTTTAACATTATACAGGTATAAAATTTTAAAAGACACACTAAGAATGGTATCTACTAAAAGCCACCCTTGTCTAAGAGAGTACTAAGATTTAATAATCAGAAGAACACTTACATAGAACAAACTCTAAGAAAAATAATCACCAAGAGTGAGTGAGTTTTCATTAGACTAGTACATTTGACTTAAAATTTTATATAGAGTCCCTATCTTGAAAAAAAATTTTAAGATAAAGAAATCAGATTTTGGAGCTACATTATAATTGATAAGAACTTCCTTAGATTCTCCCTTGGGTGAAATTATGTAAATATATAATAAGTAAATTTTATGAAGTAAACACTGAATGATTCGTCTAAAATATGATAGTTAATTATAAAAACAATTGAAACTTGAAAAGTCATAGAAAATGTTTATTTTATAGAGTTTTAACATATGGTTGGCTATAAACCCTTGAAGATAATTTTGGAAGATTATTAAATGATCTGAACTATTATTCTAAACTACTCAAGTATGTTACACCTGATTTATAGCTTGTTAATACAATTGATATGATAAATGATCATATATGGACATATAAATTCGTATCAGACATTAAACGAATGGATAATAATCATAAGATAAAATTTTATAATCACCAAGGAAATACAAATACATAACAATCAAGAGATACAGATATATGTAACGATCATAGATAAAATCAACGGTGCAGTAAAATTTACAACAAAGTTGGTTAATAAGGTGTTGAATTCTTTGATTGTGCCGTTAGTAGCGGTACGAGGGCGTACCTTAGCTCTTTTAAGGGGAATATGCTGGCATACTCCTCCTTCGTTATCTCATCCGGATTATGCCTCGTTGCATTGTTAGTAATGAGAGGTGTATGTATGTACGTAGTTTTACGTTGTGGCACAGTACTTTGTCACGTTTGTGTTGTGTTTTGCTTCAGTTTATACTTTGATTCACGTTGTTATGGTTTCGATACTTTGATTTCGGTACCCTTGAGTGGAATGTTGAAATGGAGATAAAGGATTGGAATGGTATGGAATATCATTGAAGTATTATTGTCTCAGCACACCCGAAGCGGTGTGAGTGCCTATTAGTTGATTGTTAAACTTCGAGGCGAAGTTTCTTTTAAGGGGGATATGCTGAAATACCCCTAAATTAATTTAAATTAATTTAGGGATTTCTTTTATTAAAAAATTAAATTATGATATGGAATAATGAATATTAAATTATTATATGGAGTTGTGAAATTTATTTAGGGGTTTTCTCCTATTTAACCCTAATTATTATACATTATTATATAGTATTATGAATTTAATAATAAGATTTATAAGTCAATAAATCTTGGGAAAATTATTAAACACTCCAAAATATTATAAAGATTTTAGGAAGTGTTGGAACATTTTTTGAAACATAAAAGTCAATATAAAATTCTAGAAACCTTAAGCTTATTAAGCCTTGCTAGAGTTGACTTTTTGAGAATGGTCAAACCAGGCCATGAAACCTATACCAATAAATAGGTTATGAAAAACCATGAAGATCGATAAAAAGAACGTCAAAAACGGATCATCCTAGCCAAAGTTATGCTAGATTGAAGTTTTGAATCAAAATTTTAAGAGATGCCACGTGTCACTCTGTAATGGGTCGCCCACACTTAGCCGATTTCTTCCCTGATTTTCGGAACCGATTTCCCTTACTTTGCCCTAACTTTAGACGGCTATAACTTTTACATCTCTCAATATTTTTCCATGCCGTCTTCACCATTCTCTTCTCCTACAATTCCTCTTTCCAACCATTACTCATACAAACCCTAAATCCTTCGAGTCAACCGGAAAATCGAGCCAAAGTAGCCACCTTGCGAAACTGTTTCCAGAATTCCAGAATTCCCTTCGTTTTCAGGTAACTTGCGTCAATCATAACTTCTTCGTTAATCAACCAAAATTCGATTTCTTTAGCTCGTTGTAAAGATCTCTAATCCCTCTACAATTTTCGTGTTTATGCCCAAGTCTGAATCGTAACCAGTTGGGAGATATAGAGGTCTAAAGTTTCGGTTTCAACACATAAAATAACACCGAAACAAGAGGTAAACTCGTGTTTTGTGACTTCAATATCTTTCTGTATGATGCGAGTTAGGTTTAGATCTTGCTACCAATACGTAGATCTACATTTCTTCTTTCCAATGAGCCCTTACTCATAATCTAACTCGTTTTATACTGCTAGTTATAGATCCGCAAAGTTGGCACCACGAACTGGTTAAAGTTCGAGTTTTTCCCAGTTTTTTTTCCGATTTGGGATTCGCTTAATTCGCACAATCCGGTGAGTCTCCGATCAAATTGCTCCGATAATGTTGTTCGTAGTCTTGTTTTCGACCTAACCCATGTGCCAATTTAGTCAATTTCGTGTTAGGCTAGGAGAATTTGGAGGAATTGCATTCGATTTTATTCTGTATCGAGATAAACCCTAACTTTCGAAATCGAATTCGAATCTTGATGAACTCTGCATTATAATTGGGGAAATTGGTACCAATAGAACCGGAATTTGATTACGAATCCATAGAAACAAAAATCACTCGATTTCGTTCTGTAGATTGTGAGAAAAACGGGATTTAGTACTCGGTTTGGTAATTGAGTTCGCTGATGAACTCGATGCACAGGGGCCGTCCGATCTCGTTTTAAGAGATTGGACGGCCGAGATTAAAACATACCAGAATTAGTTTATAAGGGTTTTAGTAAATTCCAGTAAATAGTCTTAACTTGTTGGGTTAATTTAAATATCTTCCCGAATGTATTTTGACTTGAAATTTTAACCATAGATTCCTTATTTTATCTATTTTATTTTGATGTAAATTAATATGGTTTTGGAGTTTTTAAACATAAGTTATGATTTTTACAAGTTACGGGTTTTCTGGAATTATTTGGCTAAATTTAAAAGATATTTTTATGAAATAAAAATTTTATAATATGTCTAAAATGTTATAGTTACTGTATATTAAATTTGGGAATTTTTGGGCAATGGTAAAAGGTTTTAAAAATTGTGTTTATGAGTTTTTCATAAGAATAACCTATAATATAAGGTTTTTAATGTAACCAAAAATTAAAGTATGGTTTGTTAATTAACTTTTAAGCTGGGGAAAATAAAGGAAACTAAATTAACATTTTATAACAGTAAGTTTATAAATGTTTTTTTGTATTAGCTTTTAAGAGAAGTGAAATTATTTACATATATGTATATATACTTACTTAAGTAGAAAGTTTATAAATTAAGGAATTTAGTTATCCTACATTTTATTTACTATATTATGGGAGTTGATATTTTTAATTAAACTAAGGGATAAAATAGTAACTTGGGTTAAATCAAGGAACTAAATTAATCTACATTTATATTAATTATATAATGGTAGTTAATATACTTAACCGAAACTAAGGGAAAATACTTTATTTTATTAACCATATTTTGGATGTAGGTGTGTGTAAAAGTTAATATAAATAATTAAATACAATAAAACTACATAAATAATGTTTTGTATAAATCCTAGTATTATATGAATATATACACAGTAAACATAATAAAATTAAATACCTTATAGGAAATATAATACAAAGGAATTAATAAGTTAAACTAAACCTCTACATAATACAAATAGAAGAATATTATATGAGGTGGTATTAAATTATAGTAATGTATTAGGCTTAAAGAGTTACCTTTAAATTTCTAAGATTCATATAAACAGTGTTAAAATACTGTATATATTTAATCAATGACCACAATGTAAATCTATAATTGGGTTAAAAAAATTAATAAGTTAAAATTTAGGAGTATTTGTAATTAGAGTACATAAAGTGTTACACAAATAGATCTTATTATATAATTAATAATAAAATGAATGAAATACTTTACATTTAAATGTTCTTATATAAACAATAATAAATAAATGAGTTACTTTTACATCCAAATGTGAAGAGGATTATTAAGTCTAGATTTAATCATTTCTTGACATTTATAGTATTGAGTAATAACTTAATATTTTAAGATGAAATCATTAAAAGGATTAGATATAAAACTATATTAAAATGTGATTAGGAATTTAATCTAAATAATGATCCTTAAGTTTCTTGGAATTAGATAAGACATATAAACTACATTTATAACATTAATTACCAATATTCAGAATGAGAATTTATAAATAGGTGATGTCTTTAATGGTTAGGACTTAAAAGGTTTGTAAATAGTAATTAGAGAATTAGAACCTTTGAGCCTTTAGTTAGATGAAGCTAAGTTAAATAGGATATTATACTGATTTACCTTTTGACACTGGGAATATTAATATGTCACTTGGATATAAGATATGAGGATTTTTCAGAATACACGATCCTATTAAATAATTTACAAATTCACTTATGAATTGGGGATTTAATTCTTAGGTAAATTTTACCTTACGTCGGGATATAATGTTTATCCTGAAATACAATAAGGAAATTAATTCATTAAGTTTCCTTTGAAACCTTAAGTTTTGTAATAATCCAAAATGTAATTAAGACATAAGTTTATTAAAATTTGGTACCAAAGGATTATACATAGTCTATGGAGGGAATGTGTGTAAAAATAAAACATTTAGGAAATTAAATGTAAGTAAGGATACATAAAAGGTGATACTAAACACCTTTTTGCATAGGTAATAATAAAACATATAATATACCTTGTGGGTACTAGATGTGTAAGATCATGTTAACATTTCTTGTGGGAAACTTAATTAGAAGAATATATATATATATATATTATCTATATATATATCTATACTGGTGCTAAGCTTCAGGTCTTTAATCAATGTTGTAGTAATAGCCAATGATAACTTAAAGGTTTATTTAACTAGTCCCATGGCTAGGAGTAATAAGTAAAATAAAATTAGACATATCTGTTAGACAAGAAATTCAATGGCGTAGTTGGTCAAGATAAACCTGGAACTGAGTCGGGGTTGCATGTTCGAAATCCCGCATAATCCTTTTAGGGAATTTCGTTTAAATAGCAAAACCGCAACCCGGTCTTGGACTAACCTACTAAGCCCAAGTCTGTGAACTTCAAAAGCCATATAAACAGTCCAAGAGAGTTTGGGCCGCTCTCAGGTTAAAACTTCAAATCATTCCAGATTAAATGAAATGGCCTAACAAAAGAGTTAATTACCTGAACCTGGCCCAGATACTATGTGAGGTAATTGTAAACTTTAAAACTATTTTCATTAAGAGTAAAAAGCTGTTTGCTCTATGAGCTACTAACTGATCGATACTTGGAACACATTAATTATAGGTGATTAGTGGAAGTTCACACTTTCTGTTTGGCTACTGCTCTACACTTACCAGGTACGATTTCTCGTACTCAGCTTGTTGTGTTTTGGACTCTATGGAATGTTTGTACGATTTCTCGTACTCCGATCTTTTTGCTGATTGACTTGTGGAATGTTTTGGAAAACGCTAACTGACTTAAAGAGGAATTTTTAAAAAGGAATTGGTTGTGTGACTAACTCAGCTTGTGTGACTAACTGAGCCTTGGATGTGGAACTCATTTGGGTATTGGTTTCTTCTATTTGGTGTCCCGTTAGACATTGACTGCTTAGGGTTTACGCTTCTGCACTCTGTAGGACTGAGTGTTTTGGTATTGCTCTGGGTAGTTGGTGATCTAGTGGGAATTTGGAAAAGGTCAATCTTGGAAATCTTTCTTTCGACGTGCGCGCGTCTTCAATGGTAACAGCAGGGGGCTGTATATCCCTTGCCCATAGGGGCATTGATATTTAACAGCAGGGGGCTGTATATCCCTCGCCCATAGGGGCATTGATATTAAACAGTGAGGGGCTGTATATCCCCTGTCCTTAGTGGACGTGATAGACAGTGAGGGGCTGTATATCCCCTGTCCTTAGTGGACGTGATAAACAGTGAGGGGCTGTATATCCCCTGTCCTTAGTGGACGTGATTGGCGGTGGGGATCATCTCCCAGTTAAAATTATTCCATTCTTGAGTATATCTTGTCTATGGGATTCAGCTTTCTGAAATGGTGGGGACATAAACTGTCTACCACGGGTTATGGGTATTCATATCATTCCTAGTCCCTTGTGACTACTTGAGTCTGTCTTTCTTAACCAGAATTGGTTCTAACATCAACAATGGATGCTTACTAACTATGTGGTGTGATACTTAAGTGGATGACTTGTTTTGGAAGTTCTCTATCTCTATCTTTGTCTTGTTTTCTTTTCTCTTTAACTTGATTGTTTTGAAGTGCTTTATCTCTGTTTTACTTTTAAGAGTTTGTTTTCATGTTACTGTTTATTTTGAAGATGAAATATCCCTAAATTAATTTAAATTAATTTAGGGTATTTCTTTTATTAAATACCCTTGATAATATTATTAAACAATAAATTATTATATGGTGTTATAATAATAAACGTTAAATTATTATGGGATAAACATTAAATTATTATATGGAAGTATGGAATATTATTTGGAGGATTTCTTATGTTTAAATACAATTTAAATTAATTAATTATATAGTATTATGAATTTAATAATAAGATTTATAAGTCAATAAATCTTGGGAAAATTATTAAACACTCCAAATATATTATAAAGATTTTAGGAAGTGTTGGAACATTGTTTGGAAATATAAAAGTCAATATAAAATTCTAGAAACCTTAAAGCTTATTAAGCCTTGCTAGAGTTGACTTTTTGAGAATGGTCAAACCAGGCCATGAAACCTATACCAAAAAATAGGTTATGAAAAACCATGAAGATCGATAAAAAGAACGTCAAAAACGGACCATCCTAGCCAAAGTTATGCTGGTTTGAAGTTTAGAGCCAAAATTTCATAAAGTGCCACGTGTCAGCCTCTCGTGCGTCCCAACACTTAGCAGATTTTTACCTCCTTGTTTTTCTCCAGCAAACAACCGATCTTGACCTAACTTGTGACGGCTATATCTTCTTCATCTTTCAATATTTTTCAAAGCCGTCTTCTTTATTCTCTTCTCCTTTGAATCATCTTTACAACCGTAACTCATACAAACCCTAAATCCTTCTACATCAACGGGAAAATTGTTCTCAAGTTGGCACCTTTCACAGTCGTAACCCAGATTTCCAATTCCCTTCGAATTCAGGTAAATTCGTCTAGCCATAAATCCTTCGTTTCTCAACCAAATTTTGATTTCTTTAGCTCGTTGTGTAGATCTCTAATCCGTCTACAATTTTTATGTTTATGCCCAAGCCTTATTCATCACCGTTTGGAAGTTATAGTCGCTCAAAGTTCCTGATTTTTCAGCACATAAAATCATACCGAAACAGAGAGGTAAACTCGTAACTTTCGGGTCAATTTTCTTTCTGTATAATGCGAGTTAGGATTAGTTCTAGTCATCAATGTGTAGATCTAAGTTTCATCTTTCTATTGAGCCAATTAACAAAGCCTAACTCGATCTGTGCAATAACTTATAGATCCTTGAAGTTTGCTTCACGAACTGGTCGGAAGTTCGAGTTTTTCCAGAAAAACGATTTCGAATCGCTTCGATTCGGGCAATTCCGGTGAGTTTCCGATCAATTGCTCCGATAATGTTGTTGGTAGTGTTGTTTTCGACCTAACCCGTGTTTTAATTGAATCAATTACGTACTATATTAAGGGAATTTGTCGGATTTGTGTTCGAATCGAACTCAGAACTAGTAAGAACCCTAACTCTCGAATCAAACTCGAATCTTGATGAATACTGTATTAAAATTGGGGAAATCGGTACCATTAGAACCGGAATTCGATTTCGAATCCATAGAAACAAGAATCGTTGAATTTCGTTCTGTAGATCGAGAGATATAGGTGAATTAGTACTCGGTTTCGATTTGTGTTCTCTGAAGAACTCGCGCAATACGGGCCGTCCGATCTCAGTTAATAAAGATGGACGGCCACGATTAAAACATACGATTTTAAAGTATAAGTTTTTATATTGTTTCCAGGAATAAGCCCTAACTTGTTTAATTAATTTAAGTGCCTTCCCGAATGTATTTTGACTTGAAATTTTAACCACAGATTCCTTATAAAGTCTAGTTTATTTTGATATAAATTAATATGGGTTTTGAGTTTTTAAACGTAAGTTATAATTTTTGCAAGTTTCGGTTATTGTGGAATTATCTGGATAAATTTAAAGGATATCTTTGTGAAATAAAAATTTTATAATATGTCTAAGATGTTATAGTTACTATATATTAAATTTGGGAATTTTTGGACAAAGTTAAATGGGTTTAAAAATTGTATTTGTGAAATTTTCATGAGATTTTCTTATAATTTATGGTTTTTAATTTAACAAAAATTAGGGTATAGTTTGTTAATAAACTTTTAGGGTTTAGGAAATATGAAAAGACTAAATTAATATTTAGTAGCAGTATATTTATAAATATTTTGGTTATTCATTTTTAAGTAAAGTAAAAACTATATATATATGTTTATAATATAGAAAAGGAATAGAAACTTATATTAAATTAAGAAAACTAATTAATCTACATTTCTGATTACTATATAATATGGAAGTTGTATATATACCTATGGAGGTTAAGGGAAGTATTTTATTTTATAAACTTTATGTTATAGGTGGATTTGGTTAAAGGTTAATAATGTAATTAAATACAATAAAACTTCTTAAGGAATGTTTTGGGAAAAACCTAATGTATATATATACTCATGTGAGAGGAATTAAATAGAAGCTTATGTTAAATCAAGGATTTAAATTAATTTACATTTATTCTATTATACAGTTGGGAGTTAATATACTTAACGTTAGCTTGGAAAAATACTTTATTTTATAACCTATTTATATAATACGTTAATAAGTGTAAGGTTAATCGAGGTAATTAAATAAAACTACTTAAATAATGTTTTAATTAAATCCTAGTATAACTATACATATATTAGACATAATTAGAGGAAATAAAATACCTTATCCTATAGGTAATACCTAAGCAAATAAAATGCCTCTTGAAGACTAGATGTGTGTGAGTTGTAAAGGTGATTTAGTTTAATAAATTTCTTAAAGAATGTTCTGAATAAATCTTAATATTTATGGATTTACATATATATTAATATATTGAGAATAGCAGAGGGAAATAACATTTCTTGTGGGAAGAATAATTAGTAGAATGTATATGTGTACCTACTCAACTTTAGGTCTCTAATAAATGTTGTAATAATTAGCCAATGTTAATCTAAAGGTTTAATTAAATTAACCCCATGTCTAAGAGTAAGTAATTTAAAATTACGTTAGTTGTATCTGTTAGACAAGAAAATTCGATGGCGTAGTGGGTTAAGTTTAATCTGGAACTGAGTCGAGGTTGCACGTTCGAAACCTCGCATAATCCTTTTAGGGAACTTAATTAAAACAACGAAAACGTAGCGCGGGCTTGGGCTAACCTACTGGGCCCAAGCCTGTGAACTCCGAAAGCCCACTTTAACAATTCAAAGAGAGTTTGGGCCACTCTCAGGAATAAATTCTAAATCATTCCAAACTAAACGAGATGGGCCTAACAAAGGATTGAGTTAACAAGTCAAGCCCGAACCTCTGTAAGAGAATAATGGTCAACCTGAAACTAGTAATCAGTAAGTGAAGAAGACTGTTAAGTTTACAAGTCTCTTAACTAATCGACACTTGGAATACCTTAATCATAGGTTATTAGTGGGAGTTGCGCTTGCACATTTGATCAAGTTTGGATTATTGCTTCTACACGTACCAGGTACGATTTCTCGTACTCCGAGCTTTTGCTGATTGACTTGTGGAATGTTTTGGAAAACGCTAACTGACTTTAAGAGGAATTTAAAAAAAGAAATAGTTGTGTGACTAACTCAGCTTGTCTGACTAACTGAGCCTTGTATGTGAAACTCACTTGGGTATTGGTTCCTTCCCTTCGGTTGTTCCACTGGACATTGATTACTTGGGGTTTACGCTTCTGCACTCTGTAGGACTGAGTGTTTTGGTATTGCTCTGGGTAGTTGGTGATCTGGTGGGAATTTGGAAAAAGTCATCTTTGGTATTCTTTCTTTGACTCTGGATATTTGTTTCATCCATGAGTGGGGTCGTTGCTGTGACGTGCGCGCGTCTTCATCGGTAAACAGTAAAGGGCTGTATATCCCTTGTCCTGAGAGGACGTAGTTAACAGTAAGGGGCTGTATATCCCCTGTCCTTGATGGACGTTCTTGGCGGTGGGGGCCATCTCTCCCAGTTAGTTTCATTCCATTCTTGAGTTGCTGGTTTTGGTTTTCTCTCATTCATTCCTAGTCCTCGTGACTACATGGGTCTTTCTACTCCAACTTGGAAATGGATCTAACATAAGTAATGATTGTTTACTAATTCTTGGTGTGGTGTTATTTACTAACTTTACTCTTCTGTTATTTGTCTCCTTTGAAATGTTATGATTGACTTGGTGTTTTAAAAGGGTGTTTTGTTTCGCTATTTTGTTTAAGTGCTGTTTTCAAGTTATTGTTTATTCTCAAGTTATATTAAAGTTTTGTTTTAGAGAATCGTACCAGTTCCATTCCAGGGAACTGACTCACCCCTCCCGGGGTGGGCTGCTTGGTTTAATCTTGCAGGTACAAATTATTATACAGGTAACCACGAAGAGTGTGAGTGATTGGGATGGTATTAGGATTTTTGGAGAGGTTGTTGTAATTTATTTATGTTTATTTCATGTTGAGTTTTCTCGAGGTCAGACCGTAGCTTTTGTAAGTTATAAGTTGTAATTGGTGAGGGTTGGTGTCGGGTGTTTGGAACCCGATGGTCTGTACGCCCTTCGTATTTTTATTTCCGCTTTAAATACGCTAAATAGGGGTGTTACAGAAAGTGGTATCAGAGCGTAGTTACGCTTTGAACCCGAGAAAACAAGCCGAGTGAAATACTTAGATTATAGGTGCACTTAAAACTGGGGAACCGGGGTAGAATTGGGAAGTGAGGATTCCAGAAAGGCGCGTGACCTTTACCCCATACTTATGTATTTACATTTCACTGCACGTACCTACGAACCGTCCTTAGGACGTTATAAAAATTACCTACTTTACTACATAGACATTTAGACTCAACAATACGCCTCTGAGTAACGAATGTCAATATCAGCTAAATGTCGGGAAGAAGAGGAAGAGGAGCAGGTTCCTCAGGAGCAGGATCTTCAGGAGGCCTTGGACCCGACGCTGTCACTCCAGAGGTCATAGCTCAGATAGTGACGGCTGCACTAGCTCAGCAGCAGGCTCAGATCCCACAGCCGCCACCACCACCACCTAATGGACCCCGAGAGTTCAACTGGCTGAAGGCAGTCAATGACCTTCGCCCTCCAACTTATGAAGGCCAGCCGGAACCGAAGACCTTAGAGAAGTACATCGACGAGATGCAGAAGGCCTTCACCTCTATGCACGTTCCAGCTAATCGCCAGGTGGACATAGCGGCCTACTTCCTTCAGGGACCCGCGCACCGATGGTGGCAGACTGCCAGAGCCGAGCTGACGGCCCAGGCGAACTTTGACTTTCAGGCATTTCTAGTGGCCTTGAGAGCTAAATTCTACCCATCTTACCTCCAGAAGAGGATGAGGAGCGAGTTCGAGCAGCTGAAGCAAGGAAATTCCTCTGTTGCTGACTACTATAACAAGTTCGTGGAATTACTTGCTGTGATTGGAGAGGGAGCTTACGCTCCGAGGTACCTGGTGGATAAATTCCATTCTGGCTTGGACTTCAGGATCATGAACATGATCGGTTCCACCAGAGGGATGACCTTACAGGTAAGGAACATGATTTAGAAAATTTGGTATGCTAAGATTCTCCATTAACATGTATTGTAACGACAGGAACTAGCTGAGGACGCAAACGATTGCGAGACCACTATTGCCTATCAAAATTCTGTGCTAGGCAAGAGGAGGAGTGACAATGGAGGAAGAGATGGGAGAGGACCCCCTCAGACTCACGAAAGGAGGGGCAAATTTTTCAAGGGGGGGAATGAGAAGGCCATCGTCCCTTCTAACGCTAATGCTAAACCTCTTCGCCACGAACCACCTAAGGGTGAGAAAGGTTGGATTCTACAATATGTTACATTTTATTTTCCTATCTCGTTACTAACTCTGACCCGGAACAGGAAATCAATTCGTGAGAAGGTACTTCTGTAAGTGGTGTAAGAAGGACCACCCGGGCAAGGATTGTAAGGGAAACCTGGTGAATTGCAACTACTGTGGCAAGATGGGGCACAGATCGTTTGAATGCATCATGAACCCGGACTCCAGGAGATACAAGCCACGCACCGGGTCAGCGGCTGAAGCCCCACCTACTAACACTAATGGAGGAGGAGGTAGAGGTAGTACGGGAGGTGCTGGACCATCTACCAACCGCCCTGCCCAGACACAGAGGCCGGGACAGAACTACCCTCAGAGGCCAGGCAAAGCACCGGTCCTCAACCTGGTGGACCGGGTGGAAGCAGCGAGGGATGACCTGAGTTCATATGGTGAGGAATACCTTCCTATCGAAGGAGCTTAGACTTTTATTCCATTCTTGTTTCTATAGACTCATGTTTCTTCGTATTGTAAAGGGATGAACTACAAATCCCTCCTTCCTTTATATTTTTGTTCGAAACCAAGTTGTGAACCTTATCCTAAACTGCTTAATAAGAATCATTGTTTTCATTCAGCTTTTGATATTTGCTTTCCCATATTACCTATCTCCACACCCAACATCCCCTTTGAAGCCAAACCACACCCACCAGAGAAATGTGAGGTCTTGAGACCCGGGATGATCTTACTACGAGAGTACCTGACCCCAGCAGTCCAGTATGCATTGATCCTCAAGATCAGGGAGTTAGGTGTGAAGGAAGGGAATTTTTACACTCCTACCTTCAAGAATGGTTCAACCATGAAGTTGAAGCTCATGTGCTTAGGCAAGAAGTGGAACCACACCACCAAAAGCTATGAAGAGGCGGAGGTGCCACCGATCCCGGAGGAGTTGCAGACCATCATTGGAGCTGCAGTGAAGATCGCACAAGAATTGGAGGATGAGCCCGTCCCAGACATAACCTCAGACGTCTGCATCATCAACTTTTATGGGAAAGAAGGTAAGCTAGGGTTGCATCAAGATAAGGATGAATCCCTAGAATCCATCACCAGAGGAGTTCCAGTGGTTTCCATATCACTTGGAGACGACGTTCCTATTCGGTGACCAGAAGAGGATGGACCTCGCTACCAAGATCATCCTAAAGTCAGGTGATGTACTGATCTTTGGAGGGGCAGCTAGACTCATCTACCATGGAGTGAAGAGAATCAAACCCAACACAGCCCCCACATCCATTATTAACCAGACTCACCTGAAACCTGGCAGATTGAACCTGACCTTTAGACAGATCTAGCTATGTATTTTACAATTCAGCATTGTAATCATTAAACTACTCAAGCTTGCAATAAGAATGGAAATACTAAGAATTCATTTCTTCATGTAGGCGCTGGAAATTTTGAGATCAAGCTGAATGTGTTGAACCAGGCTCAAGCAAAGAGCAATGGAATGGTCATCACAGGTATAAACGTTAACCCTGAGTAATTACCTTGGAACGTTTACCCAAAATCTTAAAAACCTATTCTACAATTTCAGGAACGTTCCTAGTTAATGGAGTGGAGGCCACAGTCCTGTTTGATTCTGGTGCCTCCCACTCCTTCATATCACAAGCGTTTCATGATAAGATCGATGCTTCGACCGAGGATATCCACGACTGCTCAGTCTTGCTGCCATCCAAAGAACGGATCAAGTGTAGTAAGCAGTGCAAGAATTTGAGCATACACATCAAGGGAGCGGACTTCCTTCTGGATGCCATAGTCTTCCCTGGCATGGGATTTGACATTATTGTGGGCATGGACACGCTACAGCGGTATCGAGGCAGACTACATTGTGCAGAGCACCGTCTCCTCCTGAAGTCAGCTACAGGGACCACCGTGTCGTACCGAATGCAGCCTAAGCAGCCGACTGTGAAGGTTGTATCGGCTCTATCCCTGATGAAGGAGGTATCCAAGGGCGCGACTGCTTACTACTGTTATGCCCAGGATCTGAGGACGGATCCGAAGTTCCAGAGCAATGTTCCCATTGTGTCGGAGTACCCCGACGTTTTTCCAGAGGAGCTACCTGGACTACCACCGCTGAGAGAGGTCGAATTCAATATTGACCTCATACCTGGTACGGGACCGATTGCTAAGGCTCCCTACCGGATGGGCCCTGCAGAGATGGTTGAGTTGAAGAAACAGCTGCAGGAGCTACTAGATAAAGGTTTCATCAGACCCAGTGTCTCACCTTGGGGTGCACCAGTGCTTTTCGTCAAGAAGAAGGACGGAAGCATGAGACTCTGCATTGACTATAGAGAGTTGAACAATGTCACGATCAAGAACAAGTACCCACTGCCCAGGATCGAGGACTTGTTCGACCAGCTGAGGGGAGCCAAGGTGTTCTCCAAGATCGACCTGCGTTCCGGATATCATCAGATAGCTGTAGCTGAGCCAGACATAGAAAAGACAGCCTTCCGGACCAGATACGGCCACTATGAGTTCACAGTAATGCCGTTTGGACTGACTAATGCACCGGCGAGATTTATGGACTTGATGCAGAGAGTCTTCCAAGCACAGTTGGATAAGTCGGTGGTCGTATTCATAGACGACATTCTGATCTTCTCCAAGAGCAAAGAAGAACATGAGCGGCATTTGAGGACAGTTTTGGAGACTCTGAGGGAGACAGCTGTACGCCAAGTTCAGCAAGTGTGAATTTTGGCTGGACAAGGTGTCATTCCTTGGACACGTGATCTCGGCTGAGGGAGTTTCTGTAGACCCAGCTAAGATCGAGGCAGTGAAGAGCTGGCATAGGCCTCGTACTGTGACGGAGATACGGAGTTTCCTTGGGTTGGCTGGCTACTACAGACGTTTTGTGAAGGATTTCTCCAGGCTAGCCAAGCCCTTGACTTCACTGATGAAGAAGGATAGCCCGTTCGTATGGACAGAGGCTTGTGAGGTCTCCTTTCAGGCGCTGAAGGACGCCCTGACTACAGCTCCAGTGTTGACAATTCCCGAGGGGAACGAGGGGTACGAAGTATATTGTGATGCTTCAGGCAGAGGGATTGGTGGAGTACTAATGCAGCATGGCCGAGTGGTAGCTTATGCTTCTAGACAGCTGAAGAAGCACGAAGAAAATTACCCTACACACGACCTTGAGCTCCTCGCCATAGTCTTCGCCTTGAAGATCTGGCGACATTACTTGTATGGAGCCACAGTCCGGATTATGACAGACCATAAAAGTCTGAAGTACATCTGGACCCAGAAGGAGCTGAACCTGAGACAGCGACGATGGGTCGAGCTACTGGCTGATTATGACATCAATCTCCAGTACACCGAGGGTAAAGGGAATGTCGTGGCAGACGCTCTGAGCAGGAGAGCACACTCACTCCTAGCCTTGATAGAGACGACCACGATAGCTGAGGAGATATACGCAGCCCAGGACAGAGATGTATACCTACAGGGCATCAGGCGGAAATTAGCAGACGGTTTGACTGATGGTCTGAAGTATGAGTATGAGCTAGACAGTGAGGGACACCTTCGAGTCAGAGGCAGACTCTGCGTTCCTCAGGATGCGACAGAACTCCAGACCAGGATTCTTTCTGAGGCTCATTCCTCTACGCTATCAGTACACCCTGGAGCCACCAAGATGTACAAGGACTTGAAACAATTATTCTGGTGGAGCGGGATGAAGAGGGATGTAGCGGATTTCGTCTCTCGGTGCCTCACCTGTCAGAAGGTGAAGTTTGAGCATCGTCGACCAGGAGGCCAGATTCAGTCACTACCAGTACCGTGCTGGAAATTTGATGATATCAGCATGGACTTTGTGGTCTCTTCCTCCAGCTAGAGGGGGACTGAATTCCATTTGGGTGATAGTCGATAGGTTGACCAAGACAGCTAGGTTTATACCTATCAAGGACACATGGAAGGTGCCCAAGCTAGCTGAGGTTTTCACCACAGAGCACATCCGGTACCATGGAGTACCGAAGACGATCGTCTCCGATCGTGACACTCGTTTCCTCAGCAGATTTTGGCGTCAGGTGCAGGAGGCGTTTGGGACTCAGCTACGCCTCAGCACAGCTTTTCACCCACAGACTGATGGGCAGACTGAGAGGACGATTCAGACATTGGAGGATATGTTGCGAGCAGTCGCTCTAGACTATCAGGGGAGTTGGGTAGAGCGTCTACACCTGGTAGAGTTCTCCTATAATAACTCTTACCATTCATCTATCGGCATGGCACCTTTCCAGGCTCTATATGGCAGGCCGTGCCGGACTCCCTTGTCATGGAGTGATCCTTCTGAGGCAGTCCTAATTGGGCCCGAATATATTCAGACACTGCAGGATGACGTCAGAGTTATTCAGCAGCACATGAGGGCAGCGCAGTCCAGACAGAAATCCTATGGGGATCAGCGCACCAGAGAGCTTGAGTTTAAGGTTGATGACATGGTCTTCTTACGAGTGTCCCCGATGAGAGGCATCTTCAGATTTGGGATGAAGGGGAAACTAAGCCCTAAGTATGTCGGCCCGTACAGGATTACGGAGCGAGTGGGCCCAGCTGCATACAGATTAGATTTACCAGCAGAGTTGGGGAAGGTACACGATGTTTTCCATGTATCTCAGCTGAAGAAGTATATGCCTGACCCTTCTCACGTACTGCAGCCGGAGAGATTGGAGATAGAGCCTACACTGAGATATGAAGAGACTCCTATTCGGATCTTGGACACGAAGGTCCGCGAAACGAGAGGCAGATCAGTTAAGCTAGTGAAGGTTCTTTGGGAACACCATGGGGTCGAGGAAGCTACTTGGGAGACTGAGGACTCCATGAGAATGAAGTACCCCCATCTTTTTACATGATAGTCCCCTATGTTGTTAGTCTATATCAGTAGAGGTACGAGGGCGTACCTTAGCTTCTTTTAGGGGGAACTGGAGCATAATCCTCCTTCGTTACCTCATCCAGATTATGCCCGGTTGTTTTACTAATAGGATGAAGGAGAAGTGTATGTATGTATTTGAGTTACTCGTATGTGATTTATGATTTCTATTTATGAAATATTTTGGTACTTTCCGGTTCAGTATGATTCTGAGTACCTTGTGTGAAATTGGAATAGGAATGGTTGGAAATTAAAGGTTTGGTATGGAAGATACAATTGGGAATGCTTATTGGAACTGTTAGTAGATTTTAAACTTCGGGTCGAAGTTTCTTTTAAGGGGGATCTACTGAAATATCCCTAAATTAATTTAAATTAATTTAGGGTATTTCTTTTATTAAATACCCTTGATAATATTATTAAACAATAAATTATTATATGGTGTTATAATTAAACGTTAAATTATTATGGGATAAACATTAAATTATTATATGGAAGTTATGGAATATTATTTGGAGGATTTCTTATGTTTAAATACAATTTAAATTAATTAATTATATGGTATTATGAATTTAATAGAAAATTTATAAGTCAATAAATCTTGGGAAAATTATAAACACTCCAATATATTATAAAGATTTTAGAAGTGTTGGAACATTGTTTGAAATAAAAGTCAATATAAAATTCTAGAAACCTTAAAGCTTATTAAGCCTTGCTAGAGTTGACTTTTTGAGAATGGTCAAACCAGGCCATGAAACCTATACCAAAAATAGGTTATGAAAAACCATGAAGATCGATAAAAAGAACGTCAAAAACGGACCATCCTAGCCAAAGTTATGCTGGTTTGAAGTTTAGAGCCAAAATTTCATAAAGTGCCACGTGTCAGCCTCTCGTGTGTCCCAACACTTAGCTGATTTTACCTCCTTGTTTTTCTCCAGCAAACAACCGATCTTGACCTAACTTGTGACGGCTATATCTTCTTCATCTTTCAATATTTTTCAAAGCCGTCTTCTTTATTCTCTTCTCCTTTGAATCATCTTTACAACCGTAACTCATACAAACCCTAACCTTCTACATCAACGGGAAAATCGTTCTCAAGTTGGCACCTTTCACAGTCGTAACCCAGATTTCCAATTCCCTTCGAATTCAGGTAAATTCGTCTAGCCATAAATCCTTCGTTTCTCAACCAAATTTTGATTTCTTTAGCTCGTTGTGTAGATCTCTAATCCGTCTACAATTTTATGTTTATGCCCAAGCCTGATTCATAACCGTTTGGAAGTTATAGTCGCTCAAAGTTCCGATTTTTCAGCACATAAAATCATACCGAAACAGAGAGGTAAACTCGTAACTTTCGGGTCAATTTTCTTTCTGTATAATGCGAGTTAGGATTAGTTCTAGTTATCAATGTGTAGATCTAAGTTTCATCTTTCTAATGAGCCCAAACAAAGCCTAACTCGATCTGTGCAATAACTTATAGATCCTGAAGTTGCTTCCGAACTGGTCGGAAGTTCGAGTTTTTCCAGAAAAACGATTTCGAATCGCTTCGATTCGGGCAGTTCCGGTGAGTTTCCGATCAATTGCTCCGATAATGTTGTTGGTAGTGTTGTTTTCGACCTAACCCGTGTTTTAATTGAATCAATTACGTACTATATTAGGGAATTTGTCGGATTTGTGTTCGAATCGAACTCAGAACTAGTAAAACCCTAACTCTCGAATCAATCGAATCTTGATGAATACTGTATTAATTGGGGAAATCGGTACCATTAGAACCGGAATTCGATTTCGAATCCATAGAAACAAATCGTTGAATTTCGTTCTGTAGATCGAGAGATATAGGTGAATTAGTACTCGGTTCGATTTGTGTTCTCTGAAGAACTCGCGCAATACGGCCGTCCGATCTCAGTTAATAAAGATGGACGGCCACGATTAAAACATACGATTTTAAAGTATAAGTTTTTATATTGTTTCCAGGAATAACCCTAACTTGTTTAATTAATTTAAGTGCCTTCCCGAATGTATTTTGACTTGAAATTTTAACCACAGATTCCTTATAAAGTCTAGTTTATTTTGATATAAATTAATATGGGTTTTGAGTTTTTAAACGTAAGTTATAATTTTTGCAAGTTTCGGTTATTGTGGAATTATCTGGATAAATTTAAAGGATATCTTTGTGAAATAAAAATTTTATAATATGTCTAAGATGTTATAGTTACTATATATTAAATTTGGGAATTTTTGGACAAAGTTAAATGGGTTTAAAAATTGTATTTGTGAAATTTTCATGAGATTTTCTTATAATTTATGGTTTTTAATTTAACAAAAATTAGGGTATAGTTTGTTAATAAACTTTTAGGGTTTGGAAAATATGAAAAGACTAAATTAATATTTAGTAGCAGTATATTTATAAATATTTTGGTTATTCATTTTTAAGTAAAGTAAAAACTATATATATATATGTTTATAATATAGAAAAGGAATAGAAACTTATATTAAATTAAGAAAACTAATTAATCTACATTTCTGATTACTATATAATATGGAAGTTGTATATATACCTATGGAGGTTAAGGGAAATATTTTATTTTATAAACTTTATGTTATAGGTGGATTTGGTTAAAGGTTAATAATGTAATTAAATACAATAAAACTTCTTAAGGAATGTTTTGGGAAAACCTAATGTATATATATACTCATGTGAGAGGAATTAAATAGAAGCTTATGTTAAATCAAGGATTTAAATTAATTTACATTTATTCTATTATACAGTTGGGAGTTAATATACTTAACGTTAACTTGGAAAAAAATACTTTATTTTATAACCTATTTATATAATACGTTAATAGGTGTAAGGTTAATCGAGGTAATTAAATAAAACTACTTAAATAATGTTTTAATTAAATCCTAGTATAACTATACATATATTAGACATAATTAGAGGAAATAAAATACCTTATCCTATAGGTAATACCTAAGCAAATAAAATGCCTCTTGAAGACTAGATGTGTGTGAGTTGTAAAGGTGATTTAGTTTAATAAATTTCTTAAAGAATGTTCTGGATAAATCTTAATATTTATGGATTTACATATATATTAATATATTGAGAATAGCAGAGGGAAATAACATTTCTTGTGGGAAGAATAATTAGTAGAGTGTATATGTACCTACTCAACTTTAGGTCTCTAATAAATGTTGTAATAATTAGCCAACGTTAATCTAAAGGTTTAATTAAATTAACCCCATGTCTAAGAGTAAGTAATTTAAAATTACGTTAGTTGTATCTGTTAGACAAGAAAATTCGATGGCGTAGTGGGTTAAGTTTAATCTGGAACTGAGTCGAGGTTGCACGTTCGAAACCTCGCATAATCCTTTTAGGGAACTTAATTAAAACAACGAAAACGTAGCGCGGGCTTGGGCTAACCTACTGGGCCCAAGCCTGTGAACTCCGAAAGCCCACTTTAACAATTCAAAGAGAGTTTGGGCCACTCTCAGGAATAAATTCTAAATCATTCCAAACTAAACGAGATGGGCCTAACAAAGGATTTAGTTAACAAGTCAAGCCCAAACCTCTGTAAGAGAATAATGGTCAACCTGAAACTAGTAATCAGTAAGTGAAGAAGACTGTTAAGTTTACAGTCTCTTAACTAATCGACACTTGGAATACCTTAATCATAGGTTATTAGTGGGAGTTGCACTTGCACATTTTCAAGTTTGGATTATTGCTTCTACACGTACCAGGTACGATTCTCGTACTCCGATTTTCTGATTGACTTGTGTGTTTTGGAAAACGCTAATTGACTTTAAGAGGAATTTAAAAAAAAAATGGTTGTGTGACTAACTCAGCTTGTCTGACTAACTGAGCCTTGTATGTGAAACTCACTTGGGTATTGGTTCCTTCCCTTCGGTTGTTCCACTGGACGTTGATTACTTGGGGTTTACGCTTCTGCACTCTGTAGGACTGAGTGTTTTGGTATTGCTCTGGGTAGTTGGTGATCTGGTGGGAATTTGGAAAAAGTCATCTTTGGTATTCTTTCTTTGACTCTGGATATTTGTTTCATCCATGAGTGGGGTCGTTGCTGTGACGTGCGCGCGTCTTCATCGGTAAACAGTAAAGGGCTGTATATCCCTTGTCCTGAGAGGACGTAGTTAACAGTAAGGGGCTGTATATCCCCTGTCCTTAATGGACGTTCTTGGCGGTGGGGGCCATCTCTCCCAGTTGGTTTCATTCCATTCTTGAGTTGCTGGTTTTGGTTTTCTCTCATTCATTCCTAGTCCTCGTGACTACATGGGTCTTTCTACTCCAACTTGGAAATGGATCTAACATAAGTAATGATTGTTCACTAATTCTTGGTGTGGTGTTATTTACTAACTTTACTCTTCTGTTATTTGTCTCCTTTGAAATGTTATGTTTGACTTGGTGTTTTAAAAGGGTGTTTTGTTTCGCTATTTTGTTTAAGTGTTGTTTTCAAGTTATTGTTTATTCTCAAGTTATATTAAAGTTTTGTTTTAGAGAATCGTACCAGTTCCATTCCAGGGAACTGACTCACCCCTCCCGGGGTGGGCTGCTTGGTTTAATCTTGCAGGTACAAATTATTATACAGGTAACCACGAAGAGTGTGAGTGATTGGGATGGTATTAGGATTTTTGGAGAGGTTGTTGTAATTTATTTATGTTTATTTCATGTTGAGTTTTCTCGAGGTCAGACCGTAGCTTTTGTAAGTTATAAGTTGTAATTGGTGAGGGTTGGTGCCGGGTGTTTGGAACCCGATGGTCTGTACGCCCTTCGTATTTTTATTTCCGCTTTAAATACGCTAAATAGGGGTGTTACAGAAGAGTTATGTTTTATAAGTTTGTTTTTGGAGAATTGTATCAGTTCCATTCCAGGGAAATGACCCGCCCCTTTTGGGGTGGGCTGCTTGGTTTCATCTTGCAGGTACGAATTGATTTACAGGTGGCCACGAAGAGAATGAGCGTTTGGGATGGGACTAGGTTTTGTGGAGAGTTAATGTGTTTAATTTCTATTATGTTTGTGTTAAGTTTTTCTCGAGTTCAGACCGTAGCTTTTGTAGATTGTAAGTTGTATTTGGTGAGGTTTGGTGCCGGGTGTTTGGAACCCGATGGTCTGTAATCGCCTTAGAGTTTTATTTCCGCTGTATTTATGGTTAATAGGGGCGTTACACTTGTTCCTCTGTTTGGTTTTTAAGAGTTTCTTTCCAAGTTGCTATATTGTTTAAAGATTATGTTTTAATTTTCTGTTATGAGGATTGTACCAGTTCCATTCCAAGGAACCGACTCACCCCTCCCGGGGTGGGCTGCTTGGTTTTATCTTGCAGGTATGAGTTGTTATACAGGTGGCCATGAAGAGTATGAGTGATTGGGGTGGGAATTAGGGTCTGTGGAGCGTTGGTGTATTTTTCTATTGTTAGGTTTATGTTATGTTTTCTCGAGTTCAGACCGTAGCATTTATAATTTATAAGTTGTAATTAGTGAGGTTTGGTGTCGGGTGCTTGAAACCCGATGATCTGTAATCACCTTAGTATTTTACTTTCCGCTGCATTTATGTTAAATAGGGGTGTTACATTGAATTATATAATTCCATTGTTTTATGTAACTCCTTATATCATGACATTAAGCCTTAATGATTTAATGTTACATATTGAAATTCCCCACCTTATTATTAACTCCATCATACTTTATTTAATTCCTTAATCATGTTATATAATCTTATAACATTCCAATTACTCATACACCATTTGTATGAATTATAAAACCTCACAATATTCATAACAATCCCATTATTTTATATGAAATACAAACTCCCTTTAGTTTGAATTATTCTCACATATTAACTCTTAGATCATATATCTAATGTTATTTACTATGGTTCCCAGCCATATAAATACCAAGGTTAATTTATAACATTCTAAACCTTGGTATATAATTTATATACCTTATAACATATTCATATATTCCATATGAATTATAAAATTCCTATACTTACTACTAACTCCATAAATTGACATTATGATTATAGTCTAAATGCTTTGTCATATAAATCCTCAACCTTATAATATAACAACCCTTAATAACTCCCTAATTCTCGGCATATGTAACACCCCATCTCATAAATCCATTCTCAAACTCATAAACCTCCAACCAATTATATTAACAACACAGCGGAATTCTTTACAACAGTTGGTGTTACCGCCGTTAGTCACCCACGTGACCAACTAGGCATACTAAATACTCCAAGATCTAGCTACGGTCTGATGGACCCGAATATACCGAACATCAATGTATACTTAACCTTTACCAATACATATCCTCAGTACAAATATTTCACATCCTATTACATTTACTAACATCTCATACCATTTACTAAACGAGTGTACATGCACAACTCGTATAACTAAAAGAAAACAACCCAGAGTAATTCTACCCGATCCTACTCTCAGGACGGTCATCTTCTGTCATTCACCTGAAAAATATAAATAGTTGCCCCCGAGGGGGTCAACACCTTTGCTGGTATGATTCTCTTATAGCCCCCAAGCTAACGGGGCTACGATGACTAATTGCTGATAGCATGAAGTTGATTAGATACACAACATAAGTAAGAAGTGCAATAAACAACAAAGCCACATATGAACAAACATAGTTCACACACAATGAACGTCTTAAAAGTGTTCCCTTAATTGGTGAGTTAATCATTTAACTCCTTAAGTTATTATTCCTCTGAATCTCAGTCCATTCTTATCTTACCTCAGTCTTAATCCTTATCTCGGTCTCAATATACCCACCGTTCTTTAATTAGAATTGGTTGTATCTTATTTCAAATCTTATATCAAATAAGACAACCGTTCTTTATTTTGAATGGTTGTTCCTTAATTCATTGTTTATCTTGTCGGGTCCAAAGTAACCCTAACCAATGAGTTATCAGCTTCATTGGTTTACATAAACAATATTTGTTAGAATTAGTTGAGATTTAGGTAGATCCCACCACACCATCTCAGTAATGCCTCCCGCCTCGAACAGAAATCGAGGTGACCGAGTCTTTATGTCGACTCTAGGCGACGAGTCCGAAGACAAGTCATATTTGGAAGTCGGGATCAGATAAGAGTACCGACCTCCCCCAATACACATGTGCCGGTACCATTCCGGATTCCTCACTCCCCCCAAGTTCTAATTAGTAGAATTCTCAAGTCAAAGTTTGTTAGTTGACCTCTTTCGGTTTCTAAGAAAACAATATTTGTGAGTGTTCCTTATCCTCACACAATTCTTTACTAAACATTGTTAGTAAGTTCTCAAGGTAAGTTGTGTTAGTGCATCACAATCACACAACAAACATAATATTCCGGTTCCATGCTTTATCTTGTTTAGTCGGCACACATGAACAAATAGCACACATGCCAAGGGACACCTCGTTAGCAAGCAGGCTACAAGAAAACCATACCTTTCACTATGGTTTTACTTTTACTGGGTCACTTCTTGTTCCTCGGTTCACACGTGTTCCTCTGATAATGTTTCAAACATTGATATTAATATCAAGCTTATACGTTACGTAACTTACTACTCCCGTACTTACCCCGTTGTCCCGTTGTCCCATTATCCTTAGTTTTACTTAAGCGTTAATTTAAGCTCTTACTTCTCACTCACTTCTAGCACATGTTTATACTTCTTAAGACCATTTCAAGTCACCAAACAACTCCTAAACATCAACCAAAGCCAATACTAATCAATCCCCCACCTTTAGGACACTTTAAAACACTCACGGTGCATTTCTGGGGGTGGTCTGGGACTTGGTCCGTACCCTAAGTCCAGGACCAATTGGAGACTAAACTTTCGGCTAAAAATCATGGGTGGTCCGGGACCTTACATGGGGACTAAGTCCCGGACCAAATGTAGTGTGCAGTCTCGGCCGGGACTTTGTCCAAGGACCAAGTCCCGAACCTTGCTAAAACCTGCTTCTAAGGTAAATTTTCAACTCCTAATCAACCCTTAATCCACACTTAATATTTCCCTAATCATTCCACAAGTTTTATACATAATTAAGCACCTTAAAACATGCTCTAAACCTCTCCAAATCATTGGTCAAATCCCTACTCCAATTCTTGCTCAACTTCACAAATTCTAATCCTCATATTCTTGCATTTTTGCACACTTGTGCATTTCTACTTCTTCTCATCATTCCTAACTTGAACATATATATATATATATATATATATATATATATATATATATATATATATAGATATATGCATTACTAATCATATTCTTAACACCTTAACCTTGTTCCTCATCCAACTCACAAACACTTAGCCTTACCCACACCCTTACTCCTTCAACTTGACCATTCTAAATTCCTTTTAAGCATTTCCATCTTCTTTACTCAGTTTTCTCTCCATTAACATGGTTATACAATCTTATCCATTCTTAAACATTTCCTTGACAAGTTACTACATCCTCTTATAGTTTTCACCTAAACTTCTCAAAACATTTTTACAACATCCTCCTATAAACTTTTGTTCCATCCAAAACATATTTTATATCTCAACCATGGTGTTTTTAATCCACCCATTCAACCTCAAACTCTTCCTAATAAACACTAGGTCATCCTAATCCTCAAGAACACTTTAGTTAAGTCATTTCTACCTAAACCTCCTTTAGTGCTTCCTAGCACAACCTAGGTCATAACACTCACAACCACTACTTAAAACATTTGGTTTCCACTAAAATTTTGCCAGAGCCTCTCTAGTATATCATCATGCCCAAACACATAGTGTTTCATCCCTTAACAACTCAAGGCAATCCAATCCTCAATAGATGTTCTCAAAACACCAATTACACTCATATACATTAATTCACATTACAATGCATAAACCTTAAATTGCATAGCACTAAGGCTCTTAAATGACATGGATATTAGGCCCTTAAATGACATGAATTTAAACACTAAATTTCCCTCATATATTGGCCTTCAACCTGCAATTACACCCATCAATGTCATAGTAGTCATAATGCTCTTAAAATCCACCTTAAGCTTATCTTACTAACTCATTTCCATTTGCTGCTTAGTCACAAGTTCACAAGCTTGTTTAAATTCTTTTTCCTAGGTTATATCACCCATTACATAATGTAAGCTTTAAGCTACATTTAGTACTTATCTAAATACCACCCCTTAAACAATTAAAACACCTTAAGGTAAGTTATTTACCTTGTTTTTCAAACTTTTCTCTCAACTTTCTCCTTAGGTTTTCTTGGATGATTCTCGGCCAAGGACTTCAATTCTCTTTCCAATGTTCTAATATACATTCAAATAATCTAATGAGTAATAAGCATCATGCCTAAACTCATAGAATTCAATCCTAGGTTAAAATGTGTTTTAAGGCATTAAAAATGGATGTTTACCTTGGAGTTTCAAGATGAACTTGGTAATGAATCAAGGAGGACCTCCCCTAGTCCTTTAAAGATTGGAATGAGCTAGTTCAAGGAATAAAATAAAGCTCCATGAGAAGGTAATTTTCGGTTATATGTAAAAATGGAGGAAAGTTTATTTTTCTTTCACTTTCCTTACCTTGGATGAATGAAGAAGCAAATGAGCTCTTCAAACTTGATTTTCCCCCTTCAATGGAGTTTCTTAATGGCATCAAACTTAAGCTTTTGATGTTTTGAAAAGATAGGATTGAAGGGCTTGCTCTAACTAAGAGTAATTTATGCTTACTTTTTG
This sequence comes from Limonium bicolor, assembly GCA_023374045.1. Classification (NCBI taxonomy): domain Eukaryota; kingdom Viridiplantae; phylum Streptophyta; class Magnoliopsida; order Caryophyllales; family Plumbaginaceae; genus Limonium; species Limonium bicolor. The sequence continues at coordinate 295,012,631 of CM041778.1, forward strand.
ATTTGGAGCTAAAATGAGTATTTGGTGAGAAAATGAAGATGGATGTGCCATGGCTGTAGCTTGGAAGGTTTTGGAGCAGAGAGGAGAAGAATAACACGGTGGGGAAGGTGGGAAATGAAGAAGAGAGGAGAGAGAGAAGGCAAAGTAAGACATATGCTTTAACAAAGGTAAATAGTCATTTTCTTATTTTCCTTCTTATTTTCTAACATGGCTGGCATATGGTGGTGACTCACCATCCTTAAAACCGGCCCCCTCCTTCTTCATGAGATATTTGTGTCCTTTGTTGACCAAGTAATTAACCAAAGTTGACTAAAGCTTAATTAGGGCACTATTTGGTTACTATTCACAATTAGTAACCATATTTGAGAAATTTTTGGTTTCCCATTGATTTAGGATTCCTAATGTGATACTAAGTAGTACACAAGTTGATTAATACATAATCTTGGTCAACTAGCCACTCAAAACTCATTTCTAAGACAATTTCTCAAAAAGGTGCTCTAAGGAGTCTTAAAGCACATTTTGTGTTTTACCTAGTTTTTGAGCTTTGTTTTCTTTGGTAATTGATTTAAAATGTCCATTATCATGTTATTAAGGTCTTAGATTGATATTTGGGTGCTAATCCAAGTTACTCCAAGCTTAAAGCATGTTTTTGCTTAAATTGCTCTTATGGCGTTTCCTTGTATTTTCTTTGGTTTAGATTGTCTACCAATGGTTCTAAGGCATGTTTTAGCCTTACTATACATAACTTGATGTTTAATTATCATACTTAGGTTTGGGGTATTTCAGCATAGCACTCTAATTTTCCTTAATTACATTTTTTTGCCACAAATGTTATTTAAATTTACAATATCATTATATACCATATATTATAATCCTAACTCCTTATTTAAATCAACTAAAGGTGGTATGAGAAATTTACTTATTATAAGAGAAGGACTTGAACTTATAAGAGGAAATTTACTTGTTACTGTATAAGTTTAAAAGACGAACAAATTGGAAATACATTAGATTTATATTATAAAATTGATAGAGAAAACTTAATGGGAAATGGAAAGAATCCAATAACTATACATTACTCAGCAATATATGCTTTTACAAATTCAAACTATGGAAATATATATATGAGAATAAACCTTATATAGAATTAAGTGAAGAATTTGAAGATATTGGAACCAGTATCCAACCACAAATAGCAAAAGCCATGACTCCTGAAGAATTTCAATTAACTATTAATAAGAATGCCCCAAGAATTAATAATACTACGTGTAGTATTTCAAATATCCCTCAGATAGAGTTCAAAGATAATAGTATACAAATAGGAAGAAGTATGTCAACAAATAGTTTTCCAAGATTAAAACAAAAAGAGATAATAAATAATTTTAGTATAAATAATGACACTTACTATAATGACAAAGAATAGAGTAACAATGTTATAATAGATACAGGAGCTTTTAAAAATTATGTCAAGGAAATCGAAGGTTTAACGGTAATATTAGGAGACACTTATAGGTTTAGAGATAATAACTCAAAATATAGAGTTCTAAATACTTAAACTGAGATTCCATTAAAAATAGGAGATATAAAATTATCAGTTACCTGTCTAGTAGATCCAGCCCAGACAAGTGATGACTTATTATTATGAATGACTTTCTTGAGAAGTCCAGATGAATACCATATTACACGCAATAAAATAATAATAAGACATAAAGGAAAAACAGCGATAGCAACCATCAAAGAATGAATCAAAGTTATGAAAAAAAAAAAAGAATGAATCAAAGTGTTAATATTGAACTTTAATGGAAGAAACCAATATTACGACTAGTGCTCGTCTAATTAAAGACCATATTATTCCAAAAGCAAAAATAAAAGTAACAAAACCTTTACCTATATATAGTTTTAATTATGAAGAAAGTTTTATAACTCATTTTATGGAAAACTTAAAAATTGTTTTACGATCTAAACTAGTCTGAATACCATTAATATATATAAATAATCAAATGAAATGTGATATAATTCTTGGAAATAACTTTCTCCAATAATTCCAATCATATTATCAAACATACTATAATATTAGATTGAAAACATCTTGTAATCATTATATCATTTTGCCACGAACACTTAAACCTTACAGAGTTACAGCTGAGCGTGGTGAGGATAGTAGTATTACAAAATGTTGTTTAGAGAAGGTATAAATTGTCCAATAACATTAGCATTACAAGATAGTAGGTTATTAGATACAAGAGATGGAAACGTTGGGATAATAACAATAAATTTAGCATACAAAAAATTTACTTGTTATCCAAAATACTGAAGCATCACTTTGTAATATTAATTTATCATCTTTATCTGGTAGCCTTAACTTTGGTAATTTTTTGCAGTGTTCTTTCAATTGTTTAACTATTTCTATATGTTCATTACTCCATCCTTTTTTATTCTTTTTTCTTATTAATTGTTGAATTGGTAATTTTATTTGTGCGATATTTGGAATGTACTCTTCAATATATTTAAAATTCCTAAAAAAATTTGTGTTTCATTTTTGCTATTTAATTTATCGGGAAAATCTAGTAACTTAATACCTATATGATCTTGAATTTCTATACCATCTTTACTAACAATTAGGCCTAAAAATTATATTTGTTATTTAAATATTATTGCCTTCTTTTGTCTTAAAACAATACCTGTATTCTTGCATTTCTCAGTGAATGTTTTCAAATTTTTAAATGATCTTGATATGTTTCAGGGCATATTAGAATATCATCTATATAAATTATAATAAATTTTCTATAAGGATTAAATATTTCACTCATTCTTCTTTGAAAGATTTGTGGAACATTTTTTAATCCAAAAGACATTACTATCCATTCATAATGTCCATTTGGAGTGCTAAATGCGTACAAGGTATTGAATTTTCTTTCATTTTTATTTGCCAAAATCCTGATTTACAATCAAATTTAGAATAATATTGTTTTCCTTTTACTAAACTAATTAATACTTCTTTTCTTGGTATGAAATATCCATCAAATATTAAAATTCCTATACTTACTACTAACTCCATAAAATGACATTATGATCATAGTCTAAATGTTATGTCATATAAATCCTCAACCTTATAATATAACAACCCTTAATAACTCTATAATTCTCGACATAACACTCTAATTTTCCTTAATTACATTTTTTTGCCACAAATGTTATTTAAACTTACAATATCATTATATACCATATATTATAATCCCAACTCCTTATTTAAATCAACTAAAGGTGGTATGATAACTTATACTCCCTCCGTTCATTTTTATCTGTCGTTTTAGATAAGGTGCACACTTATTAAGAAAACTTGTAAATCAATCAAAATCACCCTATTTTCTAGCTGTCAGGATAATGATTACTGTTTTAAAATTTTAAACTAGTATTTTTTTCTCCTCTTTTTGTGGGAACTACTCATATTCTTGATTTTTTTTCAGCTAAAACAATGAAAATCAACTAAAATAAGGAGATCTTCTACACTCCAATACGGCAAACTATAAACCCACCTCGAATAAATAATTTTTTTTGATAAAAACTCTTAAAACGTCAATTATTTTCTAACAAAATTAAAAGTCTAAAACGACAGATAAAAATGAATGGAGGGAGTATTATATTACCGAACATACCCTAATGTCATTCCTTGACTTTCACCACATTTCTCTTAAATTACAAAGTGGCCCACATATTTTATAATCCTTACAATTTAATCCTAATTCACATCTCTTATAATCTTCCAATTTGATTCCAAACTCTAACCCAATATTTCCAATAAATTACGAACAGACCCCATATGGTATGTTCTGATTTTTTCACCCTAATATTTTGTAAAATTACATCTTGACCCCATAAGTTCTCCAAAACTTACAAATGACTATTAAACTCTCCTTAATCCATATTCTCATCATTTAATTCTCTTAGGTGGTCAAACCATCAACTTTCCCTCATAAGTTGACCAATCATTCTGCCTTGACCTATACTCTTAAGTATTTACACTTTGACCCCTAAATTTTCTATACTTTGCATTTAACTCCCAATTTCTTCCAAACTCACAATTTAATCTCTTCTTTCTCCTAAGTTGGTTAAAGCCCCCAAAGTTCACCCAATTTTGACCATAATTTCGGCCTTGACCCCATATTTCCAATATTTATGAATTTACCCATCTTTTCTAGGATTTTCATTTAACTCCTTTAACTTATAAATTTCTATATTCAGCAAGTGACCCCCGTAGCTCTTGGCTATATTTATACATATCACTCCAAACTTCATTTCCTTAACATTATTAACCTAATAATAGGTTATACATCACCATTACACTTAATAACTCCTAAGGTCATTTAAGTTACTTTTTGCCCTTATATCCATCCAAATACTTTCCAAAGCCTATAAAACTTTCCAAGTGTACCCAAACCACTCATGATACACTTAATACACAATAATATCACCCAAAACTTAAACAAATCTTAACTGAAATACCCCAAACCTTAATGTGTTAATTAATTATGTACTTATAATTTTCTAAGGCTAATTAAGCCCTTAAGATCATTGGTGAAGAAATAAAAACCAAAAAGAAAAAGAAAATGCGCAAAAGACACAAACGGGAAAACGCGTATTTAATTATTTTAGGAGGTATATAACCTTCACTAGGGTTATAAATAAATTTTTATACCCTAATTACACACTAAGAACACGTGGGAAAAATTCCCGAAGAAAACGGATCCAAACAATGCGTTAAAACGCTAACGGAGTCTTAAAGCGCGTTTTTCGAGGAAACCCGAGAACGTGACTTTAAACAGTTAAACGACCCCGTAAAAATAATAGTTGATTATATAACTATAATTAAACACTAATGAGAGCTTAAGAGCCACTAAAATTAAATAAACGATAAAATTCCGGAACCGGGCCCGGTTAGTGAATAGTGCTAAACCGGGTAAAATAACGAGCGTTTTCTGTAAAAGACGAAAAACGCTCCAGTTACATATTATAGTGGGGACCGGTTTTCTAAGGGGATAAATTAACCCCACTCACAATTAAACTAGCTCTTAATAAGCTAGACAACTAAGTCTAAAAAGTAAAAAGTAAAAGTGCCACCTTTTTCCCTCTCTCCTCCTTATCTTACTTTTCCTCTTCTCTCTCCCCATTATTTCCTCTCTCTCTCGTTTTTCTTCTGGTGCCCAGACCCCATCCTCCCCTTCTTCCTTGGTCACGATTTGGAAGCTCCAACAAGCTCCCATGGCTCCTTGCCATTCTTTGCCTTGCCCAAGCTTTAATAAAGCTCAAATCACAAAAATAAATACATATTATTCATCCTCTCATCATTCTCTATCATCCTCTCTTTTCAAAATTCAAAAAGGAGGAACTTCATCCACATGGGTTTTCCCCATTTGAAGAGAAATTGACATCAAAAGGAAGCTTGGAGTCTCCTCTTTCAAACAAGGTAAAAAGGTTCTAAGAAAAAAACTCATTTTCTCCATCTTTCCTTGTTGGCCGATTTTGCCCATCCTCACACCTTGTTTTTCTTCTTGATTTTGAGCTCCATTTCGACCCTCCAATGGTGGAATAATCCCCTTCTTGATTCAAGGGTGAGAACCTCTCTTGAAAGGCCCAAAAAGGTAAACCCTAACTTGTGTTCTAAGCCCTTGATTTGGATTGAGATTTTCCTAAGGGTTTAGATAATTAATTGAGTATGTTTTGTGTTTCTTGAATGTTGGGATGGAGTTTTGAAACTCCATTCCCTCTTGACCGATTTTGAGGAGATGAGGAGCAAGAGGAGAATTAAAGAGACTTGTGAAATTAAGGTAAGGAATTCACCTTAAACCTTGTTCTAAATTGTTTAAGTGTTTGGGATGGGTAAACAAATTAATGAACCCAATTTAAGGATTAAAAAAACATCTGTGTAGTAATGTGTTTAGTTGGTTTTGGAGAGGTTTGTGAATTAATGTTGAGTTGAGGGCCTTAAGAGCCAAATGCTTTAAGTTTGAGGTTGATATAGTGGTTACGGAGTTTATGGTGATTATGTTGTTGTTGATGGAGTTTGAGGATTTGTTATGTGCTGTTAGAACCCTTGTGGTTTGGCTAGAATAGGGATGAAGCTGATGAGAAAAGATATGTGTGGATAAGTAAGAATTATAGGTGAGCTATGGCAAAATTTTGGTAGGAACTGTGCATTAAAGAGTGACTTGGTGAATGGGAGAACCAAGGTATGTATTGGGATTAGTAGAGATGGGTAATGACCATGGATTGGTAATTGGAGAGTGAGGATTGAGTTATAAAATCTGTAGCATAAAAGTAACAAAAACTGTTACAAGTGTTGGAGGGAGTGAGGAAAAATTGTGTATATGGATTTAGAAATGAGTAAGGTATTTGGGGGATGAACCAAGGCAGTTTTGAGGGCCTAAGCAGTGTTAAAATATGTGGGATTAAGTGTAGGAAGATTGGGGAAGTAATGGGTAAAAGAGAGGACTGAAAACAGATTTTAAAACTGAAGTACTGGGCCGGACCGGACTTGCGACCGGACTTGCAAGTTCGGTCGAGCCCAGATTTACAAAGACGGGAAACCTTCTGGAATCGACCGGACTTGCGACCAGACATGCAAGTTCGGTCGGACCAGAAAATTCTCCCGTCAAAAACCTTCTGGAATCGACCGGACTTGCGACCGGACATGCAGGTTCGGTCGGCCAGAAAAATTCCCGTAATGCAAGCTACTGGAATGGACCGAACTTGCGACTGGACTTGCAAGTTCGGTCGAGCCAGAAAATTTCCCGTACTGGTAGCTACTGGAATGGACCGGACTTGCAAGGTCGGTCGCAAGTCCGGTCGAGTAAAAAAAAATAAAAATATTTTTACTATATGATTATAATAATCATATGTATATATATATATGCCTATACACATATATGCATATGTATGTGGTAGTACACTACAATTGAAATAATAAAGGTAAGAAAGTAAGTATATGAGTATGAAAACAAGTGTAAAAGTAACCAAGCAAGTTGAGAGTATAAGAACATTAAGTACACCGGGATAACGGCGGGGTAAGTAGGAAGTATAATAGAAGACATACGTAAGATGTGTTAATAAAACATTTTAAATATTACCAGTTGTTAAAAAACTATCAGGGGAGCGTGAGATGAGCGTTGGAGTGAACCCTCGGGAACACGGTAGAGTAACCCATGGTGTAAGGTATGGTTTTCTTGCAACCTGTGTCCTACCGGATTACACCGGCTTGTATGCCAATGTGTTTTTCTGTGTGTTTGCCACCTTGCAAGATAAAGCATGAAATGAGTTTATAGTAATTCATTATTGTGGCGTAATTAATTCCGATACCGCTTAACCTTAATTATGTGTTAAATAATAGCTAACCGACCTTAGGTTCACATAAGAGATCGGTATTCGGAATAAACGTCCCAACCCACGGGAACGTTCTAACTACGGCTATCCATGCGTTAGTGTATGTTGTGACTTTGTGTGATGTATGTGACTTGTTCAATATGTTGTTGCTATTGGATATTGTTATCCGTGTTGTTGAAATGGGATGTGATTTTCCCTGATGTGTCTAACTGAGTTAGTAACACTTTTTGAGGTATGTATGTGATAAGTCCCATGAAGGAACCTTAACTAATAAGTATATGTTATGTATGGTGAGGAATCCGGTCGTTCCGGTCACGCGTGTTGTTTGGGAGTTGATGTATATATGTGAATTAACTCCCACTCTGTTATGTTAGGGTTGTTTATCCTTCTTGGATGTTCGACCTCCCACTAGCTTAGCCAAAGCTTACCTACCCGACCTCCACATCGGGCTAGGAGGGAAATTATGTGTAATGTTGGTAGGGTGTTGATGCCTAAGTTCGCTTTGACTCCCTCTTTATTATGTTACGGTTGTTTTTCCTCCTTGAATTACAACCACCCACAAGCTTAACCAAGGCTTACCTACCTCATCATTATTGGAGCTAGGGGGAAATTGTGCAAGGTGTGATCGGTCCTATATGAGGCCGCCACACCTAAGTAAAGAAAATGTGTGTATGTTGCGCTCGGGCTTCTATCACCCCGGCACTCCCTAAGTAAAGTTTATGTTCTCTAAGGAGAATGGAACTAAGTTGTGTGTATGTTATCAAGTGAAGTGTATGGTTATGTTGTGTGTGCTAATCTTGTGTTTGTGTCCTACTAATGGATGTTTGCTTTTAAGCATGATGTATGTGTGTAATGTGTGCCTGTTTGTAAATAAAATCAACCGCATGCTAAGACGACAATTAGTTGTGCGTGGCCCGGTAGCAGGGCTGCGGGATTACCATACCAGCAAAGGTGCTGAGCCCCTTGGGGGCCACCCTTTTCTTCCTTTTCTATTTCAGGTACAAGGAGCTGGAAGCCGTTCGAGAGTAGGACGGGGTAGTAGTTATTCGTACGTGTAGTCATGAGAATTGTGGATGTATTGTAGGTGTAGTAAGACCGAATTTGTATCGGCGTTAGTTGGAAGATACTCGGTACACTTGTAATGTAAGTGTATAATGACTGTTGGACATGGAACGAGATTTATGTGTAGTTGCTCGGGAGTTTAGTCCATCAGACCGGTACAATGTAAGTATGTTAGCCTTGTTAGCCACGTGGGTGGCTAACGGCGTGTAACACCAATGAGTTAAGTGATGTTGTGAGTTGAGATTTCCGCTGCGATACGATATTAAGTGTGTTGTTAGTAGTTGGGGTGTTACAAAAAGTGGTATCAGAGCGAAGTATCGCTCTGATGACTGGAATACCGAGCTTAGGAAGTACCGAGTTAGGAGTTTAAGACCTTGGGTTAAGGGTTGAGTGATAGCGTGAGAAGTACGCTAGTTAGGAAACGCCAGTATGTACTGGATACCTACAATATCCATCCCGCCCTCCACAAACCCTATTTTATAACTTGGGAAGAACGCCAGAGAGATGGGAGTCATCTCTTACTCGGGAAAACCCGATCTGGCAGTTGATATTTACCTCTGTAAGTATGGAGAACCTGTCATACGGTAGATTCCGAAAGGTGTGAATCCCGAAGACGGTTTCCATCTGAACAATGTTTGCCACTTTTAATAGCGAAAAGTGAAGAATCTTATGCTTAAAGGAACAGAATTTCCGGCAACCTGGGTCGACATGCGGAGCAGTCGAGAACAACCAGCTTGCAACGCACCCATCGTGCAACAGTGGAGGAGTGGAGTAATGAAACCCGAGACGAGTGTCTACGGGATCATGAATGTTAACTAATATAGCAACGGTATACCGACCGATTAAGGAACTACAACGTAGTACGAGGAGGATACAATACTAAGAAAAGGGGTCTCCCAGAATGGGAAACGCCCTAGTTAATGGTTATCATGTAAAGACAGTGAGAAGTACCCAGAAGATTATTGTTAAGGCTGTAAGATCAAGCAAGGGCCAGCAAGGCCACTGATATTAGTGCGGATGAAAACAATACCGCAACCAATGTGTATTGAACCGATAACCAGCTAGCATGGCGCACTTGCCATGGCAAGTGCTGCTATGACAAGGCTGTACGGAAAATTTTAAACAACTACCGGTACTTAGTAAAGTACCATGAAGATAAGTGGGATTATCATAACCGTGGAAGGGCTTAATAGCCTGACCTCAGTACTTGGAAATACACCAGTCAGCAGGAAGCTAGACTCGTTGAGGCAAGGAAACGTTGTAAAACCAGGAGAATTTTTCTTTCAACTTAAATCCATTTTCAAAACCTTTTTCAAAACCAGATTTTCTTTCAAACCCATTTTATTTAATTCGCCTTTTTCTTTAAACCAAACCAGAAGACCTACACGGGCCTCAGTGCCACATGGTAGGTAAGTTTTACCCAGTTACTTTTAAGATAACCGGATGGAAACCGGTAAACCCAAGGGTAACAACCCGAGGAATGGATTGAGTTCATAATAATACAACAGTGGATACATTTCCCTTGATCAAGTTCGGGAAGCATGGAATGCATATTATCATAGGATAATATAAGAGGAGTTGACAACAGAATACTTCACCTAGGAGTGTGACGGACACTACGAGTGTACCAACAGTAATGTGGGACGACCGCACTCCGATAGGAGCTTGTGGGCCTGACAAACCTTCTTATAGGGTAGTCGGGTAAGTAGCAATGTATCAGTAGGATACCCCATGTATGTATACGAGTGGAGGCTGGAACACGGGAAGTAGTCGACTCCATACTACGGTCCGAAGTAAAAGTCAGACAAGAGTAATAAACTACCATCGAATGGTTGAAGTAAAGGAACCCAGTCAAGTTAAGAGGACTAAAGGGATTAGTGAGTTATTGCGAGGAAATGTTTAAGAATCTAGAAGTGTGAAGTGCACTGAATAGTAAGTAAAGACATCGCATATGTCTCAAGGATCTGGATGGATGAACACAATAGCTGGAGTAAGTACCCAGCCTATATATGGTGAGGCAGATGCCTACTATGGATATGTTAATGTGCAATGATCGGGATGAGACTCCCGAGATGATCACTAGAAATATCAATCTCACTAAGGAGAATATTCACCCAGCAAAGAACGCGGAGCGAAGTAGTAAATTAAACATACAAATGAGTGCAAGCCAGATGAAATGGCATAACTTAGTAACACCCAGGAACTATCCTTAAAAGGGTGTTTGGATCAACAATGGTTGAATGAGATAACGTGGCAGAAACGCAAGGGTTGAAACTAACACATGGGTTAAGCATAAGTTGTCAGGAAGAAGTCCGACATCCTTGAAGGAGCATCCCATGAAAGGAACAACGACCTTGTCATGGAGCCCAATACAACCTATAAACCGTGTAATATGTACGGAGAAGTAAACGTGTGTGAACAGCCTACAATGAGTAGAGCTCGAGACAATAAGGCTTATAAGCCACAAGTGGAATGTGTTAAGAAAATGTTATTGATCACAGCGATTCATGTTATATAAGTAAGTAAGCGGATAACGAACCACTGCTTCAAGAGTGGGGATACCTCGTGATATGTGAGACCGCAACAGCGGTAGTTATGCGAACTAAGTTCAGGAATGTGTTAAGAGTTGACCATGTTGTCACTACGAAAGGAGTTACACCAGTTGTGGAGACTGAAAGAGTGATAAGTCAAGTAGCAACCACCATAGGTGTGGGATGCCAAATGCGTAATGAACAACGCTCAGGGAGCATAAAGACTCGAAGAATAAAGTATTCAGCAGTCAGCCGAGTAAGTGGCAAAACACAATGTAATTGCGGAAGCCAATATAATAGCGGATGCAGAGCGAGTTAATGTTATACAATAAGTAACCGCACGGTGCGCAGTAAGCGACCGTTGCATAAGCATTGTTAAATAATAATGTGGCAAATAAGACCAGTTATGAGTGAAACTCAATGGACATACAAGGTAAGTGATAACAACCGACTGGGCAATAAGCCAATGGTCGGTACTATGTGATCAGGAACACAGTATGAATTCCTATTGCAATCGCATAAGAGATTTACTGTCAAGAGTTTACGCCTCTGCACTCTGTATGACTGAGTGTTTTGGTATTGCACTTGCGCGATAATGATCGAGTGGGATTGATAGGAAGTTTGGGTAATGTCAATTGTGATGGAGGAACAAATTATGGTGTGATAAAACCGATGCATAAGAGAAGCACGGTCGTACCAATCAAAGGGTACCTGATTGGCATAAGTGACTACAATAACACGAATGTTAATATCGGTAGGGAATATACCTCAAGTGTTGGAAATAAACGACAGAGTACTACACAATAGGTAGTAGCTCAAACGTAACCGACAGTAAGTCGGAAGAAATTAAGTAAATCAGTGTGGAATACAGTAAATTGTCATGGAAGTAAATAGGAAGTTGTAACTCACCGAACTCGCTCTTGGTAAGAAATACCACGCGTCGGTTGAGAAATCGTTATTACCAAGATGAAGGTGATAATCGAAGATATACAATACAGTAAGAATAATGAAGGGGGCAAACTAAGCTCGAAGTTATCAAGAGTCGTGCAGCAGAAACTAGTGAGCCAGCGATTCAAGAGTTGGATGTGCGTTGTGAACATGGGTGAATGGCAATTATTAACGCCTAGAAGTTTCACAGGCCAGAATCAAAACTGGTTATGAATTAAATAAACTCTAAGGAGAATTCTTGGTTAGGGACTAAACCGCCAATAGGGCTAAGATCCTCAAACCAGAACATATTGTATAATAAACCGCGTGGAGATACTACACTTCACGACGGTAGGACGTTATAAACAGTGGTTAAGTGATTGATTACGTGGGCGTAATCCCTTTTAAGGGGGGTAGAGCGTAAAACCGTTTAGTGTGTTTTACCGTACAAGTGTACGTGAACTATGGTGTGCATAGCACAAAATGATTTGTTTTGATGATTGGTGCGTGTCTTACATAAACATACGCATTCATTCATGGTTTAATTGTGGTAATTGCGCACAGAAGATGCGAATACCATGGTAACAAGTGTGTTATTTTGTTAATAGATGTGTGTGAAATTACAGATATAAGGGAGTAAAGAGACTCCCAGGGAAATAAAACCCCGACTATGTAGGTTCATATAATACTAAATGTAAAACCGTGTATTGTATTTTGATAAAGTATATATATACAAGTATTGTGATTTATGAAGAGGTATGACACCGATATAGAACCCAGTAAGAATTAAAATTCCCTAGGTAACTCGGATTAAGTTGAATTTGGGTGATGATTGATAGATGGAGTTCTATCCCTTGGAGATGTAATGATTATGACTAGATGGATTAAAAGATAGAAAATGGTACATGCTTGAATTAGCTGTTGTTTTGAAAATGAAGTGGGAGGTGAAACTTGATTATCATGAGATCAAGGGAAGCCGAACACAAATTGGGGTGGAAAGATAGTTCAACACTGATGCTGATCACATCAGGGTTGGATGAATCTTGAAACTCCCTATAAGTGATCACAAATAATCACATCAAGAATAAGATGCAGTTAACAATAATTGGACTTGGAGTTGTATTGAGTTTTCAAAAGAGTTTTAAATTGGGTTTCAAATTTTCAATTGGTACTTTCAAGACTTCATTAATATCTCTAAGATTCTTAAGTGGTATTTTCAAAGGAAGGACTACTTTTACTTGACCATGTAAAAAGGATCTTCAATTGGTATTTTCCAATAAAGGATTTCATTCTACTTAACCTCATATAGAGTATTTTCGTATTACTTGCTCACGAGCTAAGGACGTATGAGCCTTTGTCTTCGGACCGGTGACATGAGAAGTATATTTTAAAGATGCATGCAATTGTTTTGATCTCCCAAAGGAACGGGGACCAGAAGGTGTCCATCGCGACCGGGTTCTGCGGGATCACAGTGTATATGTACTCAACATGGGTCTCGAACCCATGAAGAGATGGAAAATGAATTTCTAGTTGATATACATGCTATGACATGTTGTGTGGTATGTGTAATAAATATTATTTTGACCTCGAGTCCTAATGTGATTGAATTCCGAAAGTGTTATGTTACCTAGACCATGTGTCTAAAGGTTGTTATGTTATCAAGACCTAAGTGTCTAAACGTTGTTGGGTTACCCAGACCTAAGAGTCTAAGGGTTGTTATGTAAGTACAATTTGATAAGGTACCCGGACCATTGAGTTCGAGGCTACTATGTAAGTATGTTATATATGTATGGATGTGGATGTGTTACCCGGACCGTTAAGTCCGAGGATGTGATGTAAAGTATGTTGGTTATGGGAGTTTATGTTGCAAGTAATCCCTGTGTTCTAATTCAAATGACGCTAGGGAAGTGTGAACTTCGAGGATGAAGTTCTTTTAAGGGGGGTAGATTGAAATACCCCAAACCTTAATGTGTTAATTAATTATGTACTTATAATTTTCTAAGGCTAATTAAGCCCTTAAGATCATTGGTGAAGAAATAAAAACCAAAAGAAAAAAGAAAATGCGCAAAAGACACAAACGTGAAAACGTGTATTTAATTATTTTAGGAGGTATATAACCTTCACTAGGGTTATAAATAAATTTTTATACCCTAATTACACACTAAGAACACGTGGGAAAAATTCCCGAAGAAAACAGATCCAAACAATGCGTTAAAACGCTAACGGAGTCTTAAAGCGCGTTTTTCGAGGAAACCCGAGAACGTGACTTTAAACAGTTAAACGACCCCGTAAAAATAATAGTTGATTATATAACTATAATTAAACACTAATGGGAGCTTAAGATCCACTAAAATTAAATAAACGATAAAATTCCAGAACCGGGCCCGGTTAGTGAATAGTGCTAAACCGGGTAAAATAACGAGCGTTTTCTGTAAAAGACGAAAATGCTCCAGTTACATATTATAGTGGGGACCGGTTTTCTAAGGGGATAATTAACCCCACTCACAATTAAACTAGCTCATAATAAGCTAGACAACTAAGTCTAAAAAGTAAAAAGTAAAAGTGCCACCTTTTTCCCTCTCTCCTCCTTATCTTACTTTTCCTCTTCTCTCTTGCAGACGTTATATTGTGAGTGGTTTAAGTGGTGTAATTAAAATTAAAGAAAAGAAATTAAAACCCAAATAAACGTCGGGCTGCAAACAAATCCCGGTCGCAGTAGTATAGTGAAATGTAAGCGACCGGATATCGAACCACGGGACTAATGTACATATTATAGTACCTAAGCGTGTCACAAAGAGGGGGGATTAATTGACTTGTTAAATATAAATAAAAACAGTTAATAAAATTAACTAAGTAAGCAAATAACTAAACGGGACTCTGGTTCAGATTAATATTATCTGCTCTTTCATGCTATTCCTACTGGTTTAATTATAATTGTTTGGCAAAATTCCTTAAATTATCCTAAGGACTAAGTCATAGCCTCATAAGAACTCGTTTACCAGAAATGCTCGGTCTAATCAAGGTTCGAGCACTCTTATGTAAACGGACATTAAATTCCAGGAAATATAATTGCATCTGAAAATACTAACTCATTAAATCATAATAGAGCTTTCTCCAGATTTACGGCTTAATCAACCTATCTATTTATCACCTGGTCTGATCAAAATAGACTTAGCAAGCAATTTAATAAACTCATGACATTTATTAAAAGGCGAGAGAAATCCTTTAAGCGTAACAAACTTCATTAAATTAAAACCAGTAAAACCATTGCATAATTATACACACATAATAATTATTCCCAAACAAAGCATAGGTAAACTAGCCTAACATATTAAATAGAATAACAGAAACAAGAATGATAGAAATCATCCGTAATCACTCCGTCTCGCTCTGCTATTTTGTATACGTAGGCTAGAGGTGGATTTAGTGGACTGTAAAATAAATAAAATGGAGAAGGCGGAAGGAGAGAAATGAGATGGTGTGTGAGTTGGAACTCCAGAGGAACCACGAAAGGAGCCTCCGGAAGGACACCGGATAAGGAGGAATGAAGCTCGTATTTATAGAGGAAGAAGAACAGAGCAGCATCTCATCAGCTCACTGATTGAGCTCGTTGATTGCAGCTCCCCATTGATTGCAGCTATTGATTGCGCAGGGGACAGGGGTGAATCGCGGGCGTGATTTCTGGTAGGCGCCGTCTCAAGTTGCAGAGCGAGTCGGCGAATAACCCGTATTTAAACATGTCCGCTAGATAAGTGGCGGTCTCCTCTATATGTTGTCCGCCTGTTAAGTGGCGGTCATCTCTGTCTCAACCGCCTCGCGGTCCTCTGTCTCTTGTCCGCTAGATAACTAGCGGTACACTCTGTCACGTCCGCCTGATAACTAGCGGTACACTCTGTCACGTCCGCCTGGCGGTTGCATGAGAGTGGTCCGCCCCTTAGTGGGCGGTTGCATGCAATTCGTGCGTGTATGTTGTTCTTCCTGACGTGACCATTTTAATCCCTTATAAACATATGTATGTTTTAGGTATTTTTCCTACAATTTAACACATAAAATACATCAGTTAATATAACAACATATTTATAGGAAAAACCCTAGATAAGTGAGAAACATTACTAAAAATGCTATAATTAATAAGGTGATTAAACCCTAAAAAGTCTATATGTTTTGCACTTATCAAACTTCCTCACACTTGACTTTTGCTTGTCCTCAAGCAAATAAGGAATTAATTATCTCTAAGCCTTAATAATAAAACAAGATTAAATAAGTGTAGAAGGGAATTTAGACAAAGTGACAATCGAAAGAATAATTCTGCTCTTAGAAGTAGGTTTTTATAAACAGTGAAGAAGAACAATTAATAAAAGCATAGAAAAACTAGACTGCAGAAAACAAGTTAGATTAACCTGGGATTTCCAACCAATTTCATTCACTAACCCGGGATGACAAGGGGTGTGAAGTAATGCCTTATTCCGCAATACCTTTCAACACACACATACTCATGTTCATAAACATAAATTGCAATTTATTTATTTACACTTTTTTTTTTGAATGTGCAAATTGTATAGACAAAGCACATATTATTTATATAATATATTTTTTAATTGCATTATTTTTCTGTACCCTAGACTTTTCTCTCTATCCTTGTAGCGGTGTTGGGTCTTCTATCCCAGGTCACGAGACCTTAGGTAGACAGGTGTTAAAGCACCCCAAAGAACTTAATAACCAGATAGACGAGGCCTGTTTTTGGTTTAGAAAATTCATAAACAGCGGAGTACCTTGTCTTTATCCTTCTCTTTCCTTGACTTTCCACATATTTCCATAATCCCAAGCTAAACTAAATTGATTTTTACAACTAGCAGATCTATCATATTTGAGTAAAAATAGAGTATTTTGATGGAAAATAATTTTATACGAACTCCTTGAAATAAAACTACCTTTCAGTTGTCACTTGACATAATTTCAGACACTTCTACAATTATTTATCTCATTTTTACAATTTTTTTTTAATTTAGGCAGTTTAGAGTAGCAATAAGTGAGTGTGGCATTATCGAACAGCTGTCATATTTTCAGGGAAAGGTCTTTCCTTCCTCACACTTAAGAGGAGCAATGTCCTCATTGTTCAGAATTAAAATCAAGAAAATGACCTTTCAAATTATGACAGACTCATAAAGGATTAAATGCAAGTAGGTTGAACATTAATATAATAATTGAGGAATTGAAACTCCCCTTGTATCGTAGATTGAGGAAGGTATCCTTCCTCACACTTAGAGCTTGGCAGGGGTGAGACGTTCCTCACACTTGAGTTTGCGCAAGTGTTCAACCGAAGATATTGAAATGCCAAAGCAACTGAGGTTGCTTTCCAAAGGTGAGTTCAGCTATATATTCGACATAGGATTTGTTCTGAAAAGAAAATCATATATAGCCAGCAGAACTCCAAATGAACCAAAAGAAAATCATTAAATGAAAAACATAAATATAAATTCATAAAATAAAAACATAAAGTACCACACTGTTACCTTCTTGAATATATCAAATGTTAGCACAAGGTTTAAACAGTAATAGTCTACAAAAAGTCAGAGAAATATAAAATGAATTAAAATAACAATAAATAAAATCACTGTGGTGGTGGTGGAGGCTGTGCTGGTCCCTAGCCTGACTGATCGAGGAGACGCTGCATGAGCTGAGCGGTCTGTGCCTGCAACTGGTCACCCTGGTCTAAGCGTTGTACCACTCGTGAATACAACTCGTCACTCCGACCCAGGCGCTGCATCATCTGTGACTGCTCAGCCAGCATCCTCTGCTGAGTCTGCTCAAAGCTCTCAAACCTCTGATGCATCTGCTGCTGCATCTGATGGAAGGTCTGGAACTGAGCCTGTAGATCCGTGGAGTAGGGTACAGGAGCAGGGGTCTGCATCATATCAGTAGTCGGCCGATAAGGCTCCTCTCCCTGTGCGGACGGTGGGTCAGGATCGGCTGAGTGTGTAGCTCCAGTAGAGGTCCCCGCTGCTGTGGAAGATGCAGTGGAAGACCGAGCAGTGGCACTCCTAACCCAAGTACCGTCATCTGAGCGCATAAAGCCCCAGCTCCGCACAGTCAGCAAAGACACTGGGCGCTTCGCTGAACGGAGATCTAAAGTCTCCCTGAACCCTGCTGGGAATGGGACAGTACCGATAATGTGGAGACTGAGGAAGAAGGGAAAAATGGGAGTGATCTTCTTCTTCTTCGTCCTCATGTAAGAGACCACCTTATGAGCTGGCCGAACATGACGTGGCTGAAGGAGAGGCGCTGAGCGGGTGGAAATGGACCTAGGAAATAGTCCAGTAAGGCACAATCCTCATCAGAAGCATCATGCGCCCCAGATGGGCGAATCTGATGACTGAGGATCTCCAGGAGAAGCCTCTGAGTCAGCGTCGGGAAGCTAGCAAACGGGAGGACATCCTTCTCCTCCTCCCCTCTACGTCGGGTCCTCCGACCTACAGCCTGAAGCCACCTGGACTTTGACCTCTGCAAGTACTCCTCTGTGAATCCTCGGATATCACCAGGAGCATCCGGGATGTGCAAGAGAGAGGTGAAAGTCGAGGGTGTGACCTCCACGGGGCTATGGCGTACATAAGAAGTAATGCTCATATCGCCTGTCCGGGCATTAGCATAGAACTCTCTAGCTAAGTCCGGAGCAAAGACTCCCTCTCCTAACCTTAGGGCCTCTAAAAGTCCTAGCCTGGCAAATAGAGTATCCACCCCTGCAGCCTCTAGCACTGCCGGCTCAAATTTCCTCTCAATGATAAAATCCTTGCCCTGTTCGAACCAGGCACGAGCCTCTACTGAGACAAAGCCATCGTCCAGAAGACGAGGTGCAGAAGAAGATGATGCTCCAGGGCAGTCGCCACCACGAATACGAGGCATACTAATATATATTTAAAATTAAAAGCAAACAACATTAACAGCATAACAGTTAAAATATTAAATATCAAACAAAGTAATAACAATAACATGAAAATTTACTAGACAAATAATAACATAAAATCAACCAAGAACAACATTATAAAAATTAACAATTAATAACAACAAAAATGTTAATAACAACACATATTAATATCAAACAGAACATTAGTATTTAATATAAACAACTCCGTAAATTAATAAAAATAGAAAACAAGATGAACAAATAATAAAACATAAACAGAATAATTATACAACACAAATTCTGTCGAAAATTCGACAGAGTCTCCCCTAAAATTCTTCGTTTCTCCACAATTAATTCAGTCAGTTTCAAGCTTTTAGTACCGTCACCTTAACAAATCTGTAAACAATAACCTAGAATCATAATCTCTATTTTCGTTTAATAAACAAGGCTAAATAAAATTGAATAATGCTAGTTCTAACAACAAATTTTCGTAATTAGCACACAACAATTTTGAATTCAACAAAAACACCCAAACTAAGTGTAATATGTAAAGATTTAACCTTGTATATGTAGATTATGACAAATATAGGACAAATTCGAGACAAATTAGCAATTAAAATTCGAAAATTTCGAATTTGGGAAACTAGGGATTCGAAACTTCTGGTCCTAATTTCTCCTAATGTAGTTCACCATTTACAAATTTGAAGCTATAGAAACGTAAGGAATTGAAAAACGAAGATTTCGGTACTAACCTTGCAAGATTTGATGAAGAATTGAAGAAGTTGTGGCAAATTGAAGAGGAGGGGAGTCGCGCGGCTCGTTGTTCTTCTCTGGGGCTGCTCGAGTTCGAAATGAATTTGGGGAAGACTGGAACGCAGCGCTTCGCCCTCTTTTTTTTCCATATCGAGTAGCGTCCGCGAGAAGGTCTCTTGAGTGGCGTCCGCTCGTTTATGAGGCGGACAAGAGTGAGCCGTCCGCGGTTAAGTGGCGGACAAGGCTGTGGAGTCCGCGAGGCGGACAGGAGTGTAAAGTCCGCGAGGTGGTCTGGTGTGTGGAGTCCGCTCGCAAACGGGGCGGTTGTCCTCGCGGACAACCCCTGTTCGTTTTTTTTTTTGATTTTAATGTAACAATAAAGAATAAGAGTTAAAATTAGTACACAAAATTAATAATTAGTAGTTAGATTACATAAAATTAAATGTTAAGGACAATGGAAATAAAATGTTAGAGACAATGAAAATAAATGTTAGAAGTTAGAATTAGATGTTAAATTAGATGTCCGAAGTTAGATGGCCAAAGTCAGGTGTCCAATTGTCCAAATGTCCAATTAAATATTAACAGATTATTAGAGGATTAATATTAACAAATATAGTAGATAATTAATATTAACAATAAACGAAAATAATATAGAAATATTATTAACATATTTAAAAGAACAAAATATTTATAATTAAACAGGTGAATAATCCGGGGCTTAGGAACTAGAATAAATCTAGTCCCCGGCAACGGCGCCATTTTGCAGACGTTATATTGTGAGTGGTTTAAGTGGTGTAATTAAAATTAAAGAAAAGAAATTAAAACCCAAAATAAACGTCGGGCTGCAAACAAATCCCGGTCGCAGTAGTATAGTGAAATGTAAGCGACCGGATATCGAACCACGGGACTAATGTACATATTATAGTACCTAAGCGTGTCACAAAGAGGGGGGATTAATTGACTTGTTAATATAAATAAAAACAGTTAATAAAATTAAAGTAAGTAATAAGAAATCTAAACGGGACTCTGGTTCAGATAATATTATCTGCTCTTTCATGCTATTCCTACTGGTTTAATTATAATTGTTTGGCAAAATTCCTTAAATTATCCTAAGGACTAAGTCATAGCCTCATAAGAACTCGTTTACCAGAAATGCTCGGTCTAATCAAGGTTCGAGCACTCTTATGTAAACGGACATTAAATTCCAGGAAATATAATTGCATCTGAAAATACTAACTCATTAAATCATAATAGAGCTTTCTCCAGATTTACGGCTTAATCAACCTATCTATTTATCACCTGGTCTGATCAAAATAGACTTAGCAAGCAATTTAATAAACTCATGACATTTATTAAAAAGGCGAGAGAAATCCTTTAAGCGTAACAAACTTCATTAAATTAAAACCAGTAAAAACATTGCATAATTAATACACAACATAATAATTATTCCCAAAGCATAGGTAAACTAGCCTAACATATTAAATAGAATAACAGAAACAAGAATGATAGAAATCATCCGTAATCACTCCGTCTCGCTCTGCTATTTTGTATACGTAGGCTAGAGGTGGATTTAGTGGACTGTAAAATAAATAAAATGGAGAAGGCGGAAGGAGAGAAATGAGATGGTGTGTGAGTTGGAACTCCAGAGGAACCACGAAAGGAGCCTCCGGAAGGACACCGGATAAGGAGGAATGAAGCTCGTATTTATAGAGGAAGAAGAACAGAGCAGCAGCTCATCAGCTCACTGATTGAGCTCGTTGATTGCAGCTCCCCATTGATTGCAGCTATTGATTGCGCAGGGGACAGGGGTGAATCGCGGGCGTGATTTCTGGTAGGCGCCGTCTCAAGTTGCAGAGCGAGTCGGCGAATAACCCGTATTTAAACATGTCCGCTAGATAAGTGGCGGTCTCCTCTATATGTTGTCCGCCTGTTAAGTGGCGGTCATCTCTGTCTCAACCGCCTCGCGGTCCTCTGTCTCTTGTCCGCTAGATAACTAGCGGTACACTCTGTCACGTCCGCCTGATAACTAGCGGTACACTCTGTCACGTCCGCCTACTGGCGGTTGCATGAGAGTGGTCCCCCCTTATTGGGCGTTGCATGCTTCGTGCGTGTATGTTGTTCTTCTTCCTGACGTGACCATTTTAATCCCTTATAAACATATGTATGTTTTAGGTATTTTTCCTACAATTTAACACTAAAATACATCAGTTAATATAACAACATATTTATAGGAAAAACCCTAGATAAGTGAGAAACATTACTAAAATGCTATAATTAATAAGGTGATTAAACCCTAAAAATTCTATATGTTTTGCACTTATCAAACTTCCTCACACTTGACTTTTGCTTGTCCTCAAGCAAATAAGGAATTAATTATCTCTAAGCCTTAATAATAAACAAGATTAAATAAGTGTAAAGGGAATTTAGACAAAGTGACAATCGAAAAATAATTCTGCTCTTAGAAGTAGGTTTTTATAAACAGTGAAGAGAAAATTTAATAAAAGCATAGAAAACTAGACTGCAGAAAACAAGTTAGATTAACCTGGGATTTCCAACCATTTCATTCACTAACCGTGATGACAAGGGTGTGAAGTAATGCCTTATTCCGCAATACCTTTCAACACCACATACTCATGTTCATAAACATAATTGCAATTTATTTATTTACACTTTTTTTTTGAATGTGCAAATTGTATAGACAAAGCACATATTATTTATATAATTATTTTTTAATTGCATTATTTTTCTGTACCCAGACTTTTCTCTCTATCCTTGTAGCGGTGTTGGGTCTTCTATCCCAGGTCACGAGACCTTAGGTAGACAGGTGTTAAAGCACCCCCAAAGAACTTAATAACCAGATAGACGAGGCCTGTTTTTGGTTTAGAAAAATTCATAAACACGGAGTACCTTGTCTTTATCCTTCTCTTTTCCTTGACTTTCCACATATTTCCATAATCCCAAGCTAAACTAAATTGATTTTTACAACTAGCAGATCTATCATATTTGAGTAAAATAGAGTATTTTGATGGAAAATAATTTTATAATACGAACTCCTGAAATAAAACTACCTTTCAGTTGTCACTTGACATAATTTCAGACACTTCTACAATTATTTACTCATTTTTACAATTTTTTTTTAATTTAGGCAGTTTTAGAGTAGCAATAAGTGAGTGTGGCATTATCGAACAACTGTCATATTTTCAGGGAAAAGGTCTTTCTTCCTCACACTTAAGAGGAGCAATGTCCTCATTGTTCAGAATTAAAATCAAGAAAATGACCTTTCAAATTATGACAGACTCATAAAGGATTAAATGCAAGTAGGTTGAACATTAATATAATAATTGAGGAATTGAAACTCCCCTTGTATCGTAGATTGAGGAAGGTATCCTTCCTCACACTTAGAGCTTGGCAAGGGTGAGACGTTCCTCACACTTGAGTTTGCGCAAGTGTTCAACCGAAGATATTGAAATGCCAAAGCAACTGAGGTTGCTTTCCAAAGGTGAGTTCAGCTATATATTCGACATAGGATTTGTTCTGAAAAGAAAATCATATATAGCCAGCAGAACTCCAAATGAACCAAAAGAAATCATTAAATGAAAACATAAAAAAAAAATCATAAAATAAAAACATAGTACCACACTGTTACCTTCCTGAATATATCAAATGTTAGCACAAGGTTTAAACAGTAATAGTCTACAAAAAGTCAGAGAAATATAAAATGAAATTAAAATAACAATAAAATAAAATCACTGTGGTGGTGGTGGAGGCTGTCTGGTCCCTGGCCTGACTGATCGAGGAGACGCTGCATGAGCTGAGCGGTCTGTGCCTGCAACTGGTCACCCTGGTCTAAGCGCTGTACCACTCGTGAATACAACTCGTCACTCCGACCCAGGCGCTGCATCATCTGTGACTGCTCAGCCAGCATCCTCTGCTGATTCTGCTCAAAGCTCTCAAACCTGATGCATCTGCTGTTGCATCTGATGGAAGGTCTGGAACTGAGCTTGTAGATCCGTGGAGTAGGGTACAGGAGCAGGGGTCTGCATCATATTAGTAGTCGGCCGATAAGGCTCCTCTCCCTGTGCGGACGGTGGGTCAGGATCGGCTGAGTGTGTAGCTCCAGTAGAGGTCCCCGCTGCTGTGGAAGATGCAGTGGAAGACCGAGCAGTGGCACTCTCCTAACCCAAGTACCGTCATCTGAGCGCATAAAGCCCCAGCTCCGCACAGTCAGCAAAGACACTGGGCGCTTCGCTGAACGGAGATCTAAAGTCTCCCTGAACCCTGCTGGGAATGGGACAGTACCGATAATGTGGAGACTGAGGAAGAAGGGAAAAATGGGAGTGATCTTCTTCTTCTTCGTCCTCATGTAAGAGACCACCTTATAGAGCTGGCCGAACATGACGTGGCTGAAGGAGAGGCGCTGAGCGGGTGGAAATGGACCTAGGAAATAGTCCAGTAAGGCACAATCCTCATCAGAAGCATCATGCGCCCCAGATGGGCGAATCTGATGACTGAGGATCTCCAGGAGAAGCCTCTGAGTCAGCGTCGGGAAGCTAGCAAACGGGAGGACATCCATCCTTCTCCTCCTCCCTCTACGTCGGGTCCTCCGACCTACAGCCTGAAGCCACCTGGACTTCGACCTCTGCAAGTACTCCTCTGTGAATCCTCGGATATCACCAGGAGCATCCGGGATGTGCAAGAGAGAGGTGAAAGTTGAGGGTGTGACCTCCACGGGGCTATGGCGTACATAAGAAGTAATGCTCATATCGCCTGTCCGGGCATTAGCATAGAACTCTCTAGCTAAGTCCGGAGCAAAGACTCCCTCTCCTAACCTTAGGGCCTCTGAAAGTCCTAGCCTGGCAAATAGAGTATCCACCCCTGCAGCCCTCTAGCACTGCCGGCTCAAATTTCCTCTCAATGATAAAATCCTTGCCCTGTTCGAACCAGGCACGAGCCTCTACTGAGACAAAGCCATCGTCCAGAAGACGAGGTGCAGAAGAAGATGATGCTCCAGGGCAGTCGCCACCACGAATACGAGGCATACTAATATATATTTAAAATTAAAAGCAAACAACATTAACAGCATAACAGTTAAAATATTAAATATCAAACAAAGTAATAACAATAACATGAAAATTTACTAGACAAATAATAACATAAAAATCAACCAAGAACAACATTATAAAAATTAACAATTAATAACAACAAAAATGTTAATAACAACACATAAATTAATATCAAACAGAACATTAGTATTTAATATAAACAACTCCGTAAATTAATAAAAATAGAAACAAGATGAACAAATAATAAAACATAAACAGAATAATTATACAACACAAATTCTGTCGAAAATTCGACAGAGTCTCCCCTAAAATTCTTCGTTTCTTCTCCAATTAATTCAGTCAGTTTCAAGCTTTTAGTACCGTCACCTTAACAAATCTGTAAACAATAACCTAGAATCATAATCTCTATTTTCGTTTAATAAACAAGGCTAAATAAAATTGAATAATGCTAGTTCTCTAACAACAAATTTTCGTAATTAGCACACAACAATTTTTGAATTCAACAAAAACACCCAAACTAAGTGTAATATGTAAGATTTAACCTTGTATATGTAGATTATGACAAATATAGGACAAATTCGAGACAAATTAGCAATTAAAATTCGAAAATTTCGAATTTGGGAAACTAGGGATTCGAAACTTCTGGTCCTAATTTCTCCTAATGTAGTTCACCATTTACAAATTTGAAGCTATAGAACGTAAGGAATTGAAAAACGAAGATTTCGGTACTAACCTTGCAAGATTTGATGAAGAATTGAAGAAGTTGTGGCAAATTGAAGAGGAGGGGAGTCGCGCGGCTCGTTGTTCTTCTCTGGGGCTGCTCGAGTTCGAAATGAATTTTGGGAAGACTGGAACGCAGCGCTTCGCCCTCTTTTTTTTTTCCATATCGAGTAGCGTCCGCGAGAAGGTCTCTTGAGTGGCGTCCGCTCGTTTATGAGGCGGACAAGAGTGAGCCGTCCGCGAGTTAAGTGGCGGACAAGGCTGTGGAGTCCGCGAGGCGGACAGGAGTGTAAAGTCCGCGAGGTGGTCTGGTGTGTGGAGTCCGCTCGCAAACGGGGCGGTTGTACTCGCGGACAACCCCTGTTCGTTTTTTTTTTTTTGATTTTAATGTAAAATAAAGAATAAGAGTTAAAAATTAGTACACAAAAATTAATAATTAGTAGTTAGATTACATAAAATTAAATGTTAAGGACAATGGAAATAAAATGTTAGAGACAATGAAATAAAATGTTAGAAGTTAGAATTAGATGTTAAAAGTTAGATGTCCGAAGTTAGATGGCCAAAGTCAGGTGTCCCATTGTCCAAATGTCCAATTAAATATTAACAGATTATTAGAGGATTAATATTAACAAAATATAGTAGATAATTAATATTAACAATAAACGAAAATAATA
Organism: Limonium bicolor; assembly: GCA_023374045.1. NCBI lineage: Eukaryota > Viridiplantae > Streptophyta > Magnoliopsida > Caryophyllales > Plumbaginaceae > Limonium > Limonium bicolor. The sequence goes on from CM041778.1 coordinate 295,038,636, forward strand.
AAATATTATTAACATATTTAAAAGAACAAAATATTTATAATTAAACAGGTGAATAATCCGGGGCTTAGGAACTAGAATAAATCTAGTCCCCGGCAACGGCGCCATTTTTGCAGACGTTATATTGTGAGTGGTTTAAGTGGTGTAATTAAAATTAAAGAAAAGAAATTAAAACCCAAAATAAACGTCGGGCTGCAAACAAATCCCGGTCGCAGTAGTATAGTGAAATGTAAGCGACCGGATATCGAACCACGGGACTAATGTACATATTATAGTACCTAAGCGTGTCACAAGAGGGGGGATTAATTGACTTGTTAAATATAATAAAAAAACAGTTAATAAAATTAACTAAGTAAGCAAATAAACTAAACGGGACTCTGGTTCAGATTAATATTATCTGCTCTTTCATGCTATTCCTACTGGTTTAATTATAATTGTTTGGCAAAATTCCTTAATTTATCCTAAGGACTAAGTCATAGCCTCATAAGAACTCGTTTACCAGAAATGCTCGGTCTAATCAAGGTTCGAGCACTCTTATGTAAACGGACATTAAATTCCAGGAAATATAATTGCATCTGAAAATACTAACTCATTAAATCATAATAGAGCTTTCTCCAGATTTACGGCTTAATCAACCTATCTATTTATCACCTGGTCTGATCAAAATAGACTTAGCAAGCAATTTAATAAACTCATGACATTTATTAAAAAGGCGAGAGAAATCCTTTAAGCGTAACAAACTTCATTAAATTAAAACCAGTAAAAACATTGCATAATTAATACACAACATAATAATTATTCCCAAAGCATAGGTAAACTAGCCTAACATATTAAATAGAATAACAGAAACAAGAATGATAGAAATCATCCGTAATCACTCCTCCGTCTCGCTCTGCTATTTTGTATACGTAGGCTAGAGGTGGATTTAGTGGACTGTAAAATAAATAAAATGGAGAAGGCGGAAGGAGAGAAATGAGATGGTGTGTGAGTTGGAACTCCAGAGGAACCACGAAAGGAGCCTCCGGAAGGACACCGGATAAGGAGAATGAAGCTCGTATTTATAGAGGAAGAAGAACAGAGCAGCAGCTCATCAGCTCACTGATTGAGCTCGTTGATTGCAGCTCCCCATTGATTTCAGCTATTGATTGCGCAGGGGATAGGGTGAATCGCGGGCGTGATTTCTGGTAGGCGCCGTCTCAAGTTGCAGAGCGAGTCGGCGAATAACCCGTATTTAAACATGTCCGCTAGATAAGTGGCGGTCTCCTCTATATGTTGTCCGCCTGTTAAGTGGCGGTCATCTCTGTCTCAACCGCCTCGCGGTCCTCTGTCTCTTGTCCGCTAGATAACTAGCGGTACACTCTGTCACGTCCGCCTGATAACTAGCGGTACACTCTGTCACGTCCGCCTGGCGGTTGCATGAGAGTGGTCCGCCCCTTAGTGGGCGGTTGCATGCAATTCGTGCGTGTATGTTGTTCTTCCTGACGTGACCATTTTAATCCCTTATAACATGTATGTTTTAGGTATTTTTCCTACAATTTAACACATAAAATACATCAGTTAATATAACAACATATTTATAGGAAAACCCTAGATAAGTGAGAAACATTACTAAAAATGCTATAATTAATAAGGTGATTAAACCCTAAAAAGTCTATATGTTTTGCACTTATCATCTCTCCCCATTACTTCTCCTCTCTCTCGTTTTTCTTCTGGTGCCCAGACCCCATCCTCCCCTTCTTCTTCCTTGGTCACGATTTGGAAGCTCCAACAAGCTCCCATGGCTCCTTGCCATTCTTTGCCTTGCCCAAGCTTTAATAAAGCTCAAATCACAAAAATAAATACATATTATTCATCCTCTCATCATTCTCTATCATCCTCTCTTTTCAAAATTCAAAAAGGAGGAACTTCATCCACATGGGTTTTCCCCTTTGAAGAGAAATTGACATCAAAAGGAAGCTTGGAGTCTCCTCTTTCAAACAAGGTAAAAAGGTTCTAAGAAAAAAACTCATTTTCTCCATCTTTCCTTGTTGGCCGATTTTGCCCATCCTCACACCTTGTTTTTTCTTCTTGATTTTGAGCTCCATTTCGACCCTCCAATGGTGGAATAATCCCATTCTTGATTCAAGGGTGAGAACCTCTCTTGAAAGGCCCAAAAAGGTAAACCCTAACTTGTGTTCTAAGCCCTTGATTTGGATTGAGATTTTCCTAAGGGTTTAGATCATTAATTGAGTATGTTTTGTGTTTCTTGAATGTTGGGATGGAGTTTTGAAACTCCATTCCCTCTTAACCGATTTTGAGGAGATGAGGAGCAAGAGGAGAATTAAAGAGACTTGTGAAATTAAGGTAAGGAATTCACCTTAAACCTTGTTCTAAATTGTTTAAGTGTTTGGGATGGGTAAACAAATTAATGAACCCAATTTAAGGATTAAAAAAAATCTGTGTAGTAATGTTTTTAGTTGGTTTTGGAGAGGTTTGTGAATTAATGTTGAGTTGAGGGCCTTAAGAGCCAAATGCTTTAAGTTTGAGGTTGATATTGTGGTTACGGAGTTTATGGTGATTATGTTGTTGTTGATGGAGTTTGAGGATTTGTTATGTGCTGTTAGAACCCTTGTGGTTTGGCTAGAATAGGGATGAAGCTGATGAGAAAAGATATGTGTGGATAAGTAAGAATTATAGGTGAGCTATGGCAAAATTTTGGTAGGAACTGTGCATTAAAGAGTGACTTGGTGAATGGGAGAACCAAGGTATGTATTGGGATTAGTAGAGATGGGTAATGACCATGGATTGGTAATTGGAGAGTAAGGATTGAGTTATAAAATCTGTAGCATAAAAGTAACAAAAACTGTTACAAGTGTTGGACGGAGTGAGGAAAAATTGTGTATATGGATTTAGAAATGAGTAAGGTATTTGGGGGATGAACCAAGGCAGTTTTGAGGGCCTAAGCAGTGTTAAAATATGTGGATTAAGTGTAGGAAGATTGGGGAAGTAATGGGTAAAAGAGAGGACTGAAAACAGATTTTAAAACTGAAGTACGGGGCCGGACCGGACTTGCGACCGGACTTGCAATTCGGTCGAGCCCAGATTTACAAAGACGGGAAACCTTCTGGAATCGACTGGACTTGCGACCGGACATGCAAGTTCGGTCGGACCAGAAATTCTCCCGTCAGAAACCTTCTGGAATCGACCGGACTTGCGACCGGACATGCAGGTTCGGTCGGCCAGAAAAATTCCCGTAATGCAAGCTACTGGAATGGACCGAACTTGCGACCGGACTTGCAAGTTCGGTCGAGCCAGAAAATTTCCCATACTGGTAGCTACTGGAATGGACCGGACTTGCAAGGTCGGTCGCAAGTCCGGTCGAGTAAAAAAAAAAAGATATTTTTACTATATGATTATAATAATCATATGTATATATATATATATATATGCCTATACACATATATGCATATGTATGTGGTAGTACACTACAATTGAAATAATAAAGGTAAGAAAGTAAGTATATGAGTATGAAAACAAGTGTAAAAGTAACCAAGCAAGTTGAGAGTATAAGAACATTAAGTACACCGGGATAACGGGGTAAGTACGGAAGTAATAGAAGCTTACATACCGTAAGACTTTGTTGTAAATAAAACATTTTAAATATTACCAGTTGTTCAAAAACTATCCGGGGAGCGTGAGATGACGCGTTGGAGTGAACCCTCGGGAACACGGTAGAGTAACCCATGGTGTAAGGTATGGTTTTCTTGCAACCTGTGTCCTACCGGATTACACCCGGCTTGTATGCCAATGTGTTTTTTCTGTGTGTTTGCCACCTTGCAAGATAAAGCATGAAATGAGTTTATAGTAATTCATTATTGTGGCGTAATTAATTCCGATACCGCTTAACCTTAATTATGTGTTAAATAATAGCTAACCGACCTTAGGTTCACATAAGAGATCGGTATTCGGAATAAACGTCCCAACCCACGGGAACGTTCTAACTACGGCTATCCATTCGTTAGTGTATGTTGTGACTTTGGGTGACGTATGTGACTTGTTCAGTATGTTGTTGCTATTGGATATTGTTATCCGTGTTGTTGAAATGGGATGTGATTTTCCCTGATGTGTCTAACTGAGTTAGTAACACTTTGTGAGGTATGTATGTGATAAGTCCCATGAAGGAACCTTAACTAATAAGTATATGTTATGTATGGTGAGGAATCCGGTCGTTCCGGTCGCGCGTGTTGTTTGGGAGTTGATGTATATATGTGAATTAACTCCCACTCTGTTATGTTAGGGTTGTTTATCCTTCTTGGATGTTCGACCTCCCACTAGCTCTTAGCCAAAGCTTACCTACCCGACCTCCACATCGGGCTAGGAGGGAAATTATGTGTAATGTTGGTAGGGTGTTGATGCCTAAGTTCACTTTGACTCCCTCTTTATTATGTTACGGTTTTTTTTCCTCCTTGAATTACAACCACCCACAAGCTTAACCAAGGCTTACCTACCTCATCATTATTGGAGCTAGGGGGAATTGTGCAAGGTGTGATCGGTCCTATATGAGGCCGCCACACCTAAGTAAAGAAAATGTGTGTATGTTGCGCTCGGGCTTCTATCACCCCGGCACTCCCTAAGTAAAGTTTATGTTCTCTAAGGAGAATGGAACTAAGTTGTGTGTATGTTATCAAGTGAAGTGTATGGTTATGTTGTGTGTGCTAATCTTGTGTTTGTGTCCTACTAATGGATGTTTGCTTTTAAGCATGATGTATGTGTGTAATGTGTGCCTGTTTGTAAATAAAATCAACCGCATGCTAAGACGACAATTAGTTGTGCGTGGCCCGGTAGCACACGGGCTGCGGGATTACCATACCAGCAAAGGTGCTGAGCCCCTTGGGGGCCACCCTTTTCTTCCTTTTCTATTTCAGGTACAAGGAGCTGGAAGCCGTTCGAGAGTAGGACGGGGTAGTTATTCGTACGTGGTAGTCATGAGAATTGTGGATGTATTGTAGGTGTAGTAAGACCGAATTTGTATCGGCGTTAGTCGGAAGATACTCGGTACACTTGTAATGTAAGTGTATAATGACTGTTGGACATGGAACGAGATTTATGTGTAGTTGCTCGGGAGTTTAGTCCATCAGACCGGTACAATGTTAGTATGTTAGCCTTGTTAGCCATGTGGGTGGCTAACGGCGTGTAACACCAATGAGTTAAGTGATGTTGTGAGTTGAGATTTCCGCTGCGATACGATATTAAGTGTGTTGTTAGTAGTTGGGGTGTTACATTAACCTATGCTCTTAAAGCATAAAAAATGCATTAAAGCTCATAAAGTAAGCTTAAACATCTGGCTAATGAAAAATCCATAATATAAACTTAAATTATGTTATAAATGCTCTTAAATACAAGTTAACTCATGGCCAAACTATTCCCAAGTCCAAGACTTTCGGCTTAATACATTTTAAGCCCTTAACCTTATAACTTTGACTTTTAAGTCATCAAATCATCCACTAACTTATCCAAATGTGTTTATAACATTTTATGTTCATTATTAGGTCAAAATAGATCATTTTAATATTTTTAGTCTCGGCCATATATTAATCCTTACATATAACATACTTAAAACATCAAAAATGTGTTTTAAGGTGATAACTTACCCTTTGATGATCCAAGCTTGATTTTCCAAACTCTTCACTCACAGCCCTAATTGTTGATAGGGGGTTATTTTATTTCATCGAACATAAATCTAGATGATGATTCAAGAGTTTCATAGCTTAGATTAGGGTTTACCTTTACAATAATGATGATTTCACCAATTTGTGTTCCTTGTACTCTCAACCATGGACTAGAGTTTTGAGCTCCAATTTTTGACATATTTTAAGAAAAGGAAAGGGATATATTTAGGGTCTTTAAGACTCCATAACATAAGCAAGAGTTTAAAGCACAAAATGTGACTTAAGGAGATGGAATTACCTTTGATGATCTATGAGAGTTTTTCTCCTCCAACTCTTGGCTATAATGAGGAAAATTGATGAGAGTATGATCTAGGGTAGATCCATGGATAAAATCTACATTAAGAGTTCAAAAGGCTTGATTATGACTAACCCTTGAAGTCACCTGTGAAGAGTTATTACTCTCCTTGAATTTTCGGCCACCACAAGACTAGAAAGATATTCAATTTATGTATGAAATATATATGAAGAGAATGAGTGTAAGAAGGTGGTGATTCTTAGCCATAATTAGTAGAAAGAAAAGATGGAACCTTAGAATATGTTTTTATACCTTAAGCTGGCTTAGACCTTCTTTGCTCCATGGCTTTGTTGATCAACAAATTTAGGGCTCCTAAATTATTGGAAGCATCCTTTGAATGGTGTAGGAGAAGAGATGATAATTTCCTCTTGGTGTTTGTGAAAGAAAGGAAGAGATTTGAGTAATAAAAGAGGAGTAGGTCTAGATCACCATGGAATTGTTCTTCAAGCATTCAAGAGCAAGATGAAGAAAATCGAAGGGGGAGTAAGAAGGTAGAACTCAGCCAAGGGGAGGATGAGAGAGTGAGTTCTCTTTTGATTTTATAAAAGTGAGGAGAGTGATGGGTCATGACTAGTAACATGGTGACTAAGGCTCTTTAGGATATATATCCTACTTTAAGTTGCAAGGTGGCATTTCATGTGGGAAAGGATGAGTTTGTCGGCCCTCTTCTCTCTTAAGGGGTTGTTTGGTTCAACTTTGTGTATTAATGTATTAAGGTGCCTTATAATGTTCTAGACTTATATGTTTTACACTTGGACTTGTATCATGTGTTAGTTTGTGACCAACATGATTTCTTTGTCCTAAAGTGTGTTAATATGTGATTTTGAGTGATTGGTATACTTTACTATTCATTGTGACTAGTAAAAGTATATTCTTTGGTTCATTCTTGATGTTGGTATTCTTCATTCATGTAATGATGTGTTAACTGTTACATTAACTTTAGGAGTTGTTTTCTCCTTATTAATGTTCCCTATTTAGTCCATAATTTTATATGAGGCTTAGTGCTCATTTTTGGTCTATATATTTTGTTTATATGTGTATGTTTGGAGGTTATAAAATTCCTTGGTGAATTTGGCTCATTAGTCTTTCCTTATGATTAATCTTAGGTTTAAACCTTTTGATTTAATTAATCCCTTATTAATTAAGGTGGTTAATGTTTGGGGTATTTCACTATTGTTATTGCTTAGGACTTGTGCTTAATATTATTTAGTGATTTAGACCTAACCTAATATAGGGGTTTATTGCACTATATGAGGTTTGGCTTGTTCTGTGATTTTAGAGAGTCACTAGGTTAGTTATAATAGACAACTAGAGTAAATTAGGATTAATTCTATGTTTGGGGAGTATTTGATGATTACGCTTTCCTAGGGTAAATTTCAGTATAATCCATCAAATCACCAATTTAGCTTAATTGTTTGTTTTCTTTATATTTGAATCAAATCATCAAGTTGGGATCTTAATATAAATGATCAACTGAACTCTTTTTCATTTCACCTTCCTCCCCAAAATTTTCTCTTTCTTCCATTTGGGTCGGATGAAGCTTCACCCGTACCCATCACCCGTTTCCACCCACCCGAACCCGACTGTAACACCCCTGCCAGTAATCACACCATTAAATCCTAACCCGTCTCCATTATTAATACACAAGCAGTGGAAAATTCTAATACCACCGGGGGTGAAACAATGCCGTTAGTCACCCACGTGACTAACTAAGCCAATCCAAACTCAATTACAACAAACAAATACCATATCGGTCTGATGGGTCTTATACCGAGTACACTATACAAATGATACTTCCATTACTTAATCAATTCTTAAATCAAATACAACCTTCAATTCCAATGTATACAAATGCATTCTCATTTCCGTGCTATACCGAGTATCTACAATCCACAAGTCTATCAATGACCTTTCGGTCTTACAATTCCATAATACAGCAATTACAATTTCTTAACAGCTACCCATGTTTAATAATAACCGTCCTACTCTCGAACGGTGATCAGCTTCAGTGTTCCTGTAAAATAAAAACGATGCCCCTAGGGGCTCAGCAAAATTGCTGCATATGACTTCTGCATACCCCGCGTACTAGCGAGGGTACGCCGACTATTTGGTCGAGAGCATGCGATTCATTTTATTCCAACCAACATGCATACAACATACATTATATATGTACATTCATAATCAAAGTTCAACATTGAACACAAACACCAACACACACATCAGGAGATTAGTTTAATTGTTCTTTACTTAGGCTTGAGGGTTTCTAACTCACTATGCCTTACTCAGTTTGCTCATTGACTTGCCCACACTCTTGGGTACTCTTACTCACAAACTCATCAATTTCTACAATGATCAACTCAATTCTCCACTCAACTCAGATTCTCAATACTCACATACTCAATACTCAAGTTTTCCAATCAATACTCAATACTCAAGGAATATGTTAAGTCATTACTCATGACCTCCGGGCAGGGTCATACACAAGACCCACCACCGGGCTTACAAATACAAAAGGGGCTATGCATTTAGCTCCTCAAGTCCACCCCGTCCAGTTCTCTACCGAACTACTCAAATTCCCAGACTCCTCCACTCTCGGAGTCAATTCACAATCTCAAGGATCAGCCTAGAAGTATCTCTCTCGATAACATCTAATGGCTTAGGGAATTCTCAATGTCTAGTATTCTAAGATTTAAGGTCTTACCCTACTTATCGAATACTCTCATGTTCGTGACATTGTTCATTTTAGTCGGTTCCTTACTTTGGGGTTCGACTATATTTTTGAGGGGTTTGGTGATCCCTTACTATGCTTTACTTTACTCAAGGTTCATAATTTGAACAATTATCCATCCTCTAGATAGAGGTTACTCATGTACTTCCACTATTATTTATTTTGTGGATTGAATAAATTCGGTTCTCTAACCGCTATCGGGAGGTTACTACTCCCGTATGATTTCTCACGTTCTAGTGCGTTCATAGGCTTATGTTACCATGTATTGGTTCGGGAGTTGTAGTGTGTTTCCACCATTTATTATTTCGCACTTGACTCTTCCTACGAGTGAATACCCCGAACTTAAATATGGTGATTTAATTATTTTAATATGGTATATAAGGGCCTAATAGTGCCTAAGTAATTTTGGTAAAGAAAATAAATCCAAAGAAATGAGAAAAACGCTTAGAAAGCGGAAAACGCTAAAATGAGCGTTAAATAACCATATGAGGTACGAGACCTCGGTTATAGTATCGTAAGGATTCCTAAGGCTTATTCATGCCTAATTAGTATATGGGAATGATTCCCAAAGAAAACGGATCCAAGAAATGTATTAAAACGCTAAAAGAGCTTTAGCGCACGTTTTTCGAGGAAACCCGAAAACGTGACTTTAAGTGGTCAAACAGACCCGTAAAAATTATAAATCATTAAATAATAATTATTAAGCATTTATGGAAGCTTAATAACCAATAAAAATAAAGAAACGAAAAATTCCAAAAACGGGCCCGGTAGTGAACAGTATCAAAACCGGGTAAAATAACGAGCGTTTTCTGTAAAAGACGAAAAACGCTCCAGCTAGTAGTAGTGTGTGGGGCCGATTTTTAATGGGTCAAATAACCCTCTCATACACATGTAACTAGCTAATAAGTAGAGGGAACCAAAAAGCAAAACAAATAAAGTACAAAGTAAAACCACACTCTCTCACCTCTTATTCTCACTTTTCCCTTTTCTCTCTCTCCTATTTCCCCCTCTCTCACCGTCTCCCTCCTTTCCTCTCTGGCTTGGGCGATTTTTTAGAGCTCTCCCATGGCTTCCATGGCAACTCCAACTTCATCCTCATGCTCCATCCACATGTAAGCTCCAATCAAAAACAAAATACATATTTGAACTCCTCTCTTCAAGCTCTACATTTCTATCTTTTCAAAATCCGAAAATGAGCAACTTCATCTCCATGGGTTTTCCCCATTTGAAGAGAAAAGCACACCATTGTGAAGCTTGGAGTCTCCTCTTTCCAACAAGGTAAAAATCTCCATAAAAGACCTCACTTTTCTCCATCTCTTGGCATGGCCGATTTTTGGTCTCTCTCTCTTACCTTGTTTTTCTCTTGTTTTGGAGCATTGTCTCAACCCTCCAATGGTGGAGTAATCTCCTTCTTGAACCAAGGGCTAAAACCCCTCCTAAAGCACTCCAAAGGTAAACCCTAGAATTTGTATTTTAAACACTTCAATGAATTAGTGTTATTATGAGGGTTAGTAGGTTAATTATACTTGTCTTTGTGTGCTTGGGTAATGGGAATGGAGTTTGGCAACTCCATTCCCCACAAAATCGATTTGGACAAGAAAGAGAGGAAGAGGAGAAATGGGAAAGAAAAGAAGGAATCAAAAGCTCAAGGTAAGAGCTCCTTCCTAAGGTAAATTCTATTGCATTAGAGTAATGGAATGGGTAAAATATTTAAAGAACCCAAACCTTGTACTAGTATCGAGGATTGTGAAATTTGAGTATTTAAGAGCAAGTATTTGAATTGAAGGCTTTGGAGCCAAGTGTAATGAGTATGTGTATTGGTATGGTGATTGATGGGTATTGATGTATTAAGATTGCTTAGTATGTGTGCTGGTAGGACCCTTGTGGTTTGGCTAGAATAGGAATGAATTGATGGAAAATTATGTGTGTGGAGAAGCTAGAATAGTAGGTGAACTATGGCAAAATTTTGGTAGGAATATGTACATTTGTGGATGACTTGGTGAATGGGATAACCAAGATATGTATTGGGGATAGTAGAGATGTTTAATGACCATTGGAATGGTAATTGTAGTATGAGAAATAAGAAGTGTAAAATCTGTAGCAAAGTGTATAAGAATACATTGGAGAAGTTAGGAGAAATTAATGTGCAAGAATTGGTAAAGGAATGTTGGACTTGGGTATAGATATTGTATTTGCTTGGAAATGTATTTGGGGTACTAGGAGTAGCATTGGTAGAGGGAGTATGGAATGGTAAAGGGTAAAATGAAAATCTGTGGCATGAGAGTAAAGAAAACAATTGTAAGAATTGAAAGGAAGTGAGGAGAAATTGTGTATGAGGATTTAGAAAGAGTAAGGAATTGTTGGATGAACTAAGGAAATTTGGAGGGCCTAGATAGTGTTTAAACATGTGGGATTACATGTAGGAAGATTGGGGAAGTAATGGGTAAAAGAGAGGACTGAAAACAAATTTTAAAACTGGAGTACTGGGCCGGACCGGACTGCGACCGGACTTGCAAGTTCGGTCGAGCCCAGATTTACAAAGACGGGAAACCTTCTGGAATCGACCGGACTTGCGACCGGACATGCAAGTTTGGTCGGACCAGAAAATTCTCCCGTCAGAAACCTACTGGAATGGACCAAACTTGCGACCGGACTTGCAAGTTCGGTCGAGCCAGGAAATTTCCCGTACTGGTAGCTACTGGAATGGACCGAACTTGCAAGGTCGGTCGCAAGTCCGGTCGAGTCAAAAAAAAAAATTGTACTATATGATTATAATAATCATATGTATATATATATATATATATATGCCTATACACATATATGCATATATATGTAGTAGTACACTACAATTGAAATAATAAGGGTAAGAAAGTAAGTATATGAGTATGAAAACAAGTGTAAAGTAACCAAGCAAGTTGAGAGTATAAGAACATTAAGTACACCGGGATAACGGGGTAAGTACGAGAGTAGTAATTATTTGTGTATCGTAAGAGTATAGTATTAATAATAATGTTGAACATTATCAGTGGAACAAGTGTGAACCAAGGAACAGGGAACACGTGTTAAAGCTAACTCCGGTGGAAGGTATGATTTCCTCATGCCCGTATGCTAACCGAGTTACGTTGATTTATGCGTTGTATGCCGGCTAATCAAGACTAAAGCATGAAAACGGTTTTATTGCCTTTCGTTGCATGTCTTGTTGTATGTTGATTGAGCTAACCTTTCTCGATTGATTGTGTGGCCTCACTTAGTGCGTAAACCGACTCATAGATGAGTCTTATTGTGTATTAACTCGTGGTAAGAGTCCTGCGTGAACCAATGGAACCGTAGCAACGCACTAAACCAACGAACCAATAAACGATAACGTAAATCAATGAACTCACTAGAATGTGAGAGAGTGTACGGGAGTAATAACCTCCCGATAACGGTAGGAGAAACGAAATGAATAATCCACGAACGAAACGTAGTGGAAGTATATAAGTAACCTCTATTAGAGGAATTAATCTTGGTGCAAAATGAACCATGAGAGTAGCAAAGAATGAGGAGGGATCTCCAACCCCTTAGTAATTAGTCGACCCATTATGAGAGACCCGACCGATGTAAGTATGCCCCGAACGAGAGAGTATTCGATATGTTGGGGAAACCCTAAATCTGAGGATACTAGGCGGTGGTAATTCCCTAAGCTAACAGAGGTTATCGAGAGAGATACTTCTAGGCTAATCCACGAGATTGTAATATACTCTGAGAGAAGAGTGTTGGGAATTCGAGTAGTCCGGTAGTACGGACATTTGAGTATTTGAGGAGCTAAGCGTATAGCCCTCGTATTGTAGGTCCGGTGGTGAGTCTTGTGTATGACTCGCCCAGAGGCCAAGTAATGAGTATCGAGTAAGAAGCAAGTATGAGTATGTAATGAGTACCGAGTATTGAGTATGTATGAGTAAGTATTGAGTATCGAGTATGTAAGAGTAGTATATAGAGATTGAGTAGTGAGTATGCACCAGTATAGTAACGAGTACAGAGTAAGGATCGTGTACGAGTAAGGTATTGAACATGGAGCGATGAGTATGCAAGAGTAAGGAGCGAGTATGAGTAGAGTAACGAATATCGAACACAGTACGAAGAGTAATGAATGTAAATAAGACGAATGGTTTGACTATTGATTGTCTTCCTTAGTAAGTATTGAACTTGTATATTTATGTAGGTATCTTTGATTGTATTGTTGTAGTATGAGTATGTATGTATGCATGTAAAATGAACTCCATGTATATCCGACCCAAAGTAGTCGGCGTACCGCGGTTAGCACGCGGTATATGCGGATTTCATATGCAGCGTAAGCTGACCCCCTCGGGGGACCGTTTTTAGTGTGCAGGTACTCGAAGCTGACCACCGTTCGAGAGAGTAGGACGGGGACTGCTATGTAAGCATGGGTAGTAGTATGGAAGGGATGGAACCTGTAATGTATTGGAAATTTGGAAGTCCAAACTGTATCGGTAAATTAAGGATTGTAGTATACTCGGTATAGTATTGTGTGGGAGTTGTATCGAATTATGGATTGGTATGCAAGGGAAAGTAATGTATTGTGTAGAGCACTCGGTATTTCATATCATCAGACCGATAGTATGTAGTATGTAATCCGCCTTGTTAGTCACGTGGGTGACTAACGGCATTGTACACCCGCCGTTGAGTAAGTAATATCCGCTGCGAAGGTAAGTATTTGTACAGTAATGACGGTATTAGCGGTAGGGGTGTTACAAAAAGTGGTATCAGAGCGAAGTATCGCTCTGATGGATGAAATACCGAGTTTAGGTAAATACCGAGTTAGGAGGTAGAGACTTAGGGCTAAGGGTTGAGTGCTAGTGTGCGAAGACGCTAGTTAGGAACTTCCGTATGAATCGGAAACCTACCACAACCATACCCCGCCCTCCGCAAACCCACGGTGTTACGTTGGGAGAATAACGCCAGAGAGATGGAAAGACCTCTCACACTCGGGTAAAACCCGATCTGGCAGTACACAACAAACCTTATTAGAAAAGAACTTGTCATACGGTAGAGTCCAAGAACTGGAAGTCCCGAAGACGGTTCCCGTTGGATGACGATGACCGCACTGAATGGCGGAAAAATGAATATCCTAAACACAAGGATAATGGAATTTATGGCACCATGGGGCGACATGCTTCGCAGTCGCGAGAACCATGTGCAGCCAACAAGAAGAGAAGCACAATCGCGCAATAAAGCAAGGAAGATAGAGTAACGAACCCTAGACAAGAGAGTCTACGGACTGTAACCTCTGATGATACCAACAACGGTATACAAACCGACTAAGGAATTAGTCGAGGTTGGATTAACACCAAACCTACATGCCAAGAGGCTGTAATAACCGAACAACATAGTTTCATATAACTATGAAAGAAATCATAACACATACACCTATAGGACCACAACCTGGTTCCTAAGGATAAGTCAGGTCTCGTTAACCACACTGAAGGTGTGAGACACCCGGATGGACGACAACCACGTCAAGTACACTGAGAAGCGACTCAGGACATCGATCACCAAGATCAAAAGATCAAATGAAGACCTAATAAACCACCAATTATGGATGGAAACGATACCCGCCACCGGTATGCGTTAACCGAAAAACAACCTACCCGCGCACTTGCCCAGGGCAAGTGCAGCAACTACAAGACGATTGGAATACTTTTAACAACCCCGCGATACTTGTCAAAGTACCGCTATGATGAATGGAGCAAATATAGGATCACCACCAATCCTAAGGATGTTAAATAACGAACCCTCGGGAAGGCCTAACGGCACGACCATTGTATTAAGGACATACCAATCAGCAAGAAACTGAACTTGGTCAAGACCGCAAACATGGCAACGCCATGAAGAATTCCTTTTAACACTGAACTGTTATTTCAAACCCAAATTTTTCTTTCAAAATCACAAACTCTTCTTTTAAACCTTGGATTTTTAAACCAAACAGACGGAATTACGGTGAGTATCATAGAATGATACAAGAGGAGTTGACAATAGAATACTTCACCTAGGCGTGTGACGAACACTACGAGTGTACCCAAATACGGGATGTGGGACGACCGCACTCCGAAGGAGCTTGCGGGCCTGACAGATAGTTAGGTAAGTGGTAACGTGCCAAGACGGTACCCCCACGTATGTATACATGTAGTGTACGAAACACGGGAAGTAGTCAACTCTGTTTCTACGGACCATAAGTGAATTTGAAACAGAACAGTTGATTACCTCAACCAAACAAAGAAACTCAGATAAGCTACAAGCTAAGGAGTCAGAAACTCACTTCAGGAGAACCATTAAGAGTTGAAAGTGCAAGAAGCACTAACAACGGGATAAGACATTGGATATGTCCGAATATATCTAAGTAAAGCATGATAACTGGAAGGAATACCCAGTCTAAGCAAAGTAAGGCAAATGCCTAACATTAACACATCAGATGCTCAATGAACGGGATAGAATTCCCAGATCAACCTACACAAAACACAGGACGATGTTAATAAGTACTAGAATGCCATTCATCACCGGAAGGGATATCAAATCCGTTATAAAACAGGAAAAAACACAATGGTCTACCCTAAGAACGGGAGACGTTACAACCAGAAACGGATAACTCAGATCCAGAACCGCAGGTAGGACAACAAACTGAAAATACTCATACATCCAGATGCTACCGCATAATCGGTAATACCCAGGACATCCATAAAGGGTAGCAAGCCAACACAGTTAACGAGATGTCGTGTGTAAAAAACACCACAATCGGAACGAGCAACCGGTTAGAACACCGACGGGATCCCACTTGATAGGGATACCCCAAATTAAATAAACGGTATCGATCAATACCAAGATACAAAAAGGGTCTCCACAGACGAAAGCGTGATGTGACGATCTTGTCAGGGAGCCCAGTATCACCTCCAAATCCACGATGGTTTATGGGGAAATAACCACTTGGAAACAACCTATGATGAGCAGAGCTCTAGGCAACATGGCTAGTAGGCCATGAAACTGTTACCACACACAACCAACGGTTGCAAACCAAGGTGAACAATATGGAAGGCTGTCAAGGACGGCACCGATGAAAGAGTAACAATCGATGAATGAGGACGCCCCTCATAAATGTGAAACCGCAAGGGCGGTGAACACGTGGATCCCAAGAATGGGATACCATCAGTAACTGTCGGGAAATATATTCCTTTCAGAACTACTAGTGTAGTCAAGCTTGAGCATACAACTATTGTCAAGCAATGTGAAATAAGCTTCAACAGCAATTGTTGACAACCAAGGAATACCGGTTATAAAACCAATGATGCTCAGGGAGCTCAGAAAATAAAGGAATACCATATTCGGTATCGCCAAATACATGGGAAACCATTGTATAAATGCATGAGCTGAAGCTAGCAACAGTGGATGCATGTAAACCAATACTATGGAATCTGTAAGAACATGGTGCACAACAGGCGACCAATGTATATGAGTAATCTCTAATGCTATGGAAATGTTAATTCGAGATAGTGGACAGACCGGGCAACAAGCCAGGAGTCCGCACGAAATGATGAAACACCACCTGAAGGAGTAACAATAATTCCTATTGCAATCTCATAAGAGAGTTACTGCCAAGCGTTTACGCCTCTGCACTCTGTAGGACTGAGTGTTTTGGTATTGCACTTGTGTAGTCAATGATCTAGTGGGATAGCTAAGGATATGGAGAACGTAAGTAGTGGTAAATTCTTCCTTTCACCAGTAAACACGGTGTAAGCCAGTTGAGCAAAAGCTTGGAAACAACCGTGCGGCCTAAGGCCAAAGAGCACGAAGGGTGTGAAACACACCAACAATCACAAGATGTGAATTCCATTGGAATAAAAGTGAAAGGAGACTTAAGAAAGTCACAAGGACCGACGCATGGAAAATGCAAGGTCATACAAGTAAAGAACACTTGTAATGAACCAGAGAACTGGTGTAGCTCAGAAGCTACTAACGACAGAGGAAGCACTACAACTAAGTAGTGACTTAACCTCAACCAACAATAAGTCGGAGAAACCAAGTGAATGATCACTACAACACAACAGTATGTATATACATTGCCAGAGAGCTGGTTATGAATCTACAACACACCGAATTCGAGCACGGTAAGAGAACACCACACTTGGTCAATAAACCTTATTTCCGCAATAAGAAGGATAAAAGGTGGTGTATAGCACATTTAAGATAACAAGAAGGGTGAATAACCAAGTTATCAGGGTCGCGCAGCAGAAGCTAGTGGGCCAGAATTCTAAGTGAAGTACACCTAGTAAATAAAAGGTTAATCGTTAATGCTTAAAGCCATTCAGGCTAGAACCGAACCCGGTTAAGAGTTAAATAAACTCCGATGGAAATTCTTGATGCAGGGACTAACCGACAGTACGGTTAAGACCCGTTGATCAAGGAACATTGTATAATAGACCGCAAGGAAACTGAACCACTCCATGACGGCTGAATGCCTTCGACCAATGTCCAATGTTGACACATGGTAGATTATGTGGGCGTAATCCTTTTTAAGGGGGTAGAGCGAAAACCGCGAAATGTATGTTTTACGTGATAGGTGCGTAAACTACAACGCGCATAGCGCAAGAGAATTCGTCTTGATGGCTGATACTCATGTTACATAAACATTTGTATTCACCCATCGTGTAATTGTGGTAATTTGAGAAGCAAGTATAGGAAAAGGAGTAGTGAAACTCCAGGGGAATGAGAACCCTGATTGGTAATAGTATGAAGAATGAGTATGTATGGGAGACTTGAGGAGTATAAATCGGTATGGAACCAATGTATGTAATGAGTATAAATCGGCACGAAACCGATGTATTTTATGAGTATGAATTTGGTATAGCAGATTAATGGGATATTATACCCATGAATTTCTTAAGTATAGTAGTTGGAGAGGATGCAGTAATAATTGATGAATGATTAGTAAGTAAGTAAGTAAGTGAATCATATAAATTGGGAAATGTATGTGTATGATTATGAGTAGCAAGATTAAAAAGATAGAAAACGAAATAATGTTTGACAATCTGTCTGTTTGTATTGAGGTGGGAAGTGGAACTTGATTTGATAGCGATCAAGGGAAGCCGAACACAAATTGGGGTGGAAGGATAATTCAATACCAATGCTGATCACATTGGGGTTGAAGGACTCTGGAAGCTCCCTTAAGTGGCCACAATAATAACACTAGTAATAGGAATAATCATCATAAATTGAACTTGGGAGATGTATGCAAAGTTTTCAAAATGAATTTCCAAAACTAATTTGGTACAATGTTTTCTTCAAACTTGAGAATGAGGATCGTTTTAAAACCGCTCCCACGGACGCTAGTGGATCTTCCATGCCTAGGCACAGGTATCCGGTCGAAACCATAAGAGGTGAAGCTAGTTTTGAGTCTGTGGAAGTGTAGAGTAGTTTGAAACCACTACACCGGGTGTACGGTAACAGTGTGTGTTTTGTATTTTTCCAAGGGCACTGGGGCAGTGTAGTCCCGAGTAAGTATGAGTAAGTATGAGTAAAGTATGAGTAAGTAAGTATGAGTAAGTGCCTGAGGATCTCTATATGTGCAAATGAATTTGATCAGAACCAAAGGACCGTAGAGCCAGAAAGCGTAAGTGCTCAAGTCATGACGGCCGTGAACCAGAAAGCATAAGTGTTCAAACATGACCGGTACCTGAGGGATCACTCGCCATTGGGGAAGATTGTACCTAATTGTCTTCGGATGGACCCCCTTGGAGAGAAGTAAAACGGATATTTTGATTGCTATGCATGCAGTGACATGCTGTTTGGATGCGTAGTATGCATCATGTTAGACATTTGGAGTTTGACAAGTTATATGTAGAGGTCATAACCTTAGTATAGAGCATATGTACGAGTAACAGTATTAGATTCACCAACTTTGAGGGCAAAGTTCTTTAGGGGGGTAGATTGAAATACCCCGAACTTAATATGGTGATTTAATTATTTTAATATGGTATTTAAGGGCCTAATAGTGCCTAAGTAATTTTGGTAAAGAAAATAAATCCAAAGAAATGAGAAAAACGCTTAGAAAGCAGAAAACGCTAAAATGAGCGTTAAATAACCATAGGAGGTATGAGACCTCGGTTATAGTATCGTAAGGATTCCTAAGGCTTATTCATGCCTAATTAGTATATGGGAATGATTCCCGAAGAAAACGGATCCAAGAAATGTATTAAAACGCTAAAAGAGCTTTAGCACACACGTTTTTCGAGGAAACCCGAAAACGTGACTTTAAGTGGTCAAATAGACCCGTAAAAATTATAAATAATTAAATAATAATTATTAAGCATTTATGGAAGCTTAATAACCAATAAAAATAAAGAAACGAGAAAATTCCGGAAAACGGCCCGGTTAGTGAACAGTATCAAACCGGGTAAAATAACGAGCGTTTTCTGTAAAAGACGAAAAACGCTCCAGCTAGTAGTAGTGTGGGGGGCCGATTTTTAATGGGTCAAATAACCCTCTCATACACATGTAACTAGCTAATAAGTAGAGGGAACCAAAAAGCAAAACAAATAAAAGTACAAAAGTAAAACCACACTCTCTCACCTCTTATTCTCAATTTTCCCTCTTCTCTCTCCTATTTCCCCCTCTCTCACCGTCTCCCTCCTTTCCTCTCTGGCTTGGGCAATTTTTGAGAGCTCTCCCATGGCTTCCATGGCAACTCCAACTTCATCCTCATGCTCCATCCACATGTAAACTCCAAATCAAAACAAAATACATATTTGAACTCCTCTCTTCAAGCTCTACATTTCTATCTTTTCAAAATCCGAAAATGAGCAACTTCATCTCCATGGGTTTTCCCCATTGAAGAGAAAAGCACACCATTGTGAAGCTTGGAGTCTCCTCTTTCCAACAAGGTAAAATCTCCATAAAACCTCACTTTTCTCCATCTCTTGGCATGGCCGATTTTTGGTCTCTCTCTCTTACCTTGTTTTTCTCTCTGTTTTGGAGCATTGTCTCAACCCTCCAATGGTGGAGTAATCTCCTTCTTGAACCAAGGGCTAAAACCCTCCTAAAGCACTCCAAAGGTAAACCCTAGAATTTGTATTTTAAACACTTCAATGAATTAGTGTTATTATGAGGTTAGTAGGTTAATTATGCTTGTCTTTGTGTGCTTAGGTAATGGGAATGGAGTTTGGCAACTCCATTCCCACAAAATCGATTTGGACAAGAAAGAGAGGAAGATGAGAAATGGGAAAGAAAAGAAGGAATCAAAAGCTCAAGGTAAGAGCTCCTTCCTAAGGTAAATTCTATTGCATTAGAGTAATGGGAATGGGTAAAATATTTAAAGAACCCAAAACCTTGTACTAGTATCGAGGATTGTGAAATTTGAGTATTTAAGAGCAAGTATTTGAATTGAAGGCTTTGGAGCCAAGTGTAATGAGTATGTGTATTGGTATGGTGATTGATGGGTATTGATGTATTAAGATTGCTTAGTATGTGTGCTGGTAGGACCCTTGTGGTTTGGCTAGAATAGGAATGAATTTGATGGAAAAGTATGTGTGTGGAGAAGCTAGAATAGTAGGTGAACTATGGCAAAATTTTGGTAGGAATATGTACATTTGTGGATGACTTGGTGAATGGGAGAACCAAGATATGTATTGGGGATAGTAGAGATGTTTAATGACCATTGGAATGGTAATTGTAGTATGAGAATAAGAAGTGTAAAATCTGTAGCAAAGTGTATAAGAATACATTGGAGAAGTTAGGAGAAATTAATGTGCAAGAATTGGTAAAGGAATGTTGGACTTGGGTATAGATATTGTATTTGCTTGGAAATGTATTTGGGGTACTAGGAGTAGCATTGGTAGAGGGAGTATGGAATGGTAAAGGGTAAAATGAAAATCTGTGGCATGAGAGTAAAGAAAACAATTGTAAGAATTTAAAGGAAGTGAGGAGAAATTGTGTATGAGGATTTAGAAAGAGTAAGGAATGTTGGATGAACTAAGGAAATTTGGAGGGCCTAGATAGTGTTTAAACATGTGGGATTACATGTAGGAAGATTGGGGAAGTAATGGGTAAAAGAGAGGACTGAAAACAAATTTTAAAACTGAAGTACTGGGCCAGCCGGACTTGCAAGTTCGGTCGAGCCCAGATTTACAAAGACGGGAAACCTTCTGGAATCGACCGGACTTGCGACCGGACATGCAAGTTCGGTCGGACCAGAAAATTCTCCCGTCAGAAACCTACTGGAATGGACCGAACTTGCGACCGGACTTGCAAGTTCGGTCGAGCCAGGAAATTTCCCGTACTGGTAGCTACTGGAATGGACCGGACTTGCAAGGTCGGTCGCAAGTCCGGTCGAGTCAAAAAAAAATTGTACTATATGATTATAATAATCATATGTATATTATATATATATATGCCTATACACATATATGCATATATATGTAGTAGTACACTACAATTGAAATAATAAGGGTAAGAAAGTAAGTATATGAGTATGAAAACAAGTGTAAAAGTAACCAAGCAAGTTGAGAGTATAAGAACATTAAGTACACCGGATAACGGGGTAAGTACGAGAGTAGTAATTATTTGTGTATCGTAAGAGTATAGTATTAATAATAATGTTGAAACATTATCAGTGGAACAAGTGTGAACCAAGGAACAAGGGAACACGTGTTAAAGCTAACTCCGGTGGAAGGTATGATTTCCTCATGCCCCGTATGCTAACCGAGTTACGTTGATTTATGTGCTGTATGCCGGCTAATCAAGACTAAAGCATGAAAACGGTTTATTGCCTTTCGTTGCATGTCTTGTTGTATGTTGATTGAGCTAACCTTTCTCGATTGATTGTGTGGCCTCACTTAGTGCGTAGACCGACTCATAGATGAGTCTTATTGTGTATTAACTCGTGGTAAGAGTCCTGCGTGAACCAATGGAACCGTAGCAACGCACTAAACCAATGAACCAATAAACGATAACGTAAATCAATGAACTCACTAGAATGTGAGAGAGTGTACGGGAGTAATAACCTCCCGATAACGGTAGGAGAAACGAAATGAATAATCCACGAACGAAAAGTAGTGGAAGTATATAAGTAACCTCTATTAGAGGAATTAATCTTGGTGCAAAACATGAACCATGAGAGTAGCAAAGAATGAGGAGGGATCTCCAAACCCCTTAGTTAGTCGACCCATTATGAGAGGACCCGACCGATGTAAGTATGCCCCGAACGAGAGAGTATTCGATATGTTGGGAAACCCTTAAATCTGAGGATACTAGGCGGTGGTAATTCCCTAAGCTAACAGAGGTTATCGAGAGAGATACTTCTAGGCTAATCCACGAGATTGTAATATACTCTGAGAGAAGAGTGTTGGGAATTCGAGTAGTCCGGTAGTACGGACATTTGAGTATTTGAGGAGCTAAGCGTATAGCCCTCGTATTGTAGGTCCGGTGGTGAGTCTTGTGTATGACTCGCCCAGAGGCCAAGTAATGAGTATCGAGTAAGAAGCAAGTATGAGTATGTAATGAGTACCGAGTATTGAGTATGTATGAGTAAGTATTGAGTATCGAGTATGTAAGAGTAGTATAGAGAATTGAGTAGTGAGTATGCACCAGTATAGTAAACGAGTACAGAGTAAGGATCGTGTACGAGTAAGGTATTGAACATGGAGCGATGAGTATGCAAGAGTAAGGAGCGAGTATGAGTAGAGTAACGAATATCGAACACAGTACGAAGAGTAATAAATGTATAATAAAGACGAATGGTTGACTATTGAATTGTCTTCCTTAGTAAGTATTGAACTTGTATATTTATGTAGGTATCTTTGATTGTATTGTTGTAGTATGAGTATGTATGTATGCATGTAAAATGAACTCCATGTATATCCGACCCAAAGTAGTCGGCGTACCGCGGTTAGCACGCCCGTACCGCGCGCGGTATATGCGGATTTCATATGCAGCGTAAGCTGACCCCCTCAGGGGACCGTTTTTAGTGTGCAGGTACTCGAAGCTGGCCACCGTTCGAGAGAGTAGGATGGGGACTGCTATGTAAGCATGGGTAGTAGTATGGAAGGGATGGAACCTGTAATGTATTGGGAAATTTGGAAGTCCAAACTGTATCGGTAAAATTAAGGATTGTAGTATACTCGGTATAGTATTGTATGGGAGTTGTATCGAATTATGGATTGGTATGCAAGGGAAAGTAATGTATTGTGTAGAGCACTCGGTATGTTCATAATCATCAGACCGATAGTATATAGTATTGTAATCCGCCTTGTTAGTCACGTGGGTGACTAACGGCATTGTACACCCGCCGTTGAGTAAGTAATATCCGCTACGAAGGTAAGTATTTGTACAGTAATGACGGTATTAGCAGTAGGGGTGAGAATACGTAATTTGGTTCCTCTCATCTCATAAACTAATGAAAACCGGGAGTTATAGTGGTTCAGCTGATAATTCAGCCTACATCCACTCATTGACAATATCTTTATTACTTCCTTTGGTATTACAACTTTAGAGAGCTTTCTAATGTTTTCTTTTTCTTCTAATCTTGTGTCCCTTTACAAATGAGCCCCCCATCTCTATTTATAGACTTTCGAGAGTGAGGCCTATCTCTTAATCCTTATACATGTAGTATTACTTTATTGGAGCCACCCTTCTAGTTTTGGCACTTCTTTCCTTATAAAGCCTTCCGGCCTCAAAGTGTAGGGTGCGGGATCCGGTCATGGAGTATGGGGCCGGAACATGGGTCCTGGTCATAGAGTGCGGAGCCGGAATACGGGACCCGATTATAGAATGCGGGCCGGAACGATGTTTGGTGCCCAAACTAGAGCCCGAACAAGGTCCTGAAGGGGGACCGGGGTCCGGATCGGGATCTGTGGCCTGGACCGCTTTGACCCTCTTGCCTTCGTCATATTCTTGCCCTTGTCATCAGTCCCACAAGTTCTACTTTTTGCTACTTAAAAAAGTGGAACTTACAAAAGAAAAATTGAAATTTACATTCTTTCTTCATTCTTTCTATTTCTTCCTTCTCCTATCTTCTAGTCCCACAAGTTCTTTTTCTTTTAGCTATTACAAAGAAAAATGAACTTACAAAAGAAAGTTGGTACAGTGCAATCAAAGTCCCACAAGTATCTTCCTTCTGACAAATTGGAAATTTTGGAACATAAGCCTTTGAAATGATATATCTTGATGGATGAATCCCATGACATCTTGTTGGATGAATCTCCTGATGTCTTCATAAAGAAGACCAATGGTTCCTTTAATAAGAAACATTCCCTTTTGAAAGGGCTAAATATTTGATGATAAAGTCTTTGCTTATACTAGCCAAAGGATGATAATTCCCTTAAAGGGAGAATAAAGATAATATATTTTCCCAACTTTGCTTATGCTAGCCAAAGGATGGTACTTGTGATTCAAGTATGGTGCGGCGTCCCACACCTAACAATGCACCCATTACAGGCGACCAGAGCTCCTGATGGGTCCAGAGATGGGTTTTTTTTGTTGGCTCGATGGCCGGGTTTCATTTCAACCCAAAGTGTTACTTTTCAAGGCACAAGTGCCTGCGGCTCGTTGGCCGGTGCTTTCTTTCAAGGCATATAGCCTGCGGCTCGTTGGCCGGTGCTTTCTTTCAAGGCATATAGCCTGCGGCTCGTTGGCCGGTGCTTTCTTTCAAGGCATATAGCCTGCGGCTCGTTGGCCGGTGCTTTCTTTTACTTTCAAGGCATATAGCCTGCGGCTCGTTGGCCGGTGCTTTCTTTTACTTTCAAGGCATATAGCCTGCGGCTCGTTGGCCGGTGCTTTCTTTGAATACTTCAGGGGGTGATCAGTCCCCTGGTAAAAGTACCTGCACTTTCTTTAAAGACCTTGTTAGCTCTCTTTGAGGTAGAGTAGGACATGTTGCACATGATAAATATTTTAAGATATCAAATCAGTTTGTATTTGAGCATAAATCAATGTCAAGCTCAATAGACTCATGTAATAATAGACAAGTCTGGTAATAGTATTTAGAATCATGCATTTAGTTAACGCTGAATGAAGCATTCTATAACCAAAATACTCAAGGTGGTTTTATGAGTTTCAAACATTCTCATCATGCTCGTCTGCCAGCTGAAAACATAGGCAATAGATTAGCCTAAACACTGTCTATGCAGCAGCTCAATATTCGTGACATAGTGCCTGGGAAGAGCAAGACAAGTGGGTGAGTTATGAACATTATTCCCAAGAAGCATGACAGGAGTAGGCAAGGCATTTTGTTTCCCTAAGTTGGATTTCAACAGCAGTATCATGATGCAATAAAACAGAATGATGTGTGTGCGTTTTTAAGGGATTGGTCACTTTCAAGCAGGTCTTGTCATGTTTAAGAGGTAGCACAAAGTCAAGCAAAACTGTAGCAGATATGAACCACTTGCCAACTCATAATAGATCACGACTAGAGGAGTTAAAACCTTATCATGCAGTATCTGCAATTTCAGAGTGTAGAAATATATCACCAGTGCGTTTTAGATTAGCAAACAGCAGCAAAAAAGATTGCTGTATAACAGCTCCAAAAGTGTAGAATATCAGAAACGACAGTAATTAAAGGTGTGCCCCGCACTAATTTTTGTTCAGACAGACCATAATTGTTCAGTATTTGCGGCAGCAAGAATACTTAAAACAGTAGTCAATCTGGGTAAAAGCTGGACTCAATCTTGAAGCAAACTAGGAGCAGATTTTCTGAGCAATAAGATAAAGTATATATTCAGAGAACTGCTGGTAATCATGTCATGCAGTAGATATAAAAGCACAGTATTACTGTTTTCTTTGAAACAGCAAAGGGATTGTTTATCTCAAACAGACCCTATTATGTCATGACAATGCAGAAATATTTGGCCAGTCCCTTAAAAAATATCTTTCATAGTAGGTAATATAGTGCAGATTTCAACAGATTATTTAACACTAGATCAATGTAGAAGCTGTTGTAAAGAGCTATTCAAATCTTTAATTATGTAAGCAACAGTAAGCCCCAGGTGGCTCCATAACAGCTCAAAGATATGAAAAGGCATGATGTCTTAATATGGAATTTTGAACAGCAGTGAATTTTAAGAGCAGAAATCTGGAGCATGATCAATCTATATATTTTTTCCTTTGCGGTTTTCAGGATTTTAGAAGAATGTAGAACAAAAAGTAGGCACTTGAGTAGAGGAAGATTTAGTAATTTGGAGAGCTTAAGGTGCAGCCAAATATTGCACTAGAAATGAACAGAGATTCTGTGGTAGTAATCAGAGGAGTAATGCAGGAAAAACAGATTGTAAAAGGTTTAACTTAAACCTTATAGAAGCAGGCTTACAAAGGATCGCAGTTTCAAGTGAAATTGAGAGCAAAGTAAACACGTCATTTCTGCTGCCCTCCTGAACATTATACCTGTAGCTCATAGCCTTTTCATAGCTTTGAAAAATTCTTTAACACAAGTCATGTAAATAGTAGTGTCATCTTGTGAGCCTCGATTTTAAACCCTATCCTATGTTGATTAAAGTTGATTAGGATCTAAACGGGTTTTAGGTCCACTTATAACCTAAGATTAATAACTATGTCATATAACACTAATTATTAAAACCTAAGCTAGCTCACTGGAACCTATTATGAGTCGCCACCTAATTTTGACCTAGATTAAATTAGGAAAGGAGAGTTCGGGTTCGGGGGCTTGATATTCGACTTATTTAGGGTTCAATTACTTTCATTACCCTTCCTAGGTCGTTTTTCCTCTACTTGGTTTATTTACGGCTTATTACGAGTCGTTTTAACCTAAGTGCGCGAGCTTCTGTTTTTTTGTGTTTTTAGCATTTTTTGACAGAAAATTAAAGTAAAATTAAAGATTCCTAAACTAGGGTTTCGGAGGCAGAATTAGGCCAAATTTTGTTTCCGTCCGTAGCCACGGACCTAATGTCCGAAACCACGGACCCCAGTTAACCTATATAAAAATAAAAGTCGAATTAAACAGAAAACAGAAAATTGTAAAGTCCGGGGCCACGGACAGGCTGTCCGTGGGCCCGGACATTATTAGAAAACCTAAATTTTTAAAAATTAAAAATCCCGCCGCCGTCCGTGGGCGTCCGGGCTTACGGACTGGGAGTCCGGGACCCCGGACATGACGTCCGTGGGTGCGGACAGCCCTCGGACGGCGGCGTTGAGGCTGTTCCCGAAGGTGTTTTTGGCTCAAATTTTATGGGTGTGCAGGCTGAAAGATGTACAAGACGTTAGTGATTGAAAATTTTCAATTTGAATTCGAATTAAGCACGAAACTTAGCAAACAAGTTATTGGGCAGAAGCGAAAACAAACGCTAATTCAGAAGCGATAAAAAGTCATTCGATTCCAAATTTTAACACAGAGTAGTTAAAGTTGAACAAAGTCAGAAAAACAAGACTTCAACCTGTTTTACCTTCGGATTTAATGAGACTCTTCACAACGGGGATCTTTTGGTGCTTCGTTGATGCCGGTTTTGGATTGACTTCGAATTGTGCTTCTGACTCCTTCTTCTTTATGCTGTTAAGGACGTTTCTCTTCTGTTTTTTTGGTGGTTTTGTGTGTTTTTGGTGCTTGGAGTTTCAATAGGAGAAGAAAGGATGAGTTTTTGGTGATTTCGGGGTGATTTCTGCAGTGTTTCGGTATTGATTTGAGGCTTGGAAGTGTTAAAACGTGGGGAGAAGGTTTGTGGCTGTGTTTTCTGACTTTGGAAGTGTCCTCTCCTGCCCTAATTCGTTTTTGGGAGGTTCTTTTATAGAAAGAGCATGGTCAAATTGATAGAGCAAGATCTTTATCTAAAACGCTGATTTTGTGCTCTAAGGGAATCTGATTTTTTAGAATATGTTGTAGGACGATAAAAATTCTGAAATTTTAACCAAAGATAAAGAACGAATTTTAGGAATTTTGAGAGTTGGAATCAGGTTATTTTGATAAATAACCTATTAGATAAAAATCGCACAATATGGAATCTCCCATAATTCATAACTAATTATTGGAAAGTCGAAATAACGAAATTCCAACGGCATTAGTCTCTAAAAATCATCCTCTATCTTGTGTTAAAATTTCGTGACATTTTGTTTTTATTTCGGTATTTTCCAGAGGAGAGAGAAAATTGCAAAAATGATTGAATTTCTCTTTTAAATTTTGGGATAAGGTTCCCAATAAAATAATTTCAGGTTTATGACTGTATGTAGTCATGGTAACCATGTGACAATTTTATTTTAATTTTGGAAACCTTTTAATTTCTATTTTGAGGCTATTTCATGTGTTAATTATTAAAGAAATTAGCTTATAATATGAATTAAAAGCTAAATTTCCAGAATAAATATTATCAGAGAATCATGAAATACCTTTCATAATGACCATGATATTTGGAAGTGTTTGGAGATAATGAACAAGTCATATGAAAAATAGAAAATCCCGAGAATGTCCTTGGAAAATCCTGCATTGGTGCATTTTGACCACTTTGCCCTTTGTAACACGTATGCCTTAGAGACTACTCCGGGGGGGTTGAAATTTTGGGTATAACAGATTGCCCCCCGTCAACTAGGCTTTGTAATGAAGATGAAAAGACTAGTTGATGCCTGAGTGATACCCCAAAATTTTGGATCTTAAAAGGCCCTATATGCAGATTGTATCGAGCTATTCTAAGGTGCTGACTACCTATGAGTGAGAATGAGAAGATGTCAAGCGATTCTAAGGCGTTGACTACCTATAAGATGAAGTAATGATGTCAAGCTATTCTAAGGCGCTGACTACCTATAATGAGTGAAATGTGCTTAATGTGATGATGAATTGTATGACCTAGGTGCATCTAGGGACCGGAACCTATTCCGAAGTGTGTGTAAAAGGTTAAGGACTGAGAGTGCCAAACGTGGCAGGTGCTAAGGAAGTGGGTAAGACTTATGACGAGCTTGAGGGTGAGTTCTTCTACTCAGGTGAGAATTTGTATCTGTAAAGAATCTGCATCTTCGTGGTGAGAATCTGTATCTGAATCTACGGGTGAGAATCTGTATCTGAATCTACGGGTGAGAATCTGTATCTCTGAAGAATCTACATCTATGGATGAGAATCTGTATCTCTGAAGAATCTGTATCTTCGGCTAAGAATCTGTATCTTTGAAGAATCTGTATCTTCGGCTGAGAATCTGTATCTCTGATCGGGTGAGAATCTGTATCTCTGAAGAATCTGTATCTTCGGCTGAGAATCTGTATCTTTGAAGAATCTGTATCTTCGGCTGAGAATCTGTATCTCTGAAGAATCTGTATCTTTGGGGTGAGAATCTGTATCTCTGATCGGGTGAGAATCTGCATCTCTGAAGAATCTGTATCTTCGGCTGAGAATCTGTATCTCTGAAGAATCTGTATCTTCGGGGCGAGAATCTGTATCTCTGAAGAATCTGTATCTTCGGGGTGAGAATCTGTATCTCTGGTCTATGATGAGGAGTTTCGTACGGACGGATGCAAGGTAAACTTTATGCAAATGATCATGATGAAAGTTGATTATGAAAGTGCCAAACGTGGCAAAGATGATGTGCATGTCAAAATACAATCAAAGTGTATGTAGGAAACTTGTCCAAAACAAGAAATCGTTGGAAAATGTGCCAAACATCGCAATGTTAAGGATCAAAAATTGTCCAAAGCAAGATATTGCTAGAAAGTGTGCCAAATGTGGCCATGATGAGGTTTATGAAACCGAAGTGGTTAGAGGAAAGTTGTTCAAGACAAGAAATTGTTGAAAGAGGTGCCAAACGTGGCAGTGTTTGAAGAAGATTCTGTTTAGTGAAAAGGAAAGTGAATTATCATTTCCTAACTATAGACTTCGGACTTGTAATTTATCTCCTACGAGATGAACATGCCGCCGGTGGGGTATGGTGTATGATGTGAAGGTAAGGGCTTATGTGGGCCTGTGGTGTTTGATGTGCAGGTAAGGGCTTGTGCGGGCCTGTGTAGTGGAGGTGTGGAGGTAAGGGCTTATGTGGGCCAGTGTGGTGTATGAAGTGAAGGTAAGGGCTTGTGTGGGCCTGAGGTGCTTGATGTGGTGGTAAGGGCTTATGTGTGCCTGTGGTGGGATGATGGTGGTGATGTTTGAGCTTTGGGTTCCAATTGGTGTTGTCATAGCAATTGTTGGAACCAACAATTGCCCCCAGTATTTTTCCCTTAAGACAATCTGAGCTAGAGTTCATGGCAATCGATCATTCCGATCGATTGCCCCCAGTATTTTCTTTGATCAAACGTGGGAACGAGTCTCGTCCTCACAGGGTCAAGGCTTATGTTCTGATTTGGTGCTTCCTAACCTACACTCGACGTGTTTGGTGTTTACACTCGTTTCTCACTTACGGTCACAACTTCTAGACCATTGAATTTGATATTTGATGAATTTACGCATTCGATCTGTTACTTTCACGTGATTGGATACACAACTACCAAGTCGGAAGTCTTTGAGGCTTATAACGTGGCCATAGGGTGTGATGAAAGACGACGGGATCATGGAGGGATATTTGAGGTATGTGGAGCTTAAATGGGTGACCAAAGCTGCAACTTGCGTCTTCTCTCGGATTCATCTTCCTTGTCTTGAAGTCGTCTGGCTGCTTCATGTTGACGTTGTTTTCGAGCTTCTGGACCTGGACTCTTGAAGTTGTCCTTTACACCATTTCTCTTTTCGTCATTTGGATTTCTTCGAGGCACTTCGGGTTTGCCTTTTGTTTTATCCTTTCTTGGCTTTGCCTTCGGGGTTCTTGTGTTTCCCGGTTTTGGGCTTCGAGAGCTGTTTTGATGTGAGCTCTTTTGATCCTGTGTCACTCTGGGACCATTTGCGGATCGCTTCGTCATGCTGATAGCGGCATTGCTTCTTTGGACTGATGAGAATGTTATCTGAGAGTCGGGCTCCTCGCCTCCTTTGGTCACCGGGTCGGTTCATCATCAGGCTGGGTTATTTGTGGAGTTCATAATCGAAAAGGGATATATGAAAGGCTCAACGGGGGTGCCTAGGGTTTGACAGGGTTTACAAGCTTTTGGCTATGTGGTGCTGTACCTAGGTGCTTCGTCATTCCTGATAGTTGTATATCCGTTCTTTATTACTTTCCATCTAAACGTAAATTTACAAATTATCTCCTTCGGTCAGAGTTATACCGTTTACCTCACCTTTGAATGTGGTCTCACCGGAGTCGTGTAAAAATGACACGCTCGTTCACTCATGGTTTTTCCGCTCAAGTCACTCTCATGAATTCTCACTCTGAGACTTGTTCACACAATTAAACAAAAGAAATAATCGTGGTTGGTCTTTAAACTCAGATTGCCCCCAGTATTAGTCCAGGGTTTATGACAACAATTTGTATGTGGTTTGTTTGGATGCTTAGGGGTGAGCTGTGGCATTTGGTTGGACATGTTCATCCTTTTGGAAACAAAAAGACAAATCATTTTATTCAATTGCCAGAAGATGAACATTAGTTTTGAAAGATGATTTGGTTGAAGGTGCAAAATGAACAAACATTTTTTTCTTGAGATTGTAAATCGAAAAGACAAGAGACTGAAATTCGAACATCTAAGCCTCATTAAAATGGAAATATCATAAACCCCTTACAAAATAGAAAAGAAAAATTAAGAAAGCAAAATGCAACTAGACACTAGCCTACTCGACAAACTGGAGTCCTTGCTCGATAAGGTCCTCAATCTTGTGCTTCAATGCTCTGCAGTCGTCAGTACTGTGTCCTGGTAGTTGATGAAACTGGCAGAATGATGGAGATGTTCCCCGGCTTGGGTGATCCCAGGGCTAGGTGTGAGAGGCTGTAGTAGGTCTAGCTCTTGTAGCTTCACGAGTGCTTGACTGAGAGGCCGGCCGATGTCGGTAAACTGTCTCGGTGTAGAGAACCTCTTGGATCGGGGTGAGGCCTTGATGTTCTGCTTTACAGCACTGGGTTTTTGTATGGTGCTCACTTGGTATGAAACTTGAGCTGCTTTGGCCGGTCCTGACTTAAAGGTCTCGATACTCACACCCTGGGCTTTGGGTTGTTCCAGCTTCAGCTCGCCTTTGTGAATCTTTTCTTCCATGATTCTTACCTGTCCCATCAGCATGTCGAAATTAGGGAAGTATGTGCAACTCAGCTCGTTATTGTATTGTCTCTGCATATTGTCCACAATCATTCGAATCTGTTCTTGCTCATCCATTTTTGTAGGCATAGCAGCGGCCTTCATCCTCCACCGTTTGATGAAGTCGGACATTGATTCACTGTCTCTCTGCCGAGTGCTGGCAAGGTCGGACCTGGTGACTTCGAGATTCTTAGCATACTCGAAATGGTGCAAGAAAGCCTCACAGACCTCCTCATAGGTTTTGGTGTTCATCCTCTGAGTCAAATACCAACGTTGAGGTGTTTCATCGAGGTAACGGGCAAAGACCTTGGCCTTTGCATGTCATTCAACCTGAGGATGGACATCTCCCTATCGAACATCGCCAGATGGACCTGCGGGTCTGAGGAACCCTTGTATAGAGCAAGTGTGGGCAACTTCAACTTTGGGGGGATCAACCTCGGGGTACGATGCCATAGAGGAGTAATCAAAACCAGCCGGCTTGCTAGCCTTTTCCATGCGCTCGATCCTTTTCAGAGCCTTCTCGAGTTCTGCAGTTAGCTGGTGATCTGGGGCGGCTTCCCTACGAATCCTTGCGCACCCTGGGCCCCAATGGAGTTAGCTTCGACGTGGACATGCTCGTTCCCAGAGTCAGCAATCTTTCCTGAAATGTTTTCCTGATGACCAACCTCAAGGGAATTGATTTTGCTTTTCAGCTCTTCGATGATGGTGACATACTTAGCCTCCATGGCATCAAAGGCGGCTCTGTACCTCTGCTCTAAGGCTACAAACTGGGCCTCCATGCTGACTGGGTTTCCTCCCTCTGCCATACTTGGGACTCGGGCTTATCTGTTGGAAAACAGAAGTGGATTGAGCTAAAATTCTGGACCGTGAAGAAGATGTAGGTTAAAACTTGTTTGGGCTGCAAGAAAAGCACATGAGCTGGAATGTTTTGAAGATTGTGGGTAAGCACTGAGGCCCGAAATGAGTTGGAAGGGAGGCGCCTAGAAATGTTTGAAGAATGTGGCTCTTGGGCCAGAATATTTTGAGAAATGGGCGCTTGGGCCAGAATGTGTTTGGGCTAGAGGTAAGCACATGGGTCAAAATGATTTCTAAACCATGTTCTTGACGTGAATTGGAATTTGGGCCAAGTAATTCTGATTGGGCCTAAAAGATGATACTTGTTTCTAGGATCTTGGGTCAAAGCCCAAGTGAAAAGTCTTCCTAGACTAGAATGAACCTTGAAATGGAAAGGCCTGATGGATCTTCATGAACTGCTTTAGGTGGATTTGCTTTTCATGGGCCTAGAACTAAATTGATAATTAAAATTGGGCTGAAAGATAAATCACCTAAATCTAAACTTTTGGGCCGAAGCCCGAACAAATAACTCACACATTCAAATCAAGCAGGGCCTTTGGGCCGCAAACAATAAAGCCGCGATATCGGGTTGGGCTGAGTTGATGTAGGAAAAGTTCCTATCAATCTCTAGACTGGGTAGTGGGCCGATCATACAGGCAAACAGGGCCCACACAAATTCAACATGTCCTCACTTGACGGTTAAATCAATTTGGGTATGGATCGATCCGGAGAGGTGCTTGGGGCTTGGGCCCAGGTCACCACAAAGGAATAGGGCTTGCACGCTATTCTCTTTGGGCTTCCCCACTTTTTCACATCACCTGAAGGTGTGCGTCTACGGTCGGGTCTTTGACTGACCAAACAATAGGCTAGGTAAGGACACTGCCAGAAAAACGCTTGGGGCTAAAGCCCAGGTATTAAGGGGATGTGGTTAGACGACATCCTCCTCTTTTCCCCCGCTTATTCACATCACCTAAAAGGTGTGAGTCCCTGACAGGGGACCCTAGATGGGTCCCGGGGTGAAACTGGTTTGTGTGGACCCTCGCTCTCATATGATGCAAGGGTGCAAAAATTTAAAGTGCGCACGAAAGTAAACAAACAAAGTAATAAAGCCATAAATAAACAATTTTTCGAGTTAAGCCCTCTTTCTTAAATTAAACAAGTTAAAATTAAGAATTTATCCCCAGCAGAGTCGCCAGTCTGTGAGCCTCGATTTTAAACCCTATCCTATGTTGATTAAAGTTGATTAGGATCTAAACGGGTTTTAGGTCCACTTATAACCTAAGATTAATAACTATGTCATAAACAATAATTATTAAAACCTAAGCTAGCTCACTGGAACCTATTATGAGTCGCCACCTAATTTTGACCTAGATTAAATTAGGAAAGGAGAGTTCGGGTTCGGGGGCTTGATATTCGACTTATTTAGGGTTCAATTACTTTCATTACCCTTCCTAGGTCGTTTTTCCTCTACTTGGTTTATTTACGGCTTATTACGAGTCGTTTTAACCTAAGTGCGCGAGCTTCTGTTTTTTTGTGTTTTTTAGCATTTTTTGACAGAAAATTAAAGTAAAATTAAAGATTCCTAAACTAGGGTTTCGGAGGCAGAATTAGGTCAAATTTTGTTTCCGTCTGTAGCCACGGACCTAATGTCCGAAACCACGGACCCCAGTTAACCTATATAAAAATAAAAGTCGAATTAAACAGAAAACAGAAAATTGTAAAGTCCGGGGCCACGGACAGGCTGTCCGTGGGCCCGGACATTATTAGAAAACCTAAATTTTTAAAAATTAAAAATCCCGCCGCCGTCCGTGGGCGTCCGGGCTTACGGACTGGGAGTCCGGGACCCCGGACATGACGTCCGTGGGTGCGGACAGCCCTCGGACGGCGGCGTTGAGGCTGTTCCCGAAGGTGTTTTTGGCTCAAATTTTATGGGTGTGCAGCCTGAAAGATGTACAAGACGTTAGTGATTGAAAATTTTCAATTTGAATTCGAATTAAGCACGAAACTTAGCAAACAAGTTATTGGGCAGAAGCGAAAACAAACGCTAATTCAGAAGCGATAAAAAGTCAATTCGATTCCAAATTTAAACACAGAGTAGTTAAAGTTGAACAAAGTCAGAAAAACAAGACTTCAACCTGTTTTACCTTCGGATTTAATGAGACTCTTCACAACGGTGATCTTTTGGTGCTTCGTTGATGCCGGTTTTGGATTGACTTCGAATTGTGCTTCTGACTCCTTCTTCTTTATGCTGTTAAGGACGTTTCTCTTCTGTTTTTTTGGTGGTTTTGTGTGTTTTTGGTGCTTGGAGTTTCAATAGGAGAAGAAAGGATGAGTTTTTGGTGATTTCGGGGTGATTTCTGCAGTGTTTCGATATTGATTTGAGGCTTGGAAGTGTTAAAACGTGGGGAGAAGGTTTGTGGCTGTGTTTTCTGACTTTGGAAGTGTCCTCTCCTGCCCTAATTCGTTTTTGGGAGGTCCTTTTATGAAAGAGCATGGTCAAATTGATAGAGCAAGATCTTTATCTAAAACGCTGATTTTGTGCTCTAAGGGAATCTGATTTTTTAGAATATGTTGCAGGACGATAAAAATTCTGAAATTTTAACCAAAGATAAAGAACGAATGTTAGGAATTTTGAGAGTTGGAATCAGGTTATTTCGATAAATAACCTATTAGATAAAAATCGCACAATATGGAATCTCCCATAATTCATAACTAATTATTGGAAAGTCGAAATAACGAAATTCCAACGGCATTAGTCTCTAAAAATCATCCTCTATCTTGTGTTAAAATTTCGTGATATTTTGTTTTTATTTCGGTATTTTCCAGAGGAGAGAGAAAATTGCAAAAATGATTGAATTTCTCTTTTAAATTTTTGGGATAAGGTTCCCAATAAAATAATTTCAGGTTTATGACTGTATGTAGTCATGGTAACCATGTGACAATTTTATTTTAATTTTGGAAACCTTTTAATTTCTATTTTGAGGCTATTTCATGTGTTAATTATTAAAGAAATTAGCTTAATATGAATTAAAAGCTAAATTTCCAGAATAAATATTATCAGAGAATCATGAAATACCTTTCATAATGACCATGATATTTGGAAGTGTTTGGAGATAATGAACAAGTCATATGAAAAATAGAAAATCCCGAGAATGTCCTTGGAAAATCCTGCATTGGTGCATTTTGACCACTTTGCCCTTTGTAACACGTATGCCTTAGAGACTACTCCGGGGGGGGTTGAAATTTTGGGTATAACACATCTTTGTTTTTACAAAAGGCTGAAGCAAAAAGATTTGTGCTGCTACTGTAGGTACTATTTAAGGCACATGGTAACAATTCAAATACTCGTAATTTTCAGAAAGACATAATATATAATTGAAGTTGTACTGTTTAGTGAAGAAAATTTGAAGCTGGTACTTTTGTTAGCAGCAAAGCCGGAGCATTACTTGTGGTATCAAACAGATATAAACCGGCTACTTCTAAGCATGGAACAGAAGTATGATGCTTTATTCATAGCAGTAAAGATTAGCAATTCAAACATGAGCTTGGTAAATTTAGGCTAGAGGGTTTATTTTGATGTTTTGAGTATGGTGATAAAAATGGCCCTTATACGAAAAGAGTCGGTTGATTTGTTTGCTAATGGTGTTGGGAGGTTTCAGGCCATTGTGAAAGATGTTACTAGTGCAAGTAAACTGTATGTTAACTCCTAAATATGCATAAACAAAGCTTACAAAAGTCAAACTTGAATATTTCAAACCCTATTTATGCTGAAGCTTATAGACAGAGACAGGCGTTGAAGTGATGTGAGTACTATTTATGGCTATAGCTGAAAGAA
This sequence comes from Limonium bicolor, assembly GCA_023374045.1. NCBI lineage: Eukaryota > Viridiplantae > Streptophyta > Magnoliopsida > Caryophyllales > Plumbaginaceae > Limonium > Limonium bicolor. The sequence continues at coordinate 295,075,139 of CM041778.1, forward strand.
CGCTGGAGCTGGTGCTATTAACAGGTTCTGTCATATGTTTCCTTGTATCAATTTTTTCATCATGGCAGCAGCAGTAATAGGGAAAGGGTTTGTAGTGAGATTTCAAAACCAAGCTAACTCCATTCTTTACTAGGTAAGTTCAGAGCAGAATACATAAATTTAATAAGCAAGAAGCCGTAGTCCGCAATTCAGATTTTTACCATGGTTGACAGATGTTTCAGAAAATCAGGTGCATCTAAATATGGATTTTAGAGTTATTACCTCCTTTTTGAGGGGGATGATACTTTGGATGGTAGAATTACCTCGCCCTATCCGAGTTCGACTAACCATTCTGGCGTAACCGCTGTACCATAGTTTCAAGTTTGCCGCCGGTTTCAACTAGCCCTGGAAGATCCTTCCCTTTTTGATGTTTAGCTTCAGACTAATACTGCTGATTCTCCTTCTATAGTTGTACAAATGGTTTGCTCCTGTGTCTCCTGAGTAGTCTGCAGAACCATCAGTATTCTAAAATCTCGGCAGTCTTGTAGGCAGCGATTCAAAAACTGTCCCTGCTAAGATCTGCAAACAGAGGCCTGAACCAAGATAATCAAAGCAAGTTATAGAGGAGTTTTGAACTATAAAAATTGGGCAACATCAGCAATTAATTTATGCTTCAGTATGATATCGCTTTCTCAGCCTGGATTAGATCTTATCAAAACCAAACATAACCAGCTTTCAGTTGCGAAGTATATATATATATGTCTGGTATAGAGGTAAAGCAACATATCCAGGAAGATGATGTTTTGTTGACTGTATTCTAACAACGCAGCTGCAACAATGTTTAAGATTCAGTACTAAAATATTGCATCGACAGAGGGTAAGTTAAAGCGGAAGCAGGTCATGCATTTTGACAAGAAAAATTACTATGGCAGATTCTGACTGGAGTAATCAAGATTGTTTCTAATCAAGACCTATTCAAGATCAAGTTATGTGGATCTGAAAGCAAGTAGTTCATAAGACATCCTACTATAATGAAGATTATAATGAAGATTGCGAAGTAATATTAAAGGATTTATAATGTGCCCATTCAACGCATGATCTCAGAAAAGAGAAATTGCATCATGAAACTTTAAATCAGCTCTCAGTCCTATATAAATCGATACCAGTTTAGGCATATATTAACCAGAGAAGAAGCGCTTGTCTAAAAAACTATCAAGATATTTTCATACAACAGCTGTAACTTCAGAGTGCTGCAATAGTGACATAACTGCAGTGGAGCCGCGCAAGAGCATATGAGTAGTACTGTAAAATAAGCAGGAAATGGGTTGTCAATTTATACCAAGCTTACCGCCCCCATACCTTGCCATGTAACCTACCGAATCAACATGAAGTTGTATGGTTTGTAGTGGATATTTCAGTGCTTTGAGTAGTAATGGTAGTACCCGGGACTGAACATGACGGCTTGTGTCCTGGCCGGAACCATGATGCCATGTGAACATTCGTCATGTAGCAGCTTCATGTATAATGGCCAAGCAGCATAACTGAAGACTATAAACTACTGAGAAGGCTTGTCATCTAATTGGTACGAAACCAAAATGAAATGGAGAGTTAGTTTAGTAACTCAGGTTGTGGGTTCTACTCATGTTCATATGCCTGCATAAAAACAGGAAAACTCTGAGGCAATTTTAATCGTTACCTACGAAACTGACTTGTGTACGAAGCATTGGTATAAGAGCTGTTTGAAAAAGTCTTTCATAACAACAGCAATGATTTAAAGAAAACTGCATACTGTCTCAGGTCCAGATCATAATGGTGCTTATCGAAATTTAGTAGAGATCACTTTTCTAAGTAGAAATGTAAGATGTGACCCCACCCATAAAACTACTTATATAGAACTTCATCGAAGCTGCTGTTGAAAGCAGTAAACTCATGATAGAAAATCTGTAGAAAGAAGCTTCATTAATAGCAGCAAAAGCAAAGGGTAGCTAACATAATTTTAGAAGGTAAAAAACCAGTTTGATGCAGTACGAGCCCTATTTTAGGGCACTGCAGTATGAGCAAAGGCGCAGCAACAATCATGGGTAGAATATGAAGCTTGTGAAGCTTTAGACTATAGTAGTTCCAATTTCAGAAAAGAAACAGAGTAAATTAGGTAATAAAGCAATCAATAGTATGGTGCCTCAGAACGTTCATTCAAAAATCGAGGCTAGGATATGCATATTTAAATCAGAATACAGCTAGATGGAGTGCTGCATATAAATTGTGCAGACTACTTTAATAGGTTGAAACAGTTTTTTGTAACAATCAGTAAGAAACAAACCAGAATCGGATATTGGTCCAGACTTTTTTTTTCTTAAATAATGAACTTAGTACAGGACTAAGTAAGGTTATTTGCATGCAATTTTGTATGGATTTCAACTCTCTTTCTGCAGCATATAAAAAGACAGAGGAATAGGACACTTTTCTCTAGATTTCTAAATGCTAGGATTGTCTTTGCAGATTACGTGCTTTACTAGCAACATAATAAAGTAGGGACAAAAGAAACATAGATATTGTTATGCATGACATCAAAGGGGCAGTAAATGGAACATTTAACTGCAGTAATTAAAACAGACAAAAAGAGCAGATTGAAAACTGCTTGTATTCATCAAAGGAAATAGTTAATCAAAACTTTATAATAGCTAAAACAGAAGTACTATAACGATCAGTGATAATTTTCAGAACAGTAGTTGCTAGTCAATCAGTTCAAGAAGTGATTAATTTGAGAAGTTAATTAGCAGCATGCAAACATCAGTACGATTTTTAATAGATAATCCTCAATTGTTTGAAAGCACGATGCGAAAGGGAAGCGGATCAATCTTTAAACAAGTGGGCTACTAAAAACATGACTAGTGTAATGTAAGAAACTGAGGTACGCTACTGCCATATAACTCATGATAAAACAAATTTTGACAGCGCACAAGCAGACAAATCAAGGTTTCATAATGCTGCTGTAAGAAGAGATGAGCAAAATAACAAGCATTTTTAGCAGCAACAATGCTTAGATCAAAAGCCAAAGCCTGATAAAGTAGCAGCAATAAAGTTTTAGGTAAAACAGATGTAAAACAGCATCACCACCAGCAATAGCTGAATAGTGCGGTATTTTGTAGTATCCAACGCCAGCAAAAAGTTTTTAATCAAGAGATTTATGAAAAAGCTTGTGATAGAAGTAAGCAGTTGCAAACCATGCTCTTTTTTTAGGTCAATTTAAACATAATCGGATTTGATCATATTAATCTGATCAGAGGCTGTCCATAACAGCAGGAGCATACACAAGCGAAATGACAATTTTAAAGTAAGTACCTATAGCAGTTTATTTAAGCTGTATATTCGTGAAAACTGCTGCCTTTCAGCAGAAAACACCTCTCTTGCTAAAGGTGCAAATAGCAGATAATAATTCTTTCGTATGATAGCTCATAGGAAACACACTTTAATAGTATAAAATTCAGGTCCAGACTGACCCTAAACAATAGACCAATTCAATTTGGTTAACTAATCCGATTATGCTCTTTTAAACAGCTGTAGGTGATGGAAATAGAAACTTAAGACTGCTGTTAACAGGCATAGCCAGTGGAACGTCTGGAACAAAAAATACTAGGGAGATCATACTAGCAATTCTTATCAGCAGTGGACAGGCATGATTTTTCATGAATGAAGAGGAAAACCGAAGCAAAGCACTTTGTTAACAGTAGTTGCTAGCATAAAAACTGAAGCAAAGATGTCGCATGATAAAAAAACAAAATGCAGAAATTATCTAAGAATGTGATATGTTTAAACAGTGTTTAAACCCCTGTCTTTGTTTCAGTGCAGACGTAATGATCCCATACTCTTTCAGGAATATCAAGGATTAAAGGGGGAGTACACGTAGTAAATTTATAATTGCCAATCTTAAACCAAGCAAACATAGAAACATCGCTCAAGCTTATAAAACAGTTAAACATGCAACAGTTTTGTTAAGAAGCATTCATATAAGTAGAAATAATGTGAAGTAGAATAGTATGTTTCAGAATTACAAATGGCACAAACCTGATTAACAGTTTTGAAATGTGGATTCTGTTTTAGCGGCAGTGATCAGAGTACAATATGCAACAATTATACTCAAATAATGGTAAGGTTGCAACAAGCGTAAGGCTGTAGCAAGTGTGAAGTTGGCCAAGATTCAGTAGGATGACGCTTCTTGACAGAAAGTACAAAAGCAAGTGAGGCTTGTGCATTGTTTTGAAGCTGGTCTTTCAAACAGGCCAGTGTGTGACTCTCAACAAAAAGTTTTGGTGAACTAAGTAGTAGAGTATGAGTTATGCTGGAAAGGGTGCCAAAGCATATCCTATCTAGAGCATGAAGAAAATCAGTTTGAAAGACAGTAAAAAAGATGATTCAAGTAGCATTAAAACAGAAGTAAGGAGCTATAGCAAAGTTGGTAGAATATGATTTCACACATGTCCTTGTTTAGCAACAGCATTAGTGCCTAAATCAGAGAAAGTATGTCAAAGTATGGTTTTACTTTGTATACTGACCACTTTTGCTCAATTCAGTTTGTCCGAAGCAATATTTAAAACTAATGTAACAGATGTTACTGATGTGATGGAAACAGAAATAATTTAGAGTTGCTCATCACTTGTAGGATTTCAAAAAATTAAATCTAAGGAAACCATTGTTTAGCTCAAAAATGTAAATTTTGGCCATACCGACCATAGCAGCAATGAATGACTCACAGATTAGGATAAAGGCCAAGCAGAAATCTCGAATTAGACTAAGCAAAATAATTTTGCTAAGCAAAATAATTTTGCACATATTCCTCATGGAACTTCTGCAGTTTCTTAGACTGATCAAAGCCAAATAGATTAAAGTAACAATAGCTTAACCAGAGGTACCTCGATAATTAGTTTTGGTTATATGTTCTGGGCGAGAGCTTTGAGCGCATCTTCCTTTGTTGATGATGTTGAGATGTTGACTGAGATGCTGCTCGGAGCTTGCCGCTTGCGAAGAAAGTTTTGATCTTGTTCTTGAATTTTTGACGATGACGATGCCTTCCGGCGCTATGCCTGGCCAAGAGAAAGGACTTCCGGTCGATGTCTTCCGGCGCTATGCCTGACCAGGAGAGGAGACTTCTGGTTGATGCCTTCCGGCGCTATGCCTGGCCAAGAGAAAGGACTTCCGGCCGATGCCTTCCGGCGGTCCGGCGCGGCTAAGAAGGTTGATGCGGCCAAGAGAGTCGATGCGGCCAAGGAAGTTGATGCGGCCAAGGGAGTCCGGCTGCCTTCCGGCGGTCCAGCGCGGCTAAGGAGGTTGATGCGGCCAAGAGAGTTGATGCGGCCAGGGAAATTTGGTGCGGCCAAAGAAGTCCTGGTGCGGCCAGGGAAATTCGGTGCGGCCAAAGAAGTCCGGTCAAGGAGCATCCGGCCAAGGAAGTCTGTTGGTCTTCCTTTCTTGATTCGTTTAACGCCTGGTTTCCTCAGAATTTGAAATGCCTGAATTTGAATTCCAGATCGAGCTTTGACTGGAGTATTGATGGTGACCGCGTTTTTACATTTCGCTCTGACTGGATGCAATTCTTCATTGACTTTGCCTTGTAGGTCCTTTGAGTATCTTGGTAACAAAAACTCCGCTATTTTCTTCTAGGCTCCGGCGTTTTGCTGGAATCTAGACCGCCGCTTGATTTGGATTTGGTTTTGAAGGTCTTGCTTTAGGTTGATCATCTTTTGGCTCGCGATCTTGATTTCGAAGTTCAACTTCTGCCTTTCTACTTTTGTAAATTCGATCTGAATTGAGATTTTCGTATCTCTGCCCATACGCCTGATGATTTGATTATATGCAATCCATTTACCCCGCGGATCTCCCTTTTTTTTTCTCTTCGATCCTTGTCTATCTTCTTTTTCTTCGACTTCTTGCTATATCCCCCTCGTGATTTTTGCTAGTTCCGATTTACCGTAGCTTCTACTGCTTCACAACGACAAACGAAATTATGAAGTGAAATCGTGGCTTGAGTTGAATTGTGGTTGCTTTTACCAAGATGACGTCTGGTCATGTAGAACATCGCCCGGTCGTGAAGCTGGTAGCGAAATGACTTTGGGTTCGCTTTCCTCTTTCTGTCGACAATCCTGCATCTGAGGTATCGCCCGCATTCGGGGGTCGACTCTAATCTTAGAGTTGATTTGTCGCCTAGAATAGAATCAGTTTTGGCAGGATCTGCATTAAAGAGAAAAGGTGAACAGGATTTGATCCAAAGATAGAAAACGAGCAATCGAAGATAACTAATTTCGCAACTTCCCTTTTTTTGACATCTAAGGATAAAAGATCGAGACTCCTGTTTGCGATGAATTTGGGAATAAACATTAATGTTTATCAACAGCCAGTAATCCTTCCAATCTCTCGACATTCTTCCGTCAAATCGTTGTTTGTTTTTCATTCGCCCCTTCTCTGGTGATTAACTAGGCAAGTGTTTGTGATGATGGTGAAGTCGACCTAAGTTCCTTCGAGTCTCTCCGAGATTATCTAATTGTAGGCAATCATCGCCTCTTTGTCAAAGGTCGGCGGCGAATCAATCTCTTCGAACGGGTGAGTTCACTCTTTCATAACTTTTGCTAGAGAATTCGATCTTCGAGGGCCCCGTTTTAATGTGATCCGGCGTTGGATGATGTCTCGAACTGTGAATTGCTTTTGACCCTGCGTTGAGCTCCGTTTTTGCGAATTCCGTGATCTCCTTTCGCGATCGCGCATAACCAAGCCGATTCCAGAATTCTCAATCTTTTCTCCAGATCGATAATTGTGTTATTCCTTCAAACAAACCTGACCTTGATCAATCGAACTCCCAATCTTGTGGTATAATCGTGGTTGCTTAGAGAAGCAGTTCGGCTTCCCACAGACGGCGCCAAATGAGAATACGTAATTTGGTTCCTCTCATCTCATAAACTAATGAAACACCGGGAGTTATAGTGGTTCGGCTGATAATTCAGCCTATATCCACTCATTGACAATATCTTTATTACTTCCTTTGGTATTACAACTTTAGAGAGCTTTCTAATGTTTTCTTTTTCTTCTAATCTTGTGTCCCTTTACAAATGAGCACTACTCAAACAAGACCCAACTATGGGTCGCACTACAATACACAATCACATTCAAGCAATTCATTCACAATTCACATTTCATGAATTATACAAACTTTAGTTAGAAGAATACAATCCAACCAACAACAATATAACACCAGCACTAATAAGTGCACACAATCTGATTCATGCATTTATCTTGTTAGGTGATCACACAATCAAACAAGCACACTAATTGGGTAACCAAGTTAGGATACAGAGCATGAGGAAATCATACCTTTCACCGGGGTTAACTTTACCGGGTGTTCTCACGTTCCTCGGTTCACACTTGTTCCTCATGTCTTACTCTTGAACCACTAATTACATGTCAAATGGTTCAATTAATATTAAGGTGTTACGGTAGGTACATATTTGCTACTCCCGTACTTACCCCGTTATCCCGTTATTTCGGTTTAACTTTGTGTACTTAAACTCACAACTTTCTCAATCACTTCCAACCTTTGTTTATACTTCTTAGGACCATTAAAGGTCACCAAACAACTCCTAAACATCATCTAAAACCAATACCGTTCAATCCCCCATGTTTTAAAGCCTTAAAAACACTTTTTGTGGGGGTGGTCCGGGACCTGGTCCGGACCCAAGGTCCCGGACCAATGCAGAGATAAACTTTCAGCCTATTTTTACTTGTGGTCCGGGACTTGGTCCTGGACTTAAGTCCCGGACCAATTCCTGCATTCACTCTCGACATGTTTTTTGATGCGGTCCGGGACTTGGTACATATCTTAGGTCCCGAACCCTGCTAAAAACTGCTACTAAGGTCATTTTTCAACCCCAAATCAACCCTTAATCCACCCCTAATCATTCCATAAACTTTCCATAAGTTTCCTACATAATTAAACACCTCAAAACATGCTCTAAACCTCTCCAAATCTTTGGTTTAATCCACCCCCCAATTCTTGCTCAAATTCAACAAATTCACTTTTCATAATCTTGCATTTTGCACACTTGTGCATTTCTATTTCCTTTTGATAGTTCTTACCGCCTACCAAACTTACCAAATCCATCAACGACCATTACTATTCATTCCTACTTAAATGCACTTCTAAAACCCACATTCACTCCTTGTTTCACAAGTTACAAACACTAACTCTTTTTCCTAAAATTCCAAGTTTCTCACTTGCTATTTGCTACAAATTTTGTACACTCTCAGAACCATACTCCATCTACCATTACCAGGTTATCAAACATCTCAACTTAACCACATACACACCTAGATTCTCCAATTCACTAAGCCATCTCAAAACACCCATTTTCTACCAAAATTTCACCATAACCTCCCCATAAACCTAGCATTCTTAACTTCATCAATTCTCATCCTTTTCATTCCTAATCTAGTCACACCCTTACAAGGGTCCTACGAGCACATAAACTCAATTCAAAATCCACCAAACATCAATATAAACACAAGCCTCACAACATTTGGCTCCAAGGCCCTTAATTCACAATTTAACTCACAAATCTACCAATTCCCAACCAAGCACATTATCTCACATATTTTGGGTTTATTATTTCATTTAACCCATCCCAAATTCTATAACAATTAAAACGAGTTTTAAGGTGGGTTTCTTACCTTAATCTCCCAAGTCCTTAATTCAAGTCTCCTCTTCCTCTTCCTCTCCACAAATTCGGTCAAATGGGCAATGGAGTTGCCAAACTCCATTCCCAACATTAAAGAACACAAAAAAAGTGTAATTAAAACTTTAAACCCTTAGAATCACTCAAATTCAATAAAAGGGCTTAAAGCACATAGTTAGGGTTTTACCTTTTGAAGCTTTTAAGAAGGATTTTCACCCTTGAATCAAGAAGGCAAAAATCGGCCAACACTACAAGGTGGGAAAAATTTGAGTTTTCTTGGAAACTTTTTACCTTAATGGAAAGAGGAGACTCCAAGCTTCAAAATGGTGTGCTTTTCTCTTCAAATGGGGAAAACCCATGGAGATGAAGTTCTTCATTTTCAGATTTTTGAAAAGAGAGGAAGATAGAGGATGATGAGAGGAGTTCAAATATGTGATTTATTTTTGATTTGGAGCTTTATCAAAGCTTGGGCATGGAAGAGAATGAAGAGAAGCCATGGAAGGAGGGGGGAGAACTTCAAAACGGCAGCAACCAGAGGGAGAAAGGAGAAATCGGCAAGGAAGAAAGAAAGAGAGGAAAGAGAAGAGGGAAAAGGAAGAAATGGAGGAGAGAGAGGGAAAAGGTAGTTTAGTACCTTTTTGCTTTTTTTCTTTTCTTTATTTCTTTTTCTTTCTAGCTTATTAGTGTGTGAGGGGGCTGTTTAATATTTAAAAACCGGCCCCACTTATATGTACAAGCTGAAGTGTTTTTTGTCTTTTACAGAAAACGCTCGTTTATTTACCCGGTTTTAGCACTATTCACTAACCGGGCCCGTTTTCCGGAATTTTCTCGTTTCTTTAATTTTAATTTCTCTTAGGCTTCCATTAATGTTTACTTATAGTTATTTAATGTACTATAACTTTTACGGGTTCGTTTGACCACTTAAAGTCACGTTTTCGGGTTTTCTCGAAAAACGTGCGGTAAAGCTTTATTAGCATTTTAATACATTATTTGGATCCGTTTTCTTCAGGAATTGTTCCCATATATTAATTAGGCATTATTAAGCCTTTAAAATCCATCCTATACCCTTTCTGAGGTTGTATTTCTTCTAGGGTCACTTAACGCTCAATTTAGCTTTTTCGCTTTTTAAGCGTTTTCTCTTTTCTTTTGGATTTATTCGTTTTACCAAAGTTCATTAGGCACTAATAGGCCCTCAATATCGTATTAGAGTAATTTAATCACCCTAATTAAGTTTGGGGTATTTCACCGACCAGTCACTTGTTAAGGTTCACCCGAACCCGCGGGTGAAACGGGTGATAAAGAGGTGAGATGTTTGTTGTATATTTTTGTGATTTTTAGAAAATATTAGGGGTTGATTGTAATTTTATAGTAAATTTTGGGGTCAAAGTGTAATTTTTTTAAAAATTTTGTGAGTTTGAATGTAACTCTTAGTAAAATTTAAGGGGTCTTATCATAATGTTTGAGGGTAAAACTGTAAACGGGTGATGGGTCGGGTGAGAACCGGATGATGGGTCGGGTGATGAGTGAAAGAATTCTCACCCGCATCCGACCAGACCCATCATCTGTTTCACTCGTCACCCGTTTTTCACTCGTTTATTTCGGGTTTTCTGAAATACCCATAAATTTTGGAATAGGATTAAATTAATATATAGTCAGAGTGGATATGACTCTATAATATAGATGGTCGGTAATGATATTAATAGAGGCCCATAGAAGCTATTTATTCATCTTATTTCCAAAACAATTACAACGACTTCAATTCCTTTATTTTCACCAACATCATATGAGTATATGTATTTACTTATTTATTTCTAACTCAAATAACGTTACTATGTTCTCCTAGTTTTGAGAGTTCAAATAAGATTTTACTACCTTTAATAAATGAGTATTATTATTAGTATTGTTATTATTATTATTGTTATTTGTTATACCCAAGAACACAAGTTGAATTTTGCTTCTTCCTAAATATCTTTCTTCTTTCTAAATTATGTTACATATCAAATGTGTTTCCACTCTTTCACGATCTTCACTCATCCTTATCAATTTATTCAAGTAATTATTCATTTAATTTGAAATCATCTCTCTCACAAATAATTATTCATCCTCACCCTTTTCCTAATAATTAACTAGTTTCCTCTTATTTTGGATTATTAATTAAATAACATCCCCTATTTTTCTAACTCATGAATCTAGATCCTTCCAACGTTTTAACGTTTCTCATTTACTCAACTTTCAAATTATTAATTCACCTTCTAGATAATTTTGCAATACTGATTACTAACTCTTCCTTCCTTAAATTAGAAGTACTTATTAATTAATTACTATAAAGCCTCCTCATTATTCTATTTATTCCCTATTCAACTACACGATCAGTATCACAATCGTCATCTTCTTCAACGCACTGTTATCACACTCCTCTCTTTCTTCAAGCTTCCAACCCTTCTCAAATTCACGTTCTTATTTTTCCATCGTCGTTAGGCTGCTCCTCTGGTGCCGGTTTGGGTAGAAGGGTAAGGGAAATCAGCTGGTAAGGTTAATTAATTATTTTGTTAGTATTTAAATAGTTTCTGATGAAATCCCTGCTTGTAAATCTAGACCCCAATTTCTCTGACGGGCGCTACTATTGATCTAGCTGGTTGATCTCGTTGTGGTGAGCGTATCCAAGTAAATGTTGTGCTCAACATTCTATACCTCTGTGCTTTTGTGAAATATCGATGGATTGGATTACTGTGGTTTTGATATTGTGGAAGTTTAGGAATTATTTTCCCCCGTGTATTCTGGTGCAAGGAGTTTTATAACTATTGTGATAAAATGTTTTGGGAGACTTTCTCTGGATTGATTGGTGGCCTGTTGGTGCCTTTTGGTGCCCCGTGAATATTGTTGGTGTCTTTATGGTGCTCCGTGAATTATTGGTATTGTGTACCCCGTGAATATTATATCAACTTTGCCTGCAGACATTACTTGCAGTTAAGCTCTAATAATCTACTCCTTTGGGTCATAAGTTACCTTCTAGAGGGTGTGCACACTTAAGGACGTAGAGTGAGGTGAGATTCTATTTGTTGTGACCCCGAATTGGGTGTCGTCTGCGTATACCAATTAATCTGATTCTTTAAAAGTTCTCCCCTGCAATGTTTTGATGATGGTAATTTGGAATTGGTGAAGTTGTTTACAATACGGTGTGAAATGTTGTTTTATAAATGTAAAATGAGTTTCAAAATGTATTTTACAAGTTGAGGCAATGTTTACTCAGTTTTGCTGATTTGCGCGATCCCTTTGCGTTTTCTATTGTCGTTTTCTGATCGCAGGTACTTGTGGCTGATTTGAGGAATGGGATGCGCTATCACTTAGCCTAGGACGACCAGATTAAGACTGCAAATTGTTAAGTTGGTTTGTGATGTTAAAAATACTTTTGCTTTACAATGTTGGAAACGTTTTGGATTATTTGGTTATTTTTAAGCCTGAGCACTCTATGGATAGAGTGTGGCGGTAACACTTAGTTGGATTTTGCATTTCCGCTGCACTTTGTTAACTTTTGAGATGAATTGATTTGGTTTAACTCTCTTGAAAACTGTGTTTACGGTTAAATTTTATACATTGATTTATTGGCGTTAAATGGTGTTATAAGCCTGTTGGAATAGTTTTCCGTCTTTTACAGTATTATTGAGTTTAGTTTAACGTTAATGTTACTCTGTTTTGGCACTTTAAAATGCATTTCAGGACCTATCCGAACATCCGTCCGGACATCAATGTTCGGACAAGCCCCGAAAGTTAATGTTGATTTCGCAGATTTAGTCATGTCCGAACTTCTGTCCGAACATCAATGTTTGGACAGTGTGCGAGGACGAGGTCGACTTGTAAGTCTTGACTTACGTCCCAACTTGCAAGCTCGGACCGATGTTCGGACACGCGTAAAAGGGATTTTCGGACTTTTGAAACTCGACTTGTGTCCGAACTTCAAAGTCCGGACACAAGTTCGGATGATGTGTTCTCCAGTTTTTCAAACTCTCAACTTGTGTCAGAACTTCAAAGTCAGGACACAAGTTCAGACATATGGTTTTCCGCGGTTTAACTTTCTCGGCTTGTGTCTGAACTTCAAACATCCGGACACAAGTTCGGACCAACCATATTTTGCACGTTTAGGACTCGTTTGGAGTCCGTTTTCGAAGCCGTTTTTGCCGTTAGATTCGTAATTTCTTAAGCTATCTTTTAAGGCAAAATCCAGGGTGTTACATTTTCACCCATTTATATGGGTTGGGTGGACGGGTGGGTCGGGTACCCGATGGGTATTGCTGAAATACCCGTAAATCTTGGCATAGGAATTAATTAACATGTAGTTGGGGTGAATATGATTCTATAACATGGGTAGTTGGGAAGGATATAAATAGAAGCCAGAGAAGCTATATATATATATATATATATATATATATATATATATATATATATATATATTCATCTATTTCTAAAACCACCTGCAGCAACTTAAATTTCCTTACTCCACTGATATTAAAAGAGTATATATATATATATTATTCGCCTGTTTCCAAGTCTAGTAACGTTGTTGCGTATTCTGGGTTTTTGGAGTTCAAATCGGATTTTTCAACTTTTAATAAGTGAGTATTGTTATTGGTATTGTCATTATTATTATTACGATTGTATTTGTTGTTCAAGAGCTCCAGTTGAATTTTACTTCTTCTGAAATATCTCCATTCTTTCTGAATTATATTAAAATATCTAAATGGTTCCACTCTTCACGATCTTCACTCTTACTTATCCATTTATTTAGAAATAATTATTTAACTTGGAATCATCTCTTTCATAAATAATTAGTTGTCTTTATCCCTTCTTAACAGCTTACTAGTTTTCCTCTTATTTTGACTCTGTATTTAAATAACATTGCTAATTCTTTTAACATGTCGATCTAGATCCTTCTGCAGTTTACAACGTCATTCATTTACTTTTAAATTGAAATCTTATTTATAAACTCATTTCAAGTTATTTTACAGTATTGCTCATAAATTCTCCTTCCACTAAACTAGGTATATTTATTAGTTAATTACTAATCCCTTAATTATTTTCACATTGTTTTCTATTTAATAACACGATCGTTATCACGATCACCTTCATCTTCAACATACCGCCTCCACTCTTCTCTCCTTCTTTAAGCTTCCAACCCTTCTCAAATTCACGTTCTTATTCTCCATCGCTGTTAGGCTGCTTCTCTGGTGACCAGATTGGGTAGCAGGGTAAGGGGAAATCAATCGGTAAGGTTAGATAATTAATTCTTTGGTATTTGAGTAGTTCCTGATTGTGCTTCTACTCACAATTTTAGACTCCGAGTTCTCTGTCGGACGCTACTACTGATCCTGCTGAGTGATTTTGTGGCTGTGAGCGTATCCAGGTAAATGTTGTGCTCAACATTCTCTACCACTGTGTTTTGTGAATATCGATGGATTGGATTATTGTGATTTGATATTGTGGGAGATTGGGAACTATTTTTCTCTTGTGTTCTCTGGTGCGAGGTTTTGGAAAAAGGTTTGGATAAATGTTTTGGGAGGCTTCCATTAGATTGGTTGTTGGCTTGTTGGTACCGATTGGTACTCCGTGTATATTGTTGGTGCCTTTGAGGTGCTCCGTGAATTATTGGTACTCTGTACCCCGTGAATATTATATTAATTTTACCTGCAGACATTACTTGCAGTTAAACTCTAATGATCTACTCCTTTGGGTCATAAGTTACCTTCTAGGGGGTGTGCACACTTAAGGACGTAGAGTGAGGTGGGAATTCTAATGATTGCGACCCCGGATCGGGTGTCGTCCGTGTATACCATTAATTTGATTCTCTGGAAGTTCTCCCCTGCTATGTTTTGTGGTTGGTATTTGGAATTGGTGATGTGCTTTACGTTTCTGTGCAAGTATTGTTCTATAAATGCAAATGGGTTTCAAAATGTATTTTACGAGTTGAGACAATGTTTACTCAGTTTTGCTGATTTGTGTGGTCCCTTCGCGTTTTCTATTGTTGTTTTATGATCGCAGGTACTCATGGCTGAATTGGGGATTGGGACACGCTCTCACATAGCTTAGGGCGACTGGTTAAACACTGCGCATAATTTTGAGTTGAGTTATGTTTTGGAATTGCATTGTTTCACAAATTTTTGGAAACGTTTTGGTCTTTTGATTGGTGGTTTTAAGCCTGAGCACTCTTCGTTAGAGTGTGGCGGTAACACCTTTTGGATATTGCTATTCCGTTGCTACTTAGGTGAAGTGTTTTAGTTGGTATTGCTTTCTGGGAAATTATAGTTGTGATGGAGCTTTGCTTATTGTTTGAGTGACCTTTCGACAGTGTTTATATGTATCGCTTGAGGTACTAATTTATCACAGTGATTATCCATTTGGTTGCTTGGTTATTGTGTTTATTTGATGTTGATTTGGTTTTGTGTTAGCTTTTGAAAATGCACTTCAGGACTTGTCCGAACGTCCGTCCGGACATCTATGTTCGAACATGCCCCGAGAGTTTAAGAAGTTTTTCTCTGTTTTGTCGTGTCCGAACTTCTGTCCGAACTTAAACGTTCGGACATCATGCAAGGACGAGGTCGACTTGCAAGTCTCGACTTATGTCCAAACTTGTAAGCTCGGACCAATGTTCGGACACGCATGTAAAGGATTTTCGGACTTTGAAACTCGACTTGTGTCCGAACTTCAAAGTCCGGATACAAGTTCGGATGTCTTTGGTTTCAGACTTTTCAACCCTCGACTTGTGTCCGAACATCAATGTCCGGAAACAAGTTCGGACAAAGGGATTTTCGCAGTTTAACTTTCTCGGCTTGTGTCCGAACTTCCCATGTCCGGACACAAGTTCGGACTAAGCTTGTTTTGCACTTTAAGGACTCGTTTGGAGTCCGTTTTTGAAGCCGTTTTCACCGTTAGATTTGTAATTTAATTACCTATGGTTTAAGGCAAAATCCAGGGTGTTACAAGGTGGTATCAGAGCCGTGTTTGGTAAATAAGATAAAATCTAGATTAAAAAGGAACTAAAATGTGGGGTAAGCCGTTTGGGGAATTGTAGTGCCTGCGATATCGTGTATGTGGTATTATGCTGTATGGATACTGAACTGCA
Organism: Limonium bicolor; assembly: GCA_023374045.1. Classification (NCBI taxonomy): domain Eukaryota; kingdom Viridiplantae; phylum Streptophyta; class Magnoliopsida; order Caryophyllales; family Plumbaginaceae; genus Limonium; species Limonium bicolor. Next base: position 295,090,949 of record CM041778.1, read on the forward strand.
TACCTTGTTTGTGTATTACAATATTGGTGATAATATTAGCATAACTGGATGGGTATTGTGTACTGATTTTTGGAGCCATTACGTGTGCTAGCTCCTATCATGGGGTAGAGGATTAACGTATGGGCATATGGGTGGATATTACTTACACAGTTTAGTACTTATAATCAGGAGTTCACATAGAGCTCTAGGAGAGTGCAGGACTGGCTGACAGGTTGAGCTTCCCATACCACACAAGGAGCAGGAGTCGCAGCATTCAGATGGCAGCCAACGACCCCATGAGACAGTTGCAAGAGCTGGCCCTCAACCTTGGCCAGATAGTCCAGAGGCAGGCACAGAGGGATAATGTGTCGGGGGATTACACTAAGAGAATTGCCCATCTGAAGCCCACATCCTTCAAGGGAGAGGAGGACCCGATGCTACTCGAGGACTAGATAAGAGAATTTGACAAGATTTTTGAAGCAGTCAATTGCCCAGCTGACCGAAGGGTAAATGCAGCAGTCTACTACTTCAAGAGTGAGGCAGACATCTAGTGGTCCGCCAACAGAGATGTGCTATTGGTTGGGCCTGATTTCGGCTGGGATGGCCTGAAAGAAGCCATGAGGAGGCGCTTCTATCCCGAGCATGTCAGAATGCAGAAGTATTTGGAGTTCTCAGAACTCAAGCAGCTGTCTTTGGGCGTCAAGGAGTACCATTCGAAGTTTCTGGAGCTGGCCAGGTTCGCGCCTACGATGGTTCCCGACGAGGCGTCGAAGGTGCAGAGATTTGTGGGTGGGCTGAACTAGAGTCTGCAGGAGGCCCTCAGCGTGCTGACAATCCCGACACTCCAAGATGCATACGGGAAGGCTGCTAACTTGTACTGGGTGCAGCAGAAGAGGAAGGAAGTCCTGGCTGACAATAAGTGGAAGATGGAGGGAGGAGATGAGCCCAGGGGACGAGTGGACCTGTCGCACAGACATCAGCCGGAGAAGAGGTGGAAGCCTCACTCGGGCCGTAGAGACGGGAGGCCAAGATATGGGGGAGACCAGAGAGGTGATCAGAGGCGAGGTGACCAGTCCCAGCACCAGTCTCAGAGGGGAGAGCTCAGGCAGGAGAGGCACTTTTACTGCAAGAGGTGTAACAAAGATCACCCGGGGAAGGATTGTGAGGGGAACCTGGTCACCTGCTTTCGTTGTGGAAGATGGGGGCATCGACTATTCGAGTGTTTCCAGAGCCCTCAGGGAGGCGGTCAGCAGAGTGGTCACAGCGGCGACCGTTCTTTCAGGCAGCCCGACCAGCAGAGCAAGGGTCCAAATCAGAATCAGCGCGGGGATGCTCCTCAGCGTGGTAGCGGAGAGGGCGGAAATGGTGGTAATAGAGGCCAAAGGGAGTACCGAGGCAATCAGTAGCGAGCCCCAGGGAAGATCAATGGGATGAGCCGGGCCGAAGCTGAGGCCGAGGCAGACGTGCTGGCAGGTACCTTCATTATCCTTGACACTCCTGCTCGTATTCTTTTTGATACTGGTGCTACTTATTCGTTTATATCTGAAAGTCTAGCTGGGAAATTGGGGGTAGAAATCTGTGAGACTTCGCCTGTAGCTGTGTCTATACCATCGGGAAAGGTAATTACTTGTAAGCAGGTAATGAAAGACATGGGTATAGACATTAGAGGGGAAAACTTTGTAGTGGACTTGATCCAATTTTCCTTGACCGACTTCGACATAATCCTGGGGATGGATTAGCTGAGCAAATACAAGGGAAGGATAAACTGTAGTGAGCAGAAGATCCTTCTCAGAGGACCGTCGGGACGGAGAGTCTCATACAGAAATGTGGAGGAGAAGCCCGGAGTGAGGATTGTCTCAGCAATGACAATTCTCTCCCAAGTAAAGAGGGGACAACAGGCATATCTTTGCTACGTCCAAGACCTGAGCCGGGAGTCAGATAAGAGGGAGGAGATCCGAGTAGTAAGCGAATTCCCAGATGTGTTCCCAGACGAGATTCCGGGTATGCCGCCAGACCGAGAGGTGGAATTCAGCATCGACCTAGTGCCAGGCTCAGCGCCAATCTTGAAAGCCCCTTACCGGATGACACCCTCAGAGTTGAAGGAATTGAAGACCCAGTTGGAGGATCTTTTGGATAAGGGATACTGTCGCCCTAGTGTATCGCCTTGGGGAGCCCCGGTCTTGTTTGTGAAGAAGAAAGATGGGAGTATGAGGCTATGCATCGACTACAGGGAGCTGAACCAGATCATAGTGAAGAACAGATATCCCTTGCCGAGGATAGACGATCTTTTTGACCAGCTGCAGGGGGCAGGGATCTTCTCGAAGATCGATTTGAGGTCAGGCTACCATCAGCTCCGAGTGGCAGAGAGAGAGACATCCCGAAGACAGCCTTCCGGACTAGATATGGGCACTTTGAATTCTTAGTGATGCCCTTTGGACTTACCAATGCCCCAGCTGTCTTTATGGACCTCATGAACCGCATCTTCCACCCCTACTTAGATCGGTTCGTGGTGGTTTTCATAGATGACATCCTCATATATTCCAAGGACGAGCGGGAGCATGAGGAGCATTTGAGATTAGTATTGCAGACACTGAGAGAGTAGCAGTTATATGCGAAGCTGTCCAAGTGTGACTTCTGGTTAGACCGAGTGGCATTTATGTGCCACGTCATCACTAAAGAAGGCATTTTAGTAGACCCATCGAAGATTCAAGCTGTAAAGGAGTGGCCAAGGCCCAACAATTTGACCGAGGTACGAAGCTTTCTGGGCTTGGTAGGGTATTACCGACGTTTTGTGAAGGACTTCTCCAAAATAGCAAGACCTCTCACCAACCTTATGAAGAAGGTGATCAAATTCCAGTGGGATGACGACTGCGAGAAGGCATTCCAGATGCTGAAAGAGAGATTGACCACCGCTATGGTTTTGACCTTGCCTTCAGGGATAGATGGGTTTGAAGTATTCAGCGACGCTTCCAAGTATGGCCTGGGATGTGTCCTGATGCAGCACGGGAAAGTTATCGCCTATGCGTCGAGGCAATTGAAAGAGTATGAAACCAGATATCCGACCCATGACTTGGAGTTGGCAATCGTGGTTTTTGCACTCAAGATTTGGAGACACTACCTCTATGGCGTCTCGTGCAAAATCTACACCGACCATAAAAGCCTCAAATACATTTTCACCCAAAAGGAATTGAATATGAGGCAGATGAGGTGGTTGAAGCTGATTAAGGATTATGACCTGGAGATTTTATATCACGAAGGGAAATCCAACTTGGTGGTAGATGCATTAAGCAGGAAGAGGAGTCATTCAGTGAACTCCATGTGGGTTCTCCCAGACGAATTGGTTTGCGACTTCCAGAGATTGGACTTGGAGGTGATGGAGTCCGGAAGCGTGGAGCGAGAGGTAAGACTGTTTCAGATGAGTATCTCCTCTGACATTTATGGAGAGATACTCAAGGGACAGCCTGGCGATGTTAAGTTGGAGCGAATCAGAGAGAGGCTGAAGGAGGGTAAGGTGGAAGGGTTCGAAATCCACGATGATGGCAGTCTTAGATTCAGAGGTCGTTGGTGTGTTCCTCAGGGTTGTATGAATGTGAAGGGGAGACTGATGAAGGAGGCTCATAACACTCCATACTCAGTTCACCCAGGCAGAGATAAGCTATATAAAGACCTGAAGAAGTTGTTTTGGTGGTCGAGGATGAAGCGGGAGGTAGCAGAGTTCGTGTCTAGATGCCTCACTTGCCAGAAGGTGAAGTTCGAGCATAAGAGGATGGGAGGATTGTTGCAGCCTTTGGAGGTACCCAAGTGGAAGTGGGACTCTATTTCTATGGATTTTGTGGTTGGGCTACCGCCGGTGAAGGGTGGAGTCAACCAGATATGGGTGATCGTGGATCGACTTACCAAATCTGCTCGATTCATACCCATGAAGAGTACTTGGTCTATGAGTCAGCTAGTGGATGCATACATTAAGTATGTGGTCAGATATCATGGCGTGCCACAGACGATAGTATCTGATCGAGACTCGAGATTCTTAGCCCATTTCTGGCAGCACTTCCAGAAGGCCATGGGTACTAAGTTGAAGATGAGCACTACTTTTCACCCAGCTACGGATGGCCAGATAGAGAGGACTATCCAGACCTTAGAGGACATGCTTCGGGCATGTGTTATGGACTTCCAGGGAACTTGGGCAGACAAAGTTCATCTGGTAGAGTTCTCATATAACAACAGCTACCATGCCAGCATTAAGATGGCTCCCTACGAGGCTTTATATGGGAGGAAGTGCAGAACCCCTTTATGTTGGAGCGACATCAGCGAGACAGTGATATTGGGACCTCAGTTGATAGAAGAGACGGTGGAACAGGTTCGAATCATCCAAGGCCGAATGAAAGCAGCTCAGGATAGGCAGAAGTCATATGCATATTTAAAGAGGAGACCGGTTGAATTCGAGGTTGGAGATAGAGTCTTCCTGAAGGTGTCTCCTGTGAGAGGGGTAACCAGATTCGGGAAGAAGGGGAAGTTGAGCCCCAAATTCGTGGGTCCCTACGAAGTCCTAGCGAGAATTGGAGAGGTGGCCTACAGGTTGGCACTACCTGGTGAGTTGGAGAGAGTCCATAATGTTTTCCATGTCTCTCAGTTGAAGCGTTATGTTCCCGACCCGTCCCACGTTCTACAGCCTGAGGTGCTGGAATTGGAGCAGAACCTATCGTACGAGGAGTACCCCATTAAAGTATTGGACACCAAGACTAGAGAGACCCAATCGAAGTCCACCCGAATGGTCAAGGTGTTGTGGTCGAATCATGGGACTGAGGAAGCCACGTGGGAGGTCGAAGAGGAAATGAAGAAGGAGTATCCTCAGCTTTTCGAGTAGGTAACAGTTTAAGATTTGAGTCAAGCTCAGTTGTTTCCAGCCTTCAGAATCAGTTTACTGGTTGGAGTATTGATTAGGCCTAGCTTCGAGGGTGAAGCTTTCTTTTAAGGGGGATGAGATGAAATACCCGTAAATCTTGGCATAGGAATTAATTAACATGTAGTTGGGGTGAATATGATTCTATAACATGGGTAGTTGGGAAGGATATAAATAGAAGCCAGAGAAGCTATATATATTCATCTATTTCTAAAACCACCTGCAGCAACTTAAATTTCCTTACTCCACCGATATTAAAAGAGTATATATATTATATATATATATATATATAATTATTCGCCTGTTTCCAAGTCTAGTAACATTGTTGCGTATTCTAGGTTTTTGGAGTTCAAATCGGATTTTTCTACTTTTAATAAGTGAGTATTGTTATTGGTATTGTCATTATTATTATTACTATTGTATTTGTTGTTCAAGAGCTCCAGTTGAATTTTACTTCTTCTGAAATATATCCATTCTTTCTGAATTATATTAAAATATCTAAATGGTTCCACTCTTTACGATCTTCACTCTTACTTATCCATTTATTTAGAAATAATTATTTAACTTGGAATCATCTCTTTCATAAATAATTAGTTGTCTTTATCCCTTCTTTACAGCTTACTAGTTTTCCTCTTATTTTGACTATGTATTTAAATAACATTGCTAATTCTTTTAACGTGTCGATCTAGATCCTTCTGCAGTTTACAAAGTCATTCATTTACTTTTAAATTGAAATCTTATTTATAAACTCATTTCAAGTTATTTTATAGTATTACTCATAAATTCTCCTTCCACTAAACTAGGTATATTTATTAGTTAATTACTAATCCCTTAATTATTTTCACATTGTTTTCTATTTAATAACATGATCGTTATCACGATCGCCTTCATCTTCAACATACCGCCTCCACTCTTCTCTCCTTCTTTAAGCTTCCAACCCTTCTCAAATTCACGTTCTTATTCTCCATCGTCGTTAGGCTGCTTCTCTGGTGACCAGATTGGGTAGCAGGGTAAGGGGAAATTAATCGGTAAGGTTAGATAATTAATTCTTTGGAATTTGAGTAGTTCCTGATTGTGCTTCTACTCACAATTTTAGACTCCGAGTTCTCTGTCAGACGCTACTACTGATCCTGCTGAGTGATTTTGTGGCTGTGACCGTATCCAGGTAAATGTTGTGCTCAACATTCTCTACCTCTGTGTTTTATGAATATCGATGGATTGGATTATTGTGATTTGATATTGTGGGAGATTGGGAACTATTTTTCCCTTGTGTTCTCTGGTGCGATGTTTTGGAAAAAGGTTTGGATAAATGTTTTGGGAGGCTTCCATTGGATTGGTTGTTGGCTTGTTTGTACCGATTGGTACTCCATGTATATTGTTGGTGCCTTTGAGGTGCTCCGTGAATTATTGGTACTCTGTACCCCGTGAATATTATATTAATTTTGTCTGCAGACATTACCTGCAGTTAAGCTCTAATGATCTACTCCTTTGGGTCATAAGTTACCTTCTAGGGGGTGTGCACACTTAAGGACGTAGAGTGAGGTGGGAATTCTAATGATTGCGACCCCGGATCGGGTGTCGTTCGTGTATACCATTAATTTGATTCTCTGGAAGTTCTCCCCCGCTATGTTTTGTGGTTGGTATTTGGAATTGGTGATATGCTTTACGTTTCTGTGCAAGTATTGTTCTATAAATGCAAATGGGTTTCAAAATGTATTTTACGAGTTGAGACAATGTTTACTCAGTTTTGCTGATTTGTGCGGTCCCTTCGCGTTTTCTATTGTTGTTTTATGATTGCAGGTACTCATGGCTGAATTGGGGATTGGGACACGCTCTCACATAGCTTAGGGCGACTGGTTAAACACTGCGCATAATTTTGAGTTGAGTTATGTTTTGGAATTGCATTGTTTCACAAATTTTTGGAAATGTTTTGGTCTTTTGATTGGTGGTTTTAAGCCCGAGCACTCTTCGTTATAGTGTGGCGGTAACGCCTTTTGGATTTTGCTATTCCGCTGCTACTTAGGTGAAGTGTTTTAGTTGGTATTGCTTTCTGGGAAATTATAGTTGTGATGGAGTTTTGCTTATTGTTTGAGTGACCTTTCGACAGTGTTTATATGTATCGCTTGAGGTACTAATTTATCGTAGTGATTATCCATTTGGTTGCTAGGTTATTGTGTTTATTTGATGTTGATTTGATTCTGTGTTAGCTTTTGAAAATGCACTTCAGGACCTGTCGGAACGTCCGTCCGGACATCTATGTTCGGACAGGCCCCGAGAGTTTAAGAAGTTTTCTCTGTTTTGTCGTGTCCGAACTTCTGTCCGAACTTAAACGTTCGGACAGCATGCGAGGACGAGGTCGACTTGCAAGTCTCGAATTATGTCCGAACTTGTAAGCTCGGACCAATGTTCGGACACGCGCGTAAAGGATTTTCGGACTTTGAAACTTGACTTGTGTCCGAACTTCGAAGTCTGGATACAAGTTCGGATGTCTTTGATTTCAGACTTTTCAACCCTCGACTTGTGTCCGAACATCAATGTCCGGACACAAGTTCGGACAAAGGTATTTTCGCAGTTTAACTTTCACGGCTTGTGTCCGAACTTCCCATGTCCGGACACAAGTTCGGACTAAGCTTGTTTTGCACTTTAAGGACTCATTTGGAGTCTGTTTTTGAAGCCGTTTTCACCGTTAGATTTGTAATTTAATTACCTATGGTTTAAGGTAAAATACAGGGTGTTACAATTGCCATCCCTACATTCAAGCTACATATGCGTGTGTTAGTGTGTCTATGTATATAGCGGCCTATATATATGGAAAAATTCCCTAAAGAGGTTAATTTGGGGAATCAATCTCTAAAGTGGGTGTTTTTCTTCAAATTGACCAGTTAAGTGTTTTTTTCTCTATATAGAAGCCGATAATGAGAATATCAGCTTCTGTACAGAGAAAGAAATGAGCATTGGCCTTTTTACACATAAACTAAAAATGGCGTTATCAGCAATCAAAATTCCTATGCCCCTATCCAATAATAGCACTATCAGCAACTACATTTTTTTTCCCACTTCCTCCTCTCATAATTCTCCAAATTCTATTCTCTCTTGGTTTTTGAAAGAGCTGGTTCAAAAAGTAGCATTTGAGCTTTAATTAAAGCACACCATGAGTAGATCGGGGACGAGTGCGAGATTAGGTAGCAAGGTTCAGTGGAGTCGGAGCCTTTCAGTCTACAAACGACTCATATATCTGCAGCATACGCTTCTCGTGACCCGATTAGTATTTGTAGTAATTAAATTTTATTGTAGATTATATTATTTACGAGTTTGTTATAGTTGCTTTACTTTGTTAGCACATAGTTTATATATAAAAATGTTAGTATTAGTTGTTAATTTAAGGGTTAGCTTAATTAAGGGTCTGACTTAATTATTATTTCTTTTAATCGTAGAATAGTTAATTATACTAGAATGAATTGCGTATTTAATTGTAATCCCTCAATTGTGTATCTGATAATTATGATTAGTTAAGTGTTTGAATCTAAACGTAATTAAAGAATTGTTGTTAATTTAATCTGTAGATTATTGAATTGCACTTAACTTTAGTAGTGATGCGTTAATTTAATGTTATTGGTATTTCAATTATTTTCATTAGCATTTTACAAATTAGCCAAAATCATAATGACATTTTATGAAATATCCCAATATTTTTTTCCATACTTGGAGTGAATTGAGTCAAATCAAAACAATTTATTTATCTTTATTTTATTATAATTTTGAGATATCTAATTAATAAATATAACATCTGAACATTAATCAATATTGATATGTAATATTTACATTTGTTATATATTTACTCATCCATTAATAGACTAATTATTAATTTATTTTAACTTTTTAGATATACTAAATACAATCAGTCTGATTTGGTAAGTAAACAAATATTTTAAAAATAAATAAACTGACACTGCTAAGGGTTATAGTGCACAGAATGGAAAAGAAAACTAGTACAGATGGTCATACAAACCTGTACAAATGTTCATTAAAACATGTACATCCTCATGTAGAAACATGTACATCCTCTCACTAAAAACATACAGATGGTCACATAAACCTGTACAAATCATTGAATATGTACATCTCTAGATTAAAACCTGTACATATAAGGGAGAAAACTTGTACAGATGGTCAAACATGTTCAAATGTTCATTAAAACATACATTCTAATAATTGAACATGTACATTCTCACATTTGGACATGTACATCTTCACATTAAAACATTTATATTCTCACATAAAAATATGTACATCATCACATTAAAGTATAGAACAACTTCCAAATAGATTACCCTAACCCCACGCACCCTAAAACCCACATAGGAAAGCTAAAAAACGTCAAAGGCAATTTTAGGGTTTGTAATGGCGGGTTTAAGGTCTAACAACCCTAAACCCGTGACCACAAACCCTAAAAACCTGTCGAGTTAGTTGCTACAATTTAAACTATCGAACGGCTTCCAAATAGATTACCCTACCCCCAAAACCGACCCTAGTAAAGCTAAAAAACGTCGAAGGCATTTTTAGGGTTCGCAGTGGCGGGTTTAGGTATAACGACCCTAAATCTGATACCACAAACCCTAAAACATGTTGAGTTAGTTGCTACAATATAAAGTACATAACAAATTCCAAATAGATTACCCTACCCCCCAAAACACCCCAAAACCCACCATAGGAAAGCTAAAACGTCGAAGACATTTTTAGGGTTTGCAGTGGATGGGTTTAGGGTCTAACCCTAAACCCGCTACCACAAACCCTAAAAACCTGTCGAATTAGTTGCTACAATATAAAGTACAGACTAAATTCCAAATAGATTACCTTACCCCCAAAACACCCAAAACCCACCCTAGGAAAGTTAAAAACGTCGAATTCACCACTTATTACTTAATGAATCATAATATCAATTTTAATGAATCATGATACAAAATTATTGAATCATATTATCATTTTAGTGTATCAAAAAAATAATTTTTTTAAACAGTTGTCAAAACATATCCATGACTAGTCTTGTTTTGAAGAGCTTGAATTCAGGTGAATAATGATATAATTTTTTTTCCATTTTGAACTTATATATTAAAAGTTACAACAATTTAAAGTTGTAGTGATAAAGAAAGAAAAAGAATAAAAATCTTTAAAAAAAGAACGAAACCGCGTCGCTCCCTCTTATATCTCTCCCAATTTTTCAAAATTACTAAACTTACCCCAGATATAGCTACTGATAGCTACAGTCAGATATAGCTAAGAAATTAGCTTCTAAATAAATAGAACATTTGAACGTTAATTCTAAATTAAACATAATATTTTTATTTAATGTTTACTTCGTAATAGATTTAGTTATATACTTTGTTTATTTATTAAATATGATATTTTATATTTTATTTTTGAGTATAACGTTTTTAAGTCCAGTCTCTATAAAAACAAGTTTTATTGATCCAATTTTAACCAAACTAAAAATTACATTAAATTAAAAAATATCAACTCCATTCTAATTAGTGTATGTGATAACAAATCAAATTTTAAACTCTAGCGCGATTACTTTAAATAATATTTGCCCCGTTATCGGTTGATCGTTTTGTTTATTATTTGTATAAGTTGTTTGACTTTAAAATTTAACATCTAAAATAATATAATTTTATAATTCTAAAGTTTTACAATGGAATACGTAAATGAAAAAAATATTGTAGAACTTAGTTTTATAAAATTATTTCATGTTATATGTTTAATACTGAAGTGAAAAATGTGTCAAAAAATAAAGATGACGGTTAAAATTAAAAAAATCCAAAATAATACTCTTTTACAAAATATATACTACATATGCTAGCTTACATTCAAAACTAATTTTAAAATAACACTCTGGCAGGAATAGTCTCCTCAAAAGATGAGTTCACTTATTCCCCATGCCACATTAATGTCTTAGTTAGCAAGCGAGAAAATGAAGAACTCGTTATTAGTTATGAAATTGTTTATCTTTACCTAAAACTTAGAAACTTGTAAGTATTCAATTGCACATATAGGCATAAAGTTTATATAATTAGTAATTATCTTTTGAAAAAATGATTTCTAAAGTCTTCTTTATTTTCTTGATTGCTGATTAGGATGATGTGACCTAATGAATAAGTGAAATTATTTCTTACAATTTCGAATCGAAAGTACTATCTCCGTCCCATTTTGATCTTTATATTTGCTTTTTGGCACGTTTTTCCACTTCAATATTAAGCATATAAGATAAAATAATTTTATAAAACAAATTTCTACAACATATAGTTTTTCATATAAGGATTCCATTACAATACTTAGATTTATAAAATTATGTTATCTTGCATGTTAAATAATGAAGTCAAACAACATGCCCAAATAGTAAGGGGAAGGTCAATTGGGGACGGATGAAGTATTGTAGGGGTGAGCATTTGGATAACTCAGTTAACCGAAATCCAAATTGTTAATAAATTGGATTTCGGTTATTTCGGTTAAAAACTGAATTATCCAAATTAACCCCCAACCGACTTAACTGTTATTCAAATTAAGGAAGATTCGCAATATACCCCTCTTTTCTTTCGTAATTCACAATATACCCCTGTTGGTTTTCGTAATTCAACTTTAAACATGCTTAAATGTTGTCCAAAAATTGATAAAACTTTACATGGACAATGCTAACGTGTTATATTTTGGTCCAATATCAAATTTGAAGTTTTTTAAGCTCATATGTGACATGTGGGACCCAATGAACATGTCACAATTTTTATTGGGTCCCATAGGTCACATGTGAGCTTAAAAAACTTCAAATTTGATATTGGACAAAAATATAACACTTTAGCATCGTCCATGTAATTTTCATCAATTTTGGACAACATTTAAGCATGTTTAAAATTGAATTACGCAAACCAACAGGGGTATATTGTGAATTACGAAAGAAAAGAGGGGTATATTGTGAATTTTCTCTTCAAATTATCCAAAATCCAAAATTGTTGTGAGTGAAAACCGAAAACTGAAATCCAAATTTTAGCTAGTTTGGATTTCAACTAACCGAAATTTAGTGTTGTATTTGATTATTTGTTATTAAAAGACTAGAATTAGAAAAGAGAATATTCTTTTTAAAATTTTTTCCGGATAATTCAGTTAGACAAAGTCAAAACCTAAATCCAAACCAAATTATAATTTGGATAATTCGATTAACTGAAATTTTAAATTGGTTACAAAATTCGGTTAAAAGTTCAGAAAAAAAAATTCAATTAATTCAATATTTGGATAAATTCAAAATATCCAAACTAACCTTTTAAGAATTAGTTTTGGAAAGAAATTATAGTAAAAACAAAATGTTGCAACTCCTACTTGAATAAAGAGTATATTTTATCCTTTTTCCCCCAAAATATACATGTGACTGAACGAATCGCCGCTAGAAGTATTTTGCAACACAGAAAACTCTTCGTCGTCATCTCGTCTCCTTGCACCTGTCTCATAAGTCGTAAACCCCCATCGCACCTGGCGCGGGTTTCTCTCCCGCCACGCGTCTTTCTGTCTCGTACACCCACCGCCGACAGCTGACTCTCTGTCGTACTCTCACAAATCTCACCCATCCCTGCTATCTCTTGACACAGATTATTGTGCTAGGTAATTTCCCGAATTTTCAGTCTGCGCTTCAGTTTATAGCTGTGTTTGGTGGATTATGTCGTGGAAATCGATTATTGCTTGTGATTTGAAATTGCGAAGAGCTACCGGACTTAATTGGTTCATCTTGTAGTCTGAAATTTAAACTTCAGGCACTTAGGGGTTACGTTTCTTAGTGAATGGAAAATTGGAAAGTCTGTCACACGGGGGTTTTCATCTTCTCACATTGCTCTCTTCCTGAGGATTCTAGATTCAGCTGCTTTGGATTATCATAATAATAATTCATCTCCTATGATAACACTCATCTGGATCTAGTTACAAAACTTTGTGCAATTCTTCCCTCTGGTTAAATAATTTGAACTTATGATGTTTGGGATTATTTTGAGCATACTTAGGGATAGTTCCTTTAAATAATGCGACTACCAACACTGAGTGCATTTGTATCTTTTGTCGCCATACCGCTTACGGGATTTCCACTCATCTTTAGTCGTTATAATTGCTCCTGAATTGCTGGTGGCTGGTGTTTGTCAGGTTTCTTTGTTGCTGTGCGGAGAGATGAAAATTTGCGGTGAAGATGAAGTTGGCTGAATTTAAATTATAATGATAGCATACAATAGATAGAGATGTATTCCCGTTGTAGGAGAGTGGCTAGCAGGAAACGGAGCTAGTGTATCTGTTACATATGTGTTTTGGTGATGGGGTGTTGAAAATTGCAAACGTTGATGTGGTCTTTTGTAATCTCAAAAACTCTTAAGGGTTCTTGTGCCTAAGAAAGATTATTTTTTATTAAGATAGAATTAATATTATTAATAAAATTGAATTGACCTGTGACTTTGGAGATTGCTTGCTGGCTAACTTTGGCCGTGGGTAAGGATGAAGTGGATGAGCTTTGAATCTTCCTCCTCACCTTGTAATTGTATGGTTGTCTCCTCTTATTCTTTTCTGTTTTTAATAAATTATCTTCTCTCTCTGTAATATCTTGTGTGTATATGTATACTGTGTAGATTTATCAAAGCCAGTTCATGCTCAAGTTTTGTGTTGATATATGTATGTATGGATGCTTGGGCATGATTAGTACTGGTTTATAATAGGTCTCATGTGCCTCACTCTGTATTTTTAATATCTTTGAAGTGTTGGCTATAGCCTCAAATGGAGAATGGTAAGCACCAACATTATGTGAAACTTGATAGTGTGATGGGTATAATTACATTGGTGAGCCGTAGGTGTAGGATATGCCATAAATCATCGTAAATTGGTGTCCTTGGCTGTAGTATCCTGTAGCTGAGCAAAAATATATGTAGACTTAGATGTTTCTTTTGCATCATGTTCTTGGTCTTCTTTGTCCGCATACTTTCTCCATCTACGCCACATATTTGTTGCGTGTTCAGGGTGTAGCTAAGGTTGACGTTGGTCCACTGCCATCCTTTTCACCTGTCTATCCTCTTACTGATACTGTGATGTAGTCATTTTGTCATATATTTGTCTTTTGCATCTTAGCTAGTAGTATAGTCACCGCTCTGTTGTCTGATGTAGTTGTTCTTTTCTTATTCCATGTTTCTAGACTCTTTTAAAAACCAGACGTTTACTTGTTTATGAACCTTTGTTTATGGCTAGTAACCCGGTTGTGGTAGGGACATTATCCTCTCCTCGGTGGACTGTTTTCGTTTTGGGAGTACCAAACATGGTTGAAGACAATGTAGGAGATAGCATGCTATAAGTAAGAGTTGATGTACCTCCAGTGATTGTGATCGCTATATAGGGATTAGAGTTACAGAAGACAAGGATAGTGAGCTAGAGGAGGAGCAGGAGCAAGAGGAAGATGATGGGGATACACTCGCTAGTTTATGTGAATTTGCTCGTACTGTTTGACATTTAAGTGTTAAAAGTTAGTGCCTTTACAGATTAGTGTGTTTGTAACTACGGATTTTCAGATGAATTCAGTTTTGGATAGTTATCTTATTGTTGCTACTTGCCATTCTAGCTATTATAAAAGATTTGAACTTAGATGCCTTTAAATTTCTACAAGCTCTTCGACACCCTCAAATAGTTTCCGTTCATATTGGAAGGTTTACATTATCACATTCTTATCGTTTATGTTTATGACAATCTTATCGTTTGTGTTTTGTGCTGACAGATTTGAAACATGAGTTCGGAAACTATTTCAATGCCTTATGAACAGTCTGAGGTCTCTGTTGATTCCTGTCAACAGTCAAATGGGCAGAAAAGAAAAAGGGAGGGTAAGTGTTATTTGTCTGCTAATGGTTGAATGCTAGAATGTAAGCAGTCATGTTATGTTACATTTTGCTGCCTCCTTGAGCTTGAATCCTTTTGTAGGCTGCACTGATGAGATGCCTGCTTTTATGCTGTCAAAAGCTGATGACCTTATTTCCTGCAACTGCAATATACCCTAATCATTGTTTCTGTAGGCATAATTAGCTGAACCTCAACTGTAGATTCTTGGTAACTTTTCTGGTGTTTTTATCGTTTGAGGGCTTACATGAATGTCTTCTTCCATCAATATTTACTGCAATATACTATATTTACTACTCATCTTGCTTGGCAATGCATAAGCTGTGTAGGATAAGTTACCACTATATTATGAACTTCAAATGTAGATTCTTGAACTTTTCTGGTGTTCCTATCATTTAAAGGTTACATGAATGTACTCTTCCATAAGTATTTACTGCAATACTCTAGTTACTACTCTTCTTACTTGGCAATTCATATGCTTTGTAGGACTTGTTACCACTATGTTAGGCTTGTAAGATGCTCTTCCAAGTTAAGAACTTGGCGCTTTTAGGCTTATTTCTCTTTTCTATTTTGAAACGGCTTGTGGGCATGTCTTTTCTATTTTGAAACGGCTTATAGGCATGTCTCTTTGAATTAACTTAAGAATCAGAGCAGCTCTTTTAAATCAATATCTCCGCTTTCTGTATGTGCTTGTAATAATCTGGCTTTTAATTACCCTTCTAACCCGTAATTTGTGATGCACTGAGCTTGAAGTGCGCCATAGGCAAGCATATCTTCAAATGCTGCATCTTTCCCCGATCTGCATACTTTGCATCTTTTCATCATGATCTAGGACTCTAGTTTGCCACAACTTAGCTATGGCGACAGGTTGAAAAGGTACAGACCCATGCATGAGGCCATTACCCGGTGAAGTTAGGTAACCAACTAATTGCATTATGAAGGTATAACTACAGATCATCAGACATGGACAAAACTGTTTATCCAGTCACCTCTTTATTCCGACATAACCATCAAAAGAAATAAAATGACGGTGCTATGTATTTCATTGCTCAAAATAAAACTTGATTAGCTAAATGGAACTCTTGCTTGTGTACATGAAAATGCATGTTGTTCAACCTCTGTTTTGCTTTCCCCCCTTATTGAGAGCTTGGATGTATTCACTATTTTGAGATTTTTTTTAAATAGTTTATGCTGTGTGCTTGAATTTCTGTAACTGATACAGCTGTGCTGCCTAGTAGGTCCTTATCGTGGTCCAGGTAGAGCTCTGAAATACAAAAAACTACGACGACGTTCAAAAACAACAAAGTTTAAGATTGACATTCCTGAACAGTTGGGAGCCGCTGTTGGTGATCGGGCATTGCAGTTTGTTGCTGAGTGTGGTGCTTGGGTGAAAGAGATATGTCCACTCGATGTTGAGAAGTGGGGAGATATTCCAAAGGAAGTGACTGATCGACTATATGAAAAGATCAGGGTATTGAACTTTCCCCCTCAATGAATCCTATACATTTCCTATAGGACTGTCACATGATGATCATATTATTGCAGGATAATTATGAGTTACCCGAGGGAAATCATGTTAAGAAAGCCTTGAAGTCCCAATGCTCTAATCTGTATAGACATTGGAGGGAAAGGCTCAAGAAGAAGTACTTTGCAAACAGTACCTGCTTAAGAGATGTGGAGAATAACTGCCCCCCAGAAATTGATAGAGAGCAGTGGAAATGGTTGGTGTACAATTACTGGAACAGTCCTAAGCAAAGGGTAGAGAATATTGTATTATCTTGAACATTGTATTAGTGGAAGTATATCAACATAGTATTTATATCTTCTTCTGCAAAATGTAGGAAAGAAGTGAAAAGAATCGGGCCAATGCTCTCTCGTTGAAGTTTTACTCAGCATGTGGGTCAAAGTCCACTGCAAGAATCATACATGAAATAGTACGATTCTAAAATTAATTGGCCTATATCTTACTGGTTAATGATTACTTAACAACTAACTGTTTGCTTTTTCATTTTAGGATGATAAGTCTAAGAGGTTAGAGACCACTCAAGTAAGCTCAACAAATTCTGATGGGGACATAGAAGTGAATTTCAGCACTGAGCCCAAATACATCCAGCTGTGGACTAAAACAAAGAGGTATCAATGAATAAGCTAGATAAGCCAGACACAGATGAACATATCCAATATCTACTTGTAAAAATTTCTTAGTGTAAGTCATGACATTAACCTCTCTGCTATTTCTTCACCATTGACTTCATGTTTAAGGTGAAGATTGGGTGAATGTTTTAAGAATTATTGACTTGTTGCACAACTTAAATTCTTTTGTGGACACCAAGAGTTCATGTTTATTTGTTTGATTGAATTTATTCTAATCATTAACTTGTTTATGAAATTTAGATTGAATTGTTGTAGATGCGTTCTTTTCTGATTAATTGATCGCATTTCATTCACTGGCATACACATGTGTTTGCAAAGTTCATCTGTTTGATATGTAGAATTCCGGTTGCTTAGTGTAGATTATCAGGTTGCTCTGATTTTCGAAAGTGTTGGTGTGATTACTATCAAAATGGTTTGTGCCCTTCCTGTACACATGTTTGCATGCTGGTTGATTTGAGTTCATTCGATCATCAGCAGTAACTTTTATGTTCTCCAGATCTGTTAGTAATTTTGAGTAGATGCTGAGTTTCTCTTAATCAGTACCTTAACATATACATGTTTGAATGACTTTTATCCTGCTGTATCTTCAGGCAATGATTGTATCTTTTAAGCATTCAATTTGTCTCAGGCATGCTAATGGCAAGTTAGATGAAGAGGCAAAAGTCATTCTGAGAAAATTTCAAGAGCTACATTTAAAGGAGATGGAAGAGAAGGGCTCAGATAATCTAACAATTGATGAAGCCTATCAGATTGTATTAGGTTGTTCTTCTAGTTATGCTCGTGGGTTAGGAAGAGGACATCCAACACCACCAACCAAGAAAGCAAAGATGGAGAGTTCCGAGCTAAAAGATGAGCTTGAGCAGCTTCGGGAGCGAGAGAAGGAATTGCAGGCTGAGATTGAAAGAATGCATGCAATCTCTGAAAGGAAAGAGCAAGAAGCTTTGGAGAGGGAAAAGAAAAGCGAGGAAGCTGCCAAAGAAAGGGAGGCACAACTTCGGGCAGAGTTCATGACAGAATTGGCCCAGTTCAGCAAAATGTTCACCAAGTTTGCAGGTTAGATTTCAATATACTACTCTCCTATTCAAAATATCTGTTATTTCATCAGAACCCTGCTCCGTGGGCTGATCCTGTGATGCTGTCTCCTTTTTCTCCCTTTAGCTGCACTGTCTTGTTAATTTGCATATCTAAGTCAACAATGGCCGTAGAAGTTTGGTTGTCAGCTTGATTGCTTACTTGGGACTCCTTTCTATATAACCTTGTTTGTTGCCACTTTCTTCACCTTCCATTAACTCGGCCTTGTGATCAGTCTTGCTGACTTTTAACTGTGAATGTTTATGCTGTTGCTAAATGTTTTTCTATTATCACGTAGGTGCCTCCACTGGTTCTTGACTGTGAAGCAAACATTGATTTCAGGAATTCGAGGAGTTAGTTTCTTGGGGAAATTGCGCCGTGTGATATATTGTAATTACATTTGAAACACCTGGTTCATATTTTGATGGTTAGGAATCTTTTTTTAATGATCAGTAACAATTAGGTATCTAAGCTGTTTAACTTCTAAACTGCAGGGGAACTTACTGATGTAGTGCTGTTGTTGGCATTCTCACATTTTCACATTATCTTCCACTTAACGTATATTAATGTGATTAGCAACTTGATGAACTTGCTGTTTTGTGGGGATTTTATGTGCTCGTCAGGAGTTTCAAGACAGCTGCAATGTAAGGCAAAATGTGTAGGTCATATTTTTTTTTGATAAGGGAAAATATGTAGGTCATATATGGGGGAAGTATGGCCATTGCCTTTTAGTAGTTAATGGGTGGAGGCGGTTATCTTTTCTCAGATCTTATCCATGAGGGCAGCAAAATTAACGTTGCCCTGCTTTGCTAAGTATGTTGGTCGCATGGGGGAACTGGGAAGTATGGCCACTGCCTTTTAGTAGTTAATGGGTGGGGGTGGGGTGGGGTTGGTTCTCGTTTCCTCTGATCTTATCAAGAGGGCAAGGTTTCCGTGCGTTGATTCGCTTTCAATAGAGTAACAAGTTTAGTTTTGTTGTCTCCTTTGTCATAAAACTAAACTGTCTAGTTCAACTTCTCTTTTAAAGAAATGCCTAAAGAATCCATCGTCCCTGTGCTCTCCACTCCGACAATGAAGGCAAATTCGAACACACGGACGTTCCGTGCAAAAGATTTGGTAGTCCCAGTCAGCGGTTGACTAGACTGTTTTGCTGACTGGGTTGTCCTTTTTATTATATTAATTTTAAATGGTTGTAACTTTTAATATATAAGTCCAAAATGAAAAAAAATTATATCATTATTCATCTAAATTCAAGCTCTTCAAAACAAGACCAGTCATGGATATGTTTTGACAATTTTTAAAAAAACTTATTTTTACATGTGTATGATGATACACTAAACTCATATATGATTCATTAGTTTTGATATTATGATTCATTAAAATTGATATTATGATTCATTAACTAATAAGTGGTGAATTAAATTACAATTTTCGAACCCGATAAAAATCATTATTGTTTTGTAGTGTATTATTATTATTGTATGGTGTATTTTAAACCTTATATGGTGAATCATGTATTTTTTTACGTACCAAATATTTTTTTATGTTGTATTATTGTTTAAATTTTTCTTTTTATATGTGATTGATAATTCATTAATTTTGATATTATGATTCATTAAATTGATATTATGATTCATTAACTAATAAGTGGTGAATTAAATGACACTCCGGAATCGATAAAAAAAAATTATTGGTTTTAGTGTATTATTATTGTATTGTAATGTATTTTAAACCTTATATGGTGAATCATGTATTTTTCTTACGTACCAAATATTTTTTTGTGTTCTATTATTGTTTAAATTTTTCTTTTTATATGTGATTGATGATTCATTAATTTTGATATTATGATTCATTAAATTGATATTATGATTCATTAACTAATAAGTGGTGAATTAAATGACAAACTCCGGAACCGATAAAAAACATTATTGGCTTTAGTGCATTATTTGTATTGTAATGTATTTTAAACCTTATATGACGAATCATGTATTTTTCTTACGTACCAAATATTGTTTTGTATTGTATTATTATTTAAAATTTTTATTTTTATATGTTACTGATGATACACTAAAATGATGTTATGATTAATTACATTTGATATTATGATTCATTGAAATTGGTATTATTATTCATCAACTAATAAGTGGTGAATTAGATAACAAACTTCGGAACAAAAAAAAAAACTTCGGAACAAATATTGAATCATTATTATTTTGTGGTGTATTATTAATGTTATATGGTGTATTTTAATCTGTATGTGGTGAATCATAAGTGTCGTTGATATATGTTGATATGTACATATAACTAACATAAATTTTTAAACTTGTCAAAATATATCAATGATTGGTCTTGTTTTAAAGAGCTTGAATTTAGATGAACAATGATGCAAATTTTTTTTATTTTGGACTTATATTTTAAAAGTTATGACTATTTAAAGTTAATACAAATGTTACCCCATTTAATATGCCACCTAAGCAGTCCAGTCAGCAAGCTGACTAGACTGCCACCTAGACAACCGTACTATAGTGGGAATGAACTTCCCGCACAATCTACCGTCTGGACAATGAAATACCTCCGCAACGTCAAGTGCCGTGACTTTTCAATTTGTCGATGGTTATTGCGGGTGACTACTGTGACGGACAGTCAGTGACGGATTAAATATGGACCATTGGATTAATAATGATTATTATTCCATATAGTATGTTGCGCGGACTTTCTATATTTTTTGAGAAAAAAAGAAGTTTGGTGCGGATGTTAAATTTTTGTGACAGATATCATGAATGTCCATTTATAATTATAGTATAAGATTAAAGCAAATTTGAACTCGCTAGAATTACTATGACTAAATTGTATGTGTTTATACATTCATGGATTCTTTTAAAATATAGATAGTAAAGTTAATTATTTGAAAATAATGTACAATAATTATAAATACTTAGTGCTATATATTTTTGTCGTATATTTTAATTTAGTGTGTACTAGTTTTTTTTATATTTTATAATATTTTATTAAATATGCAATAACATTATTATTATAGAAGAACATAAAGCCTTTCTATATATAGTCATAAAATATTTAAGCATATACATATGACTATTAAAATATTATTCTTTAATTTTGTAATATATATGCAAAAAAATAGTATACATGAATCCAAATTTTAATGCATAACTAAATTAATAAATAATAATAAGTCTGGTTATATCATAATATTTGACCCTAAACCATAAACACTAAAATAATTTTTCGATGTATCATATTATACATAAGTCCAAATAACATAATTTTTATACCATTGTTCAACATAATTCGAGCTCTTCGAAATAAGACCCAACATGAGTATGTTTTGATAAATTTTAAATTTTTTATATGTACATATATTTTAAGATTCATTGTAAATCTTAAGTTTAAGAAAAGTGAATCAAACGTTGTTAAAAAGTGAATCAAAGATTGTTAAAAAGAATCAGAGATCGTTAGACCCTAAACCTTTTACTACAAACCCTAAAATGTTTTCGGCGTTTTTAGCTTTTCTAGGGTGGTTTTAGGGTTGGGGGGGGGGGGGGGGGGTAGGATAATCTTTTTTGGCATTAGTTCTACACTTTATATTGTCGTCACTGACTCGATAGTTTTTTAGGGTTTGTGGTTTAGGGTTTAGGTTCTAACGACCCTAAACCCTTCACTACAAACCATAAAAATGCCTTCGACATTTTTAGCATTTCTAGGGTGGTTTTTAGGATGTTTGGGGGGGGGGGGGGGTAGGGTAATCTTTTTTGCATTAATTCTACACTTTATATTGTCGTCACTGACTCGACAGTTTTTTAGGGTTTGTGGTTTAGGGTTTAGGGTCGTTACCCTAAACCCTAAACCACAAACCATAAGAACGCCTTTGACGTTTTTAACATTCTTAGGGTGGTTGTTAGGGTGTTTGGGGGTAGGGTAATCTTTTTGGCATTAGTTATACACTTTATATTGTCATCAGTTTTTTAGGGTTTGTGATCTACACTACAAACCCTGAAAATCCCTTTGACGTTTTTAGCTTTCATATGATGGTTTTTAGGGTGTGTGGTGTTGGGTAATCTATTTTGAAGTCGGTCTATACTTTATATTGTCATCACTGACTCGATAGATTTCCACGCCACAATTATATATAACGTTTCCACGATTTATATATAAAGGTGTCCACGAGTTCATATAAACATTTCCACGTTTATATTTAAATGTTTCAACATGTTTTAATATACGTTTCCACATTTTTATATAGACGTTTCCGCGTTTCTATGATTCCATGATTATCTATAACGTTTCCATGCCACAATTACATATAAACGTTTCCATGATGTGATTACACATAAACATTTTCATTGTTATATATGAATGTTTCCACCATGCTACAATTATATACAATGTTTCCACGATGTATATATAAAGGTGTCCACGAGTTCGGATAAACGTTTCCACCTTTTTATTTAAACGTCTCCACTTTGTTAGATATACGTTTCCACATTTTAATATAAATGTTTCCACGTTTTTACGATTTCCATGATTATATATGACGTTTCCATGCCACGATTACATATAAATGTTTCCACGACCTGAGTACATATAAACAATTTCATAATTTTATATGAATGTTTCTTGCCACGATTACACATAACGTTTCCACATCATGATTACATATATACGCTTACACAATTATATATTTCACAATTATATATAACGTTTCTACGCCATGACTATATATACACATTTCCACGCCACAATTAAGTATAACATTTACACCGTTATGCATAAACGTGTCCACGACTTAATTTAAAATCTTTTGACGTTTTTTAAATAAACATTATCACGTTTCTACAAAATCATTATTATGTATAAACGTTTTCACACCTTCGATCCTCTCTCTGCTAAAACCAAAGAACATAAGCTTTTTGTTTGAGGAGCGTAAGTTAGGGTTGGGTGATTGGGAAAGGAATAGCTGAAGCCATAGAGCATAAGCTTTTTGTTTGAGGAACGCAAGTTAGGGTAGCAAACTGCATACATAATAAGAGGGATATTGACAAATTAGAGCATTTTGGCGATGAACTGAAGCAAGAGATTTGTGCAGGATTTAGCCCCAGATTGAGAGCACGACAGTGGTGCTCGGTTATTAATTGGACGTGGAAGGATTTAGGCGGTGACGGTTTTGGGTTAGCCGTGGATGGATGAAGGCGGTGGCAGATTTGGGTTGCCTTTGATGAATGAAGGTGGAGCAGCGGCTAATGGAGGAACGGAGGTCGAAAGTCTAAACGCCTGCATCCCCTGTTTTTTTTTCTTTTTACTCACGTCCAGTTTTAATCCGAGTCCTTCATTTTTATCTACGGTGTAGATTGAGTCCGTC
Organism: Limonium bicolor; assembly: GCA_023374045.1. NCBI lineage: Eukaryota > Viridiplantae > Streptophyta > Magnoliopsida > Caryophyllales > Plumbaginaceae > Limonium > Limonium bicolor. The sequence goes on from CM041778.1 coordinate 295,114,321, forward strand.
CAATATATGAATCGTGATGTATATTAATTTTTATTGCATATATATATATATATAAAGCATCATAGGTCACTTTGATATATGTTGCACTATTTGCATATGTATAAACAATAAATATTATAAGATAAAAAATTATCATACAACAATCACATATTTATAATCATATATAAATTCTCTACAAATAATAAATTATTCTATAATAATTTAACTAATTATGTTATTAAGACATTATAAAAACAATGAGTCTTAGCTACAACCATGTGTAGCCATCTTTGGCTACATTTTTCAAGGTACAGTTTGTATAGAGTAAAGGTACATGTTTTATAAGTTTATTGTACAGTTTATAAAGTTAGTATGTACATTCAGTATAAATTCAGAAATATCACAATTCACTTTATACATGTACATATACATCAGTACAGTTTTGACTGATCAAATTTACAGTTTTCAATAACCGAATGTACATGTATGTAGCTATATATAGCTACATGTAGTTGCAGCCAAGAAATTGGGTTATAAAAAATATATAAAAATACCTATTATGGAAGTAGCGACCATCACTGCCGTGGTGATAAAAAATTTTTTAAAAAAGAAAATAGTTTCGTCGGAGACGGAGAAAGTGTTTCCGTCAGCTAATCTTCACCCATGGTTATTGGCCGCGAAAGCAACCAGACTATTTGAGAATTAATTTTGCCTGATTCTTGTCAACTTAAGTCAGCAAATTCATCAATCTAGTTGGAAAATATGATCGAACGGGTTTTGCACATGCGCAACTCCTGTGAATCAACTGACGGCTGTGAATGTAACACCCCATCTCAATCCAAATGCGGAATTCAATACACTCAAGGACCTTGCCACGGTCTGATTGACAGAATATATCGAACATTAGTACACACTAATCTTAACCAAATACATATCCTTCTTACAATCCCCTCACATCCTATACGTCTTACTAACTCAAATTGCCATACGAGTGTACATGCACAACTCGTAGGCCACACTTAACCCGTAACGCTTGTACCCCTTCTTACTCTCGCGACGGCCGCCTCCTGACGTTCACCTGTGTAGTAAAAACAGCCCCCAAAGGGGGTCAGCACGAATGCTGGTACGATCCTCTCATGGCCCCCAAGCTAACGTGGCTACGACGACTAATTGTCGATAGCATGGAGGTTGATTAGATGCACAACATAATAGAAAGTGCAGTAAACAACAATCCAAATATGAACAATCAAAGTTCAAACATAATGAACGACTTAAATGCGTTCCCTTAATTAGAGAGTTAATTATTTAACTCCTTAAGTTATGTTTCCTCTTAATCTTAGTCCATCCTCATCTTACCTCAATCTTAGTCTTAGAAACAACCATCCTTTAAAAAGGAATGGATGTAGCTTACCTCAACCTTACCTTATATATGCCAACCGTTCTCTCATTGGGAACTGGTTAACCCTTAGTTCGCTGTTTATTTTTGTAGGGCTTGGTTAACCCTAGCCAGCAGCAGGACACTTACCGGCAATAAACAACATTCTTAAATTATTGGGGATGTAGGCTAGATCCCCCCACGCCATCTTAATGCCTCCCTCCTAAAACAAGTAGTCCGAGGAGGTCGAGTCTATATGTCGACTCTAGGCGACGAGTCTGAAGACAAGTCATATTTGGAAGTCGGTATCTGATAAGGATACCGACCTCCCCCAATACACATGTGCCGGTACCATTCCGGATTCCTCACTCCCCCCAAGTTAGAGTTAGTAGTAGTCTCATTGCGATGTTTGTTTGTTTAACCTCTTTCGGTTATTAACAAACTAATATTAGGGAGTGTTCCTTATTCTCACACAACACTTACTGAACACTAGTTAGTAAGTTCTCACGTAAGTTGTGTAAGTTTTCAAACATCACACAACAATACAATCAACATGATATTCCGGTTGCATGCTTTATCTTGTTTAGTGAGCACACAAAACAAATAGCACACAAGCCGAGGGACACCTCGTTAGCAAGCAGGTCACAAGAAGAACTGTACCGTTCACCGTGGGTCGTTCGGTTGCTTACTCTCTTCCGGAGTCTAAATACTCAAGCCCTAAAACATTCATTCAGTTTTAGGTTGTTAATCACTTAACCTAATTCAACTTATTTAACTTACTTAACCCATAATGATTCCCCACCTAACACCTCATAAGTTTTACAACTTATTCTTACAACCTAACCTTAAACTTTTAAGTTTATACTTAACTTAATCCCTTAGGTCTTTATACCTCTATTCATCAATGCCCTCTTAATGGGGTACCACTAATACCTCTAAACTTTCTTAGGGTTTCTTTCTTTTTTTTTACAACTTAAGGGTCGACCGACCCTACCGACCGACCTTACCCAAGGTCGGTCCATTCCAGAACTTATTGCCATTTGAAAATTTTACCCCGACCGACCTTGCAAGTCCGGTCCCCAAGGTCGGTCCATTCCCGAGAGTTTTCCCCGTTGAAAATTTAAGCCCGACCGACCTTGTCAAGGCCGGTCCCAAGTTTGGTCGGTTCCAGAGACCAATCCCCGTACAAAATTTTAGACATGACTGACCTTGTAAGTCCGGTCCCCAAGGTCGGTCCATTTCAGAGACTCTTTCCGGTAGTGTAAACTGGGCTCGACCGACCTTGCAGGTCCGGTCCCCAAGGTCGGTCTGCTCCAGACCTTTGTTTTTAGATTCCCATTTGACTCCAAACTTCTCCACAAGTTCCCCCATGTGTCCTAATACCATTCAGGCACTTAAACTCACCTTTAAACATCCATTAAAACCTCCTTAGCTACTTTCTCAATTCTTACTAGGAATTCGTAACACTTGTTTACACCTCTTAAGGCCTTTACATGTCACCAAACAAGGCCTAAACATCATCTAAAACCATTACCATTCAATCCCCCATCATTAGAAGCCAAAACAAATTTTTTTCTCTTTCTCTGCACTGGACCGCCCCTCTGGGGCGGTCCCAACCAGAAGCTAATTTCCTGCACGATTTGCCTGGACCTCCCCACAGGGGCGGTCCCTAGGGGCGGTCCACAGCAGAACCTATTTTCCAAAGTGCTTTTTTCCTCATTTGAACTCCAAACTCACCCCAATCTTTTCCCACTCATTCCACAATCTTTCCACATGTTTCCTACATGTTTAAACACCTTAAAACATGCACTGAACCTACCTCAAAAATCACCAAACTTGACACTCAATTTCTTACAAAAATTCTTACACTTAACACTTGCTTCCTTACACTTCCCTCTAGTGACTTTGCCTAAGACCTAAACTAATCATTATGTTTCTTCACCACCATCTTAACTACTCCTCAAGAATCATTTTGCACACCCATTTGCTTTACTCAAACTTCTCAAAGCCATATATAATCTAGCACATGCTTACATCCTTATAAGTCATTATACCTTTTTTTTCCTTCAAACTTTGTACAAGTTTCCTAGCTTCCTTGACCATGGTTTTGGTGCATAAAACTCACCATTATAATCCCCTAGTCCCTCTTATACATTCCTAGGTCTTCCTAGTACTCAAGAACTCCATGGTTTATTCATTTTCACCAAAATAACCCTTAGTTATCACTAGAACATCCTTAGTCATAAAATCTCCTTAGAACACCTTAAACGCTTAGTTTCCTACTCAAATTTCGCCATAGTTTCTCTAGTATATTATCATGCCCAAATGCATTGTTTTCCTCATTCAACCATCTCACATACATCAAGTCCTTTCTCATCATATTTTCTCATCCAAATCAACTCATTCATAATAACTCAATATAATGCAATAATCTTAAATTGCATAGCACTAAGGCTCTTAAATGACATGGCTCTTAGGCCTTGAAATGACATGGCTCTTAGGCCCTTAAATGACATGAATTTAAACACTGAATTTCCCACATATAAAGCTTTCAACCTGTAAATACACCATCAATCTCATAGTAGTTATAATGCTCTTAAAACCCACCTTAAACTTATCTTAATAACTCATTTCCTTTGGCTCCTTAGTCACAAGTTCAAAAGCTTGGTTAAATTCCTTTTTCCTAGGTTATATAACCCATTACGTAATGTAAGCTTTAAGCTACATTAGTACTTATCTAAATACCACCCTTAAACCTTAAACCACCATTAGGTAAGCAATTTACCTTGTTTTTCCAAGCTTATCTTAACTTCCTCCTTAGACCTTCTTCTTGAATGAATCTCGGCCACCCATTAAATTTCCTTTGCCAATGTTCTAATCAATATTCAATGACTCACATGAGTGCTAAACATTACACTAACCTTAAGGAATGAAAACCTAGGTTAAAAATGTGTTCTAAGGTATAAAAGTGGATGATTACCTTTGAAGTCTCAAGGTAGGCTTGAGCATTGAATGAAATAGGACCTCCACTAGTCCTTGGTGAATAAAACAAGCTAGAATAAGGCATAAAAACAAAGCCCCATGAGTAATAATTTTCGGCCATGTAGAAAAAGTGGTGGAAACATGGTTTTTCCTACATTTTCATTACCTTGAATGAATGGAGAACCAAATGGGCTCTTCAAACTTGATTTTCCTCCATCAATGGAGTTTTCTCATGGCACCAAACTTGAGATTTGGAGGATTTGAAAAGATAGGAATGAAGGCCTTGATCTAACTAAGAGAAATCTATGCTTACTTTTCAATTTGGAGCAAAGATGAGCATTTGGTGAGCAATTGAAGGTGGAGGCACCATGGATGGAGCTCTCTAGGTTTTGGAGCAGGAGAGGAGAAGAAGAAACCGTGGGTGAAGGTGGGAAATGAAGAAGAGAGGAGAGATGTAGGCTATTAAAGGATATTTTGCTTTATAAAAGTAAATAGTAACTTTTCTTATTTCTCTCTTCTTTTCTTAAGTTGGATGACTCATGTGGTGACTCAACACTCTCAAAAATCGGCCCCCTTGTTAAATAAGGGCATTTTTGGCCTTTATTGACCAATTAACTAAACTAAGTTGACTAAAGACTAAACTAGGCACTATTTGGCACTATTCACAAATTAGAGCACAAATTTGTGAAAATTTTGGTTTCCCATTGATTTAGACTCCCTAATGTGATACTAATTAGTACACATGTTGATTAAGATGTAATCATAGGCATTTAGCCACTCAAAACTCAATTATAAGACAATTTCTCAAAAAGGTGCTTTAAGGAGTCTTAAAGCACATTTTGTGTTTAAGCTTGTTTTTGAGCTTGGTTTTCTTTGGTAATTGATTTAAAATGTCCATTGACATATTACTAAGGTCTTATAATGGTATTTGGGTGCTAATCAAAGTCACTCCAAGCTTAGAGCACGTTTTTGCCCAAATTGCCCTTAAGGCATTTTCTTGTGTTTTCCTTGGTTTAAATTGTCTACCAATCTTTATAAGGCATATTTTAGCCTTACCACATCATAATTTGATGTTTACTTAGCATTCTTAGGTTTGGGGTATTTCAATCTACCCCCCTTAAAAGAACTTTGTCCCCAAAGTTCCCATGCATCTTATCTTATTAGAATACATGTCTTACCTCATTCCATAGATCAGATAGATCATAATTATGTATACTTAAACTCATTGAATCATTAGATCCACCATATGCTTATACTTAAATATCACACAACACGCTTAAGCATGTACAACACTCAAAATTCCCTTTTGTTCCTTTTGATGATTAAAACATTCACATAATTTCCAACGTATTCTCCCATGTCACCGGTCCGTAGACAATGGCTCGTTCGTCCTCACCATGGGCCAGAATACAAAACAACTCTGCTCTCCCCATGTCACCGGTCCGAAGACAAAGGCTCGTGCGTCCTCGACTTCATGGGCGAGACTCAGTAAAAAGGTAATCCTTTTTACGAGGTCATGTGAGGAATAATTCCTCTAATTAAAAATACAATCAAATCCAATTTCATTTTATCCTAATGCCTCTATCCTTAGCGTGATTTAATTGTGACCACTGGTAGGGAGTTTCAGGAATCATCCAACCCTGATGTGATCAGCATCAGTGTAGAACTATCCTTCCACCCCAATTTGTGTTCGGTTTCCCTTGATCCCTAGAAAATCAAGTTCCACCTCCCACGTCATTTTCAAACATCCAAATAATTCACTCATGTCCAATTTTCTATTTTTAGTTCTTCTAATCATAATCAATACATCTCCAAAGTGTGGACTCAGTCCATCAAACATTCCCGATTCATCTCTTAGTAATTACCTCAAGACTTAAATTCCTACTAAGTTCTATAACCGTCTCATACCAATTCTCACCATCTTATATCTCATAGCATTACTATCTTCTTCCTTATATTCATATCGAACAGTATCCCATAGTGTTATCTTATTCTTATCTCACACATAGTCTCATATCGACTCATACCTCATATATTCCTTATTTCTTAAGTCTCCTTAATCCTCTTCCTTAATTCTCTTAACTTGTACTCACACCGGAGTTAACAAGATAGGTACTTAATATGTATGGTATTCACATCTTCTGTGTGCAATAGCCATGATTTATCTCAAAATGTTTATGTAAAACATATTCTCAAATTCTTTTGTGCTATGCACACCGTAGTTTATGTAACATACGCTAAGCGGTTTTCGCTCTACCCCCCTTAAAATGGATTACGCCCACGTAATCAACATTATATCATCCTTGACTATAAGTTCAAGATGTCTAATTCTTACCAAGCATTCTAGCCTCCATGTCATCTATCTCACTTATAATTGGATCAGAGGGTCATAACTATGTTAATGGCTTAGTCTCTGTATCGAGGATTCTTAACGGTACTTATACCATTTTCTTAACTTAGTTTGGTCTAATCTCAAAGGTAGTGGTCTTCTAGCTTCAGCTGCGCGACTCTGATAATCTTAGGTTTAACTGCCTTTCTAATCGTTCATAGTATTGTATATCCTTCTGCCTCCTTACAGTTTAGGAATATTGGTCTCTCAGTGGACATGCGTTATCTTTTTATATACACGGCCTTAATGAGTTGTAACTCGTTTATCCATTCTCCTTGAAGATCTTATGTTCATACTCTTAGTGTTTTCTCGAACGTCTAAATTGTTCTCTCCAACTGACCTTTGGTCTGAGGATGACCCTTAATCTGAAACTACTGTTTAGTGCTTATTGCGCTTTACAGTCTTATCCTTAACACTTTAAGACATGTCCAATGTCTGTGCTTAACAATCCGTGCTCTTCGCACTTCATAGTTCTTAATTATTTGTTCTCTAATTCCTTTGTGTTGTTGGTTCAACTGAATTCTTCTCTTCGACTGTTTGCGGTAGTAGCTGCTCTTGTCTGATCTTGCGTCGTTGTCCGTGGTACGGAGTCGACCACTTCCCGTGTTCCTTACACCACTCGTCTACATGCATGGGGTACCTTACTGGTACATTACTACTTACCCAACTAACTCATAAATGAGCATGTTAGGCCTGCAAGCCCCTGTGGGGTGCAGTCGTCCCACGTCTCATTTTAGTAAACTCATAGTGTCCGTCACACGTTTAGCTAGCTTTCTAATTATGAAGTATTCTGTTGTCGATCTCCTCTTCATCGTTCCATGATAACATTTATTGTTCTTCTTGAACTTAATCAAGGGAAATTTATTTACTGTGTTCTTAAGTATGGTATGCTCTAGTTCTTTCTGTATCCCGTACTGATTCGGTCTCTTAGTAACTGAGGTCTCTTTCCATAGAGCCTCTTATCTTCTTTCTCATATTTGTTCTATTAGGAATGCACTTCCAGTTCCTTAAGGAATGGGAAGTGTGCTTCCTGTGAAATCTTACCTAACCAGGTCTAGACTACTGGCATCAATGCACAGTTCGTCTACCATCTTATTTCCTTACTTATATCGGTCTTAGCTTATAAATTTAATTGCCTCAGTGTCAATATTTGACGGCTTATACATAACGGTCACCTTACCGCGCACCATGACTTAATTCCCTTATATAAATATTGTACTCACGACCACTACTACCGTGGTAGCTGGCCTTTACCATGTTGCCCATTGATGGCGCAACTACTTACTCATTTACTCTAACATCTTATCTTATATTCAATCCCTTCTTGGTGTAAACACACTGGGAGTTCTCTAATTTCGGTGTTTGGCGGTTGTCATACCGTGCTGTAAAATGGTTATCTCTTAATACGAAGGTACTCTGCTTCAATCTTAGGTTCATAAGTAGGCTAATTTTTTTTTCTCACATTCTTTCATCCTTTATGATGTTATCTACCATGTAATTTTACCAGTTACTGAAGAAGTCATCCGTTTACTCACAAGCTCTTCTGAGCGTTGGTCACTTGACGTGCCATTCTGTGCACTCACCATGTTTATCTCTGATGATTACTGATTCCTAAATCCTGGGTGTTGGATATGAGGTATGTCTCTGCAGCCTTCCTTATTACTCAAGTGTATCTGGTATGTTCTAAGGTAATCTCAAAGTTTACGGTTTCCATTCTCTAACAAAAGCATATTATATCTCTAACAAGTGAAAGCCCTTTTTGAGGGGTTTATTCCCACTCATGGCCTCACAACAAGGAGAGGTATCCCCACCCTAAAAGGCATGGTTCGTTCTCCGCCCCTGCCAATGTACTATCTCATTATTCTCATTGGTGCCCTTTCCTGGCAATATTTTCCACACTTAACTTATGGGTTTGGTAAAAGTTCACATCTACAAATTGTAGTTCCTTCATGGCTTAAATAAGGTCTCTCACAACTTACCGCGCCTCGGGCTCTGATGTAGTTAACATCTTTGGCTCGTAGGTTCTTAGTGTTTAATGTCTCAGTTCATTACTTGTACTCTTTCTCATCTGTAGGTCATCCTTATAGGTTTTTGTTTCTTTGAACACTATCCACCGTTAGGTTACATATTAAATGTAGTATCGGGTTTCATGGTAAGTTGCTGCATCCTGCTTCCTGCTATGGAAGTTTATTCAGGTGATCTGAGGTTACTTAGTGTCCTCGAAAATACTAAGGTTAGGTTCGTATTAGGCGTTCGCCTTACGGTGTCCAAGTTGGACATCATCCTGTCATCTTATACTCCCACCTCAACGCTTCGTTCAACTTCCATTGACTACGCCACCCGTTGATGATCAATCATACTTGGGTGTTAATGAGTCAGACAAACAGTATTAACTGTCATTCATCAGTTTGTTCGGCTTGACTATGCCCACTCTGTGGGGGTAGTCCTCTGAGCTTTCCTTTTCCAGGGTTGTACGTCTTTAATCCTTAGCAGGTTATAGCTTACGTTCATTTCTTTTATCCTTGTTTTCTAGGTTTTCCAACATCTTCATTGAAGAATGCTTATTACTGGTATTCTTAGTGATCAATCTGGGAGTCTTATCCCATTCTTGTTGAAAGTTTTTATGTTGACGGTCTCCATTGTATTCCGTAATGCACTCCTTGTACGTTATCACTTACGTAGTGTTTTGCTCGCATTACTGAGCGATCTCTTATGTTTTCCTCTCGGGGTTTGGGATTAATGTTCTTACCGCACTGTCGGTTGTTGTTGTAGTAGGTTGTACCGTTGCTAAAATATATGTCGTTTGGTATTCCGTCCAGGTTCAGCTCCCTGCTGACTGGTGTATCCACTCATCTCATCCTGGTCAGGCCGTCAGGCCCTTCCAAGGTCTCATTCTTTCGTTCTTATAGATTTACAGTCTGGTATTTAAATGTACTACAACTGTAGCGTTCTACTATCTCGCCATGATGGCTTTCTGTGTAGGTTAACCGTGGTAGCACTTGCTATGGCAAGTGCGCCATGCAAGATGGGTTACCGGTACTGTGCGCATCAGTAATGGTACTTCCTCCTAATATTTTATATCTTTGGTAGTCCTCGGGACTCCTTCGATGTTCTTTAGTTTGGATAACTGACCCTTTAGCAGTTTCCTTGCCGTTTTGACAGTGCTGTCACTTATCAGGGCGTTCCTCTTTCTGAGGGAACCCCTCGTTATTTTCTTGCGTCTTAATCCTCGCTCCCATTTCCACACATTATGTCGGGGTTACTAAGTAATGATTCTCCTTTAGGCACTACATCGTAGTCCTATTCCGGTATACAGTAGTACACGTTCTTATTGTCGCCTGCGCTATGTCGGCCAGGTTTTATAACCTTCCTCATTGTATGGGGTTTGGAGTTCCCGTTTCTAGCTAGTCCTTCCAGTAATCACAACTCTTATGCTTTATATTATCCCATTGTCATGCTCACTCGGATCACTGTTCGGTACTCATGTCACTTATCTTTTCTTACCCATTGCACCTTTAGTGCTTTTCTTATCATTGGTATGGCGGGTTATTTCGACTGCGTAGCATGTCGACCCATGTTGCCGGTAATTACCGTTCCTTTATTGATAGAATTCCATAGGTAGCGCCTGTTTCTCTGTTGCGCTCCATTAAAACCTCCAAGTTCTCCGTAACTGTTGTGCAACAAGATGTTTCTCGTATTGCTTACTGTTAACTAACTGCCAGATCGGGTTTTCCCGAGTAAGAGAGGCTTTCTTCTCTCTGGCGTTTGTTCCACATATTCAGGGTTAGGGATGTGGAGGGCGGGTCTAGGTACTATGGGTATCCGGTAAATACCGGGAAGTCCTAACTAACGCACCTCTCACTCTATCACTCAACCCTTAACCCATAACTCAAACTCAACCTCAGTATTCACCTATGTTCGGTATTTCTTGTCTTCAGAGCGTAACTACGCTCTGATACCACTTTTTGTAACACCCCATCTCAATCCAAATGTGGTTTCGCAACTTAACAACATATATATAAATGTCACAATGGAATTCAATACACTCAGGACCATGCCACGGTCTAATTGACAGAATATACCGAACATTAGTACACACAAATCTTAACCAAATACATATCCTTCTTACAATCCCCTCACATCCTACATATCTTACTAACTCAAATTGCCATACGAGTGTACATGCACAACTCGTAGGCCATACTTAACCCGTAATGCTTGTAGCCCTTCTTACTCTCGCGACGGCCGCCTCCTGACGTTCACCTGTGTAGTAAAAACAGCCCCCAAAGGGGGTCAGCACGAATGCTGGTACGATCCTCTCATGGCCCCAAAGCTAACGTGGCTACGACGACTAATTGTCGATAGCATGGAGGTTGATTAGATGCACAACATAATAGAAAGTGCAGTAAACAACAATCCAAATATGAAAAATCAAAGTTCAAACATAATGAACGACTTAAATGTGTTCCCTTAATTAGAGAGTTAATTATTTAACTCCTTAAGTTATGTTTCCTATTAATCTTAGTCCATCCTCATCTTACCTCAATCTTAGTCTTATCTTAGTCTTAGAAACAACCATCCTTTAAAAAGGAATGGATGTAGCTTACCTCAACCTTACGTTATATATGCCAACCGTTCTCTCATTGGGAACTGGTTAACCCTTAGTTCGCTGTTTATTTTTGTAGGGCTTGGTTAACCCTAGCCAGTAGCAGGACACATACCGGCAATAAACAACATTCTTAAATTGTTGGGGATGTAGGCTAGATCCCCCCATGCCATCTTAATGCCTCCCTCCTAAAACAAGTAGTCCGAGGAGGTCGAGTCTATATGTCGACTCTAGGCGACGAGTCTGAAGACAAGTCATATTTTGAAGTCGGTATTTGATAAGGATACCGACCTCCCCCAATACACATGTGCCGGTACCATTCCGGATTCCTCACTCCCCCCAAGTTAGAGTTAGTAGTAGTCTCATTGCGACGTTTGTTTGTTTAACCTCTTTCGGTTATTAACAAACTAATATTAGGGAGTGTTCCTTATTCTCACACAACACTTATTGAACACTAGTTAGTAAGTTCTCACGTAAGTTGTGTTAGTTTTCAAACATCACACAACAATACAATCAACATGATATTCCGGTTGCATGCTTTATCTTGTTTAGTGAGCACACAAAACAAATAGCACACAAGCCGAGGGACACCTCGTTAGCAAGCAGGTCACAAGAAGAACTGTACCGTTCACCGTGGGTCGTTCGGTTGCTTACTCTCTTCCGGAGTCCAAATACTCAAGCCCTAAAACATTCATTCAGTTTTAGGTTGTTAATCACTTAACCTAATTCAACTTATTTAACTTACTTAACCCATAATGATTCCCCACCTAACACCTCATAAGTTTTACAACTTATTCTTACAACCTAACCTTAAACTTTTAAGTTTATACTTAACTTAATCCCTTAGGTCTTTATACCTCTATTCATCATGGCCCTCTTAATGGGGTACCACTAATACCTCTAAACTTTCTTAGGGTTTCTTTCTTTTTTTTTTTACAACTTAAGGGTCGACCGACCCTACCAACCGACCTTACCCAAGGTCAGTCAATTCCAGAACTTATTGCCATTTGAAAATTTTACCCCGACCGACCTTGCAAGTCCGGTCCCCAAGGTCGGTCCATTCCCGAGAGTTTTCCCCGTTGAAAATTTATGCCCGACCGACCCTGTCAAGGCCGGTCCCAAGTTCGGTCGGTTCCAGAGACCAATCCCCGTACAAAATTTTAGACATGACCGACCTTGTAAGTCCGGTCCCCAAGGTCGGTCCATTCCAGAGACTCTTTCCGGTAGTGTAAACTGGGCTCGACCGACCTTGCAGGTCCGGTCCCCAAGGTCGGTCTGCTCCAGACCTTTGTTTTTAGATTCCCATTTGACTCCAACCTTCTCCACAAGTTCCCCCATGTGTCCTAATACCATTCAGGCACTTAAACTCACCTTTAAACATCCACTAAAACCTCCTTAGCTACTTTCTCAATTCTTACTAGGAATTCGTAACACTTGTTTACACCTCTTAAGACCTTTACATGTCACCAAACAAGGCCTAAACATCATGTAAAACCATTACCATTCAATCCCCCATCATTAGAAGCCAAAACAAATTTTTTCTCTTTCTCTGCACTGGACCGCCCCTCTGGGGCGGTCCCAACCAGAAGCTAATTTCCTGCACGATTTGCCTGGACCTCCCCACAGGGGCGGTCCCTAGGGGCGGTCCACAGCAGAACCTATTTTCCAAAGTGCTTTTCTCCTCATTTTGAACTCCAAATTCACCCCAATCTTTTCCCACTCATTCCATAATCTTTCCACATGTTTCCTACATGTTTAAACACCTTAAAACATGCACTGAACCTACCTTAAAAATCACCAAACTTGACACTCAATTTCTTACAAAAATTCTTACACTTAACACTTGCTTCCTTACACTTCCCTCTAGTGACTTTGCCTAAGACCTAAACTAATCATTATGTTTCTTCACCACCATCTTAACTACTCCTCAAGCATAATTTTGCACACCCATTTGCTTTACTCAAACTTCTCAAAGCCATATATAATCTAGCACATGCTTACATCCTTATAAGTCATTATACCTTTTTTTTCCTTCAAACTTTGTACAAGTTTCCTAGCTTCCTTGACCATGGTTTTGGTGCATAAAACTCACCATTATAATCCCCTAGTCCCTCTTATACATTCCTAGGTCTTCCTAGTACTCAAGAACTCCATGGTTTATCCATTTTCACCAAAATAACCCTTAGTTATCACTAGAACATCCTTAGTCATAAAATCTCCTTAGAACACCTTAAACGCTTAGTTTCCTACTCAAATTTCGCCATAGTTTCTCTAGTATATTATCATGCCCAATTGCATTGTTTTCCTCATTCAACCATCTCACATACATCAAGTCCTTTCTCATCATATTTTCTCATCCAAATCAACTCATTCATAATAACTCAATATAATGCAATAATCTTAAATTGCATAGCACTAAGGCTCTTAAATGACATGGCTCTTAGGCCCTGAAATGACATGGCTCTTAGGCCCTTAAATGACATGAATTTAAACACTGAATTTCCCACATATAAAAGCTTTCAACCTGCAAATACACCCATCAATATCATAGTAGTTATAATGCTCTTAAAACCCACCTTAAACTTATCTTAATAACTCATTTCCTTTGGCTCCTTAGTCACAAGTTCAAAAGCTTGGTTAAATTCCTTTTTCCTAGGTTATATATCCCATTACGTAATGCAAGCTTTAAGCTACATTAGTACTTATCTAAATACCACCCCTTAAACCTTAAACCACCATTAGGTAAGCAATTTACCTTGTTTTTTCCAAGCTTATCTTAACTTCCTCCTTAGACCTTCTTCTTGAATGAATCTCGGCCACCCATTAAATTTCCTTTGCCAATGTTCTAATCAATATTCAATGACTCATATGAGTGCTAAACATTACACTAACCTTAAGGAATGAAAACCTAGGTTAAAAATGTGTTCTAAGGTATAAAAGTGGATGATTACCTTTGAAGTCTCAAGGTAGACTTGGGATTTGAATGAAATAGGACCTCCACTAGTCCTTGGTGAATAAAAAAAGTTAGAATAAGGCATAAAAACAAAGCCCCATGAGTAATAATTTTCGGCCATGTAGAAAAAGTGGTGGAAACATGGTTTTTCCTACATTTTCATTACCTTGAATGAATGGAGAACCAAATGGGCTCTTCAAACTTGATTTTCCTCCATCAATGGAGTTTTCTCATGGCACCAAACTTGAGATTTGGAGGATTTGAAAAGATAGGAATGAAGGCCTTGATCTAACTAAGAGAAATCTATGCTTACTTTTCAATTTGGAGCAAAGATGAGCATTTGGTGAGCAATTGAAGGTGGAGGCACCATGGATGGAGCTCTCTCGGTTTTGGAGCAGGAGAGGAGAAGAAGAAACCGTGGGTGAAGGTGGGAAATGAAGAAGAGAGGAGAGATGTAGGCTATTAAAGGATATTTTGCTTTATAAAAGCAAATAGTAACTTTTCTTATTTCTCTCTTCTTTTCTTAAGTTGGATGACTCATGTGGTGACTCACCACTCTCAAAAATCGGCCCCCTTGTTAAATAAGGGCATTTTTGGCCTTTATTGACCAATTAACTAAACTAAGTTGACTAAAGACTAAAGTAGGCACTATTTGGCACTATTCACAAATTAGAGCACAAATTTGTGAAAATTTTGGTTTCCCATTGATTTAGACTCCCTAATGTGATACTAATTAGTACACATGTTGATTAAGATTGAAATACCCCAAACCTTAGTATATTGTTTAAACACCTAAATATGGTATATTAAGACTAAAAAGAGTCTTAGAAATATTGGTAAACAAATTTAAACAATAGAAAACACAAAATGTGCTTTAAGGTCAATAAAGGCCAAAATGTGCTCTAAGCTTGGGATAAGCTTGGTTAAGACCTAATGAACTTACCAAGACCTTATTTATATACTAATGGACATATTAAACCAATTACCAAAGAAAACCAAGCTTGAAAACAAGTTAAAACACAAAATGTGCTTTAAGGAGTCTTAAAGCACATTTTCGAAAAATTGTCTTGTAAATGAGTTTTGAATTGGCTAAATGTCCGTCATTACTCTTTAATTAACATGTGTACTATATAGTATCACATTTGGAAGTCTATATCAATGGGAAATCAAAAATTTCACTTCTATGTGCCTTGTTTTTATGAATAGTGATTTTAATAAGCTATTTTGTAACATATGTTGTATAAGTAATTAAATTGACAAATAAAGACTATATTACCCATAAGTACTAATGGGGGCCGGTTTTCTTAAGTGTGGTGACTCACCACTCTCTTGTTAACATATTAAGTAAATAAATGTGACTAACTAAAGTGCTTTTTACTTTATTACTACAAATATCTTCAAAAAGTAAGTCTACCTTCATTTCTCCTTCTTCCTTGTATTCACACGGTTCCATGCTCTCTTCAACCTCTCTTCTTCATTCTCTTCCACGGTAATATCACACCACCACCATTAAACCTCTTCTTTGATCTCTTGTAAAATCTAGCTCACTTAACCAAATCAAAAACAAACACCACCATTCTCTTAGTCTCATCAAGCTCTTCATTCCTATCTTCTCAAAACTTCAAGACCACCATTTCAGTGCCATGGAGTTCCACCATTGAAGGAGCTTGAGCTTGTATTTCTACATATTATTACTCTCCTTTGCTTCTAGGTAAGGAATCTCAAATAAAAACTTCATTTCCTCCATGTTTTGTGGTTGACCGAAAATACCCATTGAAGGTGCTCCTTATATGGCTTTGTTTTTGCTTCATTCCAACCTTTCAAAGACTAGGTGGAGTCCTCTCTTCATACATATTCAAACTCTCTTCATAGACCAAGGTAAAACAACTACATTAATGTTTTTGAAATAATGTAAAAACTAGGGTTTACAATGAGTTTAAGCTTGGAGCTTGTATACTCATTTCAATGCTTGCATAATGTTTAGTAGTTGACAAGGAATCAAATACCTTACCGGTTTTATAAGGAAACAAGGAAGAAGTTTGTGTGGAAAAGAGGTAAATATACTAACCTAATGTGGTTTAATGCTTTAGGAGAAATGAGCTTGTATTTCGTATGAAAATGATCTAAGGAGCCAATGAGAAGTGACTTAGAAGAATGCTCTTAAGAGTTTAGTAAAAGGCATATGTGTTGTTGAGTGTATTTGCAGGTCAAAGGCAATTATATTGTGGAAATCCAGTGTTTATGATTTATGCATCTTAAGGGCCTAAGAGCCATGTTATTTAAGGGCCTAAGTGCCATGCAATTTAAATTATGCACTATATTGTGATGTAGTGCTATATGAGTGAAGTTTGTGTACAAGAAAGTGCTTGATGGATTTTTAGTGTTCTTGGTTTTTTGTTGGTGAAAACAATATGTTTTGGTTTAGTAATGTTCTAGGAGAACCTATGTCAAAATTTAGGTAATAAACAAGAAGTTCTAAGAGTTTAAAATGAGTTTGATAAATTAAGAAGTGTTTAGAATGGTTTGGTGCTTTCCTTGGGAAAGAAACATGCATTAAGGTGTTTTAAGGTGTGAGAAGGGCTTAGGCAATGTTCTAGAGGATTTTATAATGCAAGAAATGTTTTGGGATACACTAGAGTCATTTGGACTTGTGTTAGGATTTGGGCAAACTTTGGTGAACAAGGAGAAAGTGTGAACTTGAAAAAGGATTTCAAGAATGACATAAGGAGTTGATGGTAAGAAATGATACTTGGGAGATGATGTTAAGATGAGGAGAAAGCATTTTGGGATAGTAGTTATCATAGGTATGAAACACCATTTGGAAAACTAAGGAGGAAATAACATAAGTGTTAGGAATTTCGGTATGAAATGAGTAAGTGTTTAAGGTTATAGATGATTAGTTTCATGGATGTTGTATGGGGATATAAGTGTACCAAATGTTCTTAGGAAACATTAAGAGGCTTAAGGAGAAGTTTGGTGAAGATTTGACAAAGTTTGGGCAAGTTTAGGTGGCGTCCGACCTAGGGGTCCGACCCAAGTTTGGGTCGGACAGCCTCTGTTAGACGTCAGGAAATTGTTCTGGAACGGTCCGACCCAGAGGACTTGGGTCGGACATGGGTCGGACGGTCATGTTTTGAAGGATGGAAAATGTTCTGGAATGGTCCGACCCAGTCGAGTGAGTCGGACGTGGGTCAGACGGGCGTGTTTTGTAAGGCGGTAAAGGTTCTGTAATGGTCCGACCCAGTCGAGTGAGTCGGACATGGGTCGGACATGTATGTTCTAAGGTCGATGAAATTCTCCGGAATGGTCCGACCCAGAAGGTTGGGTCGGACATGGGTCGGACAAGCTAAGTTTTTCCAAACCCGAAAATCACTGGAAGGGTCCGACCCAGTTGTGGGTCGGACATACCAAAACTTATAAAAAAAATAAGTAAAGAATGTGACAAATGTAGTTAACCTTGGAGGGTATAATGAAGGTAACCTAGGGTAAGTTAGACATTAAAAACATGTCATACAATCATGTTAAACATTTAGTAAGTTTGAAGTTAAATAAATAATTAACCGACTGATAAGTGTCCAAATGAGCATGATTTATAGGTGTATTTCATATATAATATTAGCACTTTTCTTGCTCATTTCTCCACTTCGGTTAGTTTTCCTCTAGTTTATGTTTTATTGTTTATCTCACAAATTTATTGGTTTAACATGAGGAAAACCAAGCTGGGAGTGAAGTAGATTAAGAGACAAACGCATAGACGCAAACGGCTCAGGAAACGGACTTATAACGAAGAATGTAGAGCCGGTCAAACAGAGTCACGCGAGAGTCACGCGGTGGACTGGTGCAACCGCCCCCTAAGTGGCGGACGTCACACGGACAACCGCCTAAGGACGCGGACAAACAGGGCTGAGGCAACCGGCCTCTTAACGGGCGGTTAAGGAGGCGAGGACGAGGCACAAGAAACCGCCTCGCGGTCAATATAGAGGCTACCGCCTCTTAACTCGCGGTCACCACACGGCAAACCGCCTGGCGGACAGCATTAGAGGCTACCGCCTCTTAATCTCGCGGACACACAGGAGTTACCGCACTTAATGGGCGGTACGAACAGGCGGACACAAGCAGAACCGGCGGTCGGGACTAATTATCAGTCGCGACCAGTTTTCTTCGCCCGTCTTCGCCGTCTGCAACTCGCACAACTCATCCACTGCCCATCTATCTACTACGCACGCCTACCTTAATTTCCTCACGCGTGAGCTTGTCCCCTGCGCAATCAATGAAGCTGCTCTTCTTCATCCGCAATCAAAATTCGTACGGATCCAAACCTCTATATAAACCCACGCCCTGCTCAATAAAATCATTCCCTTCCTCACAATCCAAAGCAGTAGAGTAGACGTATCATCCCATCCAGTAAAATAACCATCGCTCACTCCCACGATCCATTCCATCCTCTTATCTCCCACTTCTCCATTTTAGTTTTATTCTTCATTCCACCACGAAGCAGAGAACACACGATAAGAAGAAGAGAACAGAAGAAAAGGGAGCTGGAGCAGAAGCGAATCGCAGTCCAGTCTCCGCCGGCAGTCTCCAAATTAATGGCTATTTCTGTTTCCTTTTTATTAATGTTAATGTCTGAGTGATTTTACTCATATCCTAGGGTGGGGTTTGACCCAAATAATTCAGACTTATTATTAATACCAAGTTTGCTTATAATATTTGTTTTGTCTCTCTAAATTATTAAATGCTTAATAAACTGATCATTTTTATGCATTTACGGTTTCTCTTATTTCAATGATTTTGTAAATTGAGAATAGACCACAAAGAGAGATAAACGTTAGATATTATTCTCCTTGATTAGCAGATAAAATCCATCACGCTTTTATAAAAAGAATTCTCACTTAAAGCTAATTAATGATTTTAGACTTTTTCTGATTGTAAAAAGTCTATTGATTAATTAAGAGTTGTCCTTATCTATGATTTAGGAAGGCCACAAGATTAATTCTTAAACAGACAAATAAGAGCAAATTAGGATTATAATTATTTTCTGCACTTAAATAAATATTTATCACATGTTTCACTTATTAAACTGTTTTTAATTCCTTTCAGCAAATATTGTTATATGCTTTAGCGTGACAAACTACTGCATTTATTTGGTAAACTATCAACATATGATTTTGAGATAGTCAAAGTACCACAAAGGAATTAAACTTAGTATTTACACTCCGGTTTGAGCAGGAAAATACTAAGGCTATTATTAGGAGTTCGTAATGACAATTATTATAACTCTAATAGACAATAAATATTTGAGACAGGATTATAAAATTGTTTAAGTAATTTAGGAAATCCCCCGCTATCCTAGGATACCTTTTTCATCCATTACTTTATTTTACTGTATTTATTATTCTGTACTAATTCTAAAAATCAAGCTTGCCTCCGGCTAAACCCCAATTTACATTTTATGCATTTTTATTTGCCTTTTTGTACATTTGCTAAACTGGATAATTAATTAGATAATTGCGAAGTCTCTGTGGATACGACCTTGTTGTACTACAAAGATTGAGTTCACTGCCCATAATTAGCAAGATAGTTTAACTACTATTTTGCCCAACAAGTTTTGGCGCCGTTGCCGGGGACTTCGGTCCAATATCTGGGTTTATTATCTGTTTAGTTTTTCTTTATTTCCTGTTTTGTTTTTTTTGTATAAATTTTATTTCTTTTTTTTTTAAGGTACTTAATTCTGATGGATGGTCACTACGATCAAGCAGGAAGTTGGTATGGTTACCCCTATGGCGCAGCGGACTACAATCAATGGAGTGTCTGTCAAAGGTGCGGAGAGTACCACGAAAGCCCCCAATGTTCAGACCCAAATGCTGAATTGAGAGCTCTCTTGGAGGATTACAAGTCATCTCTCAAACCTATCCCATCTTTGTGTGCCAAGAGTGTGGAGGAGACCATGAAAGTCCCCATTGTCCTATGGTTGCAATATAGAGAGAGATAACGCCATTTTAAGGGAAATGATGGCAGATTTACCTCAAAGTTTGAAAGGATCCAGCAAAGAACGCTAGATCAGATCGAACGCATGGATCAACCGCTTCAACAACTGAATGAAGTGGTCCCTGAGGAGGAACAACCTGCTAAGGACATAAGCTACTCTCCACCTCCTCCACTATTCGAATTAGAGAATCCATCACCAAACAACCATCAGCTTGATTATGAAGACAACCCCCAGAAGAGAGTTTCTCCATAGACTTCATGGAGTTTCTCCCTCTGAAGTCAAATACTATTTCCCCTCCTTCTCTGTGCTCTATCCAGAAGATGAGGATATTTATATCCTCGAAAATGAAGAGAAGGAATTGCCACCACCTCCCACCAAAATATCCAAACAAAACGCCACTATCACTTTCAAGAATCAGTTCTCTCTGAAGATGATATCAAGCGTTCTTTCTACAAGCCTCACTACAAGAGGAGGATATTTACATCCTCCAATTTGAGGAAGAAAAATCATCACCGCCGGGTCTTCTGTTAGAACTACGCTACCGGCAGTACCTCCTCAAACACCAGGTTTTGTGGAGTATTCATTTTCCTATTATATTTGCCGCAGTAACGTTTTGTTTTGATCCAGGTGGTTTGTTTTTAATTACTGCCAACCTCGTTTTCCTGGCAGAGCTATTGTCTACTTATTTTTGATCCAGGATAACGAAGCAGGCGTCTAGCAAAAGACGTTAAAGAAGGGCAGCTTTCCAGGAGGCAACCTGGACGAACTTATCTTTTATATGCTTTTATGCTGTTTTAATAATCAGGTTCCCTTTACAATTTATTTTTGCTAACTTTTAACCCGTTTATAGTATGGTTGCTTCTAGTGTTTATGCAGGTGCAATTTCATGTCTACACCGCAACCAAGCTACGCTACTTGAGACTAAAGCTCAAGTGTGGGGGAAGCCCAATACACGCTAGCAAAATAAAATCAGGGGAGGGGAGTACCAGTTTCTTTACTTATGTTTCTATTTAAATAAAATCTGCAGAGGAGGAATTTATATGCTTCAATGAATATTCGTGAGCTTCGTGTTCTCTCATTTTATCTACTTACCGAAAAGGCCTTCTGGATCTTTCCCTGGTTTTCTAGTGAACAATGAGGACATTGTTCAAATTAAGTGTGGGGGAGTGTGCCCTTTTCGGTGACATTTTATGCTTAAATGCTTAAATCTCTCTCTGCTTATCTTGCGTTTGTTCAAATTCAATATCACGGACCCTTTTTTTTTAGTGGGTGTTCTCTTTAGGAATAAATATTGTTATGAATTGTGGGATAAATGGTACAAAATGGTACAAATTTTAAAAAATTTTGATTACTTTTGAGGAGCATTTTTTATGCGGTGTGACCAAATGATCTGAAATGGTTGATTTCTATACTCAGGGGTTCTTTCTGTCTTCTTTCTTAGGGATTGCTAAGGGGTGCTTCTCTGTCAAAAAGGAAAAAAAATAAAATAATAAGGGACTTGTGAGACACCATTGGTAACCAACAAGAGAGTTGAGTGTTCTTAAATACAAAGGCTTGATGCCTACATTGTAACACCCCTAAAACCGGCCTAAGAGTTAAGGGTGCTACACGCCGCGTATTACTACCTAATAACGCAAGGCTCTAAAAACACTCAAACGCAATAAAGGCCCAAAACGAAGTTTACATAAACATTGTAAACCAATGTATTCAAATACAGCGGAACAAATACCAAATCCCAAAATACAAAACCGAGTCAGAAACAAAAGTCAAAAGCATAAGGCCCGAAGGCTACAACATCTCAGAGTATCAAACTGAAAAAGAACATAAAAGCTAATTACTATAGCTCCAGAACTTAGGATGATCCTCGCTGATCAATCTGCAAAAATGTTATAAGTAGGGGAATGAGCACACAACCATGCCCAGTAAGCAGCGACCGTCATCAGCAAGGTCGCTCAAAACAATTAAAATCAGAAGAAGAGAAGATAAACATCTCATGCACAAATCTCAGATAGTCAGAAGCTTTCAGAAACAGAAGCAGAGTGGAACAAAAGGGGTTCCCATTCCAGAAACAGTCAGAGCACTTAAACAGAAAGGGGACAAAACACAATGCACACACTCAGAAGGGTCGAAGACCCATAGACCATACCAGGTCTCTCGGCAACGAAGAGAAATGACTCGAAAGAGCCAAAGGGTTCGTCAACCCCATAGAACAGAAAGGGAATGACCCACACTCAGAACGACGTCTACATGGTATACCACGGAATAGCTCGACCCAGCCATTCACGGCTCAGAAACAAAGTGCAATGTCCCAAACAGAAAGGTTGCTTAAACAGAAGCAAAAGTTGCATTTAAAATATGCCAAAACACTCATAAATCAGTAGCACAGGTCATAAGGAAACCAATGCCGCAGACGGCACTCAAATCGGAGTTCAAACGAAGAAGTTATGTTGAAAACAGGAGTGGAAACAGAGGACTTGGTGTCCGGTCGTCGAAGTTCGGACGTCGAGACACATCAGAAACCAGAGAACTCAGCCAAATGAACGTCCGAACTTGTTCGGACATCAAATGTTGGACACAAGTGAGATGAAATGACAGTGAGGAGTAGGATTTAGAGCCGTCAGATCATCCAAGTTCGGAGGATGTGCGGAATCGGAAAGGTGTTACGGGAAAACACGCGGAAGGTCCGACTTTGTCCGGACGTCGAAGTTCGGACACAGGTCGATGTTTAAACCAGAGGGAAAAACCTGAGGGGTGTCCGAACATCTATGCTCGGACAGATGTTCGGACATACCCGAACTCGCAAATCAGAAAGGCAGAAAAACGCACTGTCCGAACTTCAAAGCTCGGACGGAAGTTCGGACAGTGCGAAAAAATGCAGTTTCCAGAAGACGAACAGAGCAGAAAAAAACAAACCAAAAAAAGCCTTAAAATGCCAATAAAGCACACACACCAAATCAGACATTAAAACAGGAAAACACGGGGGTTAGCCATTCTAAAACGCAACCAAACAGACATCACAAACAGAAATCACACACGAAACAGAACCGTTGCAATCCCCATGGCTAAACTTCCAAACTGAATCGAGTAACCACCTACCTCAATTAGCAGCAGAAAAAACAACGATCTGAATCAACAGCACAGCCCGAACAGCTCTTCAACCAGACCCGAACACAATCGCTGAATCCTCACAATAACGATAATCCCAAAATCAGAAACACGGAAGAACCCTAGACTTTGCAATTACAAAACTGTAACACTTTGCATCACAAACCTGAAATCGAGACCGGACGAATTACTCTGCAGAAGAATCCCAACTTACACGCAACCAACGGCCACTGATTCGAACACAACAAAAACCCTCAATCAGAAACTGGAATCAAGAATGGATGATACAACGGAGACCGGTTCTGCAATACCAACCTGAAAACGAAGAGGAAACTACACTGCAACGGAGATCACCAATCTGATTGCAGCAGTAGAACCAGAATCTTCAACAGAGAGGAAAGATCGAGAGAGAAGGAAAAGAGAGAGAAACTGCTTAGCACCACGATAGAGAACGCTCCTCACGATTAGACTGAATTGAACTGTCGTGAAGAAAATAATTAGAAGATGGTAATTTAATTAAATAAGGCTCCCTCTCCTTATTAACTAATAAAACAATTACCTTAATTGTTTTATGCCAAAAGACCTTCCTGCCCTCTTCAAATAAAACAAAACCGCCGGAGTCCAACTGATAGCAAAGAATAGATAATCCAACTTAGAACAATATTGCAACTGATATAACATAAGGTATGAATTATGCGGGTTATAACATCACCTCCCCCTTAAAAGAATCTCGTCCTCGAGATTAACTCACCTTACTGCTCGAACAAGGAGGGAAAACTTGGCACGCAGCTCATCTTCGAGCTCCCACGTAGCTTCACTCTCTAGCTGATCTGACCACTGGACCTTCACCATAGGCAGGGTCTTACTACGAAGCCGACGGACGTCCCTGGCTAGAATGCGAGTAGGCACCGCCTCGAAACTGCAATCTTCTCTCAACTGAAGCTGGCTGTAGTCGATCACATGAGACGGATCATGCAGATACTTCCTCAACATAGACACATGGAAAACTCCGTGAACAGCAGACAAAGCAGGTGGCAAAGCCAAACGGTAAGCCACAGGGCCAATCCTCTCCAGAATCTCAAACGGTCCAACGAACCTTGGGCTAAGCTTTCCACGCTTCCCAAACCGGACCACACCTCTGACCGGCGACACTCGCAGATAGACATGATCTCCCACCTCAAACTCAAGCGGCCTGCGCCTCTGATCTGCATAGCACTTCTGTCTGCTCTGAGCACAAGCAAACGCTCCAATCATCCATCATCTCCGACCTCTCCCTACCGAACGCGGGTCCAACCAAGACCCTCTCCTTCAGGTCATCCCAACAGATGGGGGACCTGCACCTCCTACGTACGCGTTCAAACGGAGCCATACCAATGCTCGCCTGAAAGCTGTTGTTGTAGGCGAACTCAATCAGAGTCACATGCTGCTCCCAGCTACCACCAAAGTCCAGGACACATGCACGAAGCATGTCTCCAAAACCTGATTAGTCTCTCTCCGTCTGGCCATCCGACTGAGGATGGTAAGCTGAACTGAATGCTAAATTCGTACCCAAGGCCTTATGCAAACTGCGCCAAAATCTCGAAACAAAACGAGGGTCACGATCAGACACAATAGTAGTAGGCACACCGTGAAGTCTCACTATCTCATCCAGATATAAACGGGCTAGGCGCTCCAAACTGAAGGTCTTCTTCACCGGCAGAAAATGAGCAGACTTCGTCAGACGGTCAACTATCACCCATACAGCATCACAACCCGAAGGAGTCCTGGGCAAACCCATAACAAAATCCATCCCCACACTCTCCCACTTCCACTCAGGAATGGGAAGGGGCTGAAGCAAACCTGCTGGCCTCTGGTGCTCAGCCTTAATCTGCTGACAGGTCTGGCACTTCGAGACAAACTCTGAGATATCACGCTTCATCCCAGACCACCAGAATGACTCTCTGGGGTCTCGATACATCTTCACCCCTCCTGGGTGAACTGAATAAGGCGCTCCATGGGCCTCCTGAAGGATCTCTCTGCGCAGCACTGCATCGTCTGGCACACAAACACGGCCTCTGAAACGCAGACACCCATCACTGGAGACACTGAAGTCTGAACTCTGATCTGAAGACAGCCCCTCTCTGATCCGACACAAAGCTGAATCTGCCTCCTGACCAACCCGGATCCTGTCGACCAACGAAGACTGAACCTGAAGCGCTGCTATCACACTGGCACTGGCGGGTCTGACTACCCAAACACCCATACGCTGAAGCTCTAAGGCGGATCTCTAAACTCCTGACAAGGCACAAGCTACGCCCGAAGCACCTCTCCGACTCAAGGCATCTGCAACAACATTCGCTCTACCCGGGTGGTAGAGGATCTCTAAATCGTAGTCATGAAGTAGCTCCAACCACCTCCTCTGCCTCAAGTTCAGCTCCTTCTGAGTGAACAAATACTTGAGGCTCTTGTGGTCAGTGTAAACCTTACACGACGCTCCATATAAATAATGTCTCCAAATCTTCAGCGCGAACACTACAGCTGCCAGCTCCAGATCGTGGGTAGGGTAGTTCTTCTCATAGGGCTTAAGCTGTCGGGAGCCATAAGCCACTACCTTACCCTGCTGCATCAAAACACATCCCAGTCCCTTATGGGACGCATCACAGAAGACCTCAAATCCCTCAGTCCCAGAAGGCAATGTCAGAATCGGTGCCGTCGTCAGTCTCTTCTTAATCTCCTGGAAACTCTGCTCGCAAGCCTCGCTCCACTCATACTTGATCTCCTTCCTCAACAGACGGGTCAGCGGGGATACAATTTTAGAGAACCCCTCAACGAACTTCCTGTAGTACCCAGCTAACCCAAGGAAACTGCGAATCTCAGCAACATTCGTGGGCCTCGCCCACTCCATCACAGCTCTAATCTCTCAGGATCCACTGAGATACCGTCCTTCGAGACCACATGTCCCAAGAATACGACGCGATCAAGCCAGAAGTCACACTTCTTCAACTTAGCATACAGCTCACGATCCTTCAGCGTCTGCAAAACAATCCTCAGATGCTCCTCATGCTCCTCTGCGCTCCTGGAGTACACCAAGATATCATCTATGAAGACCACTACGAACTGATCCAAATAGGGTTTGAAAACCCGGTTCATCATGTCCATGAATACTGATGGAGCATTAGTCAGACCAAAGGGCATGACTAGGAACTCGTAATGACCATAACGAGTCCTAAAAGCGGACTTAGGCACATCTTCGGCCTTAATCCTCAACTGATGGTAGCCTGAACGAAGATCTATCTTCGAGAACACTGTGGCACCCGCCAACTGGTCAAACAAATCGTCGATGCGCGGAAGGGGATAGCGATTCTTGATGGTCACCTTGTTCAACTCTCTGTAATCGATGCACAAACGGAAGGTCCCATCCTTCTTCTTCACAAACAGCACTGGCGCTCCCCAAGGCGAAACACTAGGGCGTATGAAGCCCTTATCCAACAGCTCCTGAAGCTGGACCTTTAGCTCCTTCAACTCCGCCGGACTCATACGGTAAGGGGCCCTAGAGATGGGCTGAGTCTCTGGCGCTAAATCGATGGTGAACTCCACCTCTCGCACTGGTGGAAGTCCGGGCACGTCGTCCTGGAAGACCTCAGGAAACTCTCTGACAATCGGGATGCTCTCCAAGCTAGATCCCTCACGCACCTCTGGCAGATAACATAAGAAGCCCTGGCAGCCCTTCCTCAAGAAACTGGCTGCCTGCATCGCTGACACAATCACCGGCGCACATGGAACTGCATTCCCAGAGAAAGCAAAACGAGACCCGTCTGGCAAGTCGAACACCACCCTCTTCGCTGCACAATCTATATGGGCATGGTGCTCTGCTAGCCAATCCATGCCCAGGATCACATCAAAACAGGTCATCCGCATCAGGATGAGGTCAGCAAAGAAAGTCTTGTCCCTAACTACTATGGGACAAGCCTTACACACAGAATCCAGCACACAAGGGGCAACCCCACCTAATGGACTACTCACACACAAGTCTATCTCACTAGGCACAGCAGTCAGTCCAAGGTCACCCAACAAATCACAGCAGATAAAGGAGTGCGTAGCTCCAGAATCAAACAGACAAAACACATCTCGAGAATGGATCTGGAGAATACCTGAGATGACGCGATCACCCGCTCGATCACGCTCTCCAGCCATAGCATAAACCCGAGCCTGAGTCTGAGGCTTCTTCTGATCGGACCTCGCCCCTGAATCTGAGCCGGTACCTCTATCCCCTGAGCCTCTACTGGATGCCTGAGGGCACTGAGCAATCCGGTGCTCCATCGACCCGCACTTAAAGCAGGCACCGGTCTTCTTGTAGCACTCCCTACCAGGATGGGAGTGGCCACAAGACCCACACTTCGTCCCAGCTGACGAAGATGAAGAAGCTCCCCGGCGATCTCCATAGGTCTGCTTCTTCTGAGGAGGAGCAGCCTCCTTCTTCTGAGGCTCCTCAGCACGCCTCTTCCCCTTATGGTCTCTGCCCGCCTGTCTGCCCTTGATGTCAGCCTCTACCAGCAAGGCGACATCCGCCACATCTCTGAAGGTCCGGTGACGAAGGAGGTGTCACCGCCGACCTGATGTCTGGCCTCAATCCGCTCTCAAACTTACGAGCCTTCCTGTGCTCATCCGGCTCTGGAGCATACTTCGACAGCGTCACAAACTTCCTCACATACTCTTCTACAGACATATCTCTCCCCTGGCGCAGCCGGTTATACTCGTTGATCTTCTGGTCTTTGTACACATCCGGATAGAACTGCTTGTTGAACTCCAAGCAGAACTGATCCCAGGTCCAAGGCTGGGGATGCCTACCCATCACCATGCGCCACCACTCCTTCGCCTCCCCTTAAAGAGGAACGTAGCGAAGTCCACCTTCTGGTCATCCTCCGACCCCATCACTCTCAGCAGGTCCTCGACCTCTGTAATCCAGTGGCTTGCCTCCTGAGGGTCACCACAGCCATCAAAGGATGGAGGCTTTAGCTTCATGAACTCCTGGAGAGCTCGGACTCGGCCTCCCACGGCATTCGCCCCTGCTGGGCCAGCACCACCAGCTCCTCCACCAGCTCCCCCAGCAGCTGCAGCAATCGTCTGCATCAACTGCGTCACAAACTGCTGCACTACATCCGCAGCATCTCCCTGAGGGGTCACTGGTGTCCTACGAGGAGCCATTCTGAGATACACAAATCCAAAATTTGTCAGAACTGACTCAGACTTCAAACAACTGTCACAACTGAACCTCGCACAAGCAAACACACCCACAGACACCAAAGAAAGCCAAACCTGGCTGATACCACTAAATAATAACACCCCTAAAACCGGCCTAAGAGTAAGGGTGCTACACGCCGCGTATTACTACCTAATAACGCAAGGCTCTAAAACACTCAAACGCAATAAAGGCCCAAAACGAAGTTTACATAAACATTGTAAACCAATGTATTCAAATACAGCAGAACAAATACCAAATCCCAAAATACAAAACCGAGTCAGAAACAAAAGTCAAAAGCATAAGGCCCGAAGGCTACAACATCTCAGAGTATCAAACTGAAAGAACATAAAAGCTAATTACTATAGCTCCAGAACTTAGGATGATCCTCGCTGATCAATCTGCAAAAATGTTATAAGTAGGGGAATGAGCACACAACCATGCCCAGTAAGCAGCGACCGTCATCAGCAAGGTCGCTCAAAACAATTAAAATCAGAAGAAGAGAAGATAAACATCTCATGCACAAATCTCAGATAGTCAGAAGCTTTCAGAAACAGAAGCAGAGTGGAACAAAAGGGGTTCCCATTCCAGAAACAGTCAGAGCACTTAAACAGAAAGGGGACAAAACACAATGCACACACTCAGAAGGGTCGAAGACCCATAGACCATACCAGGTCTCGCGGACAAAGAGAAATGACTCGAAAGAGCCAAAGGGTTCGTCAACCCCACAGAACAGAAAGGGAATGACCCACACTCAGAACGACGTCTACATGGTATACCACGGAATAGCTCGACCCAGCCATTCACGGCTCAGAAACAAAGTGCAATGTCCCAAAAAAACAGAAAGGTGCTTAAACAGAAGCAAAGTTGCATTTAAATATGCCAAAACACTCATAAATCAGTAGCACAGGTCATAAGGAAACCAATGCCGCAGACGGCACTCAAATCGGAGTTCAAACGAAGAAGTTATGTTGAAAACAGAGGGGTGTCCGAACTTGTGTCCGGACATCGAAGTTCGGACACAAGTCGAGACTCAGAGAAACCAGAGAAAGCCAAATGTCCGAACTTGTGTCCGGACATCAATGTTCGGACACAAGTCGAGTTGAAATCGGATAGAGGAGTTCAGCATGTCCGAACATCCAAGTTCGGACGGATGTTCGGACAGGTTTTACGGGAAAACACGCGGAAGGTCCGACCTTGTGTCCGGACGTCGAAGTTCGGACACAGGTCGAACTTAAACCAGAGGGAAAACCTGAGGGTGTGTCCGAACATCTATGCTCGGACAGATGTTCGGACATACCCCGAACTCGCAAATCAGAAAGGCAGAAAACGCACTGTCCGAACTTCAAAGCTCGGACGGAAGTTCGGACAGTGCGAAAAATGCAGTTTCCAGAAGACGAACAGAGCAGAAAAAACAACACAAATCAAAGCCTTAAAATGCCAATAAAGCACACACACCAAATCAGACATTAAAACAGGAAACCACGGGGGTTAGCCATTCTAAAACGCAACCAACAGACATCACAAACAGAAATCACACACGAAACAGAACCGTTGCAATCCCATGGCTGAACTTCCAAACTGAATCGAGTAACCACCTACCTCAATTAGCAGCAGAAAACAACGATCTGAATCAACAACACAGCCCGAACAGCTCTTCAACCAGACCGAACACAATCGCTGAATCCTCACAATAACGATAATCCCAAAATCAGAAACACGGAAGAACCTAGACTTTGCAATTACAAAACTGTAACACTTTGCATCACAAACCTGAAATGAAATCGAGACCGGACGAATTTTCTGCAGAAGAATCCCAACTTACACGCAACCAACGGCCACTGATTCGAACACAACAAAAACCCTGAATCAGAAACTGGAATCAAGAATGGATGATACAACGGAGACCGGTTCTGCAATACCAACCTGAAAACGAAGAGGAAACTACACTGCAACGGAGATCACCAATCTGATTGCAGCAGTAGAACCAGAATCTTCAACAGAGAGGAAAGATCGAGAGAGAAGGAAAAGAGAGAGAAACTGCTTAGCACCACGATAGAGAACGCTCCTCACGATTAGACTGAATTGAACTGTCGTGAAGAAAAATAATTAGAAGATGGTAATTTAATTAAATAAGGCTCCCTCTCCTTATTAACTAATAAAACAATTACCTTAATTGTTTTATGCAAAAGACCTTCCTGCCCTCTTCAAATAAAACAAAACCGCCGGAGTCCCAACTGATAGCAAAGAATAGATAATCCAACTTAGAACAATATTGCAACTGATATAACATAAGGTATGAATTATGCGGGTTATAACATACATATTATCTCCTCATCTCTTATGCAAAAGTGAAACAATGCATAAATCTATTTTTCCTTTTGTTTTCTCCTCAAATGCCCATTCTTGAGAGAAGTTGGCCATGGTAAAAGTTCTCAAGTCACCTTAAATCAAGAAGCATTGAAGTACTCCGGATCATACCCCGAAACTCTTATTTTATTTTGCCCTGAGTACACCTATGCCACCAGTAGGTGATGGATCACACTCCTCTAAAAAGTTTAAGATCATGTACTATTGAGTTCTTTATCCTACCCTTCATAATAATATTTGTTAATATTGAGCATTCCCTACTTAGGTACGTAGTTTTGCTTGAGGACAAGCAAAAGATAAGTGTGGGGGTGTGATAAGTGTCCAAATGAGCATGATTTATCGGTGTATTTCATATATAATATTAGCACTTTTCTTGCTCATTTCTCCACTTCGGTTAGTTTTCCTCTAGTTTATGTTTTATTGTTTATCTCACAAATTTATTGGTTTAACATGAGGAAAACCAAGCTGGGAGTGAAGTAGATTAAGAGACAAACGCATAGACGCAAACGGCTCAGGAAACAGACTTATAACGAAGAATGTAGAGCCGGTCAAACAGAGTCACGCGAGAGTCACGCGGTGGACTGGTGCAACCGCCCCCTAAGTGGCGGACGTCACACGGACAACCGCCAGGCGGACAGGGCTGAGGCAACCGCCTCTTAACGGGCGGTTAAGGAGGCGGACGAGGCACAAGCAACCGCCTCGCGGTCAATATAGAGGCTACCGCCTCTTAACTCGCGGTCACCACACAGGCAACCGCCTGGCGGACAGCATAGAGGCTACCGCCTCTTAATCTCGCGGACAACACAGGAGTTACCGCCACTTAATGGGCGGTACGAACAGGCGGACACAAGCAGAACCGGCGGTCGTGACTAATTATCAGTCGCGACCAGTTTTCTTCGCCCGTCTTCGCCGTCTGCAACTCGCACAACTCGTCCACTGCCAATCTATCTACTACGCACCGCCTACCTTAATTTCCTCACGCGTGAGCTTTGTCCCCTGCGCAATCAATGAAGCTGCTCTTCTTCATCTGCAATCAAAATTCGTACGGATCCAAACCTCTATATAAACCCACGCCCTCTGCTCAATAAAATCATTCCCTCCTCACAATCCAAAGCAGTAGACGTATCATCCATCCAGTAAATAAACCATCACTCACTCCCACGATCCATTCCATCCTCTTATCTCCCACTTCTCCATTTTAGTTTTATTCTTCATTCCACCACGAAGCAGAAACACGATAAGAAGAACAGAAGAAAAGGGAGCTGGAGCAGAAGCGAATCGCAGTCCAGTCTCCGCTGGCAGTCTCCAAATTAATGGCTATTTCTGTTTCCTTTTTATTACTGTTAATGTCTGAGTGATTTTACTCATATCCTAGGGGGGGTTTGACCCTAAATAATTCAGATTATTATTAATACCAAGTTTGCTTATAAATATTTGTTTTGTCTCTCTAAATTATTAAATGCTTAATAACTGATCATTTTTATGCATTTACGGTTTCTCTTATTTCAATGATTTTGTAAATCTGAGAATAGACCACAAAGAGAGATAAACGTTAGATATTATTCTCCTTGATTAGCAGATAAAATCCATCGCTGTTATAAAAAGAATTCTCACTTAAAGCTAATTAATGATTTTAGACTTTTTCTGATTGTAAAAAGTCTATTGATTTAATTAAGAGTTGTCCTTATCTATGATTTAGGAAGGCCACAAGATTAATTCTTAAACAGACAAATAAGAGCAAATTAGGATTATAATTATTTTCTGCACTTAAATAAATATTTATCACCTGTTTCACTTATTAAACTTGTTTTAATTCCTTTCAGCAAATATTGTTATATGCTTTAGCGTGACAAACTACTGCATTTATTTGGTAACTATCAACATATGATTTTGAGATAGTCAAAGTACCACAAAGGAATTAACCTTAGTATTTACACTCCGGTTTGAGCAGGAAAATACTAAGGCTATTATTAGGAGTTCGTAACTGACAATTATTAACTCTAATAGACAATAAATATTTGAGACAGGATTATAAAATTGTTTAAGTAATTTAGGAAATTCGCCCGCTATCCTAGGATACCTTTTCCATCCATTTACTTTATTTTACTGTATTTATTATTTCTGTACTAATTCTAAAAATCAAGCTTGCCTCCGGCTAAACCCCAATTTACATTTTATGCATTTTTATTTGCCTTTTTGTACATTTGCTAAACTGGATAATTAATTAGATAATTGCGAAGTCTCTGTGGATACGACCTTGTTGTACTACAAAGATTGAGTTCACTGCCCATAATTAGCAAGATAGTTTAACTACTATTTTGCCCAACACCGACGTTATTAATCATGTATAGGAGTGACCTACGGAGGAAATCAATCGAGGCAAGGACCAAGATATGGTTTTCTTGCAGTCTGTTGTCTACCGGTTTACACCGGCTTGTGTGTTGCATGTTTTTCTGTGTGTTTATGTTGTTATAACACTTAAACATGTAATGAGTTTACAGTTGTTCATATTATTGTGATGTATGATGTGACTCATTTCCCTTGTGTGTGTCTAACATGACTTATCACCTATTGTGTATTGGTTGTTAAGTTCCACCATGAACTTCTAACAAGTGTTAACTGGGAAGTGAGGAATCCGGTTGTCCGGTCATGCATGTAAGTTAAGAGTAGATATCTGAATCAGATTCGACTCTTATGTTGTTAAGATTGTTCTCCTTAATTTGGTGTTCGATCTCCCGCTAGCTTCCTCCAAAGCTTACCTATTCTGACTTATGATCGGTTTAGTGGGAAACATGTGTTTGTGTGGTGTGTTCGGGTCACTATATCCGAACCATCTGTGACTTAAGTTACTCATTCGAATAACAGAACGGTAATGAGTGTGTGTAACGAGCTTAACATGAGAGTGAATCATTCTCTAGGCTCTTATGTTATTTTACCTTTTTGGTTTGTTATTGTGGAACGAAGATCCACTGTGTATGTGATGTTGTGCTATGCACTATTGATGCTATGCCACATATTATGTTATGTTATGTTATGTAAAATGAATGCCATGTTATCATGACAATTAGTTACGCGTATCCCGGTAGCCGATGGGCTGCGCGTTAACCATACCAGCCAAGGGTTGCTGACCCCCTCGGGGGCTCCATATTTTTACTGCAGGATGAGGATCGAGGAGGCAGAGTGGCTGTAGGATCTAGACTGCAGTTGTATGTTGGTTTATTTGGATGTTGAGCCCGGGATGCGCCTGTGCTCCCGTGGCATTATATTTTGATTCCGTTGAAATTACTATGGCGGCATATTGACAGTTTACAGTGAAGGAATGTAAGTAATACTCGGTATTGTATATGATGTATTATGGTTTAGTTTTATGCTCGGGAGTCTGATCATCAGACCGGTACACTTGTATTTATTCTGCCTTGTCAACCACGTGGGTGGTTGACGGCGTTGTAGCACCGAAGCGTTAGTTATTGTTTAGTTATTTATTCCCGCTGCGATTTCATTTAGTTGTGAAGTACGATGTAGGGGTGTTACAAAAGTGGTATCAGAGCGAAGTATCGCTCTGATGACTAGAATACCAAGCTTAGGAATATACCGAGTTAGGAAACCTAACTACAGTTACCTAAGTGATCAGTTATGGAAAGGTTAACCACTAACCAAGTGTGGAGATGCCTTGTTGTCGGGAAACGTTTCAACCGTTGGAACCAATAAGGTGTAAGCATAATGCTAATAATGTTCATTGAATTCAGATGTCAGGTAGACCAGGCGACGCGGAGGTAGGGCCGCGGAAGCGGTACTGGAGATACGGATGACCAGGGCGAGAATACTACGGCCCAGGTCATGGCCGAAGCTGTAGCGGCCGCCGTAGCCCAAATGGTTCCACAACTAGTAGCTGCAATTAAGCAGGGGCAACACCCCGAAGTTCAACCACCGCCGCCACCGCCACGAGAGACCAACTGGGTCAAGGCATTGGCAGACTTGAGACCCCCTTCATTTCATGGGGAGACCGACCCACGTAAGCTGGAGGCATACATCTCCGAGTTGGAGACGCCTACGAGACCTTGGCTGTACCTGCAGAGGCTAAGGTCCGTCTTGCCGCTTACTACCTGAAGGGTTCGGCACAGAGTTGGTGGAAGCTTGTGAGAGAGGACGGGATGGCGGATCCTCAGTTGGATGAGAGGGAGTACACGGCTCTACTGCGAGCCAAATACTACCCTGTGCATGTTCAAGAGGCCAAGCGCCTGGAGCTGGATAGTCTGAGGCAGGGGGACAAGGTGTCGGTTGATGAGTACTACACTGCATTCACCGGCCTTATCCACCTGTTACCGGACCTGGGATACTCGGACGGGCGGGTACTAGTAAACCGTTTCTACAACGGTCTCAGCCACCGTCTTCGCTATGGGATGGGGCCAGCTGAGTATACTACCTTGCAGGTAATTTAAATGAAGTGCGATGTGAATAAGTGTAATCCATAAGTGAGTATTAATGTGAGTTTGTGAGTATGTTTTTGCGGGGCATGACTGACATCCTAAATTCAGGAGTGCTATCATGCCGCTGCTAAGGTGGAGATCACCGTCCGTCTGAGGGACGAGGAGAATGCGCACAAGCGCAAGGCCACGAGCGAGGGCCAGAGTCCGCAGGGGTACGGGGGGAGAAGAAGAAGAAGAAGAAACCTTATTCCCAGCCCCAGAAGAGTCAGCACCAGGGTGACAAGGGCCAAGCCCAAACCACCACAGCTGAGGAGCCACTGAAGCTCACATATGCTTATACGGCGAACCCCTACGCTCTTACCCACCTAAGGTAATTATTTAATCTTGTGTGATACGTTGAAGTGTATGTTGATAAGTTGTGAGACAAGTATTGATTGTGTATTGTGATAGCAGCTAGCACGGGCTCTGGACCGGAGCGCCACTATTACTGTAAGTGGTGTAACGGAGACCACCCCGGCAAGGACTGCAAGGGAAACGACGTACAGTGTCGTTACTGCGAGAAGTGGGGTCACCGTGACTACGAGTGTTACCGGAACCCCAACAGTAGAGTCAACAAGCCCAAGGGGCAGTGGAAGGGTAAGGCCACAACAGCTATTGATGGCCCGAAGATGGCTAACCAGCCACCCACTGATCAGAGACACACTGATTCCCAGAAGGGGAAGGGGTCGGGACCTAGCAAGGCCGCCCTGAATGTGGTGGACCGGTCTGAGGCGCCAGGGCCCTCTAGACAGACCAGGTACCACCTAAACTGTTGAATGTAATAAGTGATTGCATACCGCATTTCATGCATGTGTGTACTAGTGAGTCCAAATGTGTTATCATGTGAGTAAAGAGTTAAAGTATAGTGTGAAAGTCACCTAATCAGATAATTCTAAACTTAAAGGAACCTTCAATATATGTTATCCAATCCCACCCACACCAAAACCCGAAGAAACCACCATCAAACATCACCGACTTTCCAGTGGAGCAATGTCAGGTTATCCAGCCAGGTATGATACTCTTAAATGGATACCTGACACCGGAAGCACAAATCCATGTCATCAGACGATGCGATGAGCTAGGAGCAAAACTGGAGGTTTCTACACACCGAATACCCGAACGGATCAAGAATGCAGTTGAAGATGATGTGCATGGGTAAGGACTGGAACCCTTACACCAAGACAGATCAAGAAGTGCGAGCTGAAGATGGAGCACAGTGCCAAGTATACCCGAGGAGTTCCATGCGGTCGTTAATCACGCCGTGGGAATTGCTCAACAAGTTGAAACGGATTCAATTCCAAATGTGAAAGCAGATTTGTGTATTGTGAACTTCTACCAGAAAGGTGGACGATTAGGTTTACACCAAGATAAGGACGAGTCACCCGAGTCTCTAAGTAAGGGAGTATCCGTGGTGTCTTGGTCCATTGGTGATACCGCAGTGTTTGTGTATGGCGAGCAGAAGCGTGCTGATCTCGCAAGGAAGTTAATACTAAAGTCAGGAGATGTGTTAATCATGGGTGGGCAGTCAAGGATGCTATATCATGGCATCAGAAAGATCAAACTGAATACCGCACCGTCGGCAGTGATCAATGCCACACACATGAAACCCGGACGTTTGAATTTGACCTTCAGACAGTTTTAAAGCCTTGTATAATTATGTAATGTGTTAAGCCAGTGTATGTTAGGGATATTGTATATGTGTTAAGTTATGTCAACAGTGTACACCAACAATGTTGTAAGGAGAATGTGTTAATGAATAAAGCGGAGTTATTGAAGTATATCCACCGTGTTGTTACCCAATACTTATTAGTTTGCCAATGAATTAGGCTGTGCACTCGGAACGGGAGGTACACTGAGTGTCTGCAATGAGGCAGAAGCCGGCAAGAGCGGCACAATCCTCACCGGTACCTTTCCAGTCAATGGCATGGACGCTTCGATCTTGTTCGACTCCGGAGCCTCGCATACATTTATTTCGCTATCCTTTGCGA
The DNA here is from genome assembly GCA_023374045.1 of Limonium bicolor. Classification (NCBI taxonomy): domain Eukaryota; kingdom Viridiplantae; phylum Streptophyta; class Magnoliopsida; order Caryophyllales; family Plumbaginaceae; genus Limonium; species Limonium bicolor. The sequence continues at coordinate 295,151,741 of CM041778.1, forward strand.
AGAGGTGGGGTTAGACGGTGATGAGATGCCAGACTTCCTAGTCACTCTCCCGTCGAAAGAGCGGATCAGGTGTACCCGCTACCACCGAGATGCTGTTGTAAGAATCAGAGGTGAAGAGTTTCCGATCGACTTGATAGAGTTCGACGGACTTGGCTTTGATGTGATTGTCGGGATGAACTGGTTGGAGCGGTACAAGGGCAGAATCCTATGTGCCGAGCATCGACTGCTTCTTCGGAGCCCATCTGGGGTTACTATATCTTACCGCCAGAGGCCCAGGGAGCCTTCAACTCAGATCATCACCGCCATGGCTATGTGTCATGAATTACGACGAGGGAGTGATGTATACCTTGCTATGTCCAGGACATAGAGAGAGATCCAGAGTTTAGTCCTGATGTGCCGGTAGTGTCGGAGTTTCCTGATGTATTTCCTAAGGAACTGCCAGGCATGCCGCCAGCACAGGAAGTTGAGTTTGAGATCGATTTGGTTCGGGCACCGGACCAATTGCGAAGGTGCCCTATCGTATGGCTCCAGCAGAGATGACTGAGCTCAAGGAGCAGCTGAGAGACCTACTCGACAAGGGGTTCATCCGCCCTAGCGTTTCACCATGGGGAGCGCCGGTCCTCTTCGTGAAGAAGAAGGACGGCAGCCTCCGCCTGTGTATTGACTATCGAGAGCTGAATGCAGTTACGGTGAAGAACCGTTACCCTTTACCACGCATCGACGATCTATTTGATCAGCTGAGGGGAGCATCAGTATTCTCCAAGATAGATCTACAGTCCGGATACCACAGATTGCCATCCGTGACAGTGATATCGAAAAGACAGCGTTCAGAACTAGGTATGGGCATTATGAGTTCACAGTTATGCCGTTTGGCTTATCAAATGCACCAGCTAAGTTCATGGACTTAATGAACCGCTTGTTCCAAGATCAGTTGGACAAGTCTGTGGTAGTCTTCATCGATGATATTCTTGTGTACTCGAAATCGAGAGGTGAGCACGAAAGCCACCTGAGAAATGTGTTACGAACATTGAGAAGGAATCAGTTGTATGCTAAGTTTCTCGAAATGCGAATTTGGTTGAACCAAGTATCCTTTCTTGGTCATGTGATTTCTGAGGCCGGGATCGCTGTTGATCCGGCAAAGATGATGTTGTGCGCACCTGGCCTAGGCCGAAGACAGTTACCGATATCAGGAGCTTCGTCGGTCTGGCAGGTTATTATAGGAGGTTTGTAAAGGACTTCTCCAGTGTCTCGAAGCCGATGACTTCCTTAATGAAGAAGGATGCACCATTCGAGTGGACAGTCGACTGTGAGAGTTCTTTCACGAGTCTCAAGGATGCTCTGAGATCTGCACCAGTCCTGACTATACCAGACGGTCCAGATGGCTTTGAGGTCTATTGCGACGCATCAGGTAGAGGTATGGGTTGTGTATTGATGCAACACGGGAAGTCGTAGCTTACGCCTCCGACAGCTGAAAAAGCATGAGGAGAACTACCCTACCCACGATCTGGAGTTGGGTGCCATTGTCTTCGCATTGAAGATATGGCGACATTATTTGTATGGGGTAAGTGTGACAATCTATTCTGACCACAAAAGCTTAAAGTACTTGTTCACTCAGAAGGAGTTGAACATGAGGCAAAAAGGTGGGTGAGTTCTGAATGACTACGACATTAATTGCAATATAAAGAGGGTAAGGCAAATGTGGTAGCTGAGCTGACGCATTGAGTCGCCGAGCACACTCTCTCCATTCGCTAGTCTCTCATACTGGCTTGGTTGAAGAGGTGCGGAGTGCTCGATGAGGATCAGTATATGATGGAGATCAGGCAGAAGCTTATTGATGGCACATTCGAGGGTCAGAAGTACGACTTCAGACTCCACGATGACAACCTGATTAGGCTTAATGGCCGATTGTGTATACCTAGGAGTAGCGCTGAGTTGAAGGAGCGCATATTGAGTGAATCCCATTGTTCTACTACTTCGATCACCCCGGAGCTTCAAAGATGTATAAGGGTATGAAAAGATATTTTTGGTGGACTGGACTGGAATGAAAAAAGATGTAAGTGATTATGTGTTGAGGTGTCTCACTTGCCAGAAGGTCAAGTTTGAGCACCGACGGCCTGGTGGTATGGTACAACAATGCCAGTGCCTGAGTGGAAGTTCCATGATATTTCCATGGACTTCGTAGTAGGGCTTCCGCCTACAAGGGGAGGTCTGAATATGATTGGGGTTGTGTTGACCGACTGACCAAGGTGGCCCGATTCATTCCGATGAAGGACACCTGGAAAGTGGCAAAACTGGCAGAACTCTCTTGAGAGAAATTGTAAGACATCATGGGGTACGAAAACAATTGTATCTGACAGAGATACCAGTTTTATCGAGGTATTGGAAGTCTACACGAGAAGCACTGGGTACCGAACTGAAATTGAGTACAGCGTTTCACCCACAGACAGATGGTCAGAGTGAGCGTACATCTAGACATTGAGGATATGTTACGTGCATGTGCACTTGACTTTCAGACCAGCTGGATTGATACAGTTACATTGCTCGGGTTTAGTTACAACAACAGTATTCATGCATGTCGATCAATAAGATGTCTCCCTTCCAGGCCTTGTACGGTAGACCATGCCGCACGCAATTATGCTGGGATGAGTCGAGTGAGACGCTCATTATAGGACCAAAGTATCTTGAGCAAGTTCAGGCAGAAGTTCGCCAGATCCGGGCTAAGATGAAGGCAGCTCAGGATAGACAAAAGTCGTACGCAGATGTGCGCAGATGCAGAGTGGATTTATCGTGAGTTATTAGCACTGGTGAAATTGATAAAAGAAAGAAATTAATACTCAAAATATCCGTCGGGCTGCAAATAAAACCCGGTCGCAGTAGTATAGAAGACAGAAGCGGCCGGGGTCAAACCGTGGGACTTATAGCGAGATAAAATAGTTCCTAAGCTTGTCACAAAAGGGGGGAAGTTAATTGACTTGTTTTAGGGAAAATATTAAGCAGATTAGAAAATGAGTGCAGATGAATTAAATGGAACTCCGGGTTCAGGTAATATGATTTAATTAATTGTGCTATCTCTACCGGTTTAATAAAATAGTTTGGCAAGATTCCTGTAATTTTCTTAAGGTCCGATGAAAACTCTTAAGAACTCGTTTACCTGTAATGCAAGGTCCGATGAAAACTCAAGCAAAAGCCTGTAAACGGCAGAGGAGTATGAGGCTTTATTCTTGCAACATGTATTAACTTAAACGATGAAAATAAGTTCTTACAGTTTTACGGCTTAATTAACCCGTCTGTTTCTAACCGATGAAATTAAAAATAGACTTAGTAAGGCTTTTTAATAAACCGATGAAATTTATTAAAAGGGAGAGAAACAAAACTTTAATCGTAACAAACTGAATTTATTTTAACCGGTAGAAATATATTACACAGCTAACAAACCATAATTTAAACCCTTGCCCGGAGCAAATCCTCCTTAGCCTGACATATTAACTGGTAATAAGTCAGACAGAGGTTGGACGTAATAATAGCACGGAGACGTGAATAGTGAATGAAGAAATGAAGAGAACGAAGTGTGGAACATGTACGTAGGTTATTGTAAGTGAAGTGGGTGAATTGGAGAGTTAGAGAACTGGGGACTGAATGGAGTGTAATGATGTACGGGAGTGATTTACTGAAAGAGAATGAGATGAGGTGAGTGTGAGTGATTTTTCTGGTTTTCTCCGTGCACTCGTACAAGGTTGCAGGGAATGGTTATTTATAGAAGAAATGAAGAGGCTTCCGTAGAGGATTTGCAGTTGATTGCTTGATTGATTGAAGCATTGATTGCTTCATTTATTGCAGGGGACAGGAGCTGGAGACGCGTGGGAAATAAGGTAGGCGGTGCGGAGTAGATGGATATGGCGAAGCAAGTTGGAGACGACGACGGGCGAAGAAGAAAACTGGTCGCGCGATTGATTTTTATCACGACCGCTTGTTGTCCTCCTAGGTGTCCGCCCATGAAGCATGCGGACATCTCTGTGTCGACCTCTGGCCGTCCGCCCTCGCTTCCGCCCATTTCCCAGGCGGTCACTCCTCTTCCGCCGTCCGCATCTGCTACCGCCTATTTCCCAGGCGGACACAAGTTGGTACCGCGTGTGTTGTCCGCCTTAATCCCACGCGGACACACATGTGGTACTCATTTTTCTACAAACTTTGACCGGCTCTAGATTCTTCGTTTCGACTCCGTTTCCTGAGCCGTTTGCGTCTATACGTTTGTCTCTTCGTCTACTTTACTCCCAGCTTGGTTTTCCTCATGTTAAACCAATAATTTTGTGAGATAAACAATAAAACATAAACTAGAGGAAAACTAACCGAAGTGGAGAAATGAGCAAGAAAAGTACTTATATTATATATGAAATACACCTATAAAACATGCTCATTTGGACACTTATCACACCCCCACACTTATCTTTTTGCTTGTCCTCAAGCAAAACCATGTACCTAAGCAAGTAGGAAATGCTCAATACTAACAAATATTATTATGAAGTAGGTAGGATAAACATGATCTTTAAACTTTTCGAGGAGTGTGAAAAATCAATTGCTGGTGGCATAGGTGTGCTCAAGGTAAAAATAAAATATAGAGTTTCGGGGTATGATCTAAGGTACTTCAATGTTTCTTTTGTGTGACTCTGAGAACTTTTACCATGGCCAACTTCTCTCAAGAATGGGCATTTGAGGAGAAAACATAAGGAAAAATAGATTTATGCATTTGTTTCACTTTTGCATAAGAGATGAGAAAAATATAGGCATCACGCCTTTGTATTCAAGAACACTCAACTCTCTTTTGTTGGTTACCAATGGTGTCTCGCAAGTCCTTATTTTCTTGTATTTTTCTTCTTCTTTTTTTAACAAAGAAGCACCCCTTAGCAATCCCTTAGAGAGAAGACAGAAAGAAACCCTGAGCAATAAAATCCAACCATTTGCAGATTATTTGGTCACACCGCATATAAAATGCTCCTCAAAAGTAATCAAAATTTTAAAATTTTGTACCATTTATCCCACAATTCATAACAGTATTTATTTTTAAAGAGAACAACCTACATTAGCAAGGTACATAATTTTAATTTTCGAACAATTGCAAGATAAGCAGAGAGATTTAACAATTTAAGCACAAAATGCCCTGAAAAGGCTCTTCCCCCACACTTAAGCTCAAGCATGCCCTCATTGCGTAGATAAATAAAATTAATAGGGCATGCAATTAATAAAGGAAAGAGTGTACTCCCCAGATTCGGAGAGTGGGTAGAGCTCCCCCACACTTGAGTGCAGCTGTGGAATGTCATGAAATGAACCTGTAAAGAATATTCTACACAGCCAGAAGAACTCAAGTGAAACCTGCATTTTATTATAACATATAAAAGGGAAATATAGTACAAAAAAGAAAACAACATTTAAATTAAAGGAAAGACAAAAGATACATAGTGGGTTGCCTCCCACCAAGCTGCCCGGGTTTAACGTCTCTAGCTAGACGTATTTGACCAAGCTTTAGGTTGGAGAAGAGTTTGAGGGCGAGGTATCTGAACTGCTGGTGTTAGGAAGTTTGTACACTTTTGTAAACTTATGATGTAGAGGTGTTGTCTGTTGTTCCTTTGGGGTGGAAGCTTCCTCGTATTCATGTACGAAAGAAATTTCGAACATAGCATTATTATTTTCAAGAATTCCGACATACCTTTTTAAACGTGATCCATTGACCTTGAAGTTTTCTCCTTTTTGATTCTGGAGTTCGTAAACACCAAAAGGAGTGGTTCCAACAACTTGGAATGGGCCAGTCCAGTGAGACTTGAGTTTTCCAGGAAATAGTCTCAATCTGGAATTATAAAGCACTACTCCGTCGCCAACCTTAAAGTCGCGTTTGTGGATCATCTGGTCATGATGTTTCTTAGTGCGCTCCTTGTATATTGTCGCACTACGGTATGCCTGATCTCTTAACTCCTCGAGTTCAGAGAGTTGAAATTTCCGCTTTTCTCCTGCGGCTTCTAAATCGAAGTTTAGGGCCTTGATTGCCCAATATGCCTTATGCTCCAGCTCTACAGGTAGGTGACATGATTTCCCATAAACAAGCTTAAAAGGAGACATCCCGATGGGAGTCTTGAATGCAGTGCGGTAAGCCCAAAGCACATCATCCAGCTTAAGTGCCCAATCCTTTCGTGATGAGTTAACCGTCTTCTGGAGGATCCATTTTAACTCACGGTTTGAAACTTCTGCTTGGCCGTTTGTCTGGGGGTGATAAGGTAGAGCTACCTTGTGACGTACCCCGTACTTACCCATAAGTGCTTCAAATGAACGGTTGCAGAAGTGAGATCCTCCGTCACTGATAATAATTCTGGCACGCTAAAACGGGTAAAGATGTGCTTCTTAAGGAACCTGGTTACTGTCTTTGCATCAGCATGATGACAGGGTATGGCTTCTACCCACTTCGACACGTAATCAACTGCCACTAGAACATATTGGTGGCCCTGCGAGGAAGGGAACGGTCCCATAAAATCAATGCCCCAACAATCAAAGAGCTCCACTTCTAGTATCCCCTGTTGTGGCATTTCATGTCTCCTGGATGTGTTACCCATTTTCTGACAATTATCACATTGTTTGCAGAATTGGTAGACATCCTTGTGAAGGGTAGGCCAATAAAATCCTGAGGCCAGGATCTTCGCAGCGGTCCTTGTGGGTCCATGGTGACCTCCGACTTCCCGTGAGTGACAAAAATGTATGACGCTCGGAACCTCGTCGTCCGGGAGACATCGTCGAATCAACCCATCAGCACTAACTCGGAACAAATACGGATCCTCCCAGAAATAATGCCTTGAGTCAGAAAGAAATTTCTTCTTCTGGGCATAAGATAGATCATAGGGTATTGTTCCAGAGACTAGATAATTGGCCAGGTCCGCATACCATGGCTCCTGCATCTTGGTGATTGAAAAGACAGTCTCATCGGGGAAGAATTCGTTGATAGACACACTATCCGTAGGATACCAATCTGGAGAGATGGTCAGCGACAACATTCAGTTTTCCGCTCTTATCTTTGACTTCGATGTCAAACTCTTGAAGTAGAAGAATCCAGCGCAATAAGCGAGGCTTGGCTTCTTGTTTTGTAAATAAGTATTTGAGAGCGGAGTGGTCTGTGTGCACGATGACTTTGCTGCCCCACAAGTATAATCTGAACTTATCAAGGGAGAAAACTATAGCCAGAAGTTCTTTTTCGGTGGTCGTATAGTTTTTCTGGGCGTCGTTTAGTGTTCTGCTGGCATAAGCGATCACTCTCAAGATTTTTTCTTTTTTCTGGCATAGAGCTGCCCCCACGGCGTAGTCACTTGCATCACACATGATCTCAAACGGAAGAGACCAATCAGGTGGTATGACAACAGGTGCTGACACCAATTTTTGTGTTATAGTTTGGAAAGCAGCTGAACACCTTTCATCAAAATGAAACGGGGCATCTTTCTGTAGCAGGTCGGTCAATGGTTTGCTGATTTTGGAGAAGTCTTGTATAAACCGCCGATAAAATCCTGCATGCCCTAGGAACGCTCGTATGTCTTTAACAGTAGTTGGTGCTGGTAATTTCTCGATAACCTCTACCTTGGCTTTATCCACCTCTATTCTTTTGCTGATATTTTATGTCCAAGGACGATCCCATCCTTGACCATAAAATGACACTTCTCCCAGTTTAAAACGAGATTCGTATCCTCACACCGTCTTAGGATTAAATCAAGTTGTGCCAAGCATTTGTCGAAACTAGAGCCATAGACTGAAAAGTCGTCCATAAAGACTTCTATGCTCTGCTCGATGAAATCAGCAAATATTGCTTGCATACATCTCTGGAAGGTAGCAGGGGCGTTGCATAGACCGAAAGGCATTCGTCGGTATGCAAAGGTACCGTAAGGACAAGTGAAGGTTGTCTTGTCCTGGTCCTCAGGTGCGATTGGTATTTGAAAATAACCCGAGAACCCATCTAGAAAACAGTAGTACTCTTGCCCTGCTAGTCGTTCCAACATCTGGTCGATAAAGGGGAGAGGGAAATGATCCTTCCTGGTTGCCAAGTTCAAACGCCGATAGTCAATACACATGCGCCATCCTGTGATCTTTCTTTGAGGGATAGTCTCTCCCTTTTCATTAATAACAGCTTCGATGCCCCCCTCTTAGGGACAACTTGAACAGGACTGACCCATGGACTGTCAGAAATTGGATAAATGATGTCCGCGTCAAGGAGTTTCAGAACCTCCTTTCGAACTACCTCCTTGAGGTTAGGGTTTAGCCGGCGCTGAGGTTGCCTGATGGGTTTGAAGTTTTCCTCCATGTAAATATGGTGCGTGCAATAGGAGGGATCAATTCCTTTGATATCAGCGATAGTCCACCCGATTGCTGTCTTGTGCTTCTTTAGTACCTCGAGTAACCTCGTTTCCTCCCCGGAATTCAGAGAAGAGGAAATAATGACAGGCAAATGGTAATTTTCAGCTAGGAAGGCATACTTGAGGTTAGATGGTATTTCTTTAAGCTTGAGTTCAGGTGGTTGTTCCACTGATGGAATTGATTTTTGAGGTTTTCTGTCGAGTTCTTCGATTGGTGGTCGGTACGCTTGATGACCAGCCCTTCCTTTCTCTACGTACGCCAGCATGGCGTTAACTTCCGGATCCTCCACCTTTTCTTCTAGAGAAGTAAATAATACTCGCTCTAGCGGTTCAGTATCAACTTCCTGGATGGAAGATGGAGAATACATGTCCTCATCTGTAGCAAAATCGCTTTCCTCCTCCTCATCATCTGTGAATCCCACTGTCTTAGCATGAGGAGAAAAGTTAGAACTTTTCTTCATCATTTTCTGCATGTCGAATTCAATCGTTTCATCCTCGTACCGAAGAGTGATTTTCCATCATGGACGTCAATGATGGCTTTGACGGTACTCAGAAACGGTCGACCTAGAATCAAGGGGACCTCAACATCATCATCCATTTCTAGAATGACGAAATCAGCTGGAAAGATAAAGCGAGATACTCCAACTACCAGATCCCGGACTATGCCCATGGGCTTGATCTCTGATCTGTCTGCTAGTTGGAGTTTGAAAGGAACCGGTTGCATTTCTCCTCCTTTAACTTTCAAGAAGGTGGCGTATGGCATGATATTAATGCTGGCTCCTAGGTCGCATAGACCGCTTCCACAGTCTACCCCATCAATAAAACACGGGATCACGGGATTTCCCGGATCTGTTTGTTTGGGAGGAAGTGCTCGAAGAAGGGCCGCAGAGCATTCCTCCGTGAGGTGCACTGTTTCTTTCCCAGGTTTCTTCTTTTTCTTTGTCAAGAGATCCTTTAGAAATTTGGCGTAATTAGGCATCTCTTGCAAAGCATCAAGTATAGGTATGTCGAGAGTCAGTTTCTTGAAAATGCTCAAGAATTTGGAGAACTGCTCATCTAGGTGTTTCTTTTTCATTCTGTTTGGGAACGGGAGTTCACTGTTTTTATGAGTGGAAGTTGGGATGTCGATTGCAACTCGAGGTGGAGGTGGAGTAGTAGGAGTAGGAACTTGGATTTCTGAGGGAGGTGAAGCTGGATTGGTAGTTTCTTCAACATTGATATAGGCATCTTCATGATTTTCTTTTTCTTTTCCTTTGCTGGCGGCAAGTTCCCTTCCACTCCTTAATGAGACTGCACACAAGTTTGTTGATTGAATGTGCCATCGTCTATAAGGATTGAATTCGCTTGTTCCTTTGGATTGGGGTTAGTCTGTGAAGGGAATTGACCAGGTGGCCTTTGTTGAGTGAGTAACTGTTGGATCTGAGATTGCAAGGCTTTTTGGTCTTTGCGCAGAGCTGCGACCTCTTCTTGCGTATCTCGGGATTTACCCATCATCGCCTTAAACATCTCCTGCATCTGAGACATATCAGACTCAGGACTCGAAGGAGGTGGAGCCGGTCGACTCGAAGAAGCTTCATTGCCATAAGGCTGTTGTTGATATTGCCTTGGGCCTCCTTGGAAATTGGACTGAGGTCTGTATTTTGGGATGTTTGTAGGGGTATGTGGGTTTGGATATTTCTGTGTTTGAGTAGAAGTTGGATTGCATGTTACGTTGCCAAGGTTGTCTGTATCCTGAATTGTTGGTGATGTAGTTTGCCTCCTCCGCTGCTTTTAATTCTTGTAGTTGGGGGCATTGTTCATAGTCATGAGGCCCGCCACATTGCGTACAAGAATTAGTTGGAGATGGTTGGGATAGAGGATCATAGCCTGAAGGGGTAGTAGGTGTTCGGGAAATCATCGACTTAGCTTGCTGGGGGAAGGAATTCATAGCCATCTGCTCAACCACTTTTTGTAGAGTACTGACTTTTGTTGCCTGCTGAGCATTGCTTTCCATGAGTTGCTCATGGCTTCTCATCAATTGGTCGAACTTGTTATCACTCTCCCCAACATGATATAGTCCTGGAGTACCGCTCCTTGATCCACCGGAGGCCCAGTCTCTGATTTCCTCACAGAGAGATTCCATGCTGTTCAGAAATTGTGCTCCTGGCTTTTTAAGAATGTCAGCCCCTAACGAAGATAACACCATTGTTCTGCACGGACCGATCAAGCCCTTGTAAAACAATTGTGATACTTGTTCCTTCGTCAGACCGTGGTGAGGACAAGTGAGTAGTAGACCTTTGAAACGGTCCCAAGTTTCACAAATATTCTCCGACCCTGGTTGCTTGAAATTATAAATTTCAGCAATCATCTCCAAAGTTCGGCTCGGAGGTAGGAATTTGTCGTAGAACTTGGTGGCCATGTCGTCCCAGGTACCAATGGTACTCGGTGTTAGGCTATGATACCACTTGCTCGCGTTTCCCGTCAGGCTGTGTGGGAATAAAGACAATCTTGCATACTGGAGTACTGCGTCGTTGCAGTAAGACTATTGGCATGTTGCAAGAATTTTGTAACATGTAACAGGGCTTCGTCCGGACTGGTGCCATCAAACATGCCCAACTCCTTCACACATCGAATCTGATGATATGGCTTCAGCTTCTGCCACTCATCGTATTCGGATGGGCTGAGGTGAGGAAGGATGATAGCAGGCTGTTGTCCTTGGTTAGACGGCCTGTTGATATTTCGAACCGTTGCTGTGTGTAGCTGCCATGTTAGCTTTCGGGTCAGAATCTATCACTGTGGTGGTATTTCGTTGAGTTCGTCTCTGCCTTAGGGTACGCAGAAAGGTTCTCTCGATCTCTGGATTATAACCAACCGTGTGATTATTAATATTTTCTGGGTAGCTGTGTGACCTTGGTAAAAGGCATTCACCACTCAAAACAGAGAAAAGAACTGGTTATGGGTTAGAATAATAAAAATGTTAGGAATTAGTAGACAGAAATTTAAGTTAGTAGTTAGGGACAATGGATTGAAATGACAATGGAAAGAAATGGACAATAAAATTAAGATGTCAGGAGTTAGATGTCCAAAGTCCGAAGTCAAATGTCCAAGTCAGATCAGAAGTCCGATGTCCAAGTCAGGTTATTAACAAGATAGTATTGACAGATTATTATAATATAACAGGTGAATTAACCGGGCTTAGGGACTAGATTAAATCAAGTCCCCGGCAACGGCGCCATTTTGCAGAGTGGATTTATCGTGAGTTATTAGCACTGGTGAAATTGATAAAAGAAAGAAATTAATACTCAAAATATCCGTCGGGCTGCAAATAAAACCCGGTCGCAGTAGTATAGAAGACAGAAGCGGCCGGGGTCAAACCGTGGGACTTATAGCGAGATAAAATAGTTCCTAAGCTTGTCACAAAAAGGGGGAAGTTAATTGACTTGTTTTAGAGAAAATATTAAGCAGATTAGAAAACTGAGTGCAGATGAATTAAATGGAACTCCGGGTTCAGGTTAATATGATTTAATTAATTGTGCTATCTCTACCGGTTTAATAAAATAGTTTGGCAAGATTCCTGTAATTTTCTTAAGGTCCGATGAAAACTCTTAAGAACTCGTTTACCTGTAATGCAAGGTCCGATGAAAACTCAAGCAAAAGCCTGTAAACGGCAGAGGAGTATGAGGCTTTATTCTTGCAACATGTATTAACTTAAACGATGAAAATAAGTTCTTACAGTTTTACGGCTTAATTAACCCGTCTGTTTCTAACCGATGAAATAAAAAAACAGACTTAGTAAGGCTTTTTAATAAACCGATGAAATTTATTAAAAAGGGAGAGAAACAAAACTTTAATCGTAACAAACTGAATTTATTTTAACCGGTAGTAGAAATATATTACACAGCTAACAAACCATAATTTAAACCCTTGCCCGGAGCAAATCCTCCTTAGCCTGACATATTAACTGGTAATAAGTCAGACAGAGGTTGGACGTAATAATAGCACGGAGACGTGAATAGTGAATGAAGAAATGAAGAGAACGAAGTGTGGAACATGTACGTAGGTTATTGTAAGTGAAGTGGGTGAATTGGAGAGTTAGAGAACTGGGGACTGAATGGAGTGTAATGATGTACGGGAGTGATTTACTGAAAGAGAATGAGATGAGGTGAGTGTGAGTGATTTTCTGGTTTTCTCCGTGCACTCGTACAAGGTTGCAGGGAATGGTTATTTATAGAAGAAATGAAGAGGCTTCCGTAGAGGATTTGCAGTTGATTGCTTGATTGATTGAAGCATTGATTGCTTCATTTATTGCAGGGGACAGGAGCTGGAGACGCGTGAGGGAAATAAGGTAGGCGGTGCGGAGTAGATGGATATGGCGAAGCAAGTTGGAGACGACGACGGGCGAAGAGAAAACTGGTCGCGTGATTGATTTTTATTCACGACCGCTTGTTGTCCTCCTAGGCGTCCGCCCATGAAGCATGCGGACATCTCTGTGTCGACCTCTGGCCGTCCGCCCTCGCTTCCGCCCATTTCCCAGGCGGTCACTCCTATTCCGCCCACGCATCTGCTACCCTATTTCCCAGGCGGGACACAGTGTGGTACCGCGTGTGTTGTCCGCCTTAATCCCCCGCGGACACACATGTGGTACTCATTTGTTTCTACAAACTTTGACCGGCTCTAGATTCTTCGTTTCGACTCCGTTTCCTGAGCCGTTTGCGTCTATACGTTCGTCTCTTCGTCTACTTTACTCCCAGCTTGGTTTTCCTCATGTTAAACCAATAATTTTGTGAGATAAACAATAAAACATAAACTAGAGGAAAACTAACCGAAGTGGAGATGAGCAAGAAAAGTACTTATTATATATGGAAATACACCTAAATATGGTTATATTAAGACTAAAAAGAGTCTTAGAAAATTGGTAAACAAATTTAAACAATAGAAAACACAAAATGTGCTTTAAGGTCAATAAAGGCCAAAAATGTGCTCTAAGCTTCGGATAAGATGGTTAAGACATAATTGAACTTACCAAGACCTTATTTATATACTAATGGACATATTAAACCAATTACCAAAGAAAACCAAGCTTGAAAACAAGTTAAAACACAAAATGTGCTTTAAGGAGTCTTAAAGCACATTTTCGAAAAATTGTCTTGTAAAAGAGTTTTGAATGGATAAATGTCCATCATTACTTTTTAATTAACATGTGTACTATATAGTATCACATTTGGAAGTCTATATCAATGGGAAATCAAAATTTCACTTCTATGTGCCTTGTTTTTATGAATAGTGATTTTAATAAGCTATTTTGTAACATATGTTGTATAAGTAATTAAATTGACAAATAAAGACTATATTACCCCTAAGTACTAATGGGGGCCGGTTTTCTTAAGTGTGGTGACTCACCACTCTCTTGTTAACATATTAAGTAAATAAATGTGACTAACTAAAGTGCTTTTTACTTTATTACTACAAATATCTTCAAAAAGTAAGTCTACCTTCATTTCTCCTTCTTCCTTGTATTCACACGGTTCCATGCTCTCTTCAACCTCTCTTTTTCATTCTCTTCCACGGTAATATCACACCACCACCATTAAACCTCTTCTTTGATCTCTTGTAAAATCTAGCTCACTTAACCAAAAAAAAACAAACACCACCATTCTCTTAGTCTCATCAAGCTCTTCATTCCTATCTTCTCAAAACTTCAAGACCACCATTTCGGTGCCATGGAGTTCCACCATTGAAGGAGCTTGAGCTTGTATTTCTACATATTATTACTCTCCTTTGCTTCTAGGTAAGGAATCTCAAATAAAAACTTCATTTCCTCCATGTTTTGTGGTTGACCGAAAATACCCATTGAAGGTGCTCCTTATATGGCTTTGTTTTAGCTTCATTCCAACCTTTCAAGGACTAGGTGGAGTCCTCTCTTCATACATATTCAAACTCTCTTCAAAGACCAAGGTAAAACAACTACATTAATGTTTTGAAATAATGTAAAAACTAGGTTTTACAATGAGTTTAAGCTTGGAGCTTGTATACTCATTTCAATGCTTGTATAATGTTTAGTAGTTGACAAGGAATCAAATACCTTACCGGTTTTATAAGGAAACAAGGAAGAAGTTTGTGTGGAAAAGAGGTAAATATACTAACCTAATGTGGTTTAATGCTTTAGGAGAAATGAGCTTGTATTTCGTATGAAAATGATCTAAGGAGCCAATGAGAAGTGACTTAGAAGAATGCTCTTAAGAGTTTAGTAAAAGGCATATGTGTTGTTGAGTGTATTTGCAGGTCAAAGGCAATTATATTGTGGAAATTCAGTGTTTATGATTTATGCATCTTAAGGGCCTAAGAGCCATGTTATTTAAGGGCCTAAGTGCCATGCAATTTAAATTATGCACTATATTGTGATGTAGTGCTATATGAGTGAAGTTTGTGTACAAGAAAGTGCTTGATGGATTTTTAGTGTTCTTGGTTGTTTGTTGGTGAAAACAATATGTTTTGGTTTAGTAATGTTCTAGGAGAACCTATGTCGAAATTTAGGTAATAAACAAGAAGTTCTAAGAGTTTAAAATGAGTTTGATAAGTTAAGAAGTGTTTAGAATGGTTTGGTGCTTTCCTTGGGAAAGAAACATGCATTAAGGTGTTTTAAGGTGTGAGAAGGGCTTAGGCAATGTTCTAGAGGATTTTATAATGCAAGAAATGTTTTGGGATACACTAGAGTCATTTGGACTTGTGTTAGGATTTGGGCAAACTTTGGTGAACAAGGAGAAAGTGTGAACTTGAAAAAGGATTTCAAGAATGACATAAGGAGTTGATGGTAAGAAATGATGCTTGGGAGATGATGTTAAGATGAGGAGAAAGCATTTTGGGATAGTAGTTATCATAGGTATGAAACACCATTTGGAAAACTAAGGAGGAAATAACATAAGTGTTAGGAATTTCGGTATGAAATGAGTAAGTGTTTAAGGTTATAGATGATTAGTTTCATGGATGTTGTATGGGGATATAAGTGTACCAAATGTTCTTAGGAAATATTAAGAGGCTTAAGGAGAAGTTTGGTGAAGATTTGACAAAGTTGGGCAAGTTTAGGTGGCGTCCGACCCAGGGGTCCGACCCAAGTTTGGGTCGGACAGCCTCTGTTAGACGTCAGGAAATTGTTCTGGAACGGTCCGACCCAGAGGACTTGGGTCGGACATGGGTCGGACGGTCATGTTTTGAAGGACGGAAAATGTTCTGGAATGGTCCGACCCAGTCGAGTGAGTCGGACGTGGGTCGGACGGGCGTGTTTTGTAAGACGGTAAAGGTTCTGTAATGGTCCAACCCAGTCGAGTGAGTCGGACATGGGTCGGACATGTATGTTCTAAGGTCGATGAAATTATCCGGAATGGTCCGACCCAGAAGGTTGGGTCGGACATGGGTCGGACAAGCTAAGTTTTTCCAAACCCGAAAATCACTGGAAGGGTCCGACCCAGTTGTGGGTCGGAGGTGGGTCGGACATACCAAAACTTATAAAAAAAAATAAGTAAAGAATGTGACAAATGTAGTTAACCTTGGAGGGTATAATGAAGGTAACCTAGGGTAAGTTAGACATTAAAAACATGTCATACAATCATGTTAAACATTTAGTAAGTTTGAAGTTAAATAAATAATTAACCGACGTTATTAATCATGTATAGGAGTGACCTACGGAGGAAATCAATCGAGGCAAGGACCAAGGTATGGTTTTCTTGCAGTCTGTTGTCTACCGGTTTACACCGGCTTGTGTGTTGTATGTTTTTCTGTGTGTTTATGATGTTATAAGACTTAAACATGTAATGAGTTTACAGTTGTTCATATTATTGTGATGTATGATGTGACTCATTTCCCTTGTGTGTGTCTAACATGACTTATCACCTATTGTGTATTGGTTGTTAAGTTCCACCATGAACTTCTAACAAGTATTAACTGGGAAGTGAGGAATCCGGTTGTCCGGTCATGCATGTAAGTTAAGAGTAGATATCTGAATCAGATTCGACTCTTATGCTGTTAAGATTATTCTCCTTAATTTGGCGTTCGATCTCCCGCTAGCTTCCTCCAAAGCTTACCTATTCTGACTTATGATCGGTTTAGTGGGAACATGTTTGTGTGGTGTGTTCGGGTCACTATATCCGAACCATCTGTGACTTAAGTTACTCGTTCGAATAACAGAACGGTAATGAGTGTGTGTAACGAGCTTAACATGAGAGTGAATCATTCTCTAGGCTCTTATGTTATTTAACCTTTTTGGTTTGTTATTGTGGAACGAAGATCCACTGTGTATGTGATGTTGTGCTATGCACTATTGATGCTATGCCACATATTATGTTATGTTATGTTATGTATAAAATGAATGCCATGTTATCATGACAATTAGTTGCGCGTATCCCGGTAGCCGATGGGCTGCGCGTTAACCATACCAACCAAGGGTTGCTGACCCCCTCGGGGGCTCCATATTTTTACTGCAGGATGAGGATCGAGGAGGCAGAGTGGCTGTAGGATCTAGACTGCAGTTGTATGTTGGTTTATTTTGGATGTTGAGCCCGGGATGCGCCTGTGCTCCCATGGCATTATATTTTGATTCCGTTGAAATTACTATGGCGGCATATTGACAGTTTACAGTGAAGGAATGAAAGTAATACTCGGTATTGTATATGATGTATTTATGGTTTAGTTTTATGCTCGGGAGTCAGATCATCAGACCGGTACACTTGTATTTATTCTGCCTTGTCAACCACGTGGGTGGTTGACGGCGTTGTAGCACCGAAGCGTTAGTTATTGTTTAGTTATTTATTCCCGCTGCGATTTCATTTAGTTGTGAAGTACGATGTAGGGGTGTTACAAAGATGTAATCATATTCATTTAGCCACTCAAAACTCAATTCTAAGACAATTTCTTAAAAAGGTGCTTTAAGGAGTCTTAAAGCACATTTTGTGTTTAAGCTTGTTTTTGAGCTTGGTTTTCTTTGGTAATTGTTTTAAAATGTCCATTTACATATTACTAAGGTCTTATAATGGTATTTGGGTGCTAATCAAAGTCACTCCAAGCTTAGAGCATGTTTTTGCCCAAATTGCCCTTAATGCATTTTCTTGTGTTTTCCTTGGTTTAAATTGTCTACCAATCTTTCTAAGGCATATTTTAGCCTTACCACATCATAATTTGATGTTTACTTAGCATTATTAGGTTTGGGGTATTTCAATCTACCCCCCTTAAAAGAACTTTGTCCCCAAGTTCCCATGCATCTTATCTTATTAGAATACATGTCTTACCTCATTCCATAGATCAGATAGATCATACTTATGTATACTTAAACTCATTGAATCATTAGATCCACCATATGCTTATACTTAAATATCACACAACACGCTTAAGCACGTACAACACTCAAAATTCCCTTTTGTTCCTTTTGATGATTAAAACATTCACATAATTTCCAACGTATTCTCCCATGTCACCGGTCCGTAGACAATGGCTCGTTCGTCCTCGTCACCATGGGCCAGAATACAAAACAACTCTGCTCTCCCCATGTCACCGGTCCGAAGACAAAGGCTCGTGCGTCCTCGACTTCATGGGCGAGACTCAGTAAAAAGGTAATCTTTTTACGAGGTCATGTGAGGAATAATTCCTCTAATTAAAATACAATCAACTCCAATTTCATTTATCCTAATGCTCTCTATCCTTAGCGTGATTTAATTGTGACCACTGGTAGGGAGTTTCAGGAATCATCCAACCCTGATGTGATCAGCATCAGTGTAGAACTATCCTTCCACCCCAATTTGTGTTCGGTTTCCCCTGATCCCTAGAAAATCAAGTTCCACCTCCCACGTCATTTTCAAACATCCAAATAATTCACTCATGTCCAATTTTCTATCTTTTTAGTTCTTCTAATCATAATCAATACATCTCCAAAGTGTGGACTCAATCCATCAAACATTCCTGATTCATCTCTTAGTAATGACCTCAAGACTTAAATTCCTACTAAGTTCTATAACCGTCTCATACCAATTCTCACCATCTTATATCTCATAGCATTACTATCTTCTTCCTTATATTCATATCGAACAGTATCCCATAGTGTTATCTTATTCTTATCTCACACATAGTCTCATATCGACTCATACCTCATATATTCCTTATTTCTTAAGTCTCCTTAATCCTCTTCCTTAATTCTCTTAACTTGTACTCACACCGGAGTTAACAAGATAAGTACTTAATATGTATGGTATTCACATCTTCTGTGTGCAATAGCCATGATTTATCTCAAAATGTTTATGTAAAACCTATTCTAAATTCTTTTGTGCTATGCACACCGTAGTTTATGTAACATACGCTAAGCGGTTTTCGCTCTACCTCCCTTAAAATGGATTACGCCCACGTAATCAACATTATATCATCCTTGAACATAAGTTCAAGATGTCTAATTCTTACCAAGCATTCTAGCTTCCATGTCATTTATCTCACTTATAATTGGATCAGAGGGTCATAACTATGTTAATGGCTTAGTCTCTGTATCGAGGATTCTTAACGGTACTTATACCATTTTCTTAACTTAGTTTGGTCTAATCTCAAGGTAGTGGTCTGCTAGCTTCAGCTGCGCGACTCTGATAATCTTAGGCTTAACTACCTTTCTAATCGTTCATAGTATTGTATATCCTTCTGCCTCCTTACAGTTTAGGAATATTGGTCTCTCAGTGGACATGTGTTATCTTTTTATATACACGGCCTTAATGAGTTGTAACTCGTCTATCCATTCTCCTTGAAGATCTTATGTTCATACTCTTAGTGTTTCTCGAACGTCTAAATTGTTCTCTCCAACTGACCTTTGGTCTGAGGATGACCCTTAATCTGAAACTACTGTTTAGTGCTTATTGCGCTTTACAGTCTTATCCTTAACACTTTAAGACATGCCCAATGTCTGTGCTTAACAATCTGTGCTCTTCGCACTTCATAGTTCTTAATTATTTGTTCTCTAATTCCTTTGTGTTGTTGGTTCAACTGAATTCTTCTCTTCGACTGTTTGCGGTAGTAGCTGCTCTTGTCTGATCTTGCGTCGTTGTCCGTGGTACGGAGTCGACCACTTCCCGTGTTCCTTACACCACTCGTCTACATGCATGGGGTACCTTACTGGTACATTACTACTTACCCAACTAACTCATAAATGAGCGTGTTAGGCCTGCAAGCCCCTGTGGGGTGCAGTCGTCCCACGTCTCGTTTTAGTAAACTCATAGTGTCCGTCACACGTTTAGCTATTGCTAATTATGAAGTATTCTGTTGTCGATCTCCTCTTCATCGTTCCATGATAACATTTATTGTTCTTCTTGAACTTAATCAAGGGAAATTTATTTACTGTGTTCTTAAGTATGGTATGTTCTAGTTCTTTCTGTATCCCGTACTGATTCGGTCTCTTAGTAACTGAGGTCTCTTTCCATAGAGCCTCTTATCTTCTTTCTCATATTTGTTCTACTAGGAATGCACTTCCAGTTCCTTAAGGAATGAGAAGTGTGCTTCTGTGAAATCTTACCTAACCAGGTCCAGACTACTGGCATCAATGCACAGTTCGTCTACCATCTTATTTCCTTACTTATATCGGTCTTAGCTTATAAATTTAATTGCCTCAGTGTCAATATTTGACGGCTTATACATAACGGCACCTTACCGCGCACCATGACTTAATCCCCTTATATAAATATTGTACTCACGACCACTACTACCGTGGTAGCTGCCTTTACCATGTTGCCCATTGATGGCGCAACTACTTACTCATTTACTCTAACATCTTATCTTATATTCAATCCCTTCTTGGTGTAAACACACTGGGAGTTCTCTAATTTCGGTGTTTGGCGGTTGTCATACCGTGCTGTAAAATGGTTATCTCTTAATACGAAGGTGTTCTGCTTCAATCTCAGGTTCATAAGTAGGCTAATTTTTTTTTCTCACATTCTTTCATCCTTTATGATGTTATCTACCATGTAATTTTACCAGTTACTGAAGAAGTCATCCGTTTACTCACAAGCTCTTCTGAGCGTTGGTCACTTGACGTGCCATTCTGTGCACTCACCATGTTTATCTCTGATGATTACTGATTCCTAAATCCTGGGTGTTGGATATGAGGTATGTCTCTGCAGCCTTCCTTATTACTCAAGTATATCTGGTATGTTCTAAGGTAATCTCAAAGTTTACGGTTTCCATTCTCTAACAAAAGCATATTATATCTCTAACAAGTGAAAGCCCTTTTTGAGGGGGTTATTCCCACTCATGGCCTCACAACAAGGAGAGGTATTCCCACCCTAAAAGGCATGGTTCTTCTCCGCCCCTGCCAATGTACTATCTCATTATTCTCATTGGTGCCCTTTCCTGGCATATTTTCTACACTTAACTTATGGGTTTGGTAAAAGTTCACATCTACAAATTGTAGTTCCTTCATGGCATAAATAAGGTCTCTCACAACTTACCGCGCCTCGGGCTCTGATGTAGTTAACATCTTTGGCTCGTAGGTTCTTAGTGTTTAATGTCTCAGTTCATTACTTGTACTCTTTTCATCTGTAGGTCATCCTTATAGGTTTTTGTTTCTTTGAACACTATCCACCGTTAGGTTACATATTAAATGTAGTATCGGGTTTCATGGTAAGTTGCTGCATCCTGCTTCCTGCTATGGAAGTTTATTCAGGTGATCTGAGGTTACTTAGTGTCCTCGAAAATACTAAGGTTAGGTTGTATTAGGCGTTCGCCTTACGGTGTCCAAGTTGGACATCATCCTGTCATCTTATACTCCCACCTCAACGCTTCGTTCAACTTCCATTGACTACGCCACCGTTGATGATCAATCATACTGGGTGCTAATGAGTCAGACAAACAGTATTAACTGTCATTCATCAGTTTGTTCGGCTCGACTATGCCCGCGCTGTGGGGTAGTCCTCTGAGCTTTCCTTTTCCAGGGTTGTACGTCTTTAATCCTTAGCAGGTTATAGCTTACGTTCATTTCTTTTATCCTTGTTTTCTGGGTTTTCCAACATCTTCATTGAAGAATGCTTATTACTGGTATTCTTAGTGATCAATCTGGGAGTCTTATCCCATTCTTGTTGAAAGTTTTTATGTCGACGGTCTCCATTGTATTCCGTAATGCACTCCTTGTACGTTATCACTTATGTAGTGTTTTGCTCGCATTACTGAGTGATCTCTTATGTTTTCCTCTCGGGGTTTGGGATTAATGTTCTTACCACACTGTCGGTTGTTGTTATAGTAGGTTGTACCGTTGCTAAAATATATGTCGTTTGGTATTCCGTCCAGGTTCAGCTCCCTACTGACTGGTGTATCCACTCATCTCATCCTGGTCAGGCCGTCAGGCCCTTCCAAGGTCTCATTCTTTCGTTCTTATAGATTTACAGTCCGGTATTAAATGTACTACAACTGTAGCGTTCTACTATCTCGCCATGATGGCTTCCCTTGTAGCTTAACCGTGGTAGCACTTGCTATGGTAAGTGTGCCATGCAAGATGGGTTACCGGTACTGTGCGCATCAGTAATGGTACTTCCTCCTAATATTTTATATCTTTGGTAGTCCTTGGGACTCCTTTGATGTTCTTTAGTTTGGATAACTGGCCCTTTAGCAGTTTCCTTGCCGTTTTGACAGTGCTGTCACTTATCAGGGTGTTCCTCTTTCTGAGGAACCCCTCGTTATTTTCTTGCGTCTTAATCCTCGCTCCCGTTTCCACACATTATGTCGGGGTTACTAAGTAATGATTCTCCTTTAGGGACTACATCGTAGTCCTATTCCGGTATACAGTAGTACACATTCTTATTGTCGTCTGCGCTATGTCGGCCAGGTTTTTATAACCTTCCTCATTGTATGGGGTTTGGAGTTCCCGTTTCTAGCTAGTCCTTCCAGTAATCACAACTCTTATGCTTTATATTATCCCATTGTCATGCTCACTCGGATCACTGTTCGGTACTCATGTCACTTATCTTTTCTTACCCATTGCACCTTTAGTGCTTTTCTTATCATTGGTATGGCGGGTTATTTCGACTGCGTAGCATGTCGACCCATGTTGCCGGTAATTACCGTTCCTTTATTGATAGAATTCCATAGGTAGCGCCTGTTTCTCTGTTGCGCTCCATTAAAACCTCCAAGTTCTCCGTAACTGTTGTGCAACAAGATGTTTCTCGTATTGCTTACTGTTAACTAACTGTCAGATCGGGTTTTCCCGAGTAAGGGAGGCTTTCTTCTCTCTGGCGTTTGTTCCACATATTCAGGGTTAGGGATGTGGAGGGCGGGTCTAGGTACTATGGGTATCCGGTAAATACCGGGAAGTCCTAACTAACGCACCTCTCACTCTATCACTCAACCCTTCAACCCATAACTCAAACTCAACCTCAGTATTCACCTATGTTCGGTATTTCTTGTCTTCAGAGCGTAACTACGCTCTGATACCACTTTTGTAACACCCCATCTCAATCCAAATGTGGTTTCGCAACTTAACAACATATATATAAATGTCATAGCGGAATTCAATACACTCCAGGACCTTGCCACAGTCTGATTGACAGAATATACCGAACATTAGTACACACAAATCTTAACCAAATAATATCCTTCTTACAATCCCCTCACATCCTATACATCTTCTAACTCTAAATTACCATACGAGTGTACATGCACAACTCGTAGGCCACACTTAACCCGTAACGCTTGTAGCCTTAGTACTCTCGCGACGGGCCGCCTCCTAATGTTCACGCTGTATAGTAAAAACAGCCCCCAAAGGGGGTCAGCACGAATGCTGGTACGATCCTCTCATGGCCCCCAAGCTAACGTGGCTACGACGACTAATTGTCGATAGCATGGAGGTTGATTAGATGCACAACATAATAGAAAGTGCAGTAAACAACAATCCAAATATGAACAATCAAAGTTCAAACATAATGAACGACTTAATGCGTTCCCTTAATTAGAGAGTTAATTATTTAACTCCTTAAGTTATGTTTCCTCTTAATCTTAGTCCATCCTCATCTTACCTCAATTTTAGTCTTAGAAACAACCATCCTTTAAAAGGAATGGATGTAGCTTACCTCAACCTTACCTTATATATGCCAACCGTTCTCTCATTGGGAACTGGTTAACCCTTAGTTCGTTGTTTATTTTTGTAGGGCTTGGTCAACCCTAGCCAGCAGCAGGACGCATACTGGCAATAAACAACATTCTTAAATTGTTGGGGATGTAGGCTAGATCCCCCACGCCATCTTAATGCCTCCCTCCTAAAACAAGTAGTCCGAGGAGGTCGAGTCTATATGTCGACTCTAGGCGACGAGTCTGAAGACAAGTCATATTTGGAAGTCGGTATCTGATAAGGATACCGACCTCCCCCAATACACATGTGCCGGTACCATTCCGGATTCCTCACTCCCCCCAAGTTAGAGTTAGTAGTAGTCTCATTGCGACGTTTGTTTGATTAACCTCTTTTGGTTATTAACAAACTAATATTAGGGAGTGTTCCTTATTCTCACACAACACTTACTGAACACTAGTTAGTAAGTTCTCACGTAAGTTGTGTTAGTTTTCAAACATCACACAACAATACAATCAACATGATATTCCGGTTTCATGCTTTATCTTGTTTAGTGAGCACACAAAACAAATAGCACACAAGCCGAGGGACACCTCGTTAGCAAGCAGGTCACAAGAAGAACTGTACCGTTCACCGTAGGTCGTTCGGTTGCTTACTCTCTTCCGGAGTCCAAATACTCAAGCCCTAAAACATTCATTCAGTTTTAGGTTGTTAATCACTTAACCTAATTCAACTTATTTAACTTACTTAACCCATAATGATTCCCCGCCTAACACCTCATAAGTTTTACAACTTATTCTTACAACCTAACCTTAAACTTTTAAGTTTAATTATACTTAATCCCTTAGGTCTTTATACCTCTATTCATCAAGGCCCTCTTAATGGGGTACCACTAATACCTCTAAACTTTCTTAGGGTTTCTTTCTTTTTTTTTTACAACTTAAGGGTCGACCGACCCTACCGACCGACCTTACCCAAGGTCGGTCCGTTCCAGAACTTATTGCCATTTGAAAATTTTACCCCGACCGACCTTGCAAGTCCGGTCCCCAAGGTCGGTCCATTCCCGAGAGTTTTCCCCGTTGAAAATTTAAGCCCGACCGACCTTGTCAAGGCCGGTCCCAAGTTCGGTCGGTTCCAGAGACAAATCCCCGTACAAAATTTTAGACATGACCGACCTTGTAAGTCCGGTCCCCAAGGTCGGTCCATTCCAGAGACTCTTTCAGGTAGTGTAAACTGGGCTCGACCGACCTTGCAGGTCCGGTCCCCAAGGTCGGTCTGCTCCAGACCTTTGTTTTTAGATTCCCATTTGACTCCAAACTTCTCCACAAGTTCCCCCATGTGTCCTAATACCATTCAGGCACTTAAACTCACATTTAAACATCCACTAAAACCTCCTTAGCTACTTTCTCAATTCTTACTAGGAATTCGTAACACTTGTTTACACCTCTTAAGGCCTTTACATGTCACCAAACAAGGCCTAAACATCATCTAAAACCATTACCATTCAATCCCCCATCATTAGAAGCCAAAACAAATTTTTTCTCTTTCTCTGCACTGGACCGCCCCTCTGGGGCGGTCCCAACCAGAAGCTAATTTCCTGCACGATTTGCCTGGACCTCCCCACAGGGGCGGTCCCTAGGGGCGGTCCACAGCAGAACCTATTTTCCAAAGTGCTTTTCTCCTCATTTTGAACTCCAAATTCACCCCAATCTTTTCCCACTCATTCCACAATCTTTCCACATGTTTCCTACATGTTTAAACACCTTAAAACATGCACTGAACCTACCTCAAAAATCACCAAACTTGACACTCAATTTCTTACAAAAATTCTTACACTTAACACTTGCTTCCTTACACTTCCCTCTAGTGACTTTGCCTAAGACCTAAACTAATCATTATGTTTCTTCACCACCATCTTAACTACTCCTCAAGCATCATTTTGCACACCCATTTGCTTTACTCAAACTTCTCAAAGCCATATATAATCTAGCACATGCTTACATCCTTATAAGTCATTATACCTTTTTTTCCTTCAAACTTTGTACAAGTTTCCTAGCTTCCTTGACCATGGTTTTGGTGCATAAAACTCACCATTATAATCCCCTAGTCCCTCTTATACATTCCTAGGTCTTCCTAGTACTCAAGAACTCCATGGTTTATCCATTTTCACCAAAATAACCCTTAGTTATCACTAGAACATCCTTAGTCATAAAATCTCTTTAGAACACCTTAAACGCTTAGTTTCCTACTCAAATTCGCCATAGTTTCTCTAGTATATTATCATGCCCAAATGCATTGTTTTCCTCATTCAACCATCTCACATACATCAAGTCCTTTCTCATCATATTTTCTCATCCAAATCAACTCATTCATAATAACTCAATATAATGCAATAATCTTAAATTGCATAGCACTAAGGCTCTTAAATGACATGGCTCTTAGGCCCTGAAATGACATGGCTCTTAGGCCCTTAAATGACATGAATTTAAACACTGAATTTCCCACATATAAAAGCTTTCAACCTGCAAATACACCCATCAATCTCATAGTAGTTATAATGCTCTTAAAACCCACCTTAAACTTATCTTAATAACTCATTTCCTTTGGCTCCTTAGTCACAAGTTCAAAAGCTTGGTTAAATTCCTTTTTCCTAGGTTATATAACCCATTACGTAATGTAAGCTTTAAGCTACATTAGTACTTATCTAAATACCACCCCTTAAACCTTAAACCACCATTAGGTAAGCAATTTATCTTGTTTTTTCCAAGCTTATCTTAACTGCCTCCTTAGACCTTTTTCTTGAATGAATCTCGGCCACCCATTAAATTTCCTTTGCCAATGTTCTAATCAATATTCAATGACTCACATGAGTGCTAAACATTACACTAACCTTAAGGAATGAAAACCTAGGTTAAAAATGTGTTCTAAGGTATAAAAGTGGATGATTACCTTTGAAGTCTCAAGGTAGACTTGGGATTTGAATGAAATAGGACCTCCACTAGTCCTTGGTGAATAAAAAAAGTTAGAATAAGGCATAAAAACAAAGCCCCATGAGTAATAATTTTCGGCCATGTAGAAAAAGTGGTGGAAACATTTTTTTTTCATTATTCTTGAATGAATGGAGAACCAAATGGGCTCTTCAAACTTGATTTTCCTCCATCAATGGAGTTTTCTCATGGCACCAAACTTGAGCTTTGGAGGATTTGAAAAGATAGGAATGAAGGCCTTGATCTAACTAAGAGAAATCTATGCTTACTTTTCAATTTGGAGCAAAGGTGAGCATTTGGTGAGCAATTGAAGGTGGAGGCACCATGGATGGAGCTCTCTCGGTTTTGGAGCAGGAGAGGAGAAGAAGAAACCGTGGGTGAAGGTGGGAAATGAAGAAGAGAGGAGAGATGTAGGCTATTAAAGGATATTTTGCTTTATAAAAGCAAATAGTAACTTTTCTTATTTCTCTCTTCTTTTCTTAAGTTGGATGACTCATGTGGTGACTCACCACTCTCAAAAATCGGCCCCCTTGTTAAATAAGGGCATTTTTGGCCTTTATTGACCAATTAACTAAACTAAGTTGACTAAAGACTAAACTAGGCACTATTCACAAATTAGAGCACAAATTTGTGAAAATTTTGGTTTCCCATTGATTTAGACTCCCTAATGTGATACTAATTAGTACACATGTTGATTACGATGTAATCATAGGCATTTAGCCACTCAAAACTCAATTCTAAGACAATTTCTCAAAAAGGTGCTTTAAGGAGTCTTAAAGCACATTTTGTGTTTAAGCTTGTTTTTGAGCTTGGTTTTCTTTGGTAATTGATTTAAAATGTCCATTGACATATTACTAAGGTCTTATAATGGTATTTGGGTGCTAATCAAAGTCACTCCAAGCTTAGAGCACGTTTTTGCCCAAATTGCCCTTAAGGCATTTTCTTGTGTTTTCCTTGGTTTAAATTGTCTACCAATCTTTCTAAGGCATATTTTAGCCTTACCACATCATAATTTGATGTTTACTTAGCATTCTTAGGTTTGGGGTATTTCAGTGAAAGTATCTTTCTTCATTTAATCGGTGAACTTCATAAGGTGAAGTGAAGGATAACCACAGAGTGGTGGTTTCTTATAGCTATTTCAGTCGGTATTTAATTTTCTCTACTGAAAATTGGACTTGCGAATTTTGTGTAATTCTCACCCAACTTAGGGTTCGATAGTGGGTTGATAGAGAATGGCTTCTATTGACCTGTCGGGTGAATAGAGAACGACATCTGGTTATGAGAAGTATATTGAATATGAGAAGTATTTTTTTTGGGGTAGGAGCTGATTATGAGAAGTATAATGTGGATAGTTTGAACCGGAGTCATATATGAAATATGCATAATTATGCTATATCTTAATGTTACTTGATGAAACTTTTTGAGAAGTGATAAATAAAAATGATGGAAAGTTGTATAACGCGCTCTTCATTTAGACGTAATTTAGTACACAACACTACCCCTATAGCATATATAGACGCACCACCAACTCGTTGCTAGCTTGCTTCAATTACTTTGAGCTGGCACTCAATAGTATAAGTTTCTTGTTAATTTACCAAGTAAGACAACTATTCTCCATCTTGCTCTTTAGGTTGTGCTCAATGGTTTGAGTTTCCTATCAAATTGCTAACTATGAGGTCCATATCGCTTGACCTGTGCTCATTTGTCTAAATTACATGTTGATCTAATGACTGTTGAGAAAAACTAACGCTGCACCTGGTTCTTAGCTTGGCTAAGTGACGTGAAATTCTTGTCAATTTGTTAACTATCTAGAACAAAGGTTCATTCTATGTAGCATGTGCTCATTGACGCAATTTTCTTATAAATCTATAGATGGTTGATAGTACGGTTCCTTTTAGTTCTTAACATGTGCTCTATGGAGTGAATTCCTCATGAATTTGTTGTCTGTATACAAAGGTTGCATGGTGTAGTTTTTATCTTGGTAGTATAAAAAAGCTGAAATTTGTTTGGCTTTATAAAAAATATTACGCTCTACTGAATACCAAATATGTTCCTTCCATTGCGGCTGCAAGCAATGACACTTGTATTTATTTTCTTGCTAGATGGAGTGAAGGTCTACCATATTTCTCAACCCTAACTTGGGCTCTTTGGTGTAGCTTTTTTAGTCTGAACAAGATCTATTGTTGGTGTGAATCTTCGTCGCCATAATTGATAAGTGAGAAAAATATACAATAGAAGTATTTTTATTTTTCTTCATTTTGCTTTGTTTATATCTATTTCACCACTTTATAGAGGCTTTGATTAGGTCAGTATGTACACATGTGCTTTTGTTATCATTTAGGTGGAATCTCATTTGAGCTTCAATAAGAACTTTAAGAGGAGGTACTGGTCAAATTGAGCCTTGCGAAGTGTGTCAAGTGTAAAGGAAGGTTTAGGAAAGGTCGTAGTGCAAAATTAAAGATTATGGAGTTGATTTATCCATGTCTGGTCAAAAGTTGAGCATTGAGAAGTGTGTCAAGTGTAAAGGAAGGCTTAGGAAAGGTCGTAGTGTAAAAATAAAGATTATGGAGTTGATTTATCCATTTTTGGTCAAAAGTTGCACCTTGGGAAGCGTGTCAAGTGTAAAGGAAGGTTTAGGAAAGGTCGTAGTGTAAAAATAAAGATTATGGAGTTGATCTATCCATACGATTGACCCGCCTGGATTGGTCCCTCCTGTCGCATAAGCTCGTAATAGAACCGACCCATATGACCATCCCAGCTGGGTCGCTTATGTATGAATCACACATTCAAGACCTTGCCAACTTTGGTGATGAATTCGCGGGGGTATCTTGGTCCTTTCTTTGCTTCTTAAAATACGACCGACCCACTAACCCTTTGGATTGATCTAGGTGGGCCAATTAAAGCTGCTTGCCTCTAAAAATTTGATCGACCCATTTGATCGAATCTGGTAGGCCTGTCAAGGCTTCCCAAGCATTTTAAATATCGATCAGGCACTTATCGTGTGCGCTTGCAATACAAATGATCTTTGTGTATCTGCGATGACCTACCCAGAGCCAAACGCCCCATATGGGTCTGTTGCATGTTTTTCAGTGAATATTGTATAGTATTTATTCACTCATAACTATCATATTAGAAAATAAACACAATGCAAAATATGAAATTAAGCAACAATCATATTAGTCTTTGATAAGAAATCACATTCCAAGTTTCACAAAGAACTCCAACAAAAAATTAAACTATTTACAACCCTAATAAAGTTAAACCAAGTTTGGTTTACAGAATTTCCCCACCCCAACTATAGTTACCATTATAACTAACCAATCAACACTCCACATCAACTATTAGTGTTTGAAGTAGAAGCAAGACTTGTTAGAGGCATGCTCTCTTATTATGCCCTTTGCTCACATTTTAGTACATCTTGTCTTCTTTGCTTTGTATGCTAAATGACATGTAGTAAGTGAGGACATCTATTGCCTAGTTGAAAGTGATTTCCATTGGAGACTGTGTGCTGTGATAATAAAGAAGCGTCTGAGTGCTTTTGTTCTCACTATTGCTGAAGGCTCACACACTTGTCTGGTCTCTTTGTTGAGCCATGATCAAGCACATCTGGACTTGAGATCCATGGATGGCACATCCTTGAAGTATGTCTAGAAAATATCCCTATGTCGGAGTTAATGATCTTCAAACAGTAATAGTTGATCAATTTCAATATTATGTGAAAAAGAAAAAAATATGGACAATAAAGTTATGACAATTGAGATTATTTATGATGATTGGGATGACCCATACAACATGTTGCCTCACTTCTCACATGTCATTCAACATATAAATTAAGACTGACGAGTTAGTTGATGGGTGAATAGATTAATACCAAAATGACTAGGAATCTTAGCAATCAACTTTTCTCAATTCATGCTAATATTCGCTAATATTACCATTGATATGACATAAAAATTGGATGCAATCAAACATGTCAACCTATTTGTAAGCATCAATACAATTTTAGATTAACAACCAATATCCCAAAGTTCGGCATTTTGTAGATATATTACAAAATCTTGCATTACAAGCATTCTTTTAGTAAGAGTTTGTTTTCCATTTTATATCTACTAAATTTTAATACCCAAAATATAGCACAAAATCATAAGCGAGCACTCATTACAAATTTATTTTTCAGTTTTTTCTACAGCTAATAGATAATATCCCAAATATATAACAAATTCATGCTTTTTTTGGAAACACTTAGTATCAAGCAAGTTTATATTGAACTTCATACTAATAATTATGCATATCCAATATCATCAAATCACTCATTAGCGAGCATTCATTTTTTTACAAATTGTTAGTATTTGATTTTATACTAATATCCAAAATACATCACACAAACTAACATTTGCAAGCACCCTTTCGTTTTTAGATTACTAACTATTGAAAATTATACTACATAAAATTGTCCAACCACACCTAACTCCATAAGCAGTATCTAATTTCAGAAAATTCCTAGATTATAACCTTATATTTAGGATATAGTTTACATTGTCCTCTTTCTACTACAGAAGTATGGTAATGGGCAGTGGGTGGGCGGTAGCGCGGCGGTTCTGATGGTGCGCCAAGACTTCGGGAGGGGCGATAGAGAGAAATGTGGTCGGGAAGAACGAATGAGGAATGAACGGGGAGGAGGAAGACGGTGCGTGTGGGTTTTTCAAATCCGTGAAGACGATTGAATACTGATGAAGATAGTGAACTGAACGATTATTTTATTTTAATGTCGGCCGTAATGTCTCAGATGTCGCTGTGAAAATATGGTAGATGGAAAATGATACTCCCTCCGTCCTGAATTGACCGTCCTGTTTACTATTTAGATATGTCGTTTGATTTCAATTTTTAACATATAAGATAAATTAATTTTGAAAATTTAAGTTTTAAATATGAATCCTTACATGATAAACTATATGTTATAAAATTTAGTTTTATAAAATTATTTTATCTTATATGCTTAATATCAAAGTGAAAAAACGTCCCATAAAGCAAACACGACAGTCAGGACGGAGGGAGTATTGGTTAACTGTTAAAATAAATAGAACAAAATAGGCGAGAAATAGTGTCGATCGACATGAAATTAACATTTGACGGCGTTCGTCCAAAAATGAGATGAACCCATAATAGATGGAGAGTGGGTCTGATTGTGTGTGTGTTTTTTTTTTACGAATAAATCTATAAATTATTTTGAAAACTTTGTCTGGTTTGCCATTAATATGTGGACGCGGTTTGTTCCCCACTTTCACCGGAAGATAGAAACAAAGCGTTAGAAACCATAACAGAAAGCCAATCAAAATCCAGAAGCTGCCATGTTTTATCTTCGCCAAGGCGACGTTTCCTTTACTATTTAGCAAGCTCCACCTCAAAAATTCAACCACTTTCTCTCTGTCTTGCTGCGCTCAGTGAATTTGTAGAGCTCGATGGGGACGAACAGCAAGGAGAACACAGCGAAATCAGCACTCGTGGTGATGGGAGCGCTAGCATTTGGGTGGATGGCCATTGAGCTGGCTTTTAAGCCATTGCTTGACAAGGCTCGATCTGCCATGAACAAATCTGACCCGAGTCATGACTCGGACGACCACGGTGACTCTGCTGTCAAACCTTCGGTCGAGAAGTACGCAGAGGAGGAGAAAGAGAAGGTCGCTGAGGAAGCTGTTCACGGCGGCGATGCCTCAAAAGTCACAGCCACCGTCGCTGATGGTTCGGGCTAATTGGTACTTTACCTTGAGCTTTTAATCTGATGAACGCGGGATAATCAGTCTTGCGGATTAAAAGAATTAAGAATGTCTAGAACGAAACTCACCCGCTGCTGTTACCGATCAAAAAAAAAAAAGAATGTCTAGAATAAAAAAAGGGTTTCGTTAGGTTATGTGAGGTGAGGTGAAGTCGTCGGTATGTGGTGATGCTATTGTAATACAAGGAGGGGGTAATTACTAATTAGGGTGAAAACGCCATTGTTGGTCTGTTTCTTAGCTATTGAAACTGAGAACTGATCTTGTATATAGCTGAATTTAGCCCAATCGAGTTTGGTTCCCTCTGTCTATGATCTGTGCTCTCAACTCTGGTGTGTGCACTCAATCTCGAATTTTAAAGGGGGAGCTTATTCTGCGATGCAGCTTCACCTCGAGTTGACCAGATGATTAGTCGTTCTCTGTTGAAGCTGATAATATCAGGACGCTAATTTTTTGCAATTCGATTCACGGACTGAACCAGGAATTTGCGTTGGAATAGAGCGAGTAAGAGGAAGAGAGAGTAGCTTGCCAGAAAGCATGAATTCTGAGCTTGAATTATTTGCGCTTTATTTTCTTCATAATGCGACTTCTTTCAGACCTGCAAGTTTTTCTCTCTAGAAGAACTCTTTGGTCCTTCCATTGGTTCGACTTATTTAGTTCTATTTCTAACGGCTAATCATTAAAAGCTTCAAGAACTATCTCAGCTGTAGCTATAGATTGATAAGTGATCTTGGCGGATCATTATATTGACAATTGTCCTCCCTTGGATCGTTGAAGTTAAACTTCAATTATAATCAGATTGGTGCCAATGAGAGGCTGGGGATATCTTGTAAGAGACTCGTAAGTCACTTTACTGGTGTTACAGCCATGAACTTATTCCTAGAGGTTTTCTTCTATATATGTGCACAATAAAGACATTTTCCACTTTGGTTGTCGTCGAATTCCTATAGAAGGAGACTGCAAATGATCTTCCTTGTTCGTGACATTTTTTATGTTTCACCATGTATGCCTTATCTATTGATATAGGGTAGGTAGTGGTCAAATTGCTTTGCCCATCATCAGCTATCCCTATTCATTTGTCAACTTAAACATATAGGAGTAGCTGATTCAGCTGAAATTAGAAAAAGTAGAGAGTAAAAATAGTTAATATGACAGTTGATGTATGTAACATAAACAAACTCAAACTAGCTGATCAAATAAACTGGTCTTATAATCTGACAAAAGAATGGGGTTTATCTGGCTTTGATAACGATTCAAATACTGTATGCACTGCTGCATCTGGAATATTTTGACTCGTCAAAACCAATTTTCCTAAGCCACCTATTAGACAAATTCAAGTAGCAAATGCAGATAGGAATGTCTTACGTCCTTGCCCAAAGGAAATGACATTACTTTCATGGTAGTATAGCATTTCTACTGCATGAATTACAGCCAACCCAACCAGAAATTACCACTTATTGAGCATAAGCATCCAATTATTTCACAGAAGGCTCTTCAAAGAACTGTGTTAACAGAAAATTAGTTATCGCCATAGGGAATTTCATCCACGGCTGTAAGAACGGAGAGCAGATGACTGCTTTGGAAGGTATAATCATTGTCAACAACGACCTGGACAGAAGTCAATGAGGGCTCCATTCTATTCATGGCTAAGAAAGGAGTGGGAACATTCCCAGCGTCACCATAACCTCTGTTCCAGGGTCAAAATTATCCAAGCAAAAAGCAGAACTCTTACCATCTTCATCTGCCTCTTTGTCAGGGTTGGTATTATTACTAGCATAGCTCACGTTTCAAGCATTCTCTCTATAGTATAGACTCAGTTTCCTTACAAAAGTCTTCGGATGTATCCCTTCGGTTTGATAATCAGGGCAGCGGGTGATTGTGGCCTTGAGGAAACCTTGTCGGTCAACTAGTGGTCAATTCTCGTGCAGGACTGCTTGCTACATTTTGTGTGAGAATACGGTTCAAAAGGAAAGCTGCAACTGAATATGATGAGAGCTGTCATAGATTCTGTTCAATATGATATCCATTTACAAACATGAGAAAACGGAGGTACCAACATTACCGTGTCCTACTGTATGAGAATACGGCCTTGCAGAGATTGTTCCCTCAGCTGACCAAAGCACATCTGCTCCTCCAAATCTTAGTCCTGCAGAATTGCGTCGCATCATGGAAGCCTCGAGCAGCCCTACAGTCAAGGATGGATCCTTGGAATTGAATTAGATATAATACAGCCGATTCAGACAACAGAAACCAATCGTTTCCTTTAGTTCAATTCACTAGCATATGAATGTATAATGAAGCAGATAAAGGCATAATACTTGCCACGCTCCCTTGTTGAAAGATTCCTGTTACGCTCAGACCCGCTCCAGGGCGGCATGGGATCACCATATCCAGACAATTGCAACAATGAAGACCAGGGTGAGTTTTCTCATTTTCATACCCCTGGTCTTATTTCAAGCTCTCTCATTTACTCCCTTGTGTAACTTACTGTAGCTTTCATAAAAGAGTGATTCTCCTACCACTCTAAAAATGCTCTTTCCAATGAAGATGTTTTTACTTGGTTTTTCATTTACCAACATACAGCAGCAACACAACAGCCATACAATCTTAAGCCAGACATAATTGCTGAGAAGTAATGAACTGACAAGGAAACTAAGCATTAACTACGTAAAAGCTAGATATACTGAAACGATTATAAAATCTAAAAAGCGGTACAGTTCTGCATGTTTTAGATGGGAGGGTTGAGCTTCTGAGTAACAGATCCTGTTGGAAGTATAAATGGAACCCAATTCCTCTCAGTGGCTGACCTATCTATAAATTTAAAGGAACAGCTTATCTACACACTACTTTGCCGAGATATACTTCAATGCCATATATCAGGTGAGAGGAATAGGAAATTTTTTAGACACTAGCCTACACTTACAAAGGCAATGAATAAAACTGACGGCAGTATTTCTAAATTGCTAAAACGACCAAACTTTACCATCACACCAAGGAATTAATTTCAAGCCATGAATTTCAAGGGCACAATATATTTTTCAAGACAAGTTGGAAGCAACATTAGTTTTTTCAGGGAAAAGATTAATCTGATAGTGACCCGAAGATGCTTCATAATATTCTCTTTTACCTTAACGTTTAATATCTTGGGTTCTCCTCTCCTACTCTAGCACCTGTTTATCAAAGTGGCTTACTGATGGTATGGCATATGATACCATGATGGAGCTTTAACTCACTCTAGAAAAGAAACATAGAGAGGAAGAAACATGATTAAAGCTGAAATACAACTGCAGGAATAGGAGTCAAGTTCAACAAAATACCCGGGATCACAAGGCAATACAGCCAAAAAATATGAAATGAACTAAGCGTAACAACAGCCTTTTTGATCAACTTAGGCCACATAAATATGCATGTGGTCCAGGCACTGCATAGAATTTTTATATTCTGTTCTTACAGTATTGCTATTGAGAGAAAATGTTGCACTGGGGTAGAATTTTGCCCAAAATAGATTTATAGAACCAAAAGTAGCTTCATAACCACCAAGGTCCAGAGTTCTCTCATCCTCCCCCAACCCTGGAAAAAATAAAAGCACAATTTATCACATGGATCAGAAGAACAACCACCTTCTATGAATACAATTATTTCGAGACTTCATATACGTGGGACTACTGACATTTAACAAGGCAGCTTACTAAATCCATCTAAAGACGAATGATGAGCCTGGTAGCTATTTGTTCATGGTTGATGACAGAACAAAGTTCCAAAAGATAGAACCCAATGACATAAATGCCACCCGAGCTTGAAGAGGAACAACCCTGTAATAATCAACAAACATAAGCCCATTATGAGTTGAATCTCAGTCTTGTCTTCATAATTAGGTGCCTTATTCACCATTACTATATGAAGAGAGATAGCTCCTTTATGTGATCTGATTCATAGTGCCCCTAGAGTAAAGGCCTTACTTCTAATCTCAAGCACTGCCTAGTGAAAATCAAACTAGACACTAGGCGATAACTTTTACTTCAATTTCCCACCAACTTTGCAGAACCCAGATTCATTACTGTTTCTAAAACTCAACTAAGCATAGAAGGAAAGAGAGGGGTGTACCAAAAGTTAAGGGCACTGACAGGGATCCAAAATCTAAAACCTGCAAGACATAATGCAAGCCATGATTAAACCACCAATAATCACCCATAGTCAAGAGAAACATTTCACAAAGAGGCTACGCTCTTACCATAAAATAGAGTGGGCAAAAAATCTTTCTGGTACTTTTTTGGGAGTTCAGAAATCTTTCCCAGCCACAAGTTGTTCCATGCAAAGACCACAGTGATAACGCAGGGTCCAAGGATAACTTGATTCAAGAAAACCTATACACGCAGTTCAACAACGAAGCTTTGTCATATGAAATAAAAATAAAAAAGTTCATTTCCAAGTGCTATGTCAAGTCACCAAATCCACGATGTAGCCCAGATTAAACCTCAACAATTCCATACCTTCAGCAATAGGTTTTGAACTGTAGGTTGAGGCAAATGCCTATCCAAAAACTGATACCAAACATAAGAACCAGGACCATAGAAGAGGAACCCATAACTGCTCATTCTAAGAGCCCGCAGCCAATCATGGTCAGAAATGAGATCCCCAGTAGTATCCTGAAACCACATTTTCACTTAGACGGTGCTGTCTAAAAACAGCCACGGAGAGAGTATACAAATAATAAGAATGGTTCCTCTAATATGCAAATGAATTTTATGAAGTTCTTCGTTTAAACTTAATAGTCAAAGCATGCTAAATTTACTGGCCATTCATGAATTTCAGACTACTACATATATATCTTAGCTATCACCCCCTTCATTTTTGGGGTACAGAAGTAAAATTAGATCTATCAGAAAGGTCCGCTTCTCCTATAAGTACTTCTAAATTTCATATATTAACAGGCACTGGTATAGCTACAAGAATTTAGACAAGCTAAAAAAATCAGCCACATTCCACATTCTGATGCAAATGGAACAAATTAACATTAACTTCCGTAGATAGGTCATTACGGATTCATATAACAGGAAAAGTATACATTAGACAGAAAAAAGCCCGATTCTCATCCACCAAAGCGGCGCCTCGGCCTTAACACCACCGCGGACAACCCCTTAATCGAGTATTATATGGCATCACTGACACATTCCTGTCCCCCTCTTGCAACACCAAGAACCAACACAACCCCATTCGAAATTACAAAAAAACCGCAGATGGAGGTAGGGAGAAAGAGTGGAAGGCGAACCCTGTTAGAGGAATCAGAACCAAGGAGTGGCTGCTCTCCTTCAACCAGTGTCCGTTTCTTCTTCATACGTTCTCTAACCTGAGCAATGGTGTCGCCCGTTAATGCTAGAGAGCCGGCGGTAAGAGCCTGCTTTATGGGGAACCGATAACCACCTCCGCTACTCGGGGAGGCGGCCTCCCCGGAAGACGAACCCACTGAGGATCTATTATGTCTTCTATCTCTACCGTTACTTCCTCGTCGTCGTTGGGGACCCGAGAGGTTGGTTTTCCACCACAGCCAGCCATGACCGCCACCAAGGCCGCCCAAAGCATCCATTCTGTACCGCGCACCGTTAGACTACGAAAATTATTGAGTGTAGACCTTTGTCAAAGGTATACCTACCAATTTGGGGTCGGGTTGACCCATCACATTTAAAATCTGATTAACCAACCCAACCTAAATATTTTTGGGTTGAAAATTCATTACCCTAATATAATCCGTTTAAAATTCTTAAACCTTAATTTAACTCACCCAACCCATTTTTAAGCAAACAATAATCCATATTACTTAACATAACCATAAACATCACATTACATGAGATTAAATTGTATTCCATCATGTATTCAATAGATGATTTTCAAGGTGTTGTCATTATTTTCAAAATATAAGATGTTTTGGTCTTTTTTACCACTTACTTTCCATATTTAACTCTTACTTTTTTTCCCTTCACCCATAACCCTCTTATTCCATATAGAAAAGTAGGGGGAAAATAGTTCACAGATTGTCTCCTTAATTTCTGTGTGTTGTGCTAGAAAATCATCTATTAAGAACATGAGGGAGTATACGTCTAGTACAATAGCTACTTTGATATAAAGCTACTTTTCATAACCCTTGGATAGCATTACATAATCTTATCTCTTGGATAGCATTTGATGGACCACTTTTTAAAATATAGTAGCTACTTCTAGAACTTAATAGACATAAATATTGTGCCTATGTTGTTGTATAATATTATTCACAATATATATATCTCCTATTTTTGTTCACTCTTCTACATCATCTATACATATTAGTAATGTTGTATCATTTACAAAAAGTCAAAAACGGATACAAAAAACATCTTGTAATAGTTATCTTCACATCAGCAACTGTAGAGCTGGTTGAGTCAAACTAAACAAATAAGATGAAGTCAGAATTCTCAAAATAATTGTTTGATATCCAAAGCTGGTTGGTTGTTTGTTTGATTCACAGAATGAAGTGTGTGATATTTTCAACGGTTGGATAGTCCAACTGATCTTGGGCCGACAGGTAAAATATTTTCTACTTAAGGCTAAGACATAGTTTGCTCTGAAAGTAATATATATATATTATATATATATATATATATATATATATATATATATATATATATATATATATATATAATACATATATCATATATATACATATATATTATATATTTTTATTTTATTATTAACAATTATATTTTCGGATGTCGGGTTGGGTCATGGGTTTGGATCTCTACCCTAACCCAACCCACAAAATTAGCTTACTACCCTAACCTGACCTGTAACACCCCAACCCGAAATCCAATAGCTTGAACGATGATCGCTCTCAATAAAACTTGAACTGCAGCGGAATAAATTACAACCGGGTGGTATTACAATGCCGTTAGCCACCCATGTGACTAACAAGGCTAACTCCAAATACAACTCTCAAATGTCACGGTCTGAATACGAATACAAACCCGAGATAATAGGTTCCAAACTTAAAGGTACAATAATCAAGTAAAACTCCTAAGACAATAGCTGGAAATAAACTCCCATAGCATAATCTACCCGCCTACGTTCGGTCGGGTAATCTCTTCAACTTCAGGTACCTGAAAAGTGGGGTGCCCCGGAGGGCTCAGCAAACAACGTTGGTATGAAAAACGTGCAGCCCACAAGCTACTGGGCCACACCAACTACTTTGTCGAATACATGCAGATCATTTTTTTATAGCTGTAAACACGCAGCATAACATAATCATAACAAGTATTCATACAAGGACAATAATGTCACGCAGAACAAGACTTCAGAAGGTCTAGTTAGATGTTCTGTAATTGCTTGATAGTAGTCAGATCCTCACAATGGGACTGACATGTGAGTAAAAGTACGTTAATACAGTGGAGGTATAGTGACCTCGTTAAACTCTATCTTCATAGAGTAAATTGGTCTGGTATGATAAACCCTTAGACGAGATGGGACTCTCGTATAAGTAGGTGGGTAATAATTCCCTCAGAAGATAACGTAGTTAACTCCTGTACTTAAAAGAGGTGGGTATCGTACCCTCGAGAGAAATGTAGCCTTTCTCCCAACTTCAAAATGTTCCGGTACTGACCCGGTGAGTGGACATAGAGTGCACCCAAAACTTCCGTCACGACGTATGTTTGAATAGGAGTCGACCTGAGACAGGTACAACTCCTGTAGCATGCATGGCCAGATACATTTGGGCTCCTCGCTTCTCGTAGCATAGGATTTGTTAGGTGTCACACAAGGACGTTAAACAAGAACACAATGTGTATTGTCAGTTATTACGTTTAGGATAACGACATTTGTTATAAAGTGAAGTTAGTGAGAAACTAGAGTACAAGTTCTCGGTATAATAATACGCAGGTATTTAATCCACTGGTAATGTAGTGTTGTATGCGTGGAACATACACGTTACAGTTAGTATCGTCACGCACATAAAGCAACACAACAGTGCACAAGAGTAATACAACATTTTACATTCAATTATCTTGGTCGTTAATTCAAACAACAGGTAGCACACAAGCCGGTGTAATCCGGTAGCAAACAGGCTGCAAGAATCTCATACCGTTCACCGTAGGTTGCAAGTGAATATATCCTGGTCAATGTCTGGTCAAGTATAGTCCTAGAATAGGATTAACTGAGAGTGTTAATTTATGTTACTCTTTTATAATAATTTTATTGGATCATGAAACGATTTGTATTCGTTATTTCATGTGAGGTTTATCTCTTTATGCTTAGGTAGTTTCTTTAACCTCTTAACCTTATTAATAATTAAGGTATTTATATATTTCCAAATCATGTAATCTTAATTTATAAAACTTATACTGTGTGGTAATTTCCTTTAATTACCTTATGATTTAATGTATAACTTATTTGTTATTTCCTTTGATTTATTTTTAAATCCTTTAATGTGTATATATATTCATGTACTATTTGTGTTACATGTTTATAATTGTCTAAATGACACAACAACTTTATAATTTCTCAAATATATTTATATGTCACACATGGACATAGTATTCTTATATTTTTGTTATTCTCCACTTAACCACAAATAATATTTATTGATTACAATTAAATTCCTTATAACTATATAACCCATAGTTTTAATTCCACAATCCCTTTTATCAAAATTCTTTTTCTAATTCCTCCAAATATCCTCATAAGGCCTATAATTATTTAAATTCAAATACTTACCCCTATGTTTCAGTTATTTACAAAACAACCACAATAATTCATAAACTTTACATTTAAACTCTAATCTCATTATATTATATAGTTTTTAATTCCTTATTTAATTATATTACAAACTCCACTAATATTTCGGTATAACCCATTTGAGCCTTATAACTTTTCGAAAATTACATTTTGGCCCCACAAACTTTCGGCCTTAATAAATATTTCTTATAATTACAATTTAACCCCAAAAATCTTATAACCTTTACATAATAACTTATAACCTATAGTTTTAATATTAAATTCCTTTATTTGCCGAAATGAACTCTTATAGTTTCTTTAATTACTATATAACCCCAATAATTTCGGCTTTCACATAAACTTTCCATAAATTACATTTTCACCCCAAAACTTTATAATAGTTACTTAATAACTCATAAATTATAGTTTAATATTTAATTCTTCTAAATTTTGGAAGAGTACTTATATTTCCTCTAATTACGGATTCGCCCCACACTAAACTCCAAATTTTCATATAAACTTTTATAAATTACAAAATAGCCCCAAACTTTATAAATTGTTAATTTAGCACTTGCTTAATTTAACTAAAATTCATAATCTTAATTCCTACCTTTATGTTACCTTATATATGCCAAGAACACATATACTCTCGGTTTTCACTATATATATTCCAAACTTTTTAAAATTTACAATTTAGCCACATAACTTATTAAACTAGCCATTTAAGCACTAGTAAATATTTTTAACTCACCAAACTTTATAATATAAGTTTATATTCATATGTAGCTCATTAAAACCTATTTTCCACCAATATAATTCAACCATAATTATATGATACCATATAGTTTATAAAAGTTGATTTATAATTCATAATAATTATACATAAATACATATGAGCCATATAACTCATGTAAAAATTATGGTAATGTCTTAGATTGATTTTTAGCTCAAAAAGGAGCATATTTTTCCTAGGTAATTCGGCATAAATAATTATTTAACCTAGGTAATTTTTGTAACACTAAAATGTGTCTTAAGGTAATAATCTTACCATATATGTTATAATTATATTTTTGGTATGTATTACCATATGGTTTCGGTTTTAAATACCTAAGAAGGTGTACATAATTTTTGTACAATTTTTAAGAGCTTAACCTAGCTTAAAACATAAAGATTGTCCTAGTAAATTTACTCTTAATAAAGGATGATTAAGTGTTTGAACTCCTCTTGAATTTCCCAAGCTTCTTTCAATGGAAATTGAGGTTCCAACTTCGGTTCTTATGCATGAAAGGAAGGGGTTTAGGAGTTAGATCTTAACAAAGATCTTAAGTAGATTTACAAGTAGTTTTCCAAGGATTTACCTCAGGTATTTTCCTTAGATTTTTGGCACTCCTAGGATGGATGGAGAACCAATTTTCCTTCATGAAATTGATGAAGAAAATAGCTTTAGAAGATGTAGAATTTCGGTTACACATATAACATGTCTTAAGGATTTTCAAGCATGAAAAATACCTTAAGATGACCTTGGATGCTCCTTGGATTAATGTTGATTTAAGACAACTTACTTGGAGTATAAATGGATGCCGAAATCTTGTATTGTTGCTAGGAAGAGTTTTTCTTCAAGACTTGATGAGAAATGCTAGGAAATTAACATAGAAATGAAGATAGGAGTTAAACCTTCATTAATGAACTTAAGAGCTTCAAAGGAAGAAGATGAAAATGAGAGGAAGGAGCTTACCAAAATCGGCTGCAATGGGAATGAAAAGAATGAATGGAAACCGTATAGTTAAGCAAGGAAAGAAAGGAAATGGATTTGTTTAATTTAGACCCATAATGTGGCATGTTAGGTCAAGACTTGTTTATTGATTTGCTTTTGATTTTTAGGCTCCAAAAGTCCTTCAATCAAGGCTTACTTTCAGCCATGTGAAGAGGCAAGAGCATGTGGCTTAAATCATGGAAACTAAAGGACAAGGTAAGGTAGGTATGTTTACTTCTTTTGATTTTTCAATGTTCAAAGTAGTCTCCTTTCTCCCTTGTAGGCTCACGAAATGGAGCTTCATTTGAGCTTCTTTTACTGTCATTTTATTGTCTTTGATTGACATAGGATGGTCTCTTAGACTAACATATTAATTTCCTAGATCTAGATCTAACTTTTTCATTTATAATTCTTACTTTTGCCAAGCTAACATGCTCTTGTTTTTATGCAGACTTTCGGTAACATGGGGGATGTCTTAGACTTGTATTAACTTGACATTATATTATACAACATGTGGAGAGATGACTCTTAAAATTTCATGTCATAAAATAAGGTATTAACATGTTAAATACCATGTAAAAGACGGCTACATGTGCTTTGAGAGGGGGTTGATTTTTAACTTTATTTCTATCACAATATATTATATTAAGATCATATTGTAACATGTTATAGGTTACAACATTTATTTGGTACATTTATACCAAGGTAAAAGATGAAAGTTATTAAGGTAAATGCTGAATTTATAGTACATTTTGAATGGATTTTCGACCCTATCAGTGGTACTGATTTAGCACTGCCTTTGATTGATTAAGATGGTCAATTCATCCCCATTTAAGATTCCCAATTCGTGGCTCCTCAAAAACTTCAAGGTAATTGCGTAAAACGTGTTTTAACGGCACCCGAAAGTGCGTTTTTGTGCTTTAAGGATATTTTGGTAACTAAGTTAATGCAATGAGTTCCAAGTTTTTATAAACATTGTTTATGGTCAATAATGATATATTAAGGCGTTACTTTGAGTTATATGGGGTTATATCAACTCATGACACAATTCCCGGGCTATCGGGACACTCCCGGGGCAAAACAGGAGCGTTAAGAATTTCCCACTAGCACTCTATGTATTTTTGTAAAAGTAGCTTGAGAATTCTCTTTATAATGATGAATAATGATGGTAGGAACTCTACGAATGAATTATATAGGAGTTCGTGCCACTTCGGTACCTCTCCGGGGCATTTCCGGGGGTTTATGGGGCTCCCAACGGGTTCCTCCGAGCACTTTGCGTTTATTTGAGAATTTGGCATGAGAAATTCCTCTTATATGTTTAATAAAGTGTTATGGTGCATTTGGAATGAAGTACAATGATTTATTTCATCTTATAAAGTATTTCCGGGTGTTTCTAGGGCTTCTCGTGCTTTTAGGGGCGTGCGTGAGCACTCCCGGGCACTTTGCGTTTTTAACTAAATATGGCCTGGGGACTATGTTTGTATAGTCATATAATGAGGGTATGACCATTTGGTTTGAGTTTAAAAGGTCATTCAAGGTCACGCTTAATGCATGTTTTAAAGGCGTTTTAAGAACGTTCGTATTGATCTTTCTTGTTGGCGCTCTCTTTATTGAGCTTGTTATGTATGGAGTTTAATACTCGTTAATAAACGTACATGAATGTTTGTACGAGCATGTTAAGACGTTTGTAGTTGTTTAAGACTTATGTTTTGTAGATGATTGCCTCCTCAGTCAAAGTAGCAATGCAGAAAGACTTGGTGTTGTCATAACTTACCAGCTCGAGTACCTCTGCAGAAGCATATGTTCACTTGTTCCTATCTGCCAAGAAGCGCGACACTACTGAGTGGTTGCGGAAAACTCGGATGCGTGGGAGCGCGCGCAAACATGAGAACGTGAAGCACAAGCAGCTCCACGACTCCGATACTTGCGGAAACAAATCAAGGAGCCGTTACATGAAGACTTTACCGAAGATTTAGGATTTAGTTAAACAAGTATATAAGCATATGATTGTAATTAGTTGAGGTGTGCATTC
This sequence comes from Limonium bicolor, assembly GCA_023374045.1. Classification (NCBI taxonomy): domain Eukaryota; kingdom Viridiplantae; phylum Streptophyta; class Magnoliopsida; order Caryophyllales; family Plumbaginaceae; genus Limonium; species Limonium bicolor. The sequence continues at coordinate 295,196,441 of CM041778.1, forward strand.
TAGATTATTCAGAGAGAGAAACACCGCTTTGAGAGAGAAAGTATTCTTGAGAGATCTTAGTGAGATAGTGTCAATCAGCTTAGGTATTTATTACCTAGAGAGTACACATAGAACACTCCCCTTTACTCCTTGTGACGTATTGATCAAAGCCGAGAGTAGAGCGAGTGTTGGATGATACAGACTACCTCTGTCGAATCCCAAGATAGGAAGCTAGGTTGTAATTCACATTGAATTTCAATACAAGCAGAATCCTATCTTGTTAAATTATAAACAAAAGCTTCCGCGTTATTATTTTCTGCACACATTTATTCTTCAAGCAGAGTTGGTATGAGACTAACACCTTAGACCTACTCGGTCAGCACCCCGATCCCTTCAAGTGGTATCAGAGCCTGCGTTAGCTGACAAATCTCTCAAAATGGCGAAAATCTCAAATACCAACAACAACAGAATGCAAGTGGAGAACCCAAAGCTAACTTCCATAAACTACAACATGTGGAAAAACGAGATGGAGTCACACCTCCAGTCACTAAATCATCAACTCTGGACGGTAGTGACGAAAGGTAATTTCCCAGTACCTGAAGGGAAAGATCTAAGCTCCTATACTGTTGAGGAGCGCAGATGTGTTGAGCTAAATGCCCAAGCCGTATGAGTCATCTACACTAGTCTCTCTCCACCCGAAAGAAGAAGAGTGTATCACATCAAGGTAGCGAAAGACATATGGGATCACCTTCGAGCTGTTCACGAAGGAAATACTAAGCTTCGAAAGTAAAAAATACAAGAGCTGAAGATGGACTACGAAAACTTCGTGGGAAAGCCTGAAGAATCCCTCTGCGACATGCTTGCACGATTCACTGAACTCACTACTACTTTGGAAGAGCTGCAGATTGGAGAGTCAAATGAAAATATCAACAATAAATTTCTGGATAGTCTGGGCGAGGAATGGACCGAGAGTGTTATCTCTATGAAGGCGTCCAAAATTCTAGAAAAATGGACTTTGACTGTCTTGCGATCCTATCTTCAGTCCATTAACAAATACAAGATGAATATCAAAAATAGAGGTAATGCTTCTCACTCAAACCATACTGTCTCTTATTCCAACGTGAATCAAGCTTTGCAGGTAAAGACTACACCCAGCCAGACATCAGCTCACCAGAACGAGTCATTCCATTATGAGACTACCTCTCCAAATCAGGATTTAATCCAGCAGCTTCGGGACACTCTGATTGACGGCATAATAGAGGAAGGATCAGCGAACACCTTCGAAGATATGTCCATGCTGGTCAAGAACTTTAAGAGATTCATGCGAGATCGATCAGAAAGGAACAGTCCAAACAGGTTCAGCCAAAATCAAAACCGACAATATCAATCCTACAACCGTAATCAGCAAGGCAGTATTGGAACTGGAGACTGAGTATGCTTCAAATGCTTGAAGCCGGGGCACTATGGAAACAACTGTCCACTCAAGAAAAAAGATGATCGTGGGCAATCATCATTGATAGCAAATTCAACATGGGGAGACTCTGACTCAGAAGAACCTGAGATGGGAACATCAAGCTTAATCTGCCTTATGGTTCACAAAAGCCAGGTATGCAAGAGTCCCTCTTCAGAGGTAACTGAATATTTCTCAGACTCATGTGCTATTCCCTCTCTAGATTTATCTACTTACTACATAGACCCCAATCATCCTGAATTTGAATTAACTGAAGAACAAGAAAGAATAGCTTCTCTTTACGAAGAAATTCATGTGCTAAATGGTCATGTCAACAACGATCGTCTTAAATTGCAAAAGTCTGAAGAAAAGGCCGAAAAACTTGAAAGTGAATTAAGAGATGCTCACAGTCTCATCAGCTCCTTAAAAACCCAAGTTTCTTCCCTACAGAAAAATCGTTCCAAAATTCCACAAAAATTCTTCAAACCAATTACCTTTGTCCGTGAGGTTGCTGCCATGCAAAAACCAAAATTCTTTGAAAACAAACTCCGTGAGTCAAAAGAAAGACAAGTTCAACTCGAGAAAGAGGTTGATTCCCTGAATATCGCTCTTAAAAAGTCTCAGATGGAATCACTCTCATCATCGAGTCCTCCCATGGCTGAAAAACAAAGGCAAAGTTAATCTGCCGAAAATGGCCTCAAAACCCAACAATCTTCAATGAAGAAAATTCCAAAAAGAAAAATTTGAAAACAAATTTCATTGGCAAAAGAAGTATGTTCATCTACCTTCTTTATTAATTTGTGGCTACTGTGGCAACGACGGACACATTCACTCATCATGCCATAAGCTTGGCAGAGATTTATCCTTCAATATGCAACGTTTACATACTCTGTCTAAAGGACGACATCTTCACAGCTCTTTTGTTTCAAAGAGGGAACCCAAGTTCGTCTGGGTTCCCAAATCTGACCTCTGATTGTCTTGTAGGGAGAGGCCATGGACAATGACTCTTAGTTTCTAGATAGTGGATGCTCACAACATATGACAGGAGACCTTGACAAGTTCACGACTCTCTCTCAACACCATGGGGGAAAGGTCACTTTTGGCAACAATGCTCATGGTGAAATCATTGGTATTGGAACCGTCGGTAATCCCTCTCTCTTTAAGATAGAAAATGTTAATTTAGTAGATGGACTTGGACACACCCTTTTAAGTATCTCTCAAATATGTGATCTCTCTAACGTTGTTCTTTTCTCGGCCTCTGACTGCAAAATCTTTGATGAGCAAACAGGTCTTCTAAAAGCCACTGGTATAAGGGTGAACAATCTTTACAAGTTATCTCTTGAAAACCCTAACCTAGATGGCACTCTCTGTCTTAGTGTACAGGAGAAGAATATCTCCTTATGGCACTTTCGTTTAGGTCATGCACACGACAAACTCCTAAACAAAATCAAAAACAAAATCTTGTAGTAGGACTTCCTCAGACAAACTTCTTCTAGACCGACACCCTCTGTTCTGCGTGCGTACAAGGGAAACATTCGAGAGCAAGTTTTCCAGGTAAAACAGAAATGTCTACATCATCTCCGCTGGACATGCTGCACATGGATCTATGTGGACCAATGCGTGTTCAAAGCAAGAGTGGTAAGAAGTACGCTCTAGTCATCGTCGATGACTATTCGCACTGGACATGGGTACTCTTTCTTAAGAACAAGTCGGAAACATTTTTTGAATTCGAAACTCTGTTCAAAATGATTACTAACAAACTGTCCACTACTGTCAAGACAATTCGTTCTGACAACGGTACAAAATTTTGCAATTTCCAGTTTTCAGAATTTTGCAAGACAAAGGGAATCATGCATCAAACATCAGCTGCTCGTACTCCACAACAAAATGGAGTAGTAGAACGAAAGAATCGCACCTTGGTAGAAATGGCAAGAACAATGCTCATTGACAGTAACCTCCTAGCCTTATACTGGGCAGAAGCTATCAACACTGCAGCACACATCTTAAATCGAGCATCAATTCATCCCTTCATCGGCAAAACTCCATATGAAATTATCAAAGGTCGCCCTCCTTCAGTAACTCATCTACGACGCTTTGGATGCAAGTGTTTCATACACAACAATGGAAAAGATAATCTCGGCAAGTTTGCTTCTAAAAGTGATGAAGGAATCTTCCTTGGATACTCATCACATAGTCGAGCTTATAGAGTACTCAATAAACGTACATCATGTCTTGAAGAAAGTCCTCATATTCGTTTTGAAGGACTCTCTAACTCTAGCGACTGCGAACACAACCCAAATGAACCACATGAAGATGCCTTAGATACTACCTTCATTGAAATACCAGTAGTTACCATCCCTACACCACAAACACCTCTTGCAACAGACTCATCCTCCGACAGCGACGATGACCCTGATGACTCATTCAAGGATGCCTCACCTACTCCCACACACGAACCACTACCTCCTCCGTCAATCACAAACACAACCACACCTAACAATCACCAAACACCAGATCCCTCCACTAGTCTTCCATCAACCTCCGCAAGAAAATTTCAACAAGCCTCCGCTCATCCAATTACTCAAATCCTAAGTGATCCATCCAAAGGCGTTCAAACACACAGTGAGATCAATCAGAATATCTGTGCTTTCAATGCCTTTCTATCCATAATCGAACCTAAGAATGTCCAACAAGCTCTACAGGATCATGACTGGATACTCGCCATGCAAGAAGAACTACATTCTCTGCAAAGACCCTCTGTCTGGCGACTTGTTCCCTGTCCAACCAACCACAAACCGATTGGTACCAAATGGGTGTTTTACAACAAGTTTGATGATCAAGGGAATATCTCTCGCAACAAAGCTAGACTGGTAGTTCAGGGATATGCTCAAGCTGAAGGAATTGATTACGATGAAACTTATGCTCCAGTAGCTCGAATTGAGGCAATTCGAATACTCGTGGCCTACGCGGCTCATCGAGGTATGAAGCTCTACCAAATGGATGTAAAAACTGCATTTCTACATGGATACATCGATAGAGATGTTTATGTTGCTCAGCCACCGGGTTTCAAAGATCCACATCACCCGGAGTATGTCTACAAGTTAGATAAAGTGTTATATGGCCTGAAGCAGGCACCACGGGCATGGTGTGAGCATCTTTCATCTTACTTATTGTCCCATGGATTCATTCGAGGTAAAGTTGACAAAACTCTCTTCACACTCACAAAAGGTGAAGACATACTCATTGTGCAAATCTACGTGGACGATATAATTTATGGATCCACTATTCCTGAATTATGTTCATTCTTTTATAATCTCATGAGTAAAGAGTTTGAAATGAGTGCTCTTGGAGAATTAAAATTCTTTTTAGGTCTTCAAATCATTCAACAAGAAAACGGGAATCAAATTCATCAACAGAAATACATTCACGAGCTATTACTCAAATACAAGATGCAGGACTCGAAAGCCACACCCACTCCAATGTCAGCAATAAAGAAACTACATCTGGATGAAAAAGGAATTGTCGTTGATGCTACACTATACAGAGGTATGATAGGTTCTCTCCTTTATCTAACAGCAAGTAGGCCTGACATTCTCTATGTTGTATGTCTCTGTGCAAGATTTCAGGCAAACCCAAAAGAATCACACCTACAAAGCGTAAAGTGAATCTTTCGCTATTTGAAAAACACCCAGGACATGTACCTCTGGTACCCAAGTACTCCTGATTTCACTCTAATGGGTTATAGTGATTCTGATTTTGCAAGCTCCTTATTAGACAGAAAAAGCACGTCTGGTACTGCACAATTTTTGGGACTTTGTCTTGTCGCCTGGAGTTCAAAGAAGCAAAACACGGTAGCCTTGTCATCCGCCGAGGCCGAATATGTCTCCGCAGCTGCTTGCTGTGCACAGATACTCTGGATACAACAACAATTACAGGATTATCTCATTCCTCCTACTTGTACTACAATTTTCTGTGACAATAATAGTGCTATTGATTTATCTAAAAACCCTGTTCATCATTCCAGGACAAAGCACATTGAAATTCGTCACCATTTCTTAAGGGATTGCATTGAAAAAGGGCAGATACAACTAGAATATGTTCATACTTCAGATCAACTTGCAGACATATTCACCAAACCGTTACAACGAGGTCCTTTTGAAGCTCTACGTTCACAACTAGGTATGACCCGTATGACTTAGCTAAGGTTGTATCTCCTTCTCTTATTTTTTTCAATATCTGGTTGAAATGCATGAATACGTCTGATGACCTAGTCTGTCTGTCAAAGAAACAAAACACCGGCGTAAAAACAAGAGTCTTTGTTCTCTGAAAAACCTCCCGCGAAATTTTCGCCCAATAATCCACAACAACCCAGCTCAACCAATCAGCCCACTCCTACCCTGACACAACACGTTTGCCTATATTCTGACATAAATATCTTTCACTCCCCATGTCCAATCCTACCCATCCCGATTTCTTTGCCTCTCTTCGCCTTCTCCACCCTTTTGCCCACTACAATCAACTCCGATTACCATGGCTTCAAACCCTAACCCTAAGCACAACACCATGTTTTCCGACGCTGAACTACCTAATGATCCTCAGCTTCTCCAAGCCCTGATCAACAAACTCACCATCCTCCAAGCCAAACAAACCCCTACTTCCACTTCCGACTCCACCGCCGTAGCCCCCGCCATGTCCATTGACACCCAACCCATCACCACCACTTTACCCACCGTGTCAACTGAACCCACCACCATTGTCCACACTACGACATCCACCCGATCAGAAAACACCCCATCTCCAACCAAACAATCAACACCACCCACCACCCCAATCATACCCACCCCGACACCATCACCAAATCTCCGACCAAACTCCGGTTTGGATCCCTTCCACCCACTGATGATGAAATACCCCAAACTTAAATATAGTGATTAAGATAATTCTAATCCGTATTTAAGAGCCTAATAATGCTTGAGTAATATTGGTAAGGAAAAATAAATCTAAAAGAAATAAATAAACGCTTAAAAAGCGGAAAACGCTAAATAAGCGTTAAATAACCATAGGAGGTATGAGACCTCGGTTAGCGTATTATATGGATTCTTAAGGCTTAATAAGGCCTAAATAATATATGGGAACAACTCCCGAAGGAAACAGATCCAAATAATGAATTAAAACGCTAATAGAGCTTTAGAGCATGTTTTTGAGAAAACCCAGAAAACGTGACTTTAAGCCGGTCAAATAGACTCGTAACGATTTGGTCAACTAAATAGTCATTAATAAATATTAGTAAAGCTTTAGAACCAATAAAATCAATAAAACGAGTAATTAGTAAAAACTGTCAAAAACGGGAAGTTGTGGGGTAGAAACATAAATAGGCCAAACTTATGTGTCCACTTTTGAAAATAAAAGTGTAGAGTGTGTGTGTGTGTGGTCTGGTGCCAGCCGACCCCCTCTCTCTCACACTCACTTACTCCCTCTTATTTACAAAACAACAAAAGTAATAAAGTAAACTACTTTATTTACTTACCCCACTCACTCACTCTCTCTCTCCTACATTATTCTCTTCACTCACATAACAGAACCCCCTTCCCCCTCACTCTCTTTTCTTCTTCTTCCCCATGCGACGTCCATGGCGATTTGAGCAACCAACACAAAACACCCACTTCTCTCCTCTTGTTAACCCATCAAACCTTCACCAAAAATCACAAAAAGTATACCATTGGAATCCTCTCACCAAGGAGAACATTATCCTCTTTTCAAAATTCGAAAACAAGCATTTTCGTTTTCATGGGTATGCTGCATTTGGAGCATCAAGACCACCATTAGAACCACCTCCTTCTCCTTGTTATTTTGAGGTAAAAATCTTCTTGAAACCTTACCTTTTTCTTGCCCTTGTGGGCAAAACGAAATTTGGGAAACTAAACCCTTGATGTTCTTGTACTCTAGCCGATTTTGGCTTCCTTGGAGAGTGGGAAATCTTGTTCTTGAGACATTCCAAGCTTCACTCATACCCTTGCAAGGTAATGAAATTTCTAAACCCTAAAATATGCATTAAAGCTTTAAAGAATAATTAAGGGTTAGATTAGTATTGAAGTGTGTATATGAATGGGTTGTAGTGTTAGAGGATTTGGGTTTACAAAACCGGTGGAAGAGGAAAGAAAGAGGAAAGAAAGAGGAAAGAAAGATGGAAGAAGAAGGCAAGAAAGAAAGGAGAACTAGAAACACAAGGTAATTACCCTCACCTTGGGCTAGTTTTGTATGCTTTAGTGTAACCGTTTTTTAGTAGTAAAATGAGTAATGTAGTGAGTAATGAGTAGTAAGTATGTTGTAGTGTAATGAGGAAAGGTAATGTAACAGTTTTGGAGTTTTTTTAAATGATGTTTAAATGCTTGGGAAAACCGTGGGTAGTATATGAGTATGTGCAGGGATTTTATGGCATTGTAGTGGAGTTGAAATGTGTGTATAGTGTATTGTATAAACTGGTGTAGGAATGAACATTTGTGAGCTGAATTAATGTGTGGGTAATGTTAAAAATATAGAGGAGACTATGTCCAAATTTGGCTAGAAACTAAAGGACTTAAGTGTTTAAGATGAGAAAGTAACCTAGGTGGTAACTAGGTGTATTTGTAGAGTGTAAAGGGAGTAGTTTAGTACTTTGAAACAGATTTGGAAAGGAGCTTGTAAGTGGGATGGAGCTAGGATGTGAATTAATGTATTTATGATGCTAAGAGTGACATTAGTTGAGGGAGTATTGGAGGATAAGAATCAAGGGAGAAATCTGTAGCATAATGGAGAAAACAAAATCTGTAGCACTAGTGTGAGGAAACTGATGTAAGTGTTGGGATGAAATGAGGAAAATTGTATAAGTGTATCTAGGATTGAGTAATGAGTTTGGTGAATGAATTAAGGTGATTTAGAGCATCAAAATGAGTGGTAAACATGTTGGGAATGTATTGGTAAAGATTGGGGAAGAAATGGGAAAGAAAAGGAATTGAAAACAAGGTTTGTAGGCAAAGTCTGCTACCGACCGACCTAGAGGCTGGATCGGTCGGTGGGTCGGTCGGGGCTTAAGCAACGAAAATAAACCATTCTGGAACGGACCGACCCAGGAGCCGTGAGTCGGTCGTGGGTCGGTCGGACTAAAATTTCCGGTTGTCGAAGTTTCTGACTTCGACCGACCCAGAGGTTGGGTCGGTCGGTGGGTCGGTCGGAGCTTGGACGACGGGACTGAAACGTACTGGGATGGACCGACCCAGAGGTGTATGGGTCGGTCGGAATAGTCTGGGTCGGTCGGGAGAAATTTCAGAGAACGTAAACTTACTGGAATGGACCAACCTAGGGGTTGGGTCGGTCAGTGGGTCGGTCGACCCATAACTTACAAAAAAAATGTGTATAACTATAGTAAGTATGTATATATAAATATATGTATACCCACATATACATGTGTACATATAAATATGAGAACACCATTGTAAGTAAAGAGATAAACTTAAAGTAATGAAAAGTAAGTAAACAAATTGTAAGTATAAGAAGTGTAAGGACTTAGTAAGTATGAATTAGGAAACGTAAGAGTAGTCGAGTTAGGTTAATGATAGTTAGATTAATCACTCGATTGTATGTATATCATAGGATTTGATTTGTGAACACTAGAGGAATGTTGAATACAAGTACAACGTTCATGTAACGCCCCTATTAAACATATTTATAGCGGAAATAAAATACTAAAGGCGTACAGACCATCGGGTTCCAAACACCCGGTACCAAACCTCACCAAAACACAACTTAATGATTACAAATGTCACGGCCTGAACCACGAGAAAACTTAACAAAAATAAGCAGTAATAAATCATATAAACTCTCCAAGCCTAATTCCCATCCCAATCACTCTTTCTCTTCGTGGCCACCTGTAAGATAACACGCACCTGCAAGATAAAACCAAGCAGCCCACCCCGAGTGGGGTGGGTCAGTTCCCTGGAATGGAACTGGTACGATCCTCCAAAAACAACTTAAAATACAATTCTTAAATAAATAATAGCTCGAATACAAACACTTAAAACACTCAGAGGAACAAAGCATTTCACAATTCACCAAATCAAAATATCAAGATAAGAGCAAGGTTAATAACCGAAAGATAAGGTCAGTGAACAAATCACACCATGTGTTAGTGAACATCCATTTCCTTAGTTAAACCCAATTCCCGTTAGGAGTAGAAAAACTCAGATAGCCACAAAGGACTAGGAACGTTAGAATAGATCCAAGAATCAAGAACTCAAGAGTGGAATAATTCAACTGGGAGAGATGGCCCCCACCGCCAAATATAAATGTCCGTATGGACGAGGGATATACAACCCCCTGCTGTCATATTAAAAATGTCCTGGTGGACGAGGGATATACAGCCCCCTGCTGTCAAATGAAAATGCCCCTATGGGCGAGGGATATACAGCCCCCTGCTGTTACCATTAAAGACGCGCGCACGTCGAAAGAAAGATTTCCAAGATTGAACTTTTCCAAAAATCCCGCTAGATCACCAACTACCCAGAGCAATACCAAAACACTCAGTCCTACAGAGTGCAGAAGCGTAAACCCTAAGCAGCCAATGTCTAACGGGCAACCGAGTAGAAGAAACCAATACCCAAGTGAGTTCCACATCCAAGGCTCAGTTAGTCACACAAGCTGAGTCAGTCACACAACCATTTCTTATTAGAAATTCCTCTTAAAGTCAGTTAGCGTTTTCCAAAACATTCCACAAGTCAATCAGCAAAAATATCGGAGTACGAGAAATCGTACAAAACATTCCATAGAGTCCAAAACACAAGCTGAGCACGAGAAATCGTACCTGGTATGTGAAGAACAATAACTAACTCGTAAAAGTGATTCCCCAACAGTAACCTATAATTAAGGTGTTCCAAATGTCGATTAGTTAAGAGACTTATAAACTTAACAGCCTTCTTCACCTACTGATTAAAAGTTTCAGGTTTACCATTATTCTCTTACAAAGGTTTGGGCTTGACTTGTTAACTAAATCCTTCGTTAGGCCCATCTCGTTTAGTTTGGAATGATTTAGAATTTATTCCTTAGAGTGGCCCAAACTCTCTTTGGATTGTTAAAGTGGGCTTTTGGAGTTCATAGACTTGGGCTTAGTGGGTTAGCCCAAGACCGGGTTAAGTTATGTTGTGTAATAACTCTTAAATTAATAGTGATTATTTAATCACTCACTGACTAAAACCTAAGGTTTAATATATATATATAACCTACTCATTATAACTATCACAAGGATTATTATTTCCCTCAACTATATTAATGTATTTATATGCACGTATATTTATATATATATATCTTTATGTATTAAAATTTATCCATAGCATTTTTTTAGGAAATTTACTGTATTTATTAATGTTCAATAACTTCTAGGCTTAACACAACCGACTTAAGGTTTATAACATAACGTGTTTCCTTTATTTATTTAATATATATAAGTATACCCGTATTAGAATTTAACTAAGACATTTCCCACGTAACTGACTATATTTAAACTATCTTATTACTTCGACCTTTAACTTTATTCCAAGCATATTTCATGAAATATTTCTTTTACCATATCTTAGGGTTCTAGCTCTTATAATGTTCAGTTATTACAAGTGGTAATTTAATTAGTTCTTTGATTTACTATAAGTTACCTCTAAATCCCTTTTATAAATGCGTAAAAATATATATATTTATTCCTTAGTTTAATTAAAATATTAACTCCCATATATATATAAATAAATGTAGGATATTAATCCTTAATTTATATAAGTTCCTACTTAAGTAAGTAAATATACATATATGTAAATAATTTCATTTCTCTTAAAAGCTAATACAAAACATTTATAAACTTACTGTTATAAAATGTTAATTTAGTTCCCTTTATTTTCCCCAGCTTAAAAGTTAATTAACAAACCATACTTTAATTTTTGATTACATTAAAAACCTTATATTATAGGTTATTCTTATGAAAAACTCATAAACACAATTTTTAAAACCTTTTACCATTGCCCAAAAATTCCCAAATTTAATATACAGCAACTATAACATTTTAGACATATTATAAAATTTTTATTTCATAAAAATACCTTTTTAATTTGGCCAAATAATTCCAGAAAATCCGTAACTTGTAAAAATCATAACTTATGTTTAAAAACTCCAAAACCATAATAATTTACATCAAAATAAACTAGATTAAATAAGGAATCTATGGCTAAAATTTCAAGTCAAAATACCTTCGGGAAGGCCATTAACTAAAATTAACAAGTTAGAGCTATTTACTGAATTTTTATAGAAACTTAAGCAACTTAAAATCACCCGATCTAATCTTGGCCGTCCAATCTCTTAAAACGAGATCGGACGGCCCCTGTATTGCGAGTTCATCAGCGAAGTCAGTGAGCAGGTCGAGTACTAATTCACGAATATCTCCTAATCTACAGAACGAAATCGAGTGATTCTTGTTTCTATGGATTCGTAATCAAATTTCGGTTCTATTGGTACCGGTTTCCCCAATTATAATGCAGTATACATCAAGATTCGAAATCGATTCGAGAGTTAGGGTTTATTTCGGTATAGGATTTAATTCGATTACAATTCTTACAAATTCTCCTAATCTAATACGAAATTGACTAAATTAACACATGAGTTAGATCGGAAACACGACTACGAACAGCAACAACGGAGAAATTTGATCGGAGACTCACCGGATTGTGCGAATTATGTGAATTACAATTCGGAAAACTGGGAAAAACTCGAACTTTAACCAGTTCATGGTGCCAACTTTGAGGATCTATAACTAGCAGTACAAAACGAGATAAATTATGAGTAAGGGCTCATTGGAAAGAACAAATGTAGATCTACGTATTGGTAGCAAGAACTAACCCTAACTCGCACCATACAGAAAGATATTGAAGTCACAAAACACGAGTTTACCTCTCTGTTCCGGTGTTATTTTATGTGCTGGCGAGACCGAAACTTTAGACCTCTATATCTCCCAACTGGTTACGAATCAGACTTGGGCATAAACACGAAAATTGTAGAGGGATTAGAGATCTCTACAACGAGCTAAAGAAATCGAATTTTGGTTGATTAACGAAGAAGTTATGATCGACGCAAGTTACCTGAAATCGAAGAGAAATCTGGAATTCTGGAAACAGTTTCGCAAGGTGGCTACTTTGGCTCGATTTTCCGGTTGATTCAGAAGGAGTTAGGGTTTGTATGAGTAATGGTTGGAAAGAGGAATTGTAGGAGAAGAGAATGGAGAAGACGGCATGGAAAAATACTGAGAGATGTAAAAGTTATAGCCGTCTAAAGTTAGGGCAAAGTAATGAAATCGGTTACCGAAATTCAGGGAGAGAATCGGCTAAGTGTGGGCGACCCATTACAGAGTGACACGTGGCATCTCTTAAAATTTTGATTCAAAACTTCAATCTAGCATAACTTTGGCTAGGATGATCCGTTTTTGACGTTCTTTTTATCGATCTTCATGGTTTTTCATAACCTATTTATTGGTATAGGTTTCATGGTCTGGTTTGACCATTCTCAAAAAGTCAACTCTAGCAAGGCTTAATAAGCTGTAAGGTTCCTAGAATTTTATATTGACTTTTATGTTTCAAAACATTGTTCCAACACTTCCTAAAATCTTTATAATATATTTGGAGTGTTTAGTAATTTTCCCAAGATTTATTGACTTATAAATCTTATTATTAAATTCATAATACTATCTAATAATGTATAATAATTAGGGTTAAATAGGAGAAAACCCCTAAATAAATTTCACAACTCCATATAATAATTTAATATTCATTATTCCATATCATAATTTAATTTTTAATAAAAGAAATCCCCTAAATTAATTTGAATTAATTTAGGGGTATTTCAGTGAATGATATGATTTCTTCATGCCCTGTATCCTAATCTGGTTACCCCGATTTGTGTGCTTATTTGATCACCTAATAAGATAAATGCATGAATCGGACTATATTGCACTTACTTGTGCTTGTTTACATTGTTCTTGATATTTGTCTTGAACAATAGTTTGTATAATTCATGAAATATATGAATGATGATGAAGTGTATTGTATCTTGTAGAGTATTTGTATATTGTATTGTATCTTGTATGGATGTGTATATGAACAATGTATTGTGTATGTGGCTTGAATGAATGACTTCTACTAATTCCTAACCATCTAACTCCTAACTTAAGTAATGGATAAATTGGAATGAGTAGAAGTCCGATATAGTTTCGGCCACGCGTGAGGATGAGGAGACACAAGAGGTTGGATCCGATTCCTGGTTCTTAAACTGGTCCACGGCCCAAATCCCTTAAATGGGTAGCATCCTGGATTGGTGAACCAAGTAAATCCCGGTGGTGGGACAGAGTAGTCCCCGGGCCGGAGGTCCCGACGACTTGACTTGAGTAAGTAAGTAAAGTATGAGTATGTATGCGTAAGTATTGTGTAACGAGTAAAAGAGTAATCTCCACCCGATTAACCCGGGTGGACCAATGAAGCTAACAAGTATGGTTTATTGTGTATGTATTGCGTAAGTACCATGTATGTATCGTGTATGTGTAGCCCGGAAGAAGGTAAGTAAGAATTTGGTTGACTTGTATTGTCTTCCTTGTGTGTATGGTACTGTGTGTATGTATGTATGTCTTGTAAAGTATTGTAATATTATGTACGAAAGCATGTATGCATGTATGTATGAATAAAATGAATTGCATGTATTCGACCAAGTGGTCGGCGTACCCTCACTAGTACGCGGGGTATGCGGTTATCATATGCAGCGAAAGCTGACCCCCTAGGGGGAACGTTTTTAGTGTGCAGGTACCCGAAGCAGACATGGTCGCATTAAGAGACCGGTGACATGCAGATTGTAGAAAATAGTATTGAGTTTGTAGCCTTGAAGTAGTAGTGTACCAAGGAGGTACACCTAGTGCATTGCTAGTGTGTAGATGTGAGGAATGGGTAGATGTAGACTTTGAATGAGTATGAATGGAATTGGAAGAAGTATTGTATTAGTGTAACGAACTTAGTAAACTCGGTTATGTACTTTGTATTTAATGGTATTGTAAAGGAACAAAGTGTTGAATGGAATATTGTAGCACTTAATTAATAAATGGAGTATGTATTGTAGATGTGTAGTACTCGGGATTCCGGTCCATCAGACCGATGCTGTATGTAGTAGTAGTAGCTTGGTTAGTCACGTGGGTGACTAACGGCATTGTATCACCCACCGTATGTAAGTATGTATCCGCTGCGTAAATCTGGAAGCACGAGGAGATTGGACGGTAATGACAGTATTAACGGTAGGGGTGTTACAAAAAGTGGTATCAGAGCGAAGTGTCACTCTGATGACTAGAAATACCGAGTTTAGGAAATACCGAGTTAGGTTTTAGAAGCTTAGGGCTATGGGCTGAGTGTTAGCATTAGAGATATGCTAGTTAGAACCACTGGTGAGTACCGGATACCTACAATACCAGTCCCGCCTGCCGCAAACCCCATTGTATAACTTGGGAAAGGACGCCAGAGAGAAGAAAAGTCTTCTCATGCTCGGGAAAAACCCGACCTGGCAGTTGTGAAGCAATCACACAGTAAACAAGAATCGATACATGGTAGATTCCAAGGATTGGAAGTCCCGGAGATGGATCCCGGTTGAACAACAATACCCGCACTTAATAGCGGTAGGATGAGCACTCCAACCACGAGGAGGCTGTAACTTACAACAACATGGGGAGACGTGCTTAGCAGTCGTGGAACCTGGCTAACCAACCAGCAGCAGGAAGAAAGCACTAACCGTGCAATGAAATGGAAAAGGGAGAAGTAATGGAACTAGAGACACAAGTCCGCGGGGCAGCAGTAGCTAAATAATACCACCAGTGGTATGCCAACTGACTAAGGACATGTCAGGAGTGGTAACTCCGAAAAGTTCACAGCCAAAGGGTGCACATACCTGGCCCGACATGGTTACACAGCTACAAGGACCTCCACGGGATATAATCCGATAGGACTACAAGTGTAGTGCCTAAACAAGCTAAGGCTCAATAACAACAATAAATGTGTGGGGACGAGCAACAAGGAATAACACTAAACCAAATTAAAGGGAATCTCCAAGGATTGGAGAAGTACCCGGATCTACGACAGCCATGTCCAGATCACTAAGAAGCCACCCAAAGGATTGAGTATCCCAATCATAAATCAATAAGATCAAGGGAAGAGTCAACAAGACTATCAAATACAAGCGGAAACCATACTAAGACTGGTATAGGATTACCCAAAAACCACCAGTACCACGCACTTGCCACGGCAAGTGCAGTAAAGACAGAAATATGTAAGGGAACTCTAACACACCACTGGTACATAGCAATGTACCATGACTACGATAAAGCAATTACAGGATCACAAATCCTGAGACTGAGAGAATGGAACTTTGGAAAGGCCTAATGGCCCAACCACTGTAATTAGAACATACCAGTCAGCGAGAAGCTAGACTTGGTCAAGACCCAAAACATGGCTATGCCATGAGAGACTTCTTTTAACACCGAACCATAATTTTGAAACCCAAAAAATTTCTTTCAAAACCTCAATCTTTCTTTTAAACCTTGGATTTTAAAAACCAAACCAACAGAATTACGGTGAGTATCATGGAATGATACAAGAGGACTTGACAATAGAATACTTCACCTAGGCGTGTGACGAACACTACAAGTGTAGCCAATTACGGGATGTGGGACAACCACACTCCGAAGGAGCTTGCGGGCCCGGCAAAACTTCATCCTTTGATTAGAGATTTATTCCTAAACGAAAACATACCAAATATAAGTCTGAATTTATATAATGAAGTTTGTATGTAAGATAATATAAATAACTAGTTATTTTATCCTTATTTTAATTAATATTTCTATAATTCTAACTTCTAAAATATGATAAGATTGAGGCTTATCAACGCCCTACACTTATCTTTTGCTAGTCCCTGAGCAAACTTTAATCAGAAAAGAAAAACTACTTGTGCACAAAACAAATACCCTTAATAATGACAACTAGATTAGTCATTTCCAACTACTTGACTCTAATTCACAAGCATCACTTAATCCCCCTTATTCCTTCAAAGACATACTAATGGGTATAAAACAAAATATAGAATTTCAAAACTGATCAAAAATTCTTGGGCTATTTTATATAAGGGATATGTAATCTCCCCTTTTTCTAGTTTCCATAGCCCTATTTTTCAAGGGTTTCTGAATACGGCCAAGACTCTTATTACTAGTTTCCATGATTCAGCCCTATTTTTCAAGGGTTTTTGAACCTGGCCATGATTTTATTTAAGAATAGGGAATTTAGGAATAAAACAAAAGGAAAAACTCTCGAGTGTTTCTTTATTCTGAGGCAATTTTTGCAACCTCATGGAATAGAATGCTTTTTTTTTTCCTTTTTTTTTTTTTTTTTTCTCTTTTTAATTAATTAACAAACCCTATTTAAGATTTTCACCCAAAAGAATTTTCACCGTTTTGAAAGAGAAGGGAGGACAAACATTACCCAGAAGTAAATCAGAGATTAAAATGCGAGTAAGGTCATATACTCATGTGCTAATTAATTAATAAAGAGAGTCATGAAGTAAAAATAGAAATCTAAAAGTCATTAGAAATCTTACCTCACTTATCCTTTCCCAATCTTACTTTATCAAGGAACATGCAAAAAGCTTAGTAAAATATTGATAAGATTTCAACTTATAAAATATTACTTATATATATATATATATTCTAACTCTCATTTTTTTCATTTTTTTAATTAATAAATGAAATACCCCGAATAATTATCAGTTTAAATTCGTGAAGGTTGAATTAAACTATGAGTAACAATCATGATCATACTAAAAAAAATATATATACATAGTAAATAATAATAACATCGTATGTGCGTATCGGTACGTAATACGCTGTTATAAGCTCAAATAAATATGCGCACCCCTGAACCGAAAACGTCAATATAGTCACGCACATATATATTATATATATGTACGTACGTATATACAACCAACGTTACATACATAAGCAACGCCGGGGCATAATGGAATAGTCGTATGTATATATACATATACGACTAACAAAGTGACAAAATAAAATAGTTGTGTATATAACTTATAACGTGACATATTATATAGTCGCACATATATGTACTAGTATACAAGAAATAGGTATGTGTTAGCTGATAAACAAAAAAAGAGTGAAATACACTCCTACCGGGAATCAAACCCGGTACCATTGGTATCGTTAGTGAACGCCTTAACCAGTCGAGCTGGGCTCATATTCAGTACCAAACTACACCCCTAGACATATGAATATAACGAGTGACTAAAACATATCAGATTGCTGCAATCGACATATACCCAGCAGCACCTTGTCCTTTTGATCTGCTCATCGACATATGCGCTCCCTGTTTTCATTTTTTTTGAACATTACCGACATGTGCACCTCTTGTTTTTGATTTCTGCAGCTCGTTCTCAACCACCCCATCCCATGCTTTTCCGGTTTCAAAATCCACACCAGCAACAGAGTACAGGAAAACAATTTCCAATAGTAGCTTTTTTTTCCTTCCTTCTTTCCCTCTGGTCGTGGGCACTCTGGAAAACAATGAGACCCACGCACACACCTGGTTGCAGTGGGCAACAACATTCCAGAACCCCTCGAACAGAACTAGACCCAACCACCCAAGCACTTTCTATTCTTTTCTTAAATGGGCACAGAATCATTGCTCTGCAATTCCCACGCAAGCGCACACCTGGGGAAGATGATGGCCGACAAGGATATCCTTGCTGTATCCATATTAGTAACTAGCATCAGAGTGTGGCGTTTCTTGTAATGCCTCAAACCAATTCCTTGCCATTCTCTGGATAGCCACAGCACCCTGCATCCTCTTCTTTCGCAACTGAAAAAAAAGAAGGAACAGAAGGAAATGGCACTATGCTCCCCATCGAAAACAATAACACTGTCGTCATTCCCTTCTCAGCCCCACCGATGACAGCAACGACAATGCCAAGCAAACAGCAGCGGCATCAACCGGGAACGAGTGTGGACAGCATCTTCTTTTTTTTTCTCATCGCCGTGAACAGCAGCAGACAACAACATCTCTTCTTTCCTTCCTGCAAGTTCACGCCAGTTAGCCCCATCTTTTCTCACCTGCAAACCAGCTCCACAAATCCAGAACAGACCCTGCAACTTCCCTTGACTCCTGGCGAATGGCGCATGCCGAGAGTGGTTGCTCCTGCTCCTGAAGAACCTGGAGCTAGTTGACACAAAACAGCAAGTTAAACCGCAACATATAATCAAAACCGCCATACATGCCTTGGTTTATTCTCTCATCCTCACTATTACATGCAATCCAAATCTGGTAACCTTCTGTGCTAATAGTAACAACCAGCAGCACTCCCCTCCTTCACTTCCTCTCGACTGAAACAAACCCGCAAGTGGCTCAACACTCCTACTCCATGCTCATCAACCGGTACTTTTACACCCAACCTGGCTACCCAAGAGCGCACTGCCCTACCGCCTCGTCATTCTTTCACTCACAATGTTTTGCAACCCGAACTGACCCACAAGAAGCACATAACCCATGGGTTTCTTCACCCTTTTAAACTGGCAACAAGGAGCGTAATGCCTACCTCTTCATCATGGTATTTCACTACTCCAACTGGTGAACGTAGGAACATGCATGCTCTGCTCTCCTTGCTGTAAACTAAAACCACAGAACACGGAGCTTATGTTCTACACCAGTTTTCATTCCCTTCTTACATCTACACCTTCGAAGAGGTAAATCATTCAAACCTGCGGTGTTTTCCATTCTCTGCGTGTGATGCGCCTCTACTGGTTCTTTACACTCTACTCAGGGTAATTGTACAACCTAAACCAACAAGCAATGAACTTAGCTCTGTTCCCTTCGCTGTTGGTAATTTGCAACCCAGCACACCAGAACATACGTGCTTTGCACATCTCTTCATTCACTCCTTGAACATACTCTGCACTAGTCCTCATTATCTTCTTATACCCATGCCTCTGAAGTGATAAATCATCATTGAGACTACCGTATCTTGCACACCAGATTGAGACACCATGTTTCATTCTCCTCGTGTATTTTTGTCTTTGCAGTAATAAAATTGCAAGACTGCTGCCTCGCACCAGATTGTAGACCAGACTGAAAATAGTTCATCCCAGGATCGGTAATTTACTCCATTCCCTCTGGCTATTGCAAGTTTTGATTTCTGCTGTCGATTATAACCTCAACAAACTATTTCTGTTGCACCAGTACAATAGTAAGGTCCTACGGTTCCACAAGAAAAAACAGGCTGTTGTTACGAACATATGGTGTGTGTATATACGCATGCCTATGAGGGTTATAATGCGTGACAAGTAGAGGTATATATTTGTGAATCTTTGAGCTATAATGGGTACGCAAACAATAGATATGTGTACATACATATACGTGTATATTTGTTGGGTTGAATTGTTAAAACGTAACCAAACGGGTATGTGCTAGGAAAAAAAATATAATAATAATAATAATAATAATAATAATAATAATAATAATAATAATAATAATAATAATATACAACAACAAAATATATTATTAGATACATACATGTACATGCATATGGGGATCATGCGGATATACATATAGATATAAATACGTTTATTAGGGAATCGTGTTATAAGTCAAATAAGGAAGGAAATTAACTTAAAAGATTTCCGTAAAATTCTGTATATATACCGTGATGTTAGTAAAGTTTTAGTGATTTTTTTGTATGCTATTTTAAAGTAATTACTATGCTATGTTTAAGGCCATATATCTAGGCCATGTAAAAAAATAATAATACATAATAAAATAATTATTTTGTGATCTAAATGGTCACTATTAAATTTATGAGGTTATATGAATTTCTGGTGGAAAAACTATCATGATAATATCCATAACTATCTAGTAATATCTTGGAAATAATGTGGACGTATATATAGGCTTCTATTATGACCAAAATAAATTTTGAAAACCTTGCAAAATACTTTATACAAATAAATAAGTCATAAGGGAGTCCAAGGGTAATAAAAATTAAATATAGAGTACTAATGGTAACTTAAACCGAAAGGGATAGTTTTGGGGATTTTTATAAGTATGAAATATGAACTTTACAAATAAAAGGGGTAAATTATAAAACTAGGAAACTATGGGGTATCTTAGTAAATACTATCAAATTGGTCAAAGAATAAATTAAGTGGTCAACCTTGTCCACCTATGAAGGTTACCCAAAATAAAATGATGAGGATAAGTATCCTAAGTATTTAAAGGAATATTAAGTTAAAAAGAATAACAAAAATTACTATTATGGGAGTATATGTAATTATCAAAAAAAAGGTTGGGCATAAATGGAGATTTTAACATTTGAAGGAATTAGTATATAAACCTAGAAAGGTTTTGGAAGTTTAAGTAATAATATAAATCAACTAAGAGGTATGACATGAGGGTTAAATAATTACAGTGGGCTATGATGTAATTACGAGGAAAGTGTGGGTGAATGGTCAATGAGGGTAAACTTGTTACAAGTCGATGCTTATAAATACCCTAAAACATTAGCTAGAGGGAAGGGCTTAATTAACGTGTAAAACGACAGTGTAAATGTCCAAGGAGTAAATAAAAGTCTAAGGTTAATACTTGGATAGTCTCTAAGGGACTAGTATAAGTTGGACACCCAAAAAGTTACCTAAGGAATAGCACCCGATGAAATGGGACAAACTAGGAAAATGTCACTATGGTCGTTACATGAAATCATAAACTGATATGTTGTTTAATTAACCTTAGGGCCGTAGCGAACGCCAACCGGGACCCCATGTGTGAGACAACCCTTTTGCTTCTGAACCAGGTATGGACATGTGTGGTTCGTATGTTGCCGTGTTACACGGCTTGTTTGTTGTGTGCTCTGTGTGAAAGAGACCATAAGACTAAAGCATGAAATTGAATTGTTTGCTTACCGTGTTATATGCTTGCCATATCATTGTTGCAAATTATTTGCGCGCACCCAGTAGTTTAGTCCCTTCGCGTTTATGGAATTTGAGATGAGATAATGTGAACTATGAAAACAAAGAAAAATTCTATTAAGGGGAACTCCTCTCTAATCATTGAGGACGTACCATGACACCCACTATGGTGTCTATCCATTAATGATAATGAAGAGCAATATCAACTAGTGGAAACATGAGAATAACCCGGGAAGACAACACCTCGGGCCGCGCGGTATGAAATGCTCGGGAGTTGGTATCTGCATCAGATCCTTCGACCGACTATTGTGAAGCACATCTTGGGGTCCAGAGGTGACCCCTCTTTCTCGACGTACGACGCCGGGAATGGAAGATTGGCAATTTGGGAAGCATGACCTGGGGTCTAGAGATGACCCCTTTTTCTCGACCTGACATCGGGATTGGAGGATCAGCTAATTGGAAAGCATAACCTGGGGTCTAAAGATGACCCCTCTTTCTCGACGTACAACGCCGAGAATGGAGGTATAAGTTATGGAGGAGACGTCCTCTAACGTGCGGTGATAAGAGAACTCACAATTAATCCATAAGAAGCAAGAAAAGATGGGCACCTATACTATTGGGTCACGGGAACTAACCTACATCCCCAGACCTGGTGCAAGAAAGAGAAAGAGAAAGAGAAAGAGAAGTACACAATGATGGAAACAAAGGAAAAAGAAATGAAAACACACAACGTTGAATGATCCCACTGTGAGGAACATCATTATTCAAATTCTTTTGTAAGCTCTACTTGTTTTACATGCTTGAGATGCTTGGTGTTGTCTCTATGCCCAACATGTTGTGAGTTGCTACATTGATGTTGTATGCTGTGTGTTATTGCTTTACTATTGCATGAAATTAGACTTAATCATATTCGACCAAGTAGTCGTGTAGCCCGGTAACATGCGGGCTTCACACGTTCATACTCAGCATAGTTTGCTGAGTCCTTTATTTTTTACAGGTATGAAACGGGAAGCTGGCGGAGAGTAAGCAGGGTGACTACCATAGGGGTGGTCCATATGGGCAGGACTTTTAGTAGTATGTTTTAACGTATGGGTTGAGACTATGTATCACTAGACCGTTGTTGTATGTTTCGGGTTGTGTTATTTAAGTAAGACTTATGATGTAGACTCTCGGTACTTAGTTTGTATCTTCTGTTTGTACTTGGATTTGAGTATGGTTTTAATTCCAGTCATTCAGACCGCAGCATAGTATTGATGGCGTTGTTGTGTCAACCACGTGGGTGGTTGGCGTCTGTGACACCCGGTTGGAAATGTGACTCCGCTGTTTAGACTTATTGTATCATCGTTTGGCACATCGTTCGGACTACGGTTAAGTTAATCGGGGGTGTTACAATAAATTTAAAGGTTCCCTGTCCTACACTTGCCAGGAACACTGTCCCCAGTGTTCAGGTCAAAAAATAAATAATTCTACAAAGACTATAAAGAAAAAGAAAAGGAACATGAAAGAAAATACTCCCCTGGTAAGAAGAGGAACCATGGTGGGAAACGCCCTACACTTTGTTAGGATTATGTATAGTCTTATTTCCCCTCTTATTCTTTCATTTACCGTTTTATCAACGGTTATTAGCTTTTAAGTACCGTTTAGCAACGTTACTTATTTTTAGCTTATATTCTCGTTTCTCTCGGGGTTTTGTAACTCAGAACAGTGAATACAATCTATCTTCTTCTTCTCTTCTCGACGTCTCCTCTCCGTCGCTCTCGACTCCTCGTTGATCGACTCACTCTCATTCCCCTTTCTCCTCCTCCCTTCCTTCTTCGCTCCGCATCGCACATGGTATCAGAGCGGTAACGACCGCTGTTAACCCTAATTTGCACAAATGGCATCGGAATCTGATGAAGAGGAAGACGACGTTCACGACGATGAAGAAAATTCTTCGGAAACTGAAGAGGAAGAGATGACCGATAAGAAGAAGGTTAGACGCCGCTACAATTCAGATCCATTGTTGGTTTCCAATTTGGAAACGCCTGGAGTTCAACTCACCTCCACCAAATTCGATGGCAAAAGGGGATTTCAGAATTGGAAGAAGAAAATCGAGATCTGCCTGTTGGCCAAGAACAAAATAAAGTTGATTGACGGTACGCTGAAGAAATCGAAGGTCGCCAAAAATCACAGAGATGCGTGGGACAGATGCGATGGGCTGGTACGTTCCTGGATTCTTGCCTCTGTAGAAACTAGTATAGGTGATAGTCTCGTTTCATGCTCTACTGCTTACGATATGTGGAAACGCCTCACACGGAGGTATGATCAAATCGATGGTACAAGGTTGTTTGAGCTTAATCGCGATTTGTCCAAAATCGAGCAAGGAAACTCTTCTGTCACCGAATACTTTACTAGATTGACTAGTATCTGGGATGATATATCTGCAATGACGAATATCGATACTTGTGTTTGTGGTTACAGTGAGAAAGTTGCTAAGCATGCTGAGAATAAGAAATTATTTCAGTTTTTGTTAGGGTTACGTGAGGATTTTGTTAATGTAAGGGGAAATCTTCTCATGAAGAAGCCACTTCCCAGTCTGGATTCGGCTTATGCCATAATACTCCAAGAGGAGAGGTAACGAATCAATGGAAAGGGTGAGAATGAAACCCCTAGCATGTCCTTTGCAAATAGCACTAACAAAACTGAAGTAAATTTTGTTGAAAGAAGTAAATCCAGGAAGGATAACACTGCTAGAAAGAACACAAGTATCTGTACTCACTGTGGGAAAACAGGCCACCTCAAGAGTGGTTGTTTTGAGATCTGTGGATATCCAGATTGGTGGAAGGGGTCAAGAAATGCTTCTTCTTCGGTGAATTCAGTTGGCAAGAAAACGGAAGGTATAAAAGGTCTCTCTGCATCTTCTGTTGATAAACTGACTAGACTTTGCAGTTTGCTTGAACAATCAGAAAAGGTTTCAGATAAGAATGTTGCAAGCAACAGTGTGTTTTACAACAGAAAGGAATCACAGTTTGCAGGTACTGTCTATCCTAAATGCAATAATTCCATTCATAAACATATTAATCATCAATGGTTGCTGGATTCCGGTGCTAGTGAGCATTTGAGTGGTGATGAAACTTTGCTTAGCAATAAGAAACAAACTGCTGATGTTAGTTATGTTACTATGCCTAATGGTCATGTTGAAGCTATTAATGTTACAGGAACTGCCTTGATTGCTGATGGTTTTAGACTAGAAAATGTTCTTCATGTTCCTAATTTTAAATTGTCTCTTGCTTCTGTTAGTAAATTAGCTCAGCAGAACAGCGGGATTGTTTCATTTGATTCTGATGCCTGCTATTTTCAGGCCCGTACTTGGAAGAATAAAAGGCGAATTGGGCATCAAAGGGATGGGCTTTACTTTCTTGATAATAGAATGTTGTGTGATTTCTTTAATGGTTGTAACAACAACGATTCTGTTCGCATTACTCATTCTTGTAATTCCCGCGTGATGACACTGCATAAAAGGATGGGCCACCCTCCTTTGAATAAGATGGTTCAAATGGGACTTGTGAAAAGGAGTGAGATTCCTGACAATTTCATTTGTGATATATGTTTTAGGGCTAAAGGCCATAGATTACCTTTTCCCCGTTCCAACAATAGATCCCAATGTTGCTTTGATCTCATTCATGTAGACACTTGGGGGCCTTGTTCTATTACTAATCATGATGGTAGTCGTTATTTTTTAACTATTGTTGATGATGCTAGTAGATGTACTTGGGTGATTCTTATGAAATTCAAATCTGATGCATCTCAGCACATACAAAATTTCATAAACATGGTTGAGCGACAGTTTAATAAATTTGTCAAAATTATTCGGTCCGACAATGCTTATGAATTAGGATCTTCAAAAACCTTACAAGATTTCTTTCATAAAAAGGGTATCTTGCATCAAACCACTTGTGTTTACACTCCGCAACAAAACGGAGTTGTTGAAAGAAAGCATCGTTATTTGCTTGAAACTGCCTGCGCTTTGTTCTTTCAATCCGGCCTTGATATTACCTTTTGGGGAGAGAGTGTTCTTATGGCTACTTTCATTATAAATAGACTTCCTTCTTCTACTTTAAATGGTATGTCCCCTTATGAATATTTGTATGGCTCTCTGCCTGATTTTAGTAGTATCAAAACGTTTGGTTCGTTAGTTTACCATACTGGACCTGCAGTCAACCGGAGTAAATTTGATACTCGTGGCCACAAGGGAGTATATCTTGGTCCAGGCCTTTGCAAGAAAGGGCATCGGGTCTTACTCCTCAATGAAAACAAAGTTGTTACAAGTCGAGATTTAGTTTTCTTTGAAGAAAACTTTCCTTTACAAGAACGGCTTTTCATGCAGATGGGCCAGCACAGACTGCATCTCCTTTCTTTCCTGTTCCTATCCATGAAGAGTCCGACAACGATTTACTTTATGAAGAAAATATTACTGAGCCTGGCCCACTTATGCAAACGACAGATGATTCTGTCCACTTCACTCTCGATGACAGCCATGTAGCTTCTGACAGGATCGTGTCGATTTCTCCCAACGATCAGGTTCAGCCCACCGCAGAAGACCATTCTCTGGCCCATCTTTCGATGCCTCAACAAAGCGACACGGATCAAGCTCTTTCTGATCAAGATGCTTCTCCTATCATCCAGCCCAACAACGACCAAATCAATCAAGATTTTGGGCCGTCCAGCCTTCGACGCTCGACAAGAATGAGACGCGCCCCTACTCATCTTGAGGATTACGAATGCAACCATGTTGGAAAAGACCCTTTCACATGTCTTTTATCCACCAGACTCAAAAGTTCAAAACCAAATCTTCTTCCTTCTCTAAATTCTATTACTGATTTTATTCCTTCTCAAGTGTTGTGTTCTCAGGTCCGAATGCAATGTCCTCTTGAACCCTCTTCATACCGCGTTGCTGCCCAATATCCTGAATGGAGAGCAGCCATGGATTCCGAACTCAAAGCCCTTGAAGAAAATAAAACGTGGACTCTCGTTAAACTCCCCAAAGGAAAAAGGTGTATTACTTGCCGATGGGTGTATCGAACCAAGCACAAATCCGATGGAACTATCGATCGATACAAAGCTCGCTTGGTCGTTCGTGGATTTACACAAAAAGAAGGAGAAGATTTTCATGAAACTTTTTCTCCAGTTGTCAAGATGACAACCATTCAAACTTTAGTAAGTGTTGCCATAAAACGACATTGGAAGATCCATCAACTCGACATCAACAACGCCTTCATTCATGGGGACCTTCACGAAGAGATTTACATGAAAATTCCAGATGGTTTGACTACCCCAAATGGTTTAGTATGCAAATTGCAGAAATCTCTATACGGTTTGAAACAAGCATCACGCCAGTGGTATGCTAAACTTTCAACTAGTCTCACTAATCTTGGTTTTGTTCTTTCAGACAATGATTATTCTCTATTCAAGTGGAGCAACGGGGACTCTATTCCCTTTCTTGGCGTTTATGTCGACGATATTCTTCTATGTGGCAATGATGATGACAAAATCCTTCAAGTCAAAAACACTCTCCACAACTCCTTCAAAATTAAAGATCTCGGCACTCTCACTTACTTTCTTGGGCTCGAGTTCCACTACACTTCTCATGGGGTCGGCATAACTCAAACAAAATTTGCTTCTGATCTCCTCACCGACTACAATATTTCTTCTAAGCGATCGGTTGTTAGTCCTCTCGCCCCTGGCTCCAAACTTCAATTACAAGACGGGTGTCCTCTTCCTGATGCCACCGAATACCGTCGTCTCATTGGCAAGTTGAACTACTTGATCAACACACGACCAGATCTCAATTTCAGTGTTCAACTCCTAAGTCAATTCAATCAGCATCCTTGTCAAAGTCATTGGGACGCCGCCATCCATGTTCTTCAGTACATCAAAGGGACTCTCGGTTATGGCATTTTTTTAAACAACACCTCTGACTTCTCTCTTTTAGCATATTGTGACTCTGATTGGGCTTCGTGTCCTATTTCTTGCAGATCAGTCAGTGGTTATTACATCTTATTCGGAGGCTCCCCCATCTCTTGGAAATCCAAGAAACAAGCTTCGGTCTCTCTCTCTTCCGCCGAAGCCGAATATCGTGCTCTCCGACGAGTCACCACCGAATTAGCTTGGCTGTCCCGTCTCCTCAATGAACTTGGCATAGATGACATCACTCCTATACCGTTGAAGTGCGACAACAAATCGGCTGTATACATCGCACATAACCCCGTCCTTCACGAACGTACGAAGCATATTGAAATCGATGTCCATTATGTTCGTGATCAAATCAAAGCTGGTCTCATTGACGTCGTACACATTTCCAATTTACATCAGAAGGCGGATATGCTTACAAAATCTTTACCGGGAAAAGACTATCAACATCAGCTTTCATCGATGGGAATGTTAAACACTTCAAACCTAACGAAATAGCTCTTTCTTAGGTTTGAGGGGGGGGGGGGGTGTTAGGATTATGTATAGTCTTATTTCCCCTCTTATTCTTTCATTTACCGTTTTATCAACGGTTATTAGCTTCTAAGTACCGTTTAGCAACGTTACTTATTTTTAGCTTATATTCTCGTTTCTCTCGGGGTTTTGTAACTCAGAACAGTGAATACAATCTATCTTCTTCTTCTCTTCTCGACGTCTCCTCTCCGTCGCTCTCGACTCCTCGTCGATCGACTCACTCTCGTTCCCCTTTCTCCTCCTCGCTTCCTTCTTCGCTCCGCATCGCACACACTTGGCCTTTGGCTACACTCCGCATCGCACACACCATGCATATTTCTTCATTACTAATTTATTTGATGTAGAAGAGATCTTTAAGTCATCTGGGAAACAAAGGTAGGCTGAAATTGATTTGTCGAGGTCACTGCTTAGATATTTCTTCAGCCTGGAATCATTGACTTTGAATTTTTCACCCTTGGAATTCTCAAGTTCAAATGCACCAAACTCAGTCATGGAAGTGATAGTGAAGGGTCCAGACCAGTGAGATTTCAATTTCCCAGGATAACGACGAAGTCGGGAATTATAAAGGAGGACTTTATCACCAACTTGAAAATTTCACGGAAGAATGGCTTGGTCATGGATCCTTTTAGTTCTCTCCTTATATAAACAGGCATTCTCGTAAGCGTTGTGGCACAATTCTTCGAGTTCAGATAACTGGAAGTTTCTTTTTACGCCGCCTGCCTTCATGTCAAAATTCAAAGCTTTGAGGGCCCAGTAGGCTCCATCGCGACCGGGTTCTGTGGATCACAGTGTATGTCAAAGATATTTTTGATTGCTATACATGCTATGACATGTTGTGTGGGATGTGTAATAAATATTATTTTGACCTTGAGTTCCTAAAGTGTATGCTATTAAGACCTATGAGTCTAAATGTGATGTGTTACATAGACCTATGTGTCTAAAGGTTGTTATGTTACCCAAGACCAGAGAGTCTAAGGGTTGTTATGTATGTGCAAATATTGTTAAGATACCCGGACCATTGAGTCCGAGGTTATCATGTAAGTATGTTATGTTATGTATGGATGTGAATGTGTTACCCGGACCATTAAGTCCGAGGTTGTGATGTAAAGTGTGTTTGGTTATGGAAGTTTTATTTCTATAAGTAATCCCCGTATTCTAATCCAAGATGTGTGGGAAGTGTAAACTTCGAGGACGAAGTTCTTTTAAGGGGGGTAGATTGAAATACCCCAAACCTTGATATGTGGTTTAAATATTAAACTATGGTATGTAAAGGCTAAAAAGTGCCTTAGAAACATCAGTGAACAATTTAAACCATAGTAAAATGCAATAAAGCACTAAGATACAGTTTGAGCAAAAACATGCTTTAAGCTTGGAGTGAACTTGGTTAGGACCCAAAGAGCCTACCAAGACTTAATAATATTCAATTATGATTAAATAAGGCAAATTAAATCCTTAGGAAACCTTGGTAGACAATTAAACCAAACAGAACACAAGAAAATACCTTAAAGTCAATATGAGCAAAAATGTGCTCTAAGCTTGGGATAAATTTGTATAAGACCTAATGGTCATACCTATACCTTATAAGTATGTTAATGAACATATTAAATCAATTACTAAAGAAAACCAAGCTTGAAAATAAAAACACAAAAAGTGCTTTAAGGAGTCTTAAAGCACGTTTTTTGAAAAATTGTCTTGTAAATGAGTTTTGAATGGCTAAATGTCCATCATTACTCTTTAATTAACATGTGTACAATATAGTATCACATTTAGAAGTCTATATCAATGGGAAATCAAAAATTTCACTTCTATGTGCCTTGTTTTTTATGAATAGTAACTTTTATAAGCTAGTTTGTAACATATGTTATTATAAGTAAGTTAATTGGTCAACAAAGACCAAAACACCCTTCTTATTAGATGGGGGCCGGTTTCTATCATGGTGAGTCACCAACATGTAAAAGAAATCAATTTAAGAAAGGAAGGAAAAGTAAGTAAAAGAAGAAAGTCACTTTATAGCATAAATATCTTCCAAAAGCAACTTAGAACTCATTCTCTCATTCCTCTCTTGTTTCCACCGTCTTCTACCTCTCTTCTTGCTCTCTTCTACGGTTTGCAATAGTACCACACCAAACTCCATCTTTGATCTCTTGTAACTCCTAGCTCCATGGTCCAAATTCAATTTCAAGACCACCATTCTTCTAGTTGGAGCAAGCTCTACACTTCTATCTTTTCAAATCTTCAAAAGCCTCATTTCGGTGCCAAGGAGATTCACCATTGATGGAGCTTGAGTTCATCTTTTCACATATTGTTGTTCTCCTTTGCTTCAAGGTAAGGAAACTCAAAGAAAATCCATGTTTCCTCCATGCTTTCATGTTGACCGAAAATCACCACTAAAGGTGTATTTACCTTGCTTTGTTCTAGCTACATTCTAATCATTCAAGGGCTAGGAGGAGGCCTCTCTTGATACTTATTCAAGCTTTCTTCCAATTCCAAGGTAAAACAATTACCTTAATGTGTTAAGACAATATATGTGCCTAGGGTTTACAATGAGATGAAGCATAATGCTTGAATACTCATTTTATTTTGTACATTGTTTAGAAGTGGACAAACAACCAAACATCCTTACCGGTTTTACAAGGAAGCAAGAAAGAAGTTTGTGAGGAAAAAGAGGTAAACAAACTATCTCAATGTAGTTTAAATGCCTTAGGAAAAAAATGAGCTTGACATGCTTAATAAAATACCTAAGGAGCCAATGGCAAATGAGCTAGTAAAATGCTCTCAAGGAGTTTATTAAGGGCATATGTATTGTTGAGAGTATTTGCAGGTCAAAGGCAAATACAATGTGGGAAATTCAGTGTTTATGATTTATGCATCTTAAGGGCCTAAGTGCCAAGCAATTAAGTTTATGCACTATATTGTGATGTAGTGTAAATTTGGTGAAGTTATGTGTGTGAGAATACTCTTGATGGATTTTAGGTGTTCTTGAATGGGATAAGGTAAAAACCTAAGTGTTTGGATGTGAGAATATACAAGAGAAGCTATGGCAAAATTAGGAAAATGTGTAAGAAGTTTTAAGTGTTTTAAATAAGTTTTGTTGTTTAGAGAGATACAAGGATTTAGGTATTATCTTGGAAGTTCTAGGAATTCAATGTTTGTTTTGAGAAATGCATTAAAGTCTTGGAGAAGTTTGTTTAAGGTTTAGGTAATGTTGATATTCAAGGAATAAATGGTGTTTAGGTAAGATGTGGAAAAGGAGATTTAGTAGTAACAAAAGATATTGAGAGAAGATGCTAAGGTGTAGAGGAAACATCTTGGTCTAGTGGTCATTATAGGTGAAATACCACTCAGAAAACCAAATGAAAAATGTACAAGTATTAAGAGATTTTGTAAGAAGTTTGTGGCATGATAAAGATAGTTTTGGTGGGTGACTTAAGGAATTTAGTACATGGCTAAAAATGTGTTTGAAGTGCCCAAATGAGGTTAGGACATATTAGGATATATGAGGTGAAGTTTGGAGTTAAATGGGCAATGGAAAATAAGGGTCTGGGGCAGACCGACCTTGCGACCGAACTTGCCAAGGTCGGTCGAGCCCAGTTTACCCTGCGAGAATTGGTTTCTGGAATGGACTGACCTTGGGGACCGGACTTGCAAGGTCGGTCGGGCTTGTATTTTGTGTACGAATTAAGTTTCTGGAATCGACCGAACATAGGACCGGACTTGGCAAGTTCGGTCGGGCTTGAATTTTCAAAGGGAAGAAACTCTCAGGAATGGACCGAACATGCGACCGAACTTACAAGGTCGGTCGGAGTAGAATTTTTGACGGTAATGTGTTCTGGAATGGACCGATCTTGTGCAAGGTCGGTCGGTAGGGTCGGTCGGACCAAAAACATGGTTTAAGGTTATAAAATGATATGTAATGATGGGGATTGATTAGTAATGATGTTATAAGGTTGTTTAAGACATGTTAGGTGAGTTATAATGACAATTTAGTGGGGGGAAAAGATGTATTAAAATGTAAAAGTAAAACAAGTTAAAAAGTGAAGTTGTGTAACTAAGTTAACGGGGAAAAGTTATAAGCATTAGACTTTAAACAATCATGATACCCCGATGTTAATAAAAATACATGTAATGTTATCAGTTGTTCGAGAATTGCTCGAGGAACATAAGTGGACACGATAAAGTGGACTCCGGTGACAGGTATGGTTTTCTTGCAACCTGTGTCCTACCGGATTACACCGGCTTGTATGCCAATGTGTTTTTCTGTATGTTTGCCACGTTGTAAGATTAAACATGTAATGAGTTTACAGTAATTCATTTATGAGGCGTGTTCAACTCCGATACCATCTAACCTCGGAAGTGTTAACCTTAGTTAACTAAGTCTAGGATCACATGAGAGTTTGGTATTCGGATTAAACGACCCGAACCATGGGACGTTCTAACCACGGCTATGCGTGTGTTAATTGTGTGATATGCGTATGAGAATGTAGGGATCTCCCTTGTATGTTTAACCCAGTTGTAGTATTGTATGTGTTGTCATGTGATAGGCTCCATAGTGGGGTTCTAACTAATATCTAAAAGTAGGTATGTACTAACAGTGGTGAGGAATCCGGTTTGGCCGGTCGCGCGTTGTTTGGGAGTGGGTATCCTTCTTAGCCTTACCCTTCTCTCTGTTAAGGTTGTTTCCCTCACGGGTTATGATCTCCCATTAGCTTACTCCAAAGCTTAGCTATTCTGACTTATGATCGGTTTAGGGGGAACATGTGTTTGTGTGGTGTGTTCGGGCCACCAAACCCGAACCGTCTTAACTTAAGTTACTCGTCCGACTATTAGGACGGTAATGAGTGTTGTTGTTGTTGTTGTATAACGAGCTTATCATGAGGGTGACATCATTCTCTAGGCTCACTAGTGAATTAACAATGTTTGGGTCGGTTCCTAAGAGGACCGTTCCCGTTATGTTATGTGATGTTGTTGTAATGCAATTTCTATTGCGATGTTATTATGTGCACGTCGAAACGTGAAAAGTGTTGTCATGTTTTGCTATGTGATGCATGTTATACGTTGGAAAATGTGGAGTATGTGGATCATGGATATGAATCCCAGTTTGTGATAAGAGGCGTTTAAGGATAACCCGATTAATGGTAGTTGTCGTCTATTAAGGAAGTAGCTCCATTAGAGGAGAAACACTCTAGGAATAATGAATACCATGAGTGACTTATCAAATAAGGATGTATTATCCATTTGTTGAGCCCAATGAGGCGAAATGTTATGTGTTGTGTGTTTACAGTTACATGCATAATTTAAATATAATCAACCACATGCTAAAACGACAATTAGTTGTGCGTGGCCCGGTAGCATGTGGGCTGTGGGATTACCATACCAGCAAAGGTGCTGAGCCCCTTGGGGGCCACCCTTTCTCTTCTTTCCTATTTCAGGTACAGAGAGCTGGAATCCGTTCGAGAGTAGGACGGGGTAGTCGTTGTACATGGGTAGTCATTTAAATTGTATATGTACAGTAGGTGTAGTAAGACCGAGATTGTTATCGGCATCAGTTCGTGAATACTCGGTACAGTTGAAAGGTGTATGTTGTTGTTGTGTTAATGGAAAGGGATAGTAATGTGCAGTCGCTCGGGAGTCTAGTCCATCAGACCGGTACAATTGTATATGTAATAGCCTTGTTAGCCACGTGGGTGGTTAACGGCGTGTAACACCAAGGAGTTAAGTAATGTGATGAAGTTTGTTTCCGCTGCAGTTTGTTGTTAAGTGTGTTAATGTTGGAAGGGGTGTTACATCTATGTTCAAGCTCTGCCTTGCCAAACACAAGACGAAAGGGAGTGGTCCCAATAGGAGTTTTAAAAGCAGTTCTATAGGCCCATAAGGCATCATCAAGCTTTTGGGATCAATCCCTCCTAGATGAACTGACTATTTTCTGTAATATCCATTTAAGTTCATGGTTGGAAATCTTAGCTTGTCCATTGCTTTGTGGGTGATATGGGAGTGCTACTTTATGGTGAACACCATATTTCTGTAGAAGGGCATCAAACTGGCGGTTACAAAAGTGGGAACCACCACAGAGATAATTGCCCGGGGCACTCTAAATCTGTTGAAGATATTTTTCTTTAGAAACTTGAGGACTGTCTTGGCATCTACAAAAGGGCAGGAAATGGCTTCTACCCATTTTGATACGTAGTCCACATCGACCAAAATGTATTGATGTCCTTGAGATGGGGGGAAAGGACCCATGAAATCTATCCCCCATACATCAAATAACTCAACTTCTAAGATATTGTTCAAAGGCATCTCGTGGCACCTGGAGGTGTTTCCCATCCTTTGACAACTATCACACTGTGAAACCAATCTGTGAGCATCTTTATGTAGTGTAGGCCAAAACAAACCTGATTCAAGAACCTTAGTAGTAGTTCGGGTGGATCCATGATGGCCACCAACCTCTTTAGAATGGAAAAAGTGTAGAACCGAGGTGGCCTCATCTTCAGGAATACACCTCCAGATGACTCCATCAGCACATACCTTAAATAAGTAAGGGTCATCCTAGAAGAAGTGTTTAATTTGAGAGAGAAATCTCTTCTTTTGCTGAGAAGAGAAACCATGGGGCAATATTCCGGAGGCTAGGTAATTTGCTATGTTGGCACACCAAGGCTCTTCAAAGCTTACCCGTACAACATTGCACAATGCAACCCAATCTACAAAAATTTCCTTGTCTGGTATACTTGAAACCTGCTGGATGTTGAACACTATCTCATCTGGAAAATATTCTTGAATAGGAATTCCATCATACAGCCTCTCGATATGAGAGAGGTGATCAGCTACACCGTTATGGCATCCCTTCTTGTCCACAACTAACACATCAAATTCTTGTAGTAAAAAAATCCAACGCAACAACCTCGGCTTGGTCTCTGCTTTTGTGAAAAGGTATTTCAGGGTGGAGTGGTTGGCATGTACTATCACCTCGCTTCCCTATAAATAAGAGCAGAACTTATCGATGGCGAAGAAAACAACAAGAAGTTCTTTCTCCGTGGTTATATAATTCTTTTGAGCATCCACAAGAGTTTTACTCACGTACATGATAATCCGCAATGCCTTGTCCTTCCTTTGACAAAGGGTAGCTCCCACAGCGTAGTCACTTGCGTGGCACATGATCTCAAAGAGAAGAGACAAATCAGGGTCTGTGACTACAGGGGCTGAGATAAGCTTCTCTTTAATGATCTCGAAGGCCTCTACACATTCTTCCGTGAACTCGAACTTCTTATTTTTTGCCAACAAATCACTTAGAGGTTTTACTATTTTAGAGAAATCAGCAATAAATCTACGATAGAAACCGGCGTGACCCAGAAATACTTGAACTTCTTTGACTGTGGTAGGGGGAGGGAGTTTCTTAATGATCTCGACCTTGGCCTGGTCAACTTCAATACCGGTTATGGATACTGGATGTCCCAACACAATGCCCTCCTTTACCATGAAGTGGCATTTCTCCCAATTAAGTACCAAATTAGTATCTTCACACCTGGCTAAGATCAAATCTAGTTGCTGTTAACACTTGTCAAAACTAAGACCAAAAACACTGAAATCATCCATAAATACTTCAATATTTTTCTCAATAAAATCAGTAAAAATTGCTTGCATGCAACGTTGAAAAGTAGCAGGGGCATTACAAAGCCCAAATGGCATTCGAGTATAAGCAAAATTACCATAAGGACAGGTGAAGGTAGTCTTCTCTTGATCCTCGGGTGAAATTGGGATTTGAAAATATCCTGAGTAACCATCAAGAAAACAATAAAATTCTTGCCCTGCTAGTCTTTCTAACATTTGGTCGATAAAAAGTAAGGGAAATTGATTTTTTATGGTAGCTGAGTTTAACTTTCTATAGTCTATGCACATTCGCCACCCGTTATTTTTCTTTAAGGGATTAATTCTCCTTTTTCATTTGAGACAGCTTCTATCCCGCCCTTTTTAGGTACCACTTGGACCGGAATAACCCAAGGGCTATCAGAAATGGGGTAAATGATACCAGCATCTAATAATTTTAGAACCTCATTTTTGACAACTTCTTTTAAATTGGGGTTCAACCTCCTTTAACATTGCCTCATGGGTTTGTGGTTATCCTCCATACAGATACGGTGGGTACAAAAACTAGGGTCAATACCTTTTAAATCCGCCAAACACCGACCTATGGCTCTCTTGTGTTTTCCTAGGACTTCTAACAGTTTGATCTCTTGTTCATAAGTAAGAAGTAAGGAAATAATTATAGGAATAGAGTTGTTACCTGATAGTAAGGCATACTTTAAATCAGATGGAAGTTCTTTAAGCTTTACCTCAGGTGGCTGCTCAATGGATGGAGTGGCTCTTTGGGTGGGCGATCTAGTCTCTCTAATGGTGGTCGGTAGCTAGCATTTTTTCTTTTACTACCATCTAGTTGGTCGACGATGACCTTGACTTCTTTCAATGGAAATTCTTCAATTGATGATATCAAAACTTGCTCTAAGGCCTCCAACTCATGAAGTTCGACCGATGGGATGTAGAATGCCTCTTCATCGTTTATGAATTCATTTTCACCACCATCTGCCAATAGACCAATACAACAAACAATATGGACAGAAACACTTTTCCTTACCATTTTTACCATATTGAATTCAATCTTCTCATCCTCGAATCGGAAGGCGACTTTTCCATCATAAATGTCGATGACTACTCTCGCGGTGCTTAAGAATGGTCGCCTGAGAATCAAGGGAACTTCAGTATCCTCATTGATATCCAAAACTACAAAGTCAGCTGGGAAGATGAATTTATCAACTCCAACCACCAAATTTTCTACCATGCCCATTGGTTTGATTGAGGACCGATCCGTTAATTGGAGGGAGAAGAAAACCGACTTCAGTTGACTACCGCGGATCCTTGTGAAAATTGAGTATGACATGATGTTAATGCTTGCGCCAAGGTCACATAAACCATGGCCGCAGTCAACATCTCCTATGCAGTAAGGCACCATCGGTAGTCCAGGGCCCTTCTGTTTGGGTGGTATTGTTCTCAACAGAGCCGCCAAACACTCCTCTGTCAGAGTGACCATCTCCAATTCTTCCATTTACCTTTTGTTACTCATCAATTCCTTGAGGAATTTAGCATAAGTGGGCATCTACTTTAATGCATCAATTAAAGGGATGTCAATAGTCAAACGTTTAAATATTCTCAAAATTTTCTTAAATTTCTCATCCATATGCTTTTTCTTGAGCCTATTAGGAAATGATAATTTTTCTGTAGAAGATTGATTATTGAGGGGAGAAGGGTAATTAGAAGGAGTGTTAGAAGGAGAGGGAGGAGTAGGAGCCTATGTCTCCTGGGGTAATATAAAGGGAGTTATTTCCTCCATATCATCAGGCGTTACTTGCTTTTCTTTTTCTTGATTCCTGCTCACCTCCCTTCCACTTCTGAGGGTGATAGCGCTTGCATCTGCATTCTCAATGGTGACGGACTTCGCATGCTCTCTTGGATTAAGTTGGGTTTGGGATGTTAGTTGACCGGGTGGCCTTGGTTGAGTAAGTAGTTGCTGTATTTGTGACTGAAATGACTTTTGGTCCTTGCGAAGGGCTGAGATCTCTTCCTGAGTATCTCGGGATTCATTCATTAGCACCTTCATCATGCCCGGCTTCTGAATTAGATGGGGGTTAGGATGGTCGGATTGAAGAAACTCCGCCATAAGGAGTTTGTGAGAATTGCCTCAGACCTCCTTGATAACCTACAAGGTTCTGGAAATTTTGAGGGGGTTGGGCACCACGTTGTCAAGGCTGCCTAAACCCATGGTTATTGCTCACATAATTAACTTCCTCAGATCCTTATAATTCTTGCAATCAGGGCATTGCTTGAAATCATGTGGTCCACCACACTATGTACAAGATACGTCAGTAGGTGGTAAGGAAAACACAGAAGAGTGAGTTACCTGAGCGTGTGGTCTTGCATTAACCACATTTGCTTGCTGAGGAAGGGAACTCATTGCCAACTGCTTCATAACTTTCTGCAGGGCACTTACCTTCGTCTACTGTAGGGCATTGCTTTCCAACAACTGCTCATGACTTTTCATTAATATATCAAATTTATTGTTGCTCTTTCCTATATGGTATAAACCTGGGGTACTGCCTCTTGATCCACCGGTGGCCAATCTCTGATTTCTTCACAGAGGGATTCAATCCCACTCAGAAATTGCTCTCCTGGCTTCTTCAAGACATCTGCACTGAGGGAGGACAACGCCATGGTTTTGCACTGGTTACCGATCCCTTGTAGAACAACTGGGAAAGTTGCTCCTTGGTAAGGCCGTGGTGAGGACATGTTAGAAGCAACCTGTTACACCTAAAATTTTGACCCCCCTGGTTAGGGTCTATGAGGTTTTGGTGTTGTGAGAGGCACTTCAATCAAGTAATGAGAGATCGCGGCTTGATCGGTGCATTCCGGGGCATGGGGAGCAGTTTTGTCATTGTCAGGGGCGTTTTCGTAATTTTTAAGGCTCCTGAGACCTCCTATGGGCTTTCTCTCTCCTCCAAAAGATGCTCCAAACAGCTTGAAATGCTTTAAAATTTTAACCCATGATAGAGGATGGAATTTTAAGCATAATGGCATTGGAATTTTGATTTTTCAAATTTCCAATAATTTTCTAGCAATTTCTGATTGAATCTGACGAGAAATTGAATTTAAAAATATTCCAACATTTAAAAAATTCGATTCCACTTCAGAAAAATCATAATTGCCATCCTTGACACGTGGTTAAAAGTTCATAGCAAAATTCCTTTGGGGAGTCATTTAATTAAAATGCCAAAAAATCTTACTTTTACTAGATTTTCTTTATCTTTAAGAAAGTCTATATAAAGGGATATGTCTTTTGATAAAATCAGAATCTCATAAGCTCAAGAACCCTAGGGAGTCAGAAAGCACAGCCTCCCCTCTCTCTCACACATTTTTCAACACCCAGCCACACGAACCATACCGAAAATCCCCCGAAATCACCATCTAAACTCGTTTTCCAATCCCCAAAGCACCAATAATCATCAAAACCCTACATAAACACCACCAAAATGTGAAGAACAGCAAGAAAACCAACAACCAGAAGCTCGGTTCGAAAATCTTTTGGGTCTGCCATCAACGGGGCACTTGACGAATCCTGGTGTGAAAAATCATTGTAAATCCGAAGGTAAAACAGGTGGAAATTCCACCTTCCTAACTCCCTACGACTTTATCAGTCTTGCCTCAAAATTTGGGTTCAAACTAACTATTTTTGGCTTCTATATCACTAATTGTTTTAGCTACTGCCTTGTTACTTGTTTGCTAAGTTTCGTGTTAATTTTGATTTCAAATTGAGTTCTTTCAATTACTAACGTGTTTATAATCTTTCAGGCTACATACCCATAAAATTTGAGTCAAAAACACCGTCGGGAACCGCCTGAAAACCCCTGTCTGTGGGTGGTCCGGGACCTCGGACCTATGGTCCGGGACCACGGACGGGTTGTCCGTGGCCACGGACACCCACGGACGGCGGCAGGATTTTAAAATTTCAAAATTTAGGTTTTTTTAAATAATGTCCGGGCCCACGGACAGCCTGTCCGTGGCCCCGGACTTTTCAAAATTTCGATTTTTCTTAAATTTGACTTTTCTGTATAACTAGGTTTATTGGGGTCCGTGGCTACGGACGTAAACAAAATTTGACCTAATTCTACCTCCGAAACCCTAGTTTAGGTATTTTCACTTTCCACTTTTATTTTCAGTCAAAAAATGTTAAAAATATAAAAAAATCATAAGCGCGCACCTAGGTTAAAAAAAACTTCGTAGTAAGCTGTAAATAAACTAAGTAGAGGAAAAACGATCTAGGAGGGGCAATGAAAGTAATTTGAACCCTAAATAGGTTCTATACCAAGCCCCCGAACCCAAACTCTCCTTTCCTAATTTGATCTAGGTAAAAATTAGGTGGCGACTCATAATAGGTTCCAGTGAGCTAGCTTAGGTTTTAATAATTAATTTTATGTGGCATAGTT
Source organism: Limonium bicolor (assembly GCA_023374045.1). Classification (NCBI taxonomy): domain Eukaryota; kingdom Viridiplantae; phylum Streptophyta; class Magnoliopsida; order Caryophyllales; family Plumbaginaceae; genus Limonium; species Limonium bicolor. The sequence goes on from CM041778.1 coordinate 295,236,417, forward strand.
ATTAAACTTAGGTTATAAGTGGACCTAAAACCCGGTTAGATCCTAAACAGCTTTAATCAACATAGGATAGGGTTTAAAAATCGAGGCTCACAGACTGGCGACTCTGCTGGGGACAACTTCTTAATTTTAACTTGTTTAACTTTAAGAAAGAGGGCTTAACTCGAAAAATGTTTATTTATAGCTTTGTTACATTGTTTGTTTACTTTTGTGCGCAATTTAAATTTCTACACCTTTGCATCATGTGAGTGCGAGGGTCCACGCAAACCAATTTCACCCCGGGACCCGTTTGAGGGTCCCCTGTCAGGACTCACACCTTTTAGGTGATGTGAATAAGTGGGGGAAAAGAGGAGGGTGTCGTTTAACCACACCCCCTTAATACCTGGGCTTTAGCCCCAAGCATTTTCCTGGCAGTACCCTTACCTAGCCCATTGTTTGGTCAGTCAAAGACCCGACCGTAGACGCACACCTTCAGGTGATGTGAAAAAGTGGGGAAGCCCAAAGAGAATAGCGTGCAAGCCCTATTCCTTTGTGGTGACCTGGACCCGCGCCCCAAGCACCTCTCCGGACCGATCCATACCTGTTGGATTTAATCGTCAAGCGAGGACATGTTGAATTTGTGTGGGCCCTGATTGTTTGTATGATCGACCCACTACCAAGCCTAGGAACTGATAGGAATCTTTCCTACACCAGACTTAGCCCAACTCAAATTCGTAACCTTGTTGTTTACGGCCCAGCGGCCCTTTGTTTGAGTATGTAAGTCGTTTATTTGGGCTTTAGCCCAAAAGCTCGGGTTAGGTAATTCTTCTATCAGCCCAATTGAATTGCCCACTTACTTCCAGGCCCACATGAAAGAAATTCACTAGGACTATGTGTGGAGGGTGATTTTTCGGTATGAGGTGGGTCTATCTAAATACGAACTAGCTGAGAAGCCTAGATCCTAGAAATTGCCATTCTGTGGAGGGTGAAAACCCGTTATACATGACATCCCTCAAACCAACTAAATCGTCCGTCTTTCCCAGAAAGCTTAATGGGAAGTGTTAGTGAACACTACACCCGCTCTCAATTGGCTCCACGCGGACTTATGCCTCTATAAGGTGGGATTGACTAGAGTCGCCACCTAGTTTGACCTAAGAAACTAGGAAGGGAGATTGGGTTCTAAGAACCGTTAATTGACTCTGATTTTACTGCCTATGGATAGGACTTATCTGATCATACCATAGATTCTATGTTGGGTTCGCACTGGGTTACACCCCTTAGAATTGGCATCGACCACGACTTCGGATTGGTGCCCGAGGAAACCTCGGTCTCCAATTGTCGGGATTGCCTTCTTTCAAAACTTTTTAGAGAGATTCATTTCAAAGCCAATGATAGGATTAGGATGGGAAGAGAAAAAAAAAGAGAGTGGATGAGGCGAGCTTTTCTGCCAAGCTAGCGCCAAATGAAAGGGTTGGCAGGTTGAGAGTTGGTTGAATGTAGAACAAAAGATCAAGGTTTAAAGGTTAAATGGATGAAGAAGACTCGAAGTCTAAAGGCATGAGGGTTTAATGTGAGTCGGAAGATATTTGAAAGTTTCGAGAGGTATGAGTACCCCCTTAGAGAGGGAAAAGGGTTTTTTATTGGAACGGGGTCGCACCCTAGGTGGGCTGCCTATGTACTCAACTCCTTGTTGAGATCAGACCTTACGTAGTTCATGATATTTGGGTTTTGGAAGTTTTGATGTTTGTGGAGTTTGAAGATATTTGACGTGTTTGTGATTTAGAAGGGTTCAGAGTTTCGAGAAGTTTCGGGTTTGAGATGTTGGTCTGTGAGACTCTCGGGTCTGTGAGACATTTGAAACCTTGAGATGTCGAAGTCTATGAGACGCTTGGGTCTGTGAGACGCTCGGGTCTGTGAGATGCTCAGGTCTGCGAGACATTCGAATCATTGGAATGACAAAGTCTGTGAGACACTCGAGTCTATGAGACATTTTAGAGTGTAGAGAAAACTAGGGTGGAATTGGAACTGAAATCGGATTGGAATTGAAGTCTAAATTGAATTTGAATTGGGTTTGAGTTGAATTTGGTTGGGGTTGGAAAAAGGGCGGGGTCAAAGTTAGACCGAGTCAAAGTGGGATCGAGTCAAAGTTAGGTCAAAGTCAAACTTCAGCTGGTCAAAGTTGGGTCAAGGTCAAAGTTCAAGTTGGTCAAAGTTAGACTAGGTCAAAGTTCGGGTTGGTCAAAATTGGACCGAGTCAAAGTTGGACCAGATTGGGCCTTGGTCAAGGTTTGGGCCAGATTGGGCCTGAATTGGGCTTGGGATGAGATGGGCTTTACAATCTTGGGTTTCGAATTTAGGCTGAATTGGACTCCACAATTGGGTTGATTTGCTTTGACTGAATTTTGGATTCGAGGTGCAGTTAGGCTAGATTTTGGATTGGGCTGAACCAACTTGTGGGTCAGTCATGGGCTTGGGCTTTGGGTATGGAGTATGGTTTTGCAAATGGGTCAATATTGACCTTTGGGTCGAAAAGGGTTGAGTCTTGTTTTTTTTTTTGTTATTCGGGCCAGTTTTCAGAAGTGGGTTGGATTTTGGAACTGATTTTGGATGAGAGTTTTTTTTTACATATATACATATTTTAGATGTGTGTTTTTGGGTTTAGGGGTGTTACCACCACGAGAATGGTCAATGACCTATCAGACCAGGGGGACCCCCTTTATCCTAATGGCTTGGACCTAAGGACATAATAACTAAGGCTTAGATAGTTAAAGAAATGCACAAAAGGAATGAATCAAAAGTTGCAATGAAACAGAACATACAATATATACATGCATAAACACATAGATAGTCAGAACAAAAGGCATGAAGGAACAGTGATTTCTCAAATTAAAATAATCAGACCGACATGGCAGGAACAACCAACTAAATAAGTCAAATACGCATGAAGTTATTGGGGTATGGTGGGTATCTTGCCCTAAAGCTTTTCTACAAAAGGGGCGACCTATGTGCTAACTAGGGCTTCATGTGAGATTGATCAAACAATTGAAGCAAAAACGATAAAAATAGAAGAGCGACCAAGCATAATAGACAAAAAAAATATACACAAGATACATTGAAATATCGATGAAAGTAGCAAAATGATACAAAATTTAACAATTAAGCAGGCTGGTCTCAAAGTGAAGATTAAACTAGAATCATGCTTTGAATCAATTTCTCAATCGAATCTATACACGAGGAGCAAACAATGATGCTAGAAATGTAAACATGTTATTGGTCATGATCAAGAGGAGTTGTTGGTTGTAGAAAACTGACCGACGGGGTGGCCTGCCCCCGGTTGAACATTCAATCAGATATAATATAAGAAAAGAAGTCTGGTTTTGGTCAACTGCCTAACCCAGGGCCGAACTCCCAAGCTCAATCAACTTGCAAGGTCCAATGTCGCTTCAAACCAAGCAAAATGCCGACCAAGTCCAGTCCAATGTTCATCGGTTTCGTATGTACCTCAACCAAATAGTAAACAACGGAGGTTAGCGAAAATTCTGCATCACAATATTGTTAAAGCGAAATAGATGTTAATTTAGAGCTTCAAGACCGACAAATATCTAAAGTGGCCAATTGTTAGTCAACCAATCCAAGTTCAGAGCCACATAGTAACCAAATGAACCGACCAGAGTTATAACCTACTCAAACATCGTGAAATGAGAATTAATTCGATAACGAGTCAAAGAATGAAGTGTAATAAAACAAAGACAAAGACGCACATTAATTTAACCTCTTGAGCAAGTACACGAAACCAATGGTTACCTAATACGAATGATTCGCACCAGTCCAATTTTCTTATACTACAAACCATCATTATTCTTTCAATTTTGTTTTATACTTTGCTTCTGCTAAGCCTATGTCAGATTAAATGTACAATAATCAAGTAAGCAAATAGAGTGTTCGAACACCCTTAGTTATTGCATTTTTTCAGAATCGAGATCTAAGCCCTAAGAGTGGAACATTAATCGTAATTACACTTATTCACTTTTAAATCTGTTAATATGTTCTCGTATTCTTCTGTTATCACAGCTACGCTCAACAAGAAAAATCTTGTCAGTTATACACAACCTTGATTAAGCCAAGCGTCTTTTCCTTCTTAGACAAATATTGAACTGTCTACACTAAGCATTCGAGAACCCAATCCCCTATTACAGAAATGCATTTGCATGCGTAAACAAGCTGTCAAGTAGCGCAGAGTAAGTTATGAGTGTTCTACTAATCCACCGAATCATGATTTGGGGAGCAGGCTAAACAAAATAGATATTACGCAAGTTGAACAAAATACTTAAAGTGCATCTATCAAGCAGGTACTGAGACTATTCGAGTGCAGATTACATTACCCAGATGATGATAATAGAGCTTCCTGTAAAAGAGCTAGAACACCAAACAAAAGCAAACAGATAACACACATTAGCTCCCAACTGTAATCGACCCAACAAAACAATATTGGAAAGAAACTGAAACTGTAAAGAGAAACTGAGCTTAAGCTTGACATGCTAATCCCACGCCAGTCACGAGTTTGCTTCGGGTTTGGATTAACGCGACGATCCCTCTTGAGTTTCGGCTGTAGCACTAGCCTCGTGGGTGAAGAGAATGAAGACGACCGAAACGGTGAAGCGGTTCCAGTAATCTGTCGCGTGGTTGTTCGCCAGCAACATAAAGAGAATGAGGAGGGCACCGCCGGTGAAGACGAGTGAACCGGAGTAGAGCATATACGCCAGTCATGCGGTTGAAGAGAACAAAGACGGTGGATGCGTGCTCCTTGCTTGTCAGTACAAAAGTGAAGAGGGAGAAGAGCTGGAGTAGCGTACTTCCGTGAAGGAGAGAATGAAGTGGCTTCTGGTTCACCAAGAGGCCGTAGCATGTATGCTCTGTGAGAAAGAGGTGAAGAAAGGGCAAAGCATGTATGTTCTTGTTCTTGCCAGTGTACAGAGAATGAAGGGGGCTGAGCTTGTATGTTTTTTTGTCCTACTAGTTTAACGTTCGAAGAGAAAGAAGAGGGAGCAGAGCATGTGTTTCCTCGTTCGCCGGTTAGGTTGCAAAAAAAATTACCGTGAATGGGAGATGGTGGAAGAGAGGAACAGAAAGCGTGAAGAGAAGATGATGAGGGTTGGAACTTGTATGCTCTTTGTCGTGAGCATGACAGGGAGTGCAGAGGGCTTTTCCTTGTTCTCCAGGATTACCGTGTTGATTAGAATGAAGAGAGCTGGAGCTATGTGCTCCTTGTTCGCCATATGAGTTGAAGGGATTGATCGATAGAGAGTGGGGAAGAAAATGGCGGAGGCTGCCGCAAAAAAAGGAAGATAATAAGAAGAAGGGAGGTGCAGAGCATGTTCTGTGAGTGAAAACATTCAATGAGGTGCAGGGTATATTCCTTGTTTTCCAACCGAAGAAAATGAAGGAGACTGAGCTTGGATGTTCGTTCTTCGTCAACTGGGTGTGCAAACTGATTGAAGTGAAGGAAATGATGCTCTTCAGCTGGATGTGCAAAATTTACCGTCGTGAAGAGAACTAAATGAGAATGGAGGTGATGTTATTCGTTCCCCAGTTACGTCGATGAAGAAGGTAATAAGGAATGGAGTATGTATGCTTGAGTTTGCCAGTCGGGCGCCATTACCGTGAGGAAGAAAATGAAGAGAGGTTCATAATTTTGCCTCAAGAGAATGCAGAAGGTTCTGTCTCTTTTTTTTGGAAGGTCGAAGAAGATGACATGGTGATGGCGGCTACTGATTTTGAGGAAGGAGCCCCCCCTCATCTAGGTTATTTTTTGTGTTGTTTTATAGGCAGTCAAGGACAGGACCCGATTTTTGTTTGTGTTGTTCTTGTTTTTGGTGTGGACTACTGCATTTGGGAGAATAGGGTTGGGCTAATGATTGAGTTGGGCTGGCGGTAAGAATAGGCCCAGGGTTGTATTTGAACTGATCTGAATGTATGAAAAAAAGGAATCAATACCTATTGTGTTCAGGACTCGAACTCGAGACTTCCAACTACTAGGGTCCCTGGACACATTAAACAGTTATGCTAACAACAGAACTTCCTATACAATTGTGGGAAATATAACTAGACATCTATTTCAATCCGAATAAAATTTCTCAACAACACTATCATTTTAAACAGGGATGTACAGTAAAGTGAATGAATTCAATCTAATCAAATGAATTGTTTTCTTTTTATGAGTCATGAAATAATAGAATGAAGATAACAATAAAAATATGAAAACATATAAAGCATGCAATAAGCGAAATTACATGATATTATGTACATGAAATAATGAAATGGTACTAGCATGATAAAAATACCGGCGAATGTCGTAAAAAAAGGAAATTGAATTAGATATGTACGAATAACAATAAGTAATAAAAAAATGAGATGACATGAAGTTTAGTCGAATTATCGACAAAATGAAACTTGCTAGTATAGAATATAATAGTGAAAATGTTCATGAAATAATCAAAATAATAATGATAAAGACAAAACAAAAGCAAGTACTAATAAAGAAAATTCAAGTAAAAGTATCAATGAAATGAGATAAAGTAAACAAGTAACAAAATAGCATGTACCAAAATAAAACAAATAGGTAAATAAACAATCGAATAAAATAGAACTGGCTAGCATGAAATAAATCAAAAATAAAATGGTAAAATAAGTAAGTAACAAAAAGGAACGGGTTTCAAAACGGATTCTTTGAAAATTGATTTAGAAAATTTGTCATAAAATGACAGTTTCATTTTGGTATGCACATGAACAATTTTTTGAAAAGAAAGGTGACGACCCTCTTTTTTAATTATTTGTGTGAATTTTGCACTTTATGGGGTGAGAATTTTTGGTGTCTACACTATGGAGTGATCCACAAGATTAGAAAATTACTTAGGCCTTAGCGCTTCTCTATAGTCCTTAAAGTTTTGTGAACCACGTAATATCACAATATTCGAGACATGTACTTTCATTTCCAACTCACAATTTCGGCTATGTTCCTTTCTGATAAACGACATTGTGAAAACAGGCAGACCGTCATCACAAACATGGAGGGAAAAGGCAAGCCAGATGGTGTAGAAGATAGGATGGGAGAAATATAGCTTAGGCTGGAAGCCATGACAAAAGATTTGGAAGGCTTGAGAGACAAGATCAATTCTCAAGGTGTGGATTTGTATGTCCCAAGAAGGGCCACTGATGCCGGAACTGAACTTGAAGCCATGATGGCTGCCATGGAACGAAGACATAATAGTGTCAGGGATGCCATGGAATCCAACTATATTGCTGTAATTGAAGAATTGACGGCAAAGGTTCTCTCCCTAGAGGCCGTACGTCAAGCTCAAGACGTACTAGCGGGCAGGCTTCTTAACTCTCTTTATGATCGTACAGAAGCTGGCCCCATCTGGGCCCAGGGTTCACAGGGAAATGTAGAGGAACTTGTTGTAAAATTCTAGAAAGCTATTAAGCAGCCGGAAGTGGTCAACCAGGCAGCAACTTGCATTCAAGGTTGCACCCAAAAAAGGACTAGACAACATGAAGAAGGCGCCAGTGGGTGGATAGGAGTACCATGTTGGGACGTTAGAGCAATAGAGTCACCACAACAGAACTCTGATCTGAGACAATTTACTAATATCGGCCAGACACTAAGTCAAGAGCTTGAGGAACTTCGAAGGAGAAGTCTGCTACAACCAAAGGCCCCAAAGGCAGGACTTGCTCGATTGGGGAAAGATCTGAACCAATTATGTCACTACCATCAGCTTCCCGGTCATGACACTGACTATTGCAGGGCCTTGCAGCATAAGATCCAAGACTTTATTGACCAGGGATTTCAGTTCTCGAAGCGCGAGAACATTTTCAGAAGTTCCGTGCCAGAGCATCGCTAGGAGTTATCTTTATTTTGGTTTCCCAACTTGTTCCCTTATTCATTCGGTGTAGTTTCCTTTTTCCTTAGTTAGCTTAGTTGGTCGTTGCTTTTCTTTCGAAATATTCTAAACAATATAGGATTTTGTTGTCGCACTTGTCTGCTATTAATAGGAGAAATGTTCGTTTTGCTTTCATGAAAAGTCCAAATTGGTATTTATACATTCATTCTCGCATCTTTCTAAAAAAGCACGCTGTCTCATGGAACCCACCTGCAAGTGTTATAAGGTAAAACCCTTGTTTTCACCAATTCCTCTGTACAAAGCCACCACTCCGCGTACAGACACCACTTTCATCATATACATCCCATGTGTCTCACCACTCCACTTTCTCAACATTTCACCAAATACGTAAAGCCAAAAATTTGCTGTCACAAAATCACCCATCACCTCCCCACAGGATCACCTCATCACCACTCGCCATTACACACACAACCATCCACCACAAATAACCTGGGTACCCAAAAGGCTCATCAAAAAACCCCACAACAATACCAGGGTAATCTGAGTTAAGGAACGATAATGTTTATTTCTTTTGTTTAAATGTGCCAACAAGTCTCTGAGTGTACACTTCGCGAGAGTGCCTTGAGCGGTAAAGCCAAGAGCGAAAGAGCGTGTCATTCTTACACGACTCCAGAGAGATCACATTCAAAGGAAAGGTAAACGGCATGACTCCGACCAAAGGAGATAATTTGTAAATTTACGCTTAAACCTGTGAAAAGTAACAAAGAGCGGATACACAACTATTAGGGATGACGAAGCACCTAGGTACAGCACCACACAGCCAAAAAGCTTGTGAACCCTGACATTACACCCTGGCACCCCCGCTGAGCTTTTCGCATACGTCCTCTTTTACAACGCTACAAACTCCATAAAACAAGCCAACCAATGATGAATAACCGACTCGGTGACCAAAGGGAGCAAGGAGCCCAACTTCCGAACAGCAACTTCACCAGTCCAAAGAAGCAAAACTGCTACCAGCATGACGAAGCGATCCGCAAATGGCCCCAAATTGGCACAGGATCCAAATAAGCTAGCATCAAAAACAACTCTCAAAGTTCAAAACCGGGAAACACAAGAATCCGAAGGAAAAGAGATTCAAATAAAGGCAAATCTGAAAAGCCTCGAAGAAATCCAAAATTGGAAGAAAGAAAGAAGGTGTAAGGAGCACCCAAAAGGTCCCAAGCGGAGTCATCACGAAGTAGCCAAACGACTTCAAGACAAAGAAGATAAGTCCGAGAGAAGGTGCGAGTTGCAGCTTTGGTCACCCTTATAGCTCCACATATCCTAAACATTCCTCTATCATCCCATTGTCTTTCATCACACCTCATAGCCACGTATAAGCTTAAAAGACTTCCGACTTAGTAGTTGTGTATCCAATCACGTGAAAGTAACAGGTTGAACGCGTAAATCCATCAAATGTCAAATTCAATGGTTGAGATGTTTTGACCGAGAGGGGAGCACGAGTGCAAGCATTAAAAACACTTTGAGTGTAGACAGAAAGCACCACATCAAGATAAACCATGACCTTGTGAGAATGAGACTCGTTTTTGCGCAATTAATCAAAGAAAATACTGGGGGCAATCGATCGGAATGATCGATTGCCACAAATCCTAAAAAACTTAGATTGCCTTAAGGAAAAAAATACTGGGGGCAATTGTTGGTCCCAACAATTACAACAACGATACCGATGGAGGCCCAAAAACCCGAAACCCAAAGGTTCAAACCCCTCTCATATCACTCAGGCCCGTCCTAAGCCCTTCCTTCACATTCAAGCATCCACAGGCCCGTCCTAAGCTCTTCCTTCACATTCAAGCTTCCATAGGCCCGTCCTAAGCCCTTCCTTCACATTTAAGCATCCACAGGCCCGACCTAAGCCCTTCCTTCACATTTAAACACCCACAGGCCCGTCTTGAGCCCTACCATCTCCAGGTTTGACATAAGCCCTAATCCTTCTACATTCATCATACACCCAACACATTTTCACTTAGATCCCATCTTTAGGCTCGTCATAAGACCTAGATCTATCCTTAGGCTCATCATAAGACTTAGATCCATCCTTAGGCTCGTCATAAGACCTAGATCCATCCTTAGGCTCGTCATAAGACCTAGATCCATTCTTAGGCTCGTCATAACACCTAGATCCATCCTTAGGCTCGTCATAAGACCTAGATCCACCTTTAGGCTCATCATAAGACCTAGTTGCATTCCTTTAGGCTCGTAATAAGACCCTTTAGCTTACCCACTCTCATCAAACACATTGCATTCATCTCATTCATATAGGCTCGTCATAAGACCTAGTTGCATTATCCAGGCGCGTCATAAGACCTGGCTACAGAAAAGTTGGCGAGGTGATGGTAATAAATCCTCCAGTGTTATGTCAGATTACTTTGGGATCAACGAATGGTGGGCAAAGGCAATAAGTCCCCAGGGTTTTTACCAGGAGTTATCCCTGCACACCGGCTTGGGGGGCGATGGCAATAAGTCCACATTGGGTCCAGCCAGGAGCATTGGCACGGGTTTCGGTCCCCAGAAGCATCCGAGCATCATCAGCATCATCAACATCATCAACATCATCAGCATCATCAACATCATCAACATCATCAGCATCATCAGCATCATCAGCATCATCAACATCATCAGCATCATCAACATCATCAGCATCAACATCAATCATGCATCAACATCATCATCAGCATCACATCAGCATACATCATTAGCATCGTTAGCATTTCAGCAATCTTGCATTTGCATACCACCCAGTTTTCACATCCTAGGTAGTCAACGCCTTAGAATCGCTTGACATTGCTTTATTTCACCTTATTTTTACGTAGTCAGCCTTAGAATAGCTTGACATCATTTCATTTGTTATAGGTAGTCAACGCCTTAGAACAGCTTGACACTATTTCATTTTCGTCACCAAAGTAGTTCGCGCCATAGAATAGCTTGACACATTTTTCACTTATAGGTAGTCAGCGCCTTAAAATAGCTCGACAATGTTTTTTTTATTAGGTAGTCAGCACCTCCGAATAGCTGGACGTAGTCAACTCGGTTACGGACAACATGGAGGATTTTGTGGAATCCAAAATTTTGGGGCAACACTGAAGCATCAACTAGACTTTTCACATCCATTACAAAGTCTAGTTGACGGGAGGCAATCTGTTATACCCAAAATTTTGACCCCCTGGTTAGGGTCTATGGGGTTTTGGTGTTGTGAGGGGCACTTTGAAACACCCCTGAATATTTAAACGCATAAAATCATAACGCGTTTTATAATTCGGACATAAAATAATGTATGAACAATTAAATTTAGTATATATACATGTCCGAACGCGTGACGACGTTATATATTAATATAGTCACGTACTTGTACGAAAATACATGTACGTAACGTTACGATATTGTAATGTTGTAAATAAGTAACAATAACGTCGCATAACTTCGTAACAAAAAAAATATAATAACACGATATAATATATAGTCGTATATATATAAAAATAAACATGTGTATAGATTAAAAAAAAGGGGGGGAGCAAAGATGCTCCCGCTGAGGTTCGAACCCCGTACCTCTTGTATACCCCGTGAACGTCTTAACCGGTTGAGCTATGCTCGAATTCAGTAACTAGAAACAACAAATTAAAACTAGTATCAAAACAACTAAGGTAAATGAAAAACAAATAGAATCAGACACGCACTCCCTGTAGCATCGATTTCTCCTTCTTCCTTGATGAAAAACCAGATCGAACAAAATAAAACAGAAGCCAGGGAATCCAACTCTCAGGCGACATAAGTGCCTTCTTTATTCAAATGCCCATCACTGCTCTTGTAACTTGCGCATCCGAGTGGCTCCCAAATTCCCTTTCGAACATACAGTAGCAATCGCTCAATCTCATGCCCTCTCATCCCCTCTGTTATGCGCTTGAATCAAGAACAAAAAAAAATTAATGACGACAGGCACTTCCTCCGTGACAGTTCCTTGTAACCCAAGACAATACTCCATTATCTAATTTATCTCCATACTCTACTTTCTCTGTGGCATCTTGAACAAGGAAGACCGTACAACAGACCACAAGCACCATCTTGTTCCCAGTCAATAGACAGAGCCTGTTTCTGTTTCAAAATCTTATGCACCAGAGCCATACTTTACAAACTTCCACGCATCAACTGTCTGATTCAAACTCTCATAATGAAATACCCCAAACCTTAATATATTAATGAACTATCTAATTAGGATATACTAAGGCTAGAACATGCCTTAGAAACATTAGAAGAAGTGTTAAACAACAATTTACACCAAAACATGCTTTAGGAACAATTAGAGAAAAAGGTGTTTTAAAGAGCTCAAATAAATTAGGGAACTACCAATAAGTTCCCAAGAGATTTCAAATGTGAAATACCTCTAAGATTAGTAATACGCATTAAGCGGAATTAGCGTTTAAACCGAAAATGCACCTTAGAGCACAAAAATGTGCTTTAAGGGAAAATATGTTTTAAGAAAACCATAGAGATTTCATGACCTCAATAAGGATCCAAAGTGAATTCATAAGTCTTATAATCAAGCTAAGAACATTATGAAACCATTACCAAAGAAAACCAAGCTCAGAAACAACTCAAGACAAAAATATGCCATAAAAACCCTTTAAAGCATATTTTGGATATATTGTCTTATGAATGAGTCTTGGATGGTTTTAAAGGCTTGATTATATGTGAACGTACTAAAATAAAATTATAAAATTATTTGCAAAGCAAACCAAACTCTAAAAAGAGTTAAGACACAAAAAGGAGCCCGAAAACTCCTTAAAACGTATTTTTGCGAAGTGTCTTCGAAATTGGTTTTGAGTGGCTAGTTGGCCTTGTATACATATTAAAATACATGTATACTACCTAATATCATGTTAGGAATTTAATTTGAAGATTTTACCAAAACTTTTACAAATATAATATTTAATGTGAATAGTAACCCGAAATAGTGCCCATTTAGTCAAACGTTGACCAAGAATGGTCAATGGTCAAAAAATTGACCATCCTTGACCAACCCAGTCGGCAGCCACAATAATGAGAAGGCCAGCTTGCATAATCAATCATCCTAAAAGATTGCCTAATGTGGAGACTTTTTGTTACTTTATATATTATAACATTACTTTACATTTTCTTTACTTTTCTCATTCTTTTTCATCCTATTCAACGATTGCCTATCATTCCTTTCATTTGCTCCTGTCCCAACCGTGGGTCTTCAACAATGAGAAGCTCCCTCCCTTCTCTTACCTTGGTTTTCCTCCATTGTTGCCATTTAGGAGCTTAAAGAACACCTTATCTTGTAGAAACCATAACTTTCTCATCTTAAGTGAAAATCCCAAGCTTGATAGCTCGTTGGAATCCTCTTTCAAAGAGATTTACAACCATAGCTCATGAGCCCCCAGATTCTCAGGAAAAACCACAAAGAAGTGCCTTTGATTCTCGAGGTAAAACATTGCCTTCTTGAAAACTTCTTGTTCTTTGGTTTTTGTTACAGCCGATTGGCATGGGATACTAACCCATATTATTCTTCATCTTATTCTATATTTTTGGAGCCAATTTCTCTAGCAAATTGCTGTCAAAATTTCTAAGGAAATCAAGCTTAAATATTAAGCTAATGGTTAATATACAAGGTAAATCCTACAACTACCTATTTCAAGGTTCTAATTGTTGATCTATATATGATCTAACATATTGTTCATCTTATTATTTATTGCCGAAATTTTGGTGATTAATATTCAGTTTTTAGCTTATTAAAAGTTAATGTTTATTAAATCTAAGAATAGATTTATACTCCTTATGATATAAGCTTCAATATAAGCTATCATAATATACAAGAAAAATTCATAAACTATGGTTTATATTATGGCCGAAAATTAAGGGTATTAATTGAGTTAGAAAAAATATCTAACTTAGTTAAATTAAAGGAATTAGTATAATTAAGAGTAATATGTAAAATTTAAGAAGTTTTAGTACCTAATGGTGATTACCGAAAATATATGAGGTCAATATGGAATCGTTGAGAGTTTAGATGATGAGAAAATAATTGTAGAATTAAGTTTACAATTTATAAAGAGTTTATAAGTGTTATAAGGAATTTATAAGGTTTTTGGTATATTTAAGGATAATAAAAGATGGTATTTATATACTATAACATTAGATAATTAAATCTGTGGTTTAGAGATGTTTAAAATGATTTTTGATATTCAAAAATCTGTAGGAAAATTAGTTACGAAAATTAGAAATTAATTGGAGTTAAATTGGTTAATAAATGAGTTGGGATAAAAGAAAAGACCACAAGGGTAAAATGGTAATTTCCCTGGTCAACCGTGGTCAAACGTGGTCAAACTTGGTCAATGATAGTTTGTGAAATGTTTAGAGGAGCTAGAATGAAATTTTTAGCAAAAGATTAGATATTAAAAGTTTAAAGGAATAAAAAGTTAAGTTAAATTAACTTAGGGGTAATATTGTAAATAATGGAAAGTTAGGGGGTTTGACCATAAAAGACTGGTCAAACTTGGGTATGTTTTGGTAATTGACCAAAAGTATAGAAGAAATTAATTAAGAAAGACTTTGGAAGAAATTAGAAATAAAAGATAACAAGTTTAGAACTTATTATGAGTAAAATAGAGATTAAGAGAAAACTATGGGTAAGAAATGTAAATAACACATTTTTTATGGGTTTAGAAGGTTAAGGAAATTAAATAAAGAATTTAGAAACAAGTGTAAAAGAAACAGAGTTAAGACGGGGTTAAACAAGACCCGTATATAAATTAAGGTATACGAGGGGTATACCCGTAATTTAATAAGTAAAGGAGAAATCAATACTTAAAGTATTTTTAATAAAAATACAAGTTATAATGGAAAAAGAAATAAATACTTATGATACGGAGTATCATACGGACGTATACGAAATTTTTGGTGTACATGAATAGTACTCGTATACGTGAATAGTATACGTATACATGAATAGTAAATACATATACATAAATAGTATATACGTATACATGAATAGTAAATACGTATACATGAATAGTAAATACGTATATATGAATAGTCAAATACGAGACGTATACGTGAATAGTAAAAATACGTATACGTTAATAGTGAAATACAGTGAATAGTAAAATACAAGGCCGTATAAATGAATAGTAGAATACGAGACCGTATAAATGAATAGTGAAATACGGATGAATAGTGAAAAATACGAAAACCTAATACAAGGTCCGTATAAGTCTGAAGTTGCTAACTGAGCAACTAAATAACTGCTAACGACGTTAGTATGTTAATGAATTAGAATTGAGTTTGAAAACGCTCCTAAATGAACGAACCCGTTTAACGGTATACTATTATACCCGGATTAACCTAGGAAGAGGTTTAAGTTGAAAAGAGAACCAAATTAGTTCTAAGACACAGGATACTAATACTAGTTCTGGTTACAGATCTAGATAGTCAGAGGCGTTCGGCGGATTAGGCGAACGTGGGATTAAGAGCTAGCCAATCTCCGGTGTACGGTATGGGATTCTTGTAGCTTGTTTGCTAACGGGGTCTACCTCGGTTTGTGTGCTATGTGTTATTGTGATACAACCAAACAAGATTAAGCATGAAACCGATTTACTGTATTGTTATTGTGTGTCCATTGCACACTAACACGAATTGATTCAGAGCTTGTTCATTAACTATGTTTAGTAACAATTGTATAAGGTTATAAATACTCCCTGTTGTTAGTTGGTTAATACCGAGAGAGGTTAACTAACAAATTGTCAATGAGACTTCAACTATCTGGAACTTGGGAGAAGAGGAATCCGGGACTGACTCCGGTCATGCATGTTTAGGTTAGGAGGTCGGCATCTGTATCAGATCTGTCTTCCGCATATGGCTCGTCTACGACTTGTCGCCTAGGGTCGACAAACAGACCCGACCACCTCGAGTGAACAGTTCGAGGTGGGAGGCAAATTCAGGAGGCGCGGGAGGGTCAAGCCTACACCCCTCATAACTCAAGAATTAATGTTTATTAACCCAATAGAGCTAATAACTCATTGGCTAGGGTTACCTTGACCCGACAAAAATAAACAATTCAGTTAGAGAACAACCAGTTCTTTTAAGAGAACGGTTGACACTTATAAGGTATGGTCAAACACGAGAACTAAACAATTCTTAGGCCTCAAGAGTTAGGAATCTAATTCACTCATTAATGGGCATCCATTACGACGTTCGATTTATTTGAGCTGTGAATGTTTCACATAAATGTGTTGTTTGTTATCGTACTTCTCATTATTATTTGTATGAATAAACAATTGCATGTATACGACAAAGTGGTCGTGTGTAACCCTGCTAGCTTGTGGGCTGCACGTTTTCTGTACCAGCAATATGCTGAGCCCCTTGGGGCCTGTGATTTAAACTTTGCAGGTAGGTACCAGACGAGGACTCAACCTGAGAGTAGGAGCGGGTAGAGTACTTCGGGTTGCTTTTACATTTGTTACACGAGTTGTGCATGTACACTCGTTTAGTAATTGATGAGATGTTAGTTTGATGTATTAGGATATGAGATACTCGGTATAAGTTGTGGTTTATGAATTGTATTGTATAGATGCTCGAGTAATTATCTGGTTAGTCAGACCGTGACTTGTAAGAGAATAGGCCTAGTTAGTCACGTGGGTGACTAACGGCAGTAACACCAATTTAGTAGAACTTTTCCGCTGCGTTGTTAATGAATGAGATGGACTTAGGGCGACGATCATTGTATTTGGAGTTGGGGGTGTTACAAAAGTGGTATCAGAGCGTAGTTACGCTCTGATGATTGGAAATTACCGAGCTTAGGAATTACCGAGTTAGGAATAGTAGACTTTGGGATAAGGGTTGAGTATTAGTGCGAGAGGTGCGTTAGTTAGGATTCCCCGATGTGTATCGGATATGTAGAATACCTGACCCGCCCTCCGCGCCCCTGGTTCTAAGATACCAGAAATGAACGCCAGAGAGATGACAAGCCTTCTCTTACTCGGGAAAACCCGATCTGGCAATTACTTAGCATTATGCAATACGAGAAGCACCTCGTTACGCAATAGTCTTTCAAGACTTGAAGGTCCTAATTGGAGCGCAACGTTGAATCAGGCGCTACCCATGGAATCCTACCAATGAGAGAATAATAATTACCGGCAACTTGGGTCGACATGCTACGCAGTCGATATAACCCCACCATACCAGTAAGAAGAAAAGCACTAAGAGTGCAATAAGAAGACAAGAGAAGTGACAGAAACACCGGACAACAGTCCAAGGGAGCAATAACAGTGGGATAATACCGCGCAAGAGCATAGGGACTACCTAAAAGTCAATTATGAAGCGGGTAACTCCGAACCTACAATAAAAAGGGGTTGCAAAGACCTAACTGCAATAGCCCAGACGACTACAAATGCATATGCAAGTCATACTCCAAGATAGGAGTATGACGTAGTGCCTAAACAGAGTCAATACTCGATAACCTCGACGAAGGTGTGGAAATGTGAGTGAGAACCAAGGCTAAAGTGAAAGAAAAAGGGGTTCCTTCAGAAAGAGGAATACCCTGATAAGTAACTATACAATCAAAAGCAGTCAGGAAGCTACCCAGATAATCAATTAACCAAAGCCAAAAAGGGAAAGAAGGAGTCCCATGGACTACCACCTACATGGAGTTTAGGAGAATGTACCATTGCCGATGTACACATTACCGATAACCCATCTTGCATGGCGCACTTGCCTTGGCAAGTGCTGCCGCAATGAAGCTATACGGGAAGCCGTGAAGACCAAATGGTAAAAGCCACAGGTATAATACATATTAACACGGAGAACAAATCCTTAAGACTGAAGAGCGAAATATCGGGAGGGCCTGACGACCTGACCATGACAACTAAATCAATACACCAGTCAGCAGGGAGCTGGACTTGGTCAGGAAACTAAACTACGTGATCATCAACAACAGACGACCAACACTACAGGTAAGAACATCAGCCCAAAACCAAGCCTAACCTTGAATGGAAGAACCGAAGGAATTACTCAACAATGTGAGAGGACGAGTGTAGGTAATAACCTACAAGGAAGGTATTACGACATACAATGAAGATGGAGGACATAACAACTTTCAATAAAAACGGGATGAACTCCCAGAATAATACCATTAACAGCACTTTTCATTGAGGATGTTGATAAACCCCAGAAACGGAATCAGAGAAAACAAATTTAAGAATGACCTACCTAGGATCAAATACGTGCAATCACAAAAGAGAGAACCTCAAAAGAACTACACCATAGAGTCGGTATAGTTGAGCAGAAAAAGACCCATAAACGATGGTTAGTATTGCTTGCCTAACTCATTAACACCCAAGTATGATTAGTCATTAGTGGGTGGCGTAGTCAACGACAGTTGAACAAAGTATTGACATGGCAGCACATGATAGCCAGGATAAATATCCGACTTAGACACCGGAAGGTAGAGGCCTAATGAAAACTAATCCTTAATTGCTAAAAGGCGCAAGTCTATGAGAGCGAAGGTATTGTCACAGACACTGATTAACATCGGATTACCTAACCGAACTTCCACAGCAGGAAGCGAGATACAGCAATTTATTGTGAAACCCAATAGTACATCCAATGATGTGACCCAACATTGACAGAGTTCAGAGAACTAGAGAATTACGTGGATAACCTACAGATGATTAAGAATACAACAGTGAACCGAACACCGGCTATCACTTGAGACTAATCAAGCATTAAGGGCCTACGAGCCAAGGATGTTAAATACATCAGAGCTCGAGGCATAGGAAAGCATAAAAAGGCTTATCTAGGCCATGAATGAACTACAACTCGTACATACGAGTGGTTATGGAAACCTATACTAAATTGAGGAAGAATTGCCAAGAAAGGGCACCAATGAGAATGTTGAGATAGTGCTATTGACAGGGGTGGAGAACGAACCATTCCTTTTAAGGGTGGGGATACCTATCCTTGTTGTGAGGCCATGAGTGGGAATAAACCCCTCAAAAAGGGCTTTCACTTCTTAGAGATTGAATACTCTCTATTGGAGAATGGGAACCGTAGACCTTGAAATTACCTTAGAACATTCCAGTTACACATAAATAATATGGAAGGCTGCAGAGACAGACCTCATATCCAACACCCAGGATTTAAGAATCAGCAATCGTTAGAGATAAACATTGTGAGTGCGTAGTATGGCACGTCAAGTGACCAACGCTCAAAAGAGCTTGTGATTCAACGGATGACTTCTTCAGTAACCGGTTAAATTACATGGTAAATAACATCATAAAGGATGAAAGAATGTGAGAGAAATTAGCCTACTTACGAACCTGAGATTGAAGCAGAACACCTTCATATTAAGAGATAACCATTTTACAACACGATACGGCAACCACCAAACACCGAAATTAGAGAACTCCAAGTGTGTTTACACCATGAAAGGGATTGAAAATAAGACAAGACGTTGAATTCAACAATTGAGGAATTGTGCCATCAATGGGCAATATGAGAAAGCTAAAGCTACTTCGATAGTGGAGGCCATGAGAATAATACCTATCAGGTAGATTAAGTTATAGTGCGTAGCAAAGCAACCACTATATATAAGCCATCAAATATTGACACGAAAGCAATTAGATTTATGAATTAAAAACCGATGTAAGTAAGGTGATGAAATGGGAGACAAACTGTGCAATACGCCAGTAGCCTGGACCATGTGATGAAAGGTTTCACAGGAAGCACACTGTCCATTCCGTAAGTGACTGGAAGTGCATTCCTAGTGGATCGACATGAGAAATGAGATAATAAGCTCTAAGGAAAGAGACCGCAAATTACTAAGGGATCGAGTCCGTACTAAATACAGAAGGTATAATGTAGTTATGAACCCAGTAGATGGATATTCCTTAATTAAGTTCAAGAAGAACGACATGTGCGTTATCATGGATGATGAAAGAGGAGATCGACAATAGAATACTTCATAAAATAGCTGTAACTAAGCGTGTGACGAACACTACGAGTATACTTAAACGAGATGTGGGACGGCCGCACTCCAAAGAAGCTTGTGGGCCTGATGGACTTAATTATAAGTTAGTCGGGTAAGTAGCAATGTATCAGTAAGGTACCCCATATATGTAAACGAGTAGTGTAAGGAACACGAGAAGTAGTCGACTCCGTACGACAGTCAGAGATGCAAACTTACACCAGAACAGCAAGTTATCGTGAACAATTGAGGAGGAAGAACTCAATTAAACCAATGAGATTAAAAGAGTCAGAGAACTCATTCCAGGAGGAAACAATTAAGAATTATGAAGTGCGAGAAGCACTAATTAGTAAGTATGAACAGTTCATATGTTTCAAGATTTTTGAGGAAACTATAAAGAGCAATAAGCACTAAACAGTAAGACCAGATAATACAGAAATCTCAGACTGAGGGTCAGTTAGTAGGAAATAATTCAGACGCTGAAAGGCGTAATAACAACATGAACATCAGATCTCCAGAGAACTGGATAGACAAGCGATAACTCATTGAGACCGTGTATAAATAAAGATACCACACGTCCATTAAGAGACCTTTATTCCTAAATTATAAGGATACAAAAGAGCTGAAACATATTGAAGAGGATAGGAAGGGCAAAGTAAGCCCCAAGATTATCAGAGTCGCGCAGCAGAAGCTAGTGGACCGTATCTTAAAGGTTTGATATACCTAACAAAAGAGAAAAAGGAAGGATGTGTCTCACATCTTCCAGTTGAATAAAATATGTGACTTATCTACCAAATACTTTGGAGCCTTAGAGACTACACTGGAACACAATTGTAAGATTGGTATGAACACCAATAAGAATCCTTGATATAGAGACTAAGCCGTTTCCATGGTGAAGACCCTCTGACCCAATCATAATGTGAGATGGACTACATGGGAGCCATAATGCTCCATGACACCTAAACATCTTGAACCTATGTTCAAGGATGATATAATGTTGATTACGTGGGCGTAATCCATTTTAAGAGGGGTAGAGCGCCCAATCGCTTAGCGTATGTTTCACGTATTGAGTACGTAACCTACAATGTGCATAGCATAATAAAATTAGTTGTGATGTTTGATACGTATGTTATATAAACACATGCATTCATTCTTATGTGGTTGTGGATATTATGCACAATTAGATGTGAACACCAGATGTATTAGAGGCTTATCTCGTTAACTTCGGTGTGAGAATTCTGGAACAGAGGAGTAGAAATGCCAGGGGAATTAAAATCCCTATGATATGTATTGATATGAGACCAAATATGGTAATGTTATGAGGTATGAATCGGTATGAGACCGATATAGAACCTGGTAGGAATTAAATTCTCTAAGTAATTGCTGAGAGGTGAATTAAGAATGACTGATGGACTGAGTTCCATAATTTGGAGATATATTGATTTATGATTATGACTAGAAGGACTAAAAGATATAAAATGCTACATGAATAATTATTTGGATGTTTGAAGTCGACGTGGGAGGTAGAACTTGATCTTGGCCAGATCAAGGAAAACTAAACACAAATTGGGGTGAAAGGATAGTTCAACACTGATGCTGATCACATCAGGGTCGGATGATTCCTGAAACTCCCTACAAGTGGTCATAATTAACCACGTTAAGAGTAGATGCAGTAGCATAAAGTGGATTTGGAGTTGACATGTATTTTCTGTATTGCTCGCTCATGAACTCGAGGATATGAAAACCTTTGTCTCCGGACCAGTTACTTGACGAGTATACATCAAAGAATATACAAAGAGTATTTTGATTACTAATACATGCAAAA